>CM070534.1:66569286-67769286 GCA_036346415.1 Raddia guianensis
AGGATGTGTCGATCACACGATCTGAACGCCGCTTGTCCTAAGGACAATTTCTCATTGCCTCAGATGACCAAACGGTCGAGCGCGACATGACGCCTACTTCGAAGTTTTTGATGCTTACTCCTGTTATCACCAATAAGCATTCCCCGAGGATGAAGAGAAGACCGCTTTCATCACCCCCTTCGCAGATCTTCGCTATAATGACCATCTTCTTTTCGGTCACAAGCAAGAATGTCGTAAAGTTAATGCCCAATAGCTTAATGGAGAAGACCTTCCCGCAATGCGAAAAAAACTCGAGGTCTATGTCGATTTATATAGTTGTAAAGAGCAAGTTTGCTCCGTGATCATGTAAAAGACCCGCCGAGACTTTTCGTAATCTCACCAGCATCGAATAAAATTAAATCCAGAGAAGTGTACCTTGGTGTTCGATCCGAATGTTGCTTTCGGTTATGTTATTGGTTCGCAAGGTATTTCGCCAACCCCGAAAAAATCGAGGCTATTGAAAATATGCAGCTCCAACTACCGTCAAAGAGGTACAGAGTCTCACGGAAGCGGATTGTCGCTTCTAAGCGATTTATTTCCGTCAAGGCGAACGCGGGCCCCTTCTTTAAGGCCCTACGAAGCACAATGGTTTCGAGGGATGTAATAAGTTTATAGATCCTTCCAAGATCTCGGTTTACACCGTCCCGTCAGATAAAATTACGCCCATTGCCATGGCTCACTCCTGACGACCCAATCGAACAACTTATCGGGGCACGCCTCGGAAGGTTCTATCGTGCCCATGTGCATCTGTAGCCAACAGCTTCTTGGGCGGCACGGTGCGAACGGTTTAGGATTCGTGTTCGAGTCCTACTCGAACAAGAGTTACTGCGACGGCCACGTGAAGATCGGACGTTGGTTTCCCGGATTGGAATAGAAGTCGTGATCCCCAAGAATTGAGTATACCTTATCTACCCGGATGTATTTGGCATGTATGAGTTCGCTGCAAACTCGTAGTTAGCCCAAATTTCGATTATCCCTTGATAGGTCGGTTTGCTCAAGACTATATAAACAGAGAGCCCCTACGGCGTGTTAAGGGCCTGGTCATCATCTTATAGCTTATCGCAAGACTTGTACTCAGATAATCTCACCGAGACTTGTTCGCCCTCGCCGAGCCACCTCTTGTATTCATCCCCGATATATAGGAAAGGCTTGGACGAGGGCTATTATCTCTCTGAGAGGCCCGAACCAGGATAAAACTTCTGTCTCCTGTTCATTTGTTGTTCATGGTTGTTCGGCGTGTCTCCTATCTCAATCTTAAAGAACCTTAGCGACTTGAGATCGATATTCAACCATCGACAATTTGGCGCCGTCCGTGGGGATACGCAGACGAGCATGTCGAACTCTATCACGATCAGAGATTCTCCCCGAGGACCACGACTCGGAAGGGCGGATGTCTCTTCCTCGCCAGATCGGATCGATCCTTCGATCTTGATCGCCTCCCGATATGGTTCCTCAGCCTCGTGCGGGACGGATGGATCAAAACCTTCCGGATCCCGAGGGTCGTTTCGCCGGCAAGGATGATTCGGAGAGAGCTGACCGACACTTGGATCATCGACTCACCGCGTAAGTTCCTCGTGTAGGTCTTTTGTTTCCTAGCTTCACGCTTTTTCTCAAATTTGGCGCCTTAGTTCGCTCCAAGTCTCTCGAGCGCCATTTAAAGTTCAACCCATTGAGCGGTGAATGCTCGCGGACCTCGCGTCCTCCTCACCACTTGTCTTCTCGGACTACTCTTTCTCTCCGTAACACTTGATGGTTGCCTGTCTTGCGAACTCTTGGCTCCGCAATCTTAAGGGTTTTCCTGCCGTATCTGGTTTCAACAAGTTCCTACACTCGAGTTGCGTAACCGGCATCGACCTCGCTGCTAAGCACGCTCTCGTAAGCCCTCGCGTCGAGGCACTTACCGCTCACGGCACAACCACTTGGCAAAGCCTGTTCTCGTAAGCCCTCCGCGCGGCAGGCACTTTCCTTGTTCGGTTACCTTCGAATCGCTTAACTTACGTTAACGAGCAATTCTCGAACGAGTCGATCAGGATACGGTGTCGCTCTAACTCTCTACGCACGCGTTTGAAGTCGCAAGTTCAGTCTTCATGCATCGTCCGTGCCGGGGCAAGGCGTCGCTCTTTCTCTTGTGCACTGTTCGAAGTTCGCAAACTCAGTCCTCGAAAGCAACGAGACAACGGGCCGAGTTAGGCTAAGCGTTCTACCGGTTTTTCTTAAAACTTTCTAGCTTGTTCGCCTTTGCTCTTGGTTTCTGTTCGTCCTTGTCTTTTCTTTGCTCTTTTTGCAGAAAAAATTTGCTCGACTCGAACTCTCGCTCGATTCAAGCGCCGCTTTCGGCGGTCTTGAGTCGTCACCCCGGCTCCTTGGAGGCTGCCTCTCCTCGGTCGATTGGGACTTGAGCTGAATTTCGCAACCGATGCGTTTTCGCTTTTTCGTTCCTTTCCTTAGCGTTGGTTTTCCAAAGTCTCGTTGGTCTTTCGCTCGTGGCGCTCGCGTCTGAGGATGTCTTTTATCTGCAGCGATCATGCGGCTCGGTTAACAAGCGGTGCACCACCGATGGAGTCTCGCCCACCGTAAGCGATTCTCATCGCAACGGGCATGCCCACCGTAGCCGATTCTCATCGCAGCGGGCACTCTGGCGCTGGTTCGCACCGGTAAGGCGACACCAACGCTATCTGGATCCATGCCCGGATAAGATTTCGCCTCGCCGTTTTGCTCGGCTAAAGTCCCAATCGCCTTTCTGGTTAGCGGTCTTAGCCACAAAGCGGGCTGCACTTGCCCGCGACACGTCTTTTTATCCATACTCGCCCTTCTTGCACGGTAATCCGGAGCAATGCACCACCAACGGAGTCCTCGCCCACCGTAGCCGATTCACATCGCAACGGGCACTCCTAGCGTCGGTTCCGCATTCGCCGAGGTGACACTAACGCTATCGGGGGACGTATCCGGAAAAAATTATGTCCTGTGCGAGTAAGTCGTCTTTAGCGTGTTTTCTAAAACTCACTTTGCTCTTCTTAGAGCCTGTTCTTGCTCTCTTTTTCCCCTTACTGGCTCGTTTCTTATTTGTCTTCTGCAGGGAATACAGAATGGAACGTCGACGCCGTGATGGTCGCGGCGAGGTTCCAGGCTTCCCCACCAAAACCGATGTCTGCATCCCACTCTTTCCCGGGTTTGCTCCGCGCATGCCGGGATCGATTCACTTCACCCGCGTATGATTTCTTGCCTTTGCGGTCTCGACCTTCACGTTCGGCTAAGTCAAGGTAGTCGCCACCAATGGAGTCCACCCACCGTAGCGATTCTCGCCATAGCGGGCACTCAAAGCGTCGGTTACGCACTTGCCAAGACAACGCTATCACCGCCGCAAGGAATACGTCATGGGTAAAGCGTTGATTTCACACGTTCTCTTGCGGCTCGATGCGCATCGGGTTGTGATTCACCTCGCGACCGGCAGCGCTCTTCGCCGGGCGCCAGATTGGTCCCCGCTGACGAGCTCCGTGCTGGGGCCGATCACCTCGCGACGGCAGCTCTTCGCCGAGCGCTGGGCTCCTCTGAGTGCGTCTTCGCTGGTCACACTTTTCGTTCCTTTAACGAGCTCCGTGCTCGGGACTAGATCTCCTTACTTGGTTCCTTTGGCGAGCTCTCGCTCGAACTGGATCACCTTCCTCAGATGCATTATGCGCTCTTAGCATACGATCTCGTTTGAGGGTACATCACCTTCGCTCCTGAGCACGGCGTTCGCTCGAGAGCACAATCTTTATTTTCTCGGGCAAGCTCTAGCCTGAGAGGTGGTTCCCCTATTTTCGTTCATACTTTCCTAGGTATCTTCATACCTAGATGCAGCGGCAGCACGAGTCCATCTCGTGACTTGCTCATTTTCCCGGAAGATCTGATCTTACCGGATGCGGTGGCACGCTCTTCACTACTAAGAATCCAATCCCTCTTTGATGATGTTCAGCCTCAAGGAGATGATTCACCTCGCATCGGCGGCTCTTAAGTCCGAACACGCATCTGTCCCTTGACGAGCTCTGCGCTTGGGGATTTGGATTTTCGATTTACGCATCGAAGAATTTGAGTGCTCTTTCGGGCAGATGTTGTTTCTGTTCGGCCTTAGCGGAGTTGCTCGGCCTTGATCGAGGTTTACTCGGTCCGAACAAGTCTTGTTAATTTGAACCATAACTTGTTCGATTAAATGCATTTGCCGTCTTTGTAGCAGAAAAAAAATACCCTCTTCGTGACTTAGAGTCTCAAGAGGAAGACCCCACTCTAGTGAGTCCTTCCACTTGAGTCTCGGGGGCTAGCTGTCGGGGATAAAATTACGGCCCATTGCCATGGCCCACTCCCTGACGGCCCAATTGAACAACCTATCAGGGCCTGGCTCCCTGGAAGGTTCTATCAGGCCCATGTGCATCCTGCCGAACAGCTTCTTGGGCGCACGGTGCGTATCGACCTAGGATTAGTGTTCGAGTCCTACTCGAACAAGAGTTCTGCACGGCTACGTGAAGACCCGGACGTTGGTTTCCCGGATTGGAATAGAAGTCGTGATCCCCAAGAATTGGAGTATACCTTATCTACCTCGGGATGTATTTGGCATGTATGAGTTCGTTACAAACTTCGTAGTTAGCCCGCCCAATTATCCTTGATAGGTCGGTTTGCTCGGCACTATATAAGCGAGCCCCTACGGCGTGTTAAGGGGCCTGGTCATCATCTTATAGCTTATCGCGCGCTTGTATTCGCATAATCTCGCCGAGACTTGTTAGTCTCGTCGAGCCACCTCTTGTATTCATCCCGATATATAAGAAAGGGTGGGCGTGAGGCTATTATCTCTCTGAGAGGCTGAACGAGATAAAAACTACATCTCCTGTTACATTGTTGTTCGTGGTTGTTGGCGTGTCTCCTATCTCAATCTTAAAGAACCTTAGCGACTTGAGATCAATATCTCAACCGTCGACATGTCCAATCCTCCGTCTTGACTACCCGCGGCATGGCGGCGGCTCTGCAGTATCTAGGTTACCGCCACAAGCGGTGGCGCGGTCTTGACGGTCGAAAGGAAGGCATCTGGCTGACCAATCTATTACGTGGCGAGTACTTCACGGATCAAAGGCGTTACCACGAGGTCGAAGCTGCTCTCACGCCTTGCTCATGTCCTCCGGAAGCTTCGCCACTATTTCGAGCACATCAAATCTGGTCCCGACCACGTTCCCTCAGGGAGAAATCCTCACGAACAAGGAATCAAGCGGACGATAGCTAAGTGGGCAATGGAACTAGCGAGTTTGATCGTCTTTATTTGCCTGAATCGCTATTAAGTCACGGTCCTAGCTGACTTTGTCATTGAATGGACTTGCGCCCAAATCGAGGAAGCCCCCGAGCAACTTTGATGAGCCTCCTTGGACCATGTTTTTGATGGCTCAGCGCCTTTGGACACTCGGGGCGGTTTTGTTCTCATCTCCCTAATGGAGAGCAACTCGGTATTCTATCCAACTACACTTGGGCGACTAACAACGGCTGCGGTCTGAAACCCTCCTCGCGGGACTAGAGCGTGCAAGTCGCTCGGTGTCCAACGATTGATTGTGAAGGAGATTCACAATGGTCATCAACCAGGTGAACAAGGAGTATCGATCTTTGCGATGACTCAATGGCGCGATACGGTTGAAGTGAGGAAGTTGGAGCGGCACTTTCGATTTTTGAGGTGCTCTTCGTGCCCGGGAAGGACAACTTCTGGCCGACCAACTATCAAGTATGGATCCTCACGAGAATCTGCTCGGCAGGGTGCTCGTCGAGCACCTTCACAAGCCCTCAATCACGTCTCGGGACGAGGCAAGGAGAGTGGTCTTGTCTCCGTTGCTCAGCGGTGTCGGTGATCGACAACGCCATTTGTCCGTTACCTCGCGAGATGGGACCACCCGCCAGACGAAGCCGGCGTTCGGCTTATAAGGCGTCTTGCTCCATACAAGCTTGTGGGCGGCATCCTTCTGCGTCGAGGTGCTCTGGAAGTTCTCTCCAAGTGCATCTCGCGGCGGAGGGTGTGTTCCTTCTTAGGGACATACACAAGGGTGCTGTGACAACCACGCCTCCTTCAGAACTCTGGTCGGCAAAGCGTTTCGCATGGGCTATTATTGGCCCACCGCGTTACAAGATGCCCAGAATATCGTGACTAAGTGCAAGGCTTGCCAATTTCACGCCCGGAAGGCACACAAGCCCGCCCAAGAGCTCCAAACAATCTCCCCATCTTGGCCTTTTTCCACATCGGGTGCGGATGCGCTCGGCCCATTCCTAAGGGTACAAGGCTACACACACCTTTCGTCGCCATAGACACTTTTACAAAGTGGATTGGCGAGCACGTGTCGTCTCTTCACGCCAAAACGGCCGTTCGCTTTTTCAAAAGCAACGTGGTCACGCGCTTTGGGATTCCCCACAAGTTGATCACGGATAACGGTACCCAGTTCAGAAGCGAGCTATTCGAGAATCTGCGAGCAGTTTGGGCACCAAGGTCTGTTGCTTTGGGCACATCCACGAGCAATGGAAGCGATCGGCGAGCTAGCAGACGGATAGTCCGGGGTATTAAGCGGCGGTATTTGCTGCTCTCGGCGAGCACAACAAGGCTGGGTTGGCGAGTTCCTTCCGTCCTCCGATTCGCTTTTACGGACGGCCGGGCGGCGGGAAACTCCTTTCCATTTGGTCTATAGTGCGAAGCCATCCCGGCCGAAATCGTAGTCGGTTCGCCTCGCCGCGAGCTCGATCCAACAGTTGGCGATGAGCAAGCGCCTCCTCGATCTCGACCTCCTCGAAAACCAACGCGACCGGGCACAAGTCGAATGGCGCTACCGGCCAAGATCTTCGTCGACGCACGCTGCCAAGTCCATTCGACCAAGGGTTTTGAAGGCGGGCGACCTCGTTCTGCGCCGTGTCCAGAACCTGTCCAATGCCAACAAGTTAACTCCTCGTTGGGAGGGCCCGTTCACGGTCGTTTCTCTTGCTACTTTGAGGCTGTTACGCTGGCTATGGAGGGGCGGGAGAGAGTGACCGGCACTTGGAACATCGACCCGGCCGTAAGTTCTTTGTGTAGGTCTTCGTTTGTTTGCTTAGCCTCGCGTTTTTTGTCAAACTTCGCGCCTTAGTTCGTCCAAGTCTCTCGGGCACCATGTAAAGTTCAATCCAATTCTTAAGTGAATTCTCGCGGCCTCTGCGCCTTTTTCACTTCTTGTCTTTTGAAGACTACCTCTTTTTCTCTGGTAACACTTGATGGCTGCCCGGTTTTGCGAACTCTTGGCTCCGCAATCTTAAGGATTGTTCCCTACCCGTATCTAGTTTCGATAAGTTCCTAAACTCGGGGTTGCATAACCACGGCCTTTCCACCTTCTTTGCTAAGTCTGCTCGTAAGCCCTCCACGCGGAGCACTTCTTGCTTGCGCGACCACTTGGCAAAGCTTGCTCTCGTAAGCCCCATGGCGGAGGCACTTTCCTTGTTCGGTTACTCTCGGGCGCCTAACTTCGTCACGGCGCGACTCTGGAATGCATCGAGCAAAATGCGGTGTCGCTCTTTCTCTCTACGCACGTGCTCGAGTTCGCAAGCTTAGGTTCTCGAGCATTGTCCGTATCGGGGGCTAGGGTGTCGCTCTTTCTCTTGTGCACCAGTTCGGGTTCGCAAACTTAGGTTCTCGGCAGTACTGCTGGCAGAGTGGGAGTTAGGCAAAGCGCTCTACCGGTTTTCTTAAACTTCCTAGCGCTGTTAGCTTTTCTCTTAGTTTACATTAGTTCTTGTCTTTTTCTTTGTTCTTTTTGCGGGAAGAAAAAGGTAAGTACTTCATTGTATTACTCAAAAGTTTGGTACAAGGCCCTTTCGGTTCTGCCCATGGTGCTACTTAGAACAAGTTGCTCCTTGACTCCTCAACTTCTAACTTGAGGCGCCTGACTTATCGAGCCTTGATTCCTTCCCTAAGCTTCAGCTCGGGCGTTCGATCTCCTCCTTGCTCGCTTGGCTTGCGCGTAGCCTCTGCCGGATAGCCTCGACCTCCTCGGTCTTGGCGCTTGTGATCGGTCGAGCTTCGCTCTGGTGACTCGACTTCTTTCGGCCGTCTTGAGCCGCTCGTCCGGCTCCTTGACCTTCTTCTCTGCGGTGATCGCCCTCACCGTCATCCCGCGCATCTCCTCGATCTCTTCCTGTGAAGCCCAGAGGGTTGAGATTTTTTCTTGGAGATCCGCGAAAGTCTGCTCTTCCTTGGCGAGCTGGGCCTTGAGTCTCTTGGCTTCCGCCAAAGCCCGTCCCGCCGTTGGGAAGCGTCGGCAAAGTTGTTCTTGAGCCACTTGCGTGTGGCGGCTTCTCCTCGCGAGTTTCGCATTAACGGCTTGCTTGCAGCTCTTGACCTCTCCTAGGAGAGACTCGCGAGAACGCCTCTCTTGACCAGATTGGACTTTGAGCTTCTTCACCTTCGCCTTAAACGGCCGACTTTGACTTTGGGTGGTGCAGGGCCCGCCTCCGACTCCCTCGTCGGAGGTGCTCCGGAGGGACGCATGTCTGGCGCTCCGCTTCGATGGTTCGCCGTCCTCGAGTTCCTCCATGGTGTCCTTCATGACCGAGAGAGAAGACTAGTTAGCCGCTTTTGCGGTGAAGCTACCCGGTTGAGCTAGGCGTGGTCTTGGTGTTTACCGTCCCAAGTCATTGCTTCAGTCCGCGACGCAGGCGGTCCTCGAGGCCATGCGTCACGAAGCCCCTTCGTCGCGGGATGAGACAGTGCGTTGTTCCCGTCGCCGCTTTGTTCGCTCTTTTTTCCGCTGGGCTAGCGCTTTCGCCGAAACAGGGGCAGCAGGCGGCACTTCGCCTCGCGCTCCTCTCCTCTTCCTCTTTCTCTTCCGCCGACGCCTTGGCGAGGCCGAAACCACTCTGCTGGTGGCGCCGTTGTTTTCAATGGCGGGACGACTTGCGCGACCGCTCGGGGCTATCCGTCGCCTCGGTGAGCTGCCCTGCGACGAAGTGCTGGCGCAGACCGGTGCTCGGTCCATGCTGGCAACTCCGGTCGTCGTCTTGGCTCCGCTAACCGTGGCGCCGCGCGCCGCCTCTTCTGCCTCCAGCCGCTCCACCGTGCTTTTGAGCGCGTCGAGCTGCTCGCTGGAGCCTGGCGGGAGCCGCTCCACGTCGCCAGCTTGTCCTTGAGGCACGCCAGCCTCATCACCGCGATCGCCGTCGCGGTCTTTCGGGCGAGAGCGACCGCTCGAGCGCCTCCTCGACGTCGTCTGTGGCGATCTCTCCTTGGGCAGCTGATGAAAAAGGTATGATCGTTAAGTCTAATGCGGTCAGTAGGTGAGAGATCTGAAGATCGGTTTCTACATACCTGCCGTGAGAGGCTTGATCCTTATCTTCTTCGCTGGAACTTTCCGCCTCTTCCTCGGGGGCTCCTTGGCGGCTTCCCCGCCTCGACCCTTGGGTGTTCGCGACGACGAGCTCAGCTCCCTGGTAAGCTGAGCGCTCTTCTCGCGCAGCGCAAGAAGTTTTTCCTTGCGTGCGACTTCTTCTTCGAGTCTCCTCTGCTCGGCGACCTGTTGCAGCCGATCCATGCGGCCAGGGTGAGCTTGCGTGTAACGCCTAAGCCAGAGGGCCATGGTCTTTACCTCTTCGCCGCTCTACTCGGCGGGAGGAGGGCTTGGTCTCTTCCCACTGGGCTGACCGTGCGCCGCGCTTGGTGCGCTTTGCACGCTCCGTCGCCGGAGAGGTCTCTTCGACGGTGGCGGCGCCAGTGTCATGATGAGCTCCGCGTCGGCTCAGCCGCCACCATCGGCTTAGTGGCTATCTTAGCCTTGCCCTTCTTCGCCTTCTCCTTCTTAGACCCGGAGAGTTCCTCTACGATCCCTCCAAGGATCAGCTGGTCCTCCTACGCGTTTTGAGAAGCGAACATTAGCATTAAAACCACGGTGCAAATCTAGCAACACGACCGGGTATAAGTGATTTACCTCTTTGTGCGGACAAGCACGTTATTGGGCAGTGTATGCCACCTGTCGGTGACCTCCCGTCCTTCTTCGCCGCCTTGATGGCGTCGACTTCGCTTCGGTCACCCATGCGGTTGGCTTCTCTGCCGACGACCGGAATCGTTAATTCCTGTTCGAGTAAATAGCCAATGAAGAGGTTGAGTCTTAAAAGCACTTACCGTGCTCTCCCTTGTGATGTCTTCCCATCCTCTATCTTGTAGAAGGATAGGACCTCTCCGCAATGGACAGATCCTGCTCACTGTGAAGTCCCGAATGATCTCCTGCCCGGAGCCCGAGGCTCACGAGGGAGGCGATCTTCCTGTCAGTACCAATCCTCGGCGGACATCTCCGGCCGAGGCATTGGGGTTCCTTCTTGCGCCTTTCCGGTGAAGGCGAGTCTGTTGTCGCCGCTCCGCTTGTCAGAGAACCACCTCACCCACCACGAGCCCATCGAGTCGAGCAAATGTGGGGCGAGGGTACTGGCGTCGTCGGCGGTGGCCGGAGCTTGAGGTAGTAGCACCCTCCTTGCTGAAGCGGCGAGCTGCTCCTCGTCATCAGATAATAATAGTGGAACAATTTCACCGGTGGATCGATGCTCAGATAGCCCTCGCCTGCAAAAGGCGAAGACGCCCATCCGGAGGATGGAGTTCGGATTGAGGTTCGCCACCTCCAATCCGCTAATGTTCAAGAAGGCCTCGGCAAGTCGCTCTGGAGACCTCAACCCAGCAGTGGTAAACTGCTCGTCGATAAACTCTCCTCGAGCGGCTCGGGTATCCTCTCTCCCGAGCGACCTCCACCACCGGTGTCGATGTGGCCCTCTTCCTCCCAGACCTTGAGTCCTCCTCGGTCGAGCTAGTGCCGTGAACTTGGCCATAGCGGTTCCTGTATGGACAGGCGGGGTTGGTGGTGGAAGTTTGGGTGCTTGATGCTTGGCGCCTTGGTTGGAACTAGGGCTTAGAGAGGAAAGGCGTGAGAGCGAAGTGGTGGCATGGGCAGCTTGGATGCTTTATAGTCCCGTATAAGCAGCTCTGCAGCGGTTTTGTCCCGAATCGGCTAGTTTTTACCGCAACGGCTAGGTAAAACGGTCGTCTGTTTTCACTGCGCAGCGATAGGAAGTTACCGTTGGAATCTGCCAACGGCTATTTTTTTCCAGTGTCCTCGCCAAGGCCGAGTGCTCGCTTCGGACAGATGTCGTTCGCTCGACGCAATGAGTTGCTTTCGGATCGGTCGGATGCTTCGGTCTCGAACAAGACTTGTTCGGTTGAACCATGACATGTTGATTACGCCGCTACACGTCTTTGCAAAGAAGATTTCCCTCTTCGTGACTTGGAGTCTCAAGAGGAAGACCCCACTCTAGTGAGTCCTTCCACTTGAGTCTCGGGGCTAGCTGTCGGGATAGAATTACGCCCATTGCCATGGCCCACTCACCGACGGCCCAGTTGAATGTACCTACCAGGCCCGGCTCCTGGAAGGTTCTATCGAACCCATGTGCATCCCGCCGAGCAGCTTTTGGTTGAGACGACGCAGCGAACGGCCTATGATTCATGTTTGAGTCCGACTCGAACAAGAGTTCTGACGGCCGTGAAGACCCTGGACGTGGTTTCCCGGATTGGATTAGGAGTCGTGATCCCCAAGATTAGGAGCTTATCTTATCTACCGTAGGTTGTATTTGGCATGTATGAGTTCGTTCACGATCTCGTAGTTAGCCCGCCCGATATTCCTTGGTAGGTCGGTTTGTTCAGTATTATATAAACAGGCCCTACGGCGTTTAGAGGACCCTTAGCGGATAGATTTTAGATACTACTCGCCGAGACTGCTGATCTCGCCGAGTTCCACCTTGTAATCCTCTTTGATATAAAGAAAGGCCGGACGAGGGCTATTATCTCTCCGAGAGGCCCGAACTGGATAAAACCCATGTCTCTTGTTCGTTCTTTGTTCGTGGTTGTTGTTGCGTGTCTCCTATCTCCTCCTTGAAGAACTTTGGTTGACTTGGGTCGATATCCCAACCGTCGACAGCTGTTTTGCCCTGCTCTTAGTTTCCTGTTCGTTCTTGTCTTTTTGCTGCTCTCTTTTACAGGGAAAAGGTAAGTCTTTATTGCATTAACCAAAAGTTTACAGGTACAAGGCTCTTTTTGGGTACAATCCTACGGCTACTTAGAAGCAAGTTGCTCCTTGAGCACCTCGATCACTTCCTTGAGGCGCAGGACTTCCCCTTGGGCTTTGAACCCTTCTCGACCTCACCGAGACGCGTCGCTTCCTCCTTGCGATTATCGGCCTGTTCCGTTGCCTTGCATCGAAGAGCCTCGACCTCTTGGGTCTTGACGCTGCACTGCTCGGTGATCTTCGCTCGACTAGCTCGGCCGCCGGCGGTCTTGAGCTGCCCGTTCAGCTCCTTGACCCTCCGCTCCGCGGTGCTCGCCCTGGCGGCCAGCCCGTGCATCTCCTCGGCCTCCTCCTGTGATACCCACAGGGCGGAGATCTTCTTCTGGAGAGCCGCGGAAGACTGCCTCTTCTCGGTCAGTTGGGCTTTCAGCTTTTTCACCTTCGCCTTCAGCCGGCTCCGGCTTTTAGCTGACGCAGAGGGTTCCTCCTCGAGCCCCCTCATCCGGAGCTGCTCTCGAAGGTCGCGAATCTACACTGCGTTCGACGGTGACGCCTTCCTCGAGGTACTCCATGGTGCCCTTCAAGACCTAAGTGAGGGAAGACCAAGTCAGTTACTTCGGATTACCGGTAGTTCGAGCAGACAAGATTTGGTTTGGGAGTTTACCTCTCCAAGCCGGTGCTCAAGACTCTGGCGCAGGCGATCTTCAAGGCCGTGGGTCACGAAGCCTCGTCTGTTCGGGATGAGACCCGCACGCCGATCTCTCCGCTTCGTCTCTCCCGTGCGGGCACGCGCCCGCCTTGGGGCAATTGCGACGGGCGAAGGAGTGTCGCCCTCGTGTTCCTGCCCTTCTTCTTACTCTTCTGCCCGTTCGCCTTCGGGCAGGACCGGCGCCTCTCTGACTGGAGACGCCGATGGTGTAATGGACAGGGTGACTTGAGCCCCCTGTGCGCGACCTTCTTCTTGCCCCCTGGTGGCAGGGACTTCTCCCTGCTCGCCGGAGGTTGCCGTCGCCACAGGGACGATCCCCCCCTACGACGAAGTGTCCGGCAGGGCCGTCTGCTCGTTTCCGCCTTGGGCAGTCGACAGAGCCAAGGCCTTGGCTCCACTCTTCGTGGCGCCGTGCTCCGCTTCTTGGGCTTCGTGCCTGTTGATCGCGCCCTTCAAGGCGTCGATTCGGTCGCTGGAGCCGGATGGGAGTAAAGCCCACGCCGCCAGCTTGTCCTTCAGAGCGAGCAGCCTCGTTGCTCGTGAGGCACCGTGCAGGTGCTCGGGCAGTAAGGACCGCTCGACCGCCACGTACACGTAGTCCGCGACGACCTCCTCCCGGGCAGCTGATGAAAAAAGAAAGGACTTAAGTTCTACGCCGTTTGGTATAACGCAAAGGGGAGAGTTTTCCTGTTACATACCTGCCGCGGGGAATCGAACCTTCTTCTTCGCTCCTCAATGGAGCTTGCACTTCTTGCTCGGGGGCTCCTCGGCTTCTTCGCCCTGGCCTCCAGGAGCTTGTGGCGACAAGCTCAGCTCCTTGCTGAACTGAGCACTCTTCTGGCGCAACGCAAGAAGCTTTTTCTTGCGCGCTACCTCCTCCTCGAGCCTCCTCTGCTCGGCGATCTGTTGCAGCCGTTCCACACGGCCCGGATACACGGCCCGGATGAGCTTGTGTAAACCGCTTCAGCCAAAGGGACAGGTTTCGTACCTCTTCGTCGCTTTGCTCGGCGAGGAGGGATGGACTTGGGCATTCTCTCCTCGGCTGGCCGCGCTCGCGCTTTTGTTGCCCGGGGCGCTTTTTCGCCACAGGGGGTTTCAGGGACGGTTGGCGGCCGCTGCGGCGCGGAGAGCTCGGCGTCGATACTGCGACCACCTTGGGCTTCTCGGCCGCCTTGGTCTTGCCCTTTCTCGCTTCCCCTCTCTCTGATCTAGACAGCTCCTCCACGATCCCTGCAAGGATCAGCTGGTCCTCCTGTTTGTTTGGGAAGCGAATGCTAGCATTTTACAACAGTGTAAGTCTTGCAAAACCAAGCGGGGTGTAAGTGTTCTACCTCTGGTGTGCGAACGAGCACGTTGCGAGGACATGTGTAGGCCACCTCGCCGGTGACCTCACCGTCCTTCCTAGCAGCGTTCAGTATGGAGTCGACCTGTTCGGTCACCCATGCGTCGATCGGTTGCCTTGCCCCAATGTATGATTCGCTCGATTTACATTGGGGATGAAGTCACCAAGTAAAGGTTGAGTCTTAAAGGCACTTACCCGTGCTCTTCCTGGTGATGTCTTCCCATCCTTCTATTTTATAGAAGGGGTAGGATCTTTTCCGCAGCGGGCAGATCCTGTTTGCTGTGAAGTCACGGATGATCTCCCTGCCCGTGAGCCCGAGGCCCACGAGGGATGCGATCTTCCACGTCAGGTACCAATCCTCGTCGGACAGCTCCGGTCGAGGCATTGGGGTTCCCTTTTGATGAGGACATCCTGGGTACCTCAACACATGCTACACCCTCAAATTCTATCCAAGGACCAATTACTCTCAGCCGTGCGAAGAAACTCTCAACACATGCTACACCTTCAAATGCTATCGAAGGACCCGATTACCCTGCAAATTGCATGAAGAAACTACAACAAGAGGTGACTTCACTCCTTTCTGAAATTAATATTACAAATGAAGATAATTTTATACTACCTAAAAGTTCTACCCTCTTGTTGCTTAGGTTTACACATGACGAAATGGATGATGCTTAAGAGAAGGTACATAGACAAGAATGACGTGGAAGCTGACATGGTTGCTGCTCAAGCTGCGGTGCAACATGAACCACAACTTACAAGAGTTGGGCGCACCAACCTGTCACGTTTTGGTGGGCTTAATGCATATGGTTGGAAAGATAATTGAGTCTACTTTCCAACGCAACAAACGGTGTGTCTTTTGGACTTCCTATTAAGGAGTAATGATCAATTTAGTGAAGACTGCACAGGCTGTTATGTGCTGCGTGAGAAACTGAAAAGACTCTTCTATATCCAAGAGAACTTCTTTAGTTTCTTTTTACTTTCACACCTAAACTAGGAGGGATGTTCCTAGTATAAATACCCATGTACTCCATCTATTTGAGAACTTTTGATAATCTGAATACAAACCCTTTGTTTACCTGTGTGCTAACAAAATCAGAGAGAGATCTCTACCCCTTTGCTCTTGTGGTTTCCTCGCGGAGATTACGGAAGCCGCCGCCTCATCGGCACCCAATCTATGCTCCTGCTCCTTCGTGTGCAGGTTGTGTGGCTTGGATCCCCGCCGCTTCATCGGCAACCAATCTGTGCTCCTGCTCCTTGTGTGCAGGTTGTGTGGCTTGGTTCTTAAGAGTGTGGTTGGGCGAATACTCGATTCAGGTTGCCGTATTAAGACGGTGGTTGGCTTCGAGGTGTTTTGTCAGGTTGCACTAGTTATCCCGGCTGCTTGCAGCTAGTTATCTTGTTTGAAATCCTACGCCGTGAAGATCGGGACAACATATCGCATCATTTGGTATCAGAGCTTTCGTTGACACGGTAGGATTCTTTACCCTTAGCTACAAATATTGTGTTCGTCCTATCCAGAAAATTTGCCTCACAAAAATATTTAGCCTTAGTATCCGATCTGTTGTTCTTGTGTGTTTTGCTAAGTTTTTATACATGGAATCGTGTTTGTGTTGCTGAAACTGTTCATCTTCCTTCGCATCACTTTTTCATTCGATCTGTCCAGTCCATTGTTTTGGTCGTATTTCTCTCATACGAACTCGGAATTTCGCGTTCTTGGATGTTCTGAAAAGCTTATGAAATTCTCTACAACTTTGATAGATACGAGTTTCTCTAATTCGGCCTGAAAAATTCTTGAAAGTGTGTTTGAATCAGACTGCTGTAGACTTGCGAAAATTTTAGAATCTGCTTTGATAGCCCATCTTTCCTTTGCGAAAACTTTGCACCTATCAAGACTAGCTATTCCATTGCTTAGGGCTGCACTCATTTTGTTTTATCACTCGGTTGCAAGAAAAGAAAAGAAAAGTTGATAGCATAGTCATCCAAAAGAAAGAGGAGGCTTTGGGCTGATTGCTATATTTGAAAAAAAAAAAGTGCGATAAATTTTCCAAAGTTGCACACTGTGAGAAAAATCATTATTTTGTGCAATCTTGTGCCCTACTTTATCTATTGCAATTAGCTAGCGTCTTTCCATAACCTTTGCAATTGAGCTATTTATGTTATCGTTATATCTTGTCAAGCTCACTCCTTTGATTGCATTTGGTTCCATCATCCTTGCGTGTGAGTTTGCTGTGTTCTTCACTTATATCTTGTTTTCAGTAACTAGACATTGTGTTCTTGCTTGGATATTTACTTATTGAAACAACATCAAGATCTCAGATTGTGTAGGTCATACACTTTCCCTCCCAAGCTCCACAAAGAAACCATCGTAGTCGGAACGCTGGTTGTGTATTCGCTTAACCGTCACTCATACCATCACACATATGTTACTGTAATTTGCTGGGAAATCGCTTGAGCATTGGTTGGTAAGAGAAGGAGAGGTTGAGAGTTCCACATAATTAATTTTCATATATATATTTGTTGTTCGCCATCACTAACCTTGCAGAAAGGATGGCCAATGATCCTGATTTTGAAGATTGTGTCACAACGGCACAATTTGATGCGCTGAGGCAGAGGATGGAGGAAAGGCAAGAAAGAATGGCCCAAGATCTTCAAGCTCTTGTTGCTCAACTTCGAGATCGTGGTGCTATTAATCAAGACGAAGAAGTGGATGAAAATGAAGCCGTGCATGCAAGACAGCCACGAGCACGAAGAGATCGAGCTGCTGGTCGTGCCGTGAGACCACAGGGCCTTGGTCGTGGGAATGGAGCAGCTGCTGGTCGTGGAAGAGGTAGAGGTCATGAGCAACAAAATGGCAGTGCTTTTGGAAGTGATGACGAGCCATATGAAGATGCCCCTTACGAGCCCCAAGATGATGACAACAGAGGTCGAGGCTATATCCGACGCAATCGTGCTGAGGAGGATAGGTTTGGCAAGCTGAAATTCACTATACCAAAGTTTGAAGGTGGATCTGATCCGGAAGCTTATCTCACTTGGGAGCTAAAGGTCGATAAGATCTTTCAATTGCATAATTATTCTGAAGAAAAAAAGATGGCAATGGCTGCTCTTGAATTTGATGATTATGCTCTAATCTGGTGGGAGCAAATCCTAAGTGATAGCGAAGATGCTGGGCAAGGTGATGTTGCGTCGTGGGCAGAAATGAAAAGAGAAATGCGAGCAAGATTTGTTCCTAAGCACTATCGTCATGATCTCTTTAACAAGCTACAGAACTTGACCCAAGGAAATTTCTCAGTGGATGAGTATTATAAAGAGATGGAGAAGGCCATGATAAGAGCCAGTGTGTATGAAGATGAGGATCAAACTATTGCACGTTTCATGACAGGACTACACCACAACATTCAGCGAATTGTTGAATTTCAGCCCTACCGCACACTTATTGACTTGGTGCATCAAACTAGCAAGGCCGAGCGTCAATTGCAGCAAGATTATAAGTCAAGCAAGCATACTTCATTTGGCACAAGGGTGACAACAAGTGGTAACAAGTTTACCCAAAGGAAGGTAGAAGGAAGAGCTAACCCAAGCATGAGTGGTGGTGTCCGCTCTAATGCTCAAGGAAATTTCAGCAATAATACCCAAGCTGCCCCAAGTGCAGCAAAACCCACTTCATCAAGAACCACTTCAGCTGGTTCTACTGCTCGAAGTAGCCACATTCAATGCTTCAAGTGTGGAGGCCGTGGTCATGTTATCAAGGAGTGTCCAAACAACCGTGTGGTACTTGTCAATGACCTCGGGGAATATGATTCAGCAAGTGAAGAAGAGCAGAATGTTGATGATACACCATCAGAAGGAGCACCAGAGAATGATGGTGAAACATTTTGTGAGTATGAGAGAGGGGCTGCCCTTGTCGTCACTCAAATCTTGAATGTACAACTGAAAGAAGCTGAGAATGGACAGCGCCATAATCTTTTCCAAACCCGAGCAAAGGTGAAAGATAAAGTATGCAAGGTGATCATTGATGGTGGGACTTGCCATAATCTTGCAAGCAAAGAGATGGTTAATAAGCTTGGGCTAACATTGCTGCTACATCCTCACCCATACCATGTTCAATGGCTGAATGATTCTGGAGATATTAAGATTTCGCATAGAGTCAGAGTTCCATTCAAGATTGGAGAATATGTTGACACCGTGGAGTGTGATGTGGCACCTATGACAGTGTGTCACTTGCTGCTCGGAAGACCATGGCAATATGATCGTTCCTCTCAACACTGTGGTCGCACCAACAATTACACCATCAAATGGAAGGGAAAGGATCTGGTGCTTAAGCCCATGACACCTCATCAAATCATGGTTGAGCAATTGCAAAAGAGTGCTAAAGTGAAGGTGGTTAGTGAGAGTGATCAGTTGAAAAAGAATTTGAGTGCCCTCCAGAAAACGGTGAGTGAGAGCCACAAGCCAAATATGAAAGGAAAGGAGAAGATGGAGAGTGAAAATCTAGTCATGATAGCCACCAAATCTGAATTGAGAGATGTGAGAAATCACCCAGATCAAGTACTAATTGTACTTGTGTACAAAGATGCTTTGCTTTCAGCTAACGACTTAACATCTCTTCCAAGTGTTGTGTCTCATCTTTTGCAGGAATACAAAGATGTTTTTCCAGAAGAAACACCTGCTGGACTTCCTCCTTTACGTGGAATTGAGCACCAAATCGATTTCATTCCAGGTGCAGCACTTCCTAATCGACCACCATACCGCACCAACCCGGAAGAAACCAAGGAGATACAAAAGCAAGTGCAAGAACTCTTAGATAAGGGTTATGTGCGTGAAAGCTTAAGTCCATGTGCTATCCCTGTGATTTTGGTTCCAAAGAAAGATGGCACTTGGAGAATGTGTGTTGATTGTAGGGCCATCAACAACATCACTGTTCGTTATCGTCACCCTATTCCTAGGCTAGACGATATGCTTGATGAATTAAGTGGCTCTGTGATATTTTTTAAAATTGATTTGAGAAGTGGATACCATCAAATAAGAATGAAAATTGGAGATGAGTGGAAAACCGCTTTCAAAACAAAATTTGGATTGTATGAATGGTTAGTTATGCCGTTTGGATTGACCAATGCTCCTAGTACTTTCATGAGATTAATGAATCATGTGTTAAGAGCCTTCATTGAAAAATTTGTTGTTGTCTATTTCGATGATATCCTAATTTACAGCAAGTCATTTGAGGAGCACACTGATCACATCCGACAAGTGTTGGACGTGCTTCGAGAGGAGCAATTGTTTGCTAACATTGAGAAGTGCACTTTTTGCACAGAAGAAGTTGTTTTTCTTGGCTTTGTTGTTTCAGGTGCTGGAGTCAAAGTGGATGAATCAAAGGTGAAAGCAATCAAGGAATGGCCAACTCCTGTGAATGTAAGCCAGGTGAGAAGTTTTCATGGTCTTGCTGGTTTCTATAGGAGATCTGTGAAAGATTTCAGTATCATAGCTGCTCCTTTGAATGAATTGACAAAGAAAGGAATTTCTTTTGAATGGGGGGAATCACAAGAAAATGCTTTTCAAGAATTGAAGAAACTTTTGATTAAAGCTCCAGTGCTCATTTTACCTGATTACACTAAAACTTTTGAGATTGAATGTGATGCTAGTGGAATTGGGATTGGGGGAGTTCTCATGCAAGATGGAAAACCTGTTGCTTATTTTAGTGAGAAGCTAGGAGGTGCACAATTGAATTATTCTGTGTATGATAAGGAGTTATATGTTTTGGTGAGAGTGCTTGCGACTTGGCAACATTATTTGTGGCCAAAAGAATTTGTCATCCATTCTGATCATGAGGCCTTGAAGTACTTGAAAGGGCAAGCAAAACTGAACCGACGACATGCCAAATGGGTTGAATTCATAGAAACATTTCCATATGTTGTAAAATATAAGAAAGGTAAGGACAATGTTGTGCATGATGCCTTGTCTCGCAGGAATGTTTTGTTAAACCAACTAGATGTGAAGGTACCGGGCCTTGAGAGCTTAAAAGAGATGTATCCTATTGATCATGAATTTTCTAAACCTTATGGAAAATGTAAAAATGGGAAAGGATGGGAAAAATATCACGTGTATGATGGATTCCTGTTTAGCGCTAACAAGTTGTGTGTTCCAGATTCTTTTGTTAGACTCTTGCTGCTGCAGGAAGCTCATTCAGGAGGATTGATGGGTCACTTTGGATGGAAGAAAACCTATGAACTGCTGGCTGATCTTTTCTATTGGCCAAAGATGAGAAGAGATGTGGAAAGATACGTGCAACGCTGCTGCACTTGTCATAAAGCTAAATCCACAACGAAACCCCATGGTTTATATACTCCTTTACCTGTGCCTAGTATTCCTTGGGAAGATATTAGTATGGACTTTATTTTGGGATTACCACGGACACAGAGGGGGAGGGATTCTATTTTTGTTGTGGTAGATAGGTTTTCAAAGATGGCACATTTTATACCATGTCATAAAAGCGATGATGCCTCCCACGTAGCCTCTTTGTTTTTCAGGGAAATTGTGAGATTACATGGCATGCCAAGAACAATTGTTTCAGATCGTGACACCAAGTTCTTGAGTTACTTCTGGAAGACACTATGGGCGAAGCTTGGAACGAAGTTGCTGTTTTCGACCACTTGCCGTTTTCGACCACTTGCCATCCACAAACAGATGGACAGACTGAGGTGGTGAATAGAACACTCTCTATGTTTGCTTTAACAATGATCAAGAAGAACTTGAAAGAGTGGGAAGAATGCTTGCCGCATGTGGAATTTGCTTATAATCGAGCTGTTCACTCCACAACCAATATGTGTCCTTTTGAAATTGTGTATGGGTTTAAGCCAATTGCCCTAATCGACTTGGTGCCACTGCCTTTGCAAGAAAGGAGCAACATGGATGCCTCAAAGCGTCTTTGCATATGTAAAGAAGATACATGAGAAGACAAAGGAAGAAATTGCAAAGAAGAACGAGTACTATGCTAAGAAGGCCAACAAGAACCGAAAGAAGATAATATTTGAACCCAAATGACTTTGTTTGGGTACATCTGCAAAGAACGCTTTTCCGAGAAGCGCAAATCAAAATTAATGCCACGAGGAGATGGTCCATTCAAAATTTTGGCAAAAGTCAATGACAATGCATACAAAGTTGAGCTTCACGGAGACTATGGAGTTAGTCCGACCTTCAATGTTGCTGATCTCACACCATTCTTCGGTTTGGAAGAATTAGAGTCGAGAACGACTCCTTTTCAAGGAGGGGAGGATGATGAGGACATCCTGGTACCTCAACACATGCTACACCCTCAAATGCTATCCAAGGACCAATTACTCTCACCGTGCGAAGAAACTCTCAACACATGCTACACCTTCAAATGCTATCGAAGGACCAGTTACCGCAGCCGTGCGAAGAAACTACAACAAGAGGTGACTTCACTCCTTTCTGAAATTAATATTACAAATGAAGATAATTTTATACTACCTAAAAGTTCTACCCTCTTGTTTCTTAGGTTTACACATGACGAAATGGATGATGCTCAAGAGAAGGTACATAGACAAGAATGACGTGGAAGTCGACATGGTTGTTTGCTCAAGTCTGCGGTGCAACATGAACCACAACTTACAAGAGTTGGGCGCACCAACCTGTCACGTTTTGGTGGGCTTAATGCATATGGTTGGAAAGATAATTGAGTCTACTTTCCAACGCAACAAACGGTGTGTCTTTTGGACTTCCTATTAAAAAGTAATGACCAATTTAGTGAAGATCGCACAGTTTGTTATGTCATGAGAGAAACCGAAAAGACTCTTCTATATCCAAGAGAACTTCTTTAGTTTCTTTTACTTTCACACCTAAACTAGGAGAGATGTTCCTAGTATAAATACCCATGTACTCCATCTATTTGAGAACTTTTGATAATCTGAATACAAACTCCTTTGTTTACTGTGTGCTAACAAAATCGAGAGAGATCTCTACCCTTTGCTCTTGTGGTTTCCTCGCGGAGATTACGGAAGCCGCCGCCTCATCGGCACCCAATCTGTGCTCCTGCTCTTTCGTGTGCAGGTTGTGTGGCTTGGATCCCCGCCGCTTCATCGGCAACCAATCAATGCTCCTGCTCCTTGTGTGCGAGTTGTGTGGCTTGGTTCTTAAGAGTGTGGTTGGCGAATACTCGATTCAGTTGCCGTATCAAGACGGTGGTTGGCTTCGAGGTGTTTTGTCAGGTTGCACTAGTTATCCCGGCTGCTTGCAGCTAGTTATCTTGTTTGAAATCCTACGCCGTGAAGATCGGGACAACATATCGCATCACCTTTGCCGGCGCCTTCCCGGTGAAGACGAGTTTGCTGTCGCCGCTCCTTCTGGTGTAGAATTACCTCATCCACCACGGCCCCATCGAGTCGAGCAGTGGCGGGCGAGGGTAGGGTGCGTCGTCGGCAGTGGCACGGAGTTTGAGGTAGTAGCACCCAAGCGCCGAAGCGGCGGAGCTGCTCCTCATCACTGTATAATAGTGGAGGAACAGCCCCACCGGTGGATCAACTCCCAGGTAGCCTTCGCATAGGTGTGCGAAGAAGGCCATCTGAAGGATCGAGTTGGGGTTCAGGTTCGCAACCTCCAACCCGCTGATGTTTAGGAAAACCTCCACGAAGTCGCTTTCGGGAGACCTCAACCCGAATAGTGCGAACTGCTCGAAATTGACGAACTCGTCCTCGAGCGGCTCCGGTGTTTCCTCCTCCCCGGGCAGCCTCCAGCTGCCGGCGTCGATGTGGCCTTCCTCCTCCCAGATCATCAAGTCCTCCTCGGTCATGCTAGTGCCTGAGAATTTGGCCATAGCAGTCCCCAGGGTTGGACGAACAGCTTTGGGAGTAGAGTTTGGCTGTTTGATACTGAGCGCGGTTGGAATTAGGGCTTGGGAAGGAAAGACGTGAGAGCGGAAGTGGCAAGCCGCGGGCGGCTTGGGTGCTTTTTATAGTCCCAGACGAGCAGCTCTGCAACGGATTTTCGCCACAAACGGCTAGTTTTTTCTTATGTGACTAAGTAAAACGGTCATCTGCTTTTCACCGCAGCAGATGTAATCTTGTTGAGATCTCGCTAACGGCCGCTTTTTCGATGTCCGTGACCGAGGACCGGTGCTCTGCTTGGATAGATGCTGTTCCCTGTTCGACGCGACAGAGTTGCTCGGTACTGATCGGGTTTGTTCGATCCCGGACAAATCCTGTTCGGGAGAACCTCAACATGTTCGGTCTTATGTTGTACGTCTTCGTAACAGCATTATTTCCCTCTTCGTGACTTGGAGTCTCAAGAGGAAGACCCCACTCTAGTGAGTCCTTCCACTTGAGTCTCGAGGGCTAGCTGTTGGGGATAAAATCACAGCCCATTGCCATGGCCCACTCCCTGACGGCCCAATCGAACAGCCTACTAGGGCCCAGCTCCATAGAAGGTTCTATCAGGCCCATGTGCATCCTGCCGACCAGCTTCCTGGCTGGCACGGTGCGTAATGGCCTAGGATTCGTGTTTGAGTCCGACTCGAACAAGAGTTCTGCACGGCTACGTGAAGACCCGGACGTGGTTTCCCAGATTGGAACAGACGTCGTGATCCCCAAGAATTGGAGTATACCTTATCTACCTCGGGATGTATTTGGCACGTTGAGTTCGTTACGATCTCGTAGTTAGCCCGCCCGATTATCCTTCGGTAGGTCGGTTCATCAACACTATATAAACAGAGCCCCTACGGCGTGTAGAGGGCACGAGTTTACGCCAAGCACCATTGTATTGACGCATACTGCTCGCCGAGACCTGCTAATCTCGTCGAGTTCCACCTTGTAATTCTCTTTGGTATAAAGAAAGGCTGGATGTAGGGTTGTTATCTCTCCTGAGAGGCCCGAACTAGGATAAAAACCCCTGTCTCCCTGTTGCTCGTTGGTTGCTGTTCGCTCTGTTCAACGTGTCTCCTATCTTCCTTTTTCAAGAACCTTAGTTGACTTGAGATCGATATCTCAACCGTCGACAACTTCCAGCGTGTTGAAACCGCTAAGCGGCCCACTTCCTGACGCCCACATCTCCTTGTTCGCTGACGATGCAGCCATCTTCCTTCACCCTTCTGCTGACAATGTCTCCGCCCTGGCCGAGATTCTCCAGTTTTTGGAAACGTCACGGGCCTCCGTACCAACTTCTCCAAAAGCCAAGTGGTCTCAATTCGGTGCTCTGGCATGCATCTTGCTCCCATCCTGCAGGCTTTCCCGGCTGAGCAAACCACCTTCCCCATCAGTTACCTGGGGATGCCACTTTCTATTCGCAAGTTGCGGCATATTCACTTCCAGCCTCTCATTGATAAAGTGGCCTCCAGGCTAGCCAGCTGGCGGGGGCCATTCATGTCCAAGGGAGGCCGACTAACACTCCTGAAAGCCGTGCTATCAAACCTCCCAGCTTGGTCATCAAGAAGATCGATGCTCTCCGAAGGGGCTGGCTGTGGAAGGGTTCAGACACTCAGGGTAGGGCTGGCAGGATCGGCTGGAACGTGGTCTATTCACCCACTTCTCTTGGCGGCCTTGGCGTCCTTGATCTCCACCGCTTCTCCAGAGCTTTAAGACTTAGGTGGCTTTGGCTAAGCCGGCTGCAATCTTCGCCCGCCTGGGCCCCTCTATCACTGCCTGCCCCAAGCCCGGACAACGAACTTCTTAGAGCAGGCTCCGCCGTCATCCTTGGGAACGGTGCTTCCGCCTCCTTTTGGGATGACCACTGGCTCTCCGGTTTCGCCCCCCGAATGCTCGCACCAGGACTCTTCAAGGCCTCATCCAGGAAAAACAGATCAGTGCTTCACACGACTTCCAACTTCGCATGGATCGAGGATCTGAGGCGTAACCTAACTCCTCAGCTGATCCCTGAGCTCATTTTGCTCCTTCAGCGGGTGGCTACGTTGCAACTTAACCCAGCCGAGCCCGATCACTTTCCATGGCGGTTCACCCCAACCAGGCTTTCTCAGTGTGGTCGGCCTACCTGCTTCAATTCACTGGCCGGGTGGAAAGACCGGTCCTGCAGCAGTCTTGGAAGTTATGGGCACCTTCCAAAAGCAAATTTTTCCTCTGGACTCTACTCCACCGCCGAGTCTTCACTGCAGACGCCCTGCTACGTCGTCAGCTGCCCAACAATTACTTATGCCCCTCTACAGGAGGAACCTCGAGACACCAGAGCACCTTTCCTTCAGTGCGCCTTTTCCCAGTAGGTCTGGTCCGGACTGGCTGCGCTGCTAAACGCTCCGCGTCTAGACCCACTGAGGTGGCTCCACGAGAACAGCTTAGTCGATTGGTGGTCCTCTGACATCCTTCAAGACGGGTCGGTTCCCTGAAGCATGCTCTCCATCGCCGCCGTCTTACTTTGGAGCATATGGCTGGAGCGAAATAACTGGATTTTTGGACCACCGTTGTTTTTTTCAATCAGCTTTTGGACACCTGCGCTTTGGTAGAGGTCAGCAGCGCGCTTTGTAATTAGCTGGTCCTAGTCTTGACTGCGGGGAGGGGGCAATTCTCCCCACCCTATAACTTTCTTTCTACTTATGAATACACGGCAGTCCTCCTGCCTTGCTTAAAAAAAACATTTAGTTTAATATACATATTGCAACATTATTCTAGTGCTGGATGGTTAGGGAAAAATCATTGCAAAGTCCCGTAAGTATAGACCAGTAGTAGGGTTTCTCCTTTGCAGCCCATATGCAAATTCAGGCCCATTTACAGAACTAGAACCACTTCGCTCTCAAAGGCCATGGCCGTGCTCCCGCCTCCTGGCCGCATGGCATCGCCGCGTCCTACTGTCCGGCTCCTCGCGCGCGTTCTCACGGGCTCACGGCCACATGGGAGATGGCAAGGCCAGCACTGAGGACGCTCGCTGCCAGTGCTGGGTCAGGGGAAGCCAAGGGCGAGTTCGTCCGCCTCTGTTCCAGCGGCCGGCTCAGAGATGCGCTCCACAGCCGCTTCCGTTGCGTCCTCTGGTCGGATGCTGGCCTCTTCCCCCACCTCTTCCGGGCCTGCCGCGCCCTCCCGCTCCTCCGCCAGCTCCACGCCTTCGCCGCCACCTCCGGCGCCGCCGCCGACCGCTTCACCGCGAACCACCTCCTGCTCGCCTACGCGGGCTTGGGCGACCTCCCCAGCGCGCGTGATCTGTTCGACGGAATTCCCAAGCCGAACGTCATGTCCTGGAACATTTTGATCGGGGGTTGCATCAAGAACGGTGACCTGGGAAGCGCACGGAAGCTGTTCGACGAAATGCCCACGAGGAACGTCGCGACGTGGAATGCCATGGTCGCTGGGCACACCAACGTAGGCCTCAATGAGGAGAGTTTGGGGTTCTTCCTTGCCATGCGGAGGGAGGGGATGCACCCTGATGAGTTCGGCCTTGGGAGCGCGTTCCGGTCCTGTGCTGGGCTCAAAGACGTTGTCTCCGGGCTGCAGGTCCATGCATATGCTGTTCGGCTTGGGCTGAACAGGGATATGTGTGTTGGGAACTCATTGGCTCACGCATACATGAGATGTGGGTGTCTTGAAGAAGGAGAGGCTGTGCTCCGAGCTCTTTCCTCTCTTAGCACTGTATCATGCAATACCATAATTGCTGGTAGGTCGCAGAATGGAGATTCGGAGGGAGCGCTGGAGTATTTCTGCATGATGAGAATAGTTGGGGTGGCAGCGAATGAGGTCACATTTGTTAGTGCTATCACCTCTTGCTCGGACCTGGCGGCCCTTGCACAAGGTCAGCAAGTTCATGCACAGGCTATCAAGGCTGGAGTCAACAAGGTTGTGCCGGTCATGACTTCTCTTATGCATATGTACTCTCGCTGTGGATGCTTAGGTGACTCAGAAAGTGTTTTCTTTGGTTATCGTGGATCAGATCTTTTCCTTTTCAGTGCAATGATCTCAGCTTATGGGTTCCATGGGCAAGGACAGAGGGCAGTTGATCTCTTTAAACAGATGTTGCATAGAGGGGCGGAACCTAGTGAGACTACTTTCTTGGCCTTGCTATATGCGTGCAGCCATAGTGGTCTGAAAGACGAATGCATTGAGTTCTTTGAGCTTATGACTAAGGATTATGGACTGCAACCAAGTGTCAAACACTACACTTGTGTTGTGAATCTTCTTGGGCGATCAGGTTGTTTAGATGAGGCGGAGGCCCTTGTCTTGTCAATGCCAATGTGTCCTGATGGGGTCATATGGAAGACATTACTGTCAGCTTGCAAGATCCAGAAGAATTTTGAGATGGCCGAGCGGATAGCAAAACGTGTCATTGAGTTGGATCCTCATGATTCTGCCTCTTATGTTTTGCTTTCAAATATTCGAGCTACCAGCAGGAGATGGGTTGATGTAAGTGACATTAGAAAAACCATGAAGGAGAAGAATGTGAGGAAGGAGCCTGGCGTCAGCTGGATGGAGCTTAAGGGTCAGGTGCACCAATTCTGCACAGGAGATAAATCTCATACAAGACAAAGAGAGATCAATGAGTGTTTGGAAGAAATGATGGCCAAGATTAGGCAATGCGGATATGCACCAGACATGAGTATGGTGTTCCATGACATGGAGGACGAGGAGAAAGAGGTTAGTTTGACTCATCACAGCGAGAAGTTGGCCATTGCATTTGCTTTTCTGAGTTTACCAGAAGGAGTTCCTATCCGAATAATGAAGAACCTACGTGTGTGTGATGATTGCCATGTAGCTATAAAGTTGATATCCAAGGTAACTGGTCGGGAAATTGTGGTAAGAGATGTAAGTCGTTTCCACCATTTCAGAGATGGCAAGTGCTCTTGTAGAGATTACTGGTGATGGGAGCAGTTGGTTGTGGAGATGCCTTTTTGCATCTGCTGAGGTGAACAAGATCCTTGCACTTGGTTTATAAACATTGGAGGTTTTGGTTGACGCTCCTCAGACGGGGGACATGGAATGCTGAATCTGACTGCTTTGAGTTTCTGACTGGTTTGTACCAATTTGTCCTGTGTTTTGTACATCACAATCCTATTCCATTATGGAGTTTACAGAAATTGTCACCACCGAATTTTGCAATAAAAACTTCTCAAATAACCGATGTGCAAAGAACATCCAGTACTGAAGATAGACGACGTGCGATTTCTTTTGCAGCATGACGCTGTTACTGTCCTCTGTTACTACCTGACAGCGGGATTTTGTTGGTAAAACTTTTGCATCCATCCAGCATAATGGGCTTGACCCAAAACCAGGCCCAGAGCTGATCCTTCAGGGACAGGCCTTTCGGGCTCAAATGTTCAATCCGCATATTACTGCCAGATTTTTTTCGAAGTGACGTCGGTACTTTACCAGCTCCCAACTCCAGAGAGATAATTGAACATTTGCTCTTAAGTTAAATGATCTTTAAAACTCTCTTCGTCCCAAAATAACTACAGTTCTAAAAAATCTTAGACATTTTATTAGCAAGGGCTAAAGACGCATGTACCCCTAGTTAGTTTTGGTGACAGGGTCCATAATTAGTGCATAATTAATGTGTTATTAATGCTAATTATTGCGTAATCTGGCGTGGCGTACAAAAATATGCGCAAAAACAGTGGACGCGCCCAAAAATCAAGTCACTGGCTTTTGTGAACAAATAAAGTGGCGTACAGTAATTTTGCGCCCAAAAACATCTTACAAGCACCAAAATTCTTACAATGCCAAAAAGTGCGACACCTAGAAATCTTAAAGCGCCAAAAAAAACATCTTACAGGCGGCAAAAAAACACCTTACATGCCAAAAAAGTGGTGCCTAAATTACAAATTAGTGGCACCAAAATTAAAACAAAACAAGGCTATAAGATGACACCGAACAATCCGCTACATTCAAAAGGGTCTGAGTGAGATGGATCTTGGAAGTCTGGTTTTTGATTGGATAGTATTACAAATTAGTGGCACCAAAATTAAAACAAAACAAGGCTATAAGATGACACCGAATCACCAGGTCTTCTCACCATCACATTGCCACTCTATCACACAATTTCACCAACAACAAAACACAAGTCATGCCCCTGGATCTGAACTTGCTGCCAGAAGAAGATGATGGAGAAGGAGATGTATTGCCTGACCTCAATGATCCAGTTATGGAGCAAGAAGCCTATCACATGGATGAAAACCAGGAAGAGGGTGTACTGCATCCAGGTTGGTGCAATTTGTTATAGAAATGATATATCAATAGTGCAATTTGCTAATACAAGTTGAATGTAAACATAGAATCAACATTTTCTACGATAATCCACCCCATTGCTGCCACCGTCGTCGGCATCACTTTCTCCTTTGCCCCTAAGAGCTACGCTGCTCACATGGTCATTGCCATCGCCGCCGCCGTGGCCACCATCCCCATGGATAAAACCAGAAGAAACAATGGAGACGAAATGTGATGACGATGAAGAACGTTCGATCCAGAAGGATTAGTTGTCCCAGATTCTGAGGAAGAAAATGAAAAACCTCAAGCTACGCACGAATACTTCAACAGCATTTGTTTGCCAGATGGTTTTGAGGAGTTGCCATCGTGGCAGCAAGAAATCACCAAAAAATTCTATAAACGAGGCAAACTGATAATCATAGAGCAAAACTGTATTAGAATGCTGATAGGGTATTGATGATTAGCTTCATGGTGTGATGAACGTTACCACAAGAATCTTTGGTTGTCCACTTCTTGGTTGGTGCGCTACTCCAGACTGGGATGATGAATCTGTGTCCTATCAAAAGAAAAAAATGTTGAAATTGATAAAACCATATATCGCCAACTTCCCAATAGAACCAAACTGCAACGCACAAAGTTGTGAGCTTGAGAAGAAAAATATTCGACGGGACAAAATTTCTGGAAGCTATCGGCTCCTCCTGGTGGTACTATGCGGTGGCGGGGTTGGCTCCGTAGTTGAAGGCAGATACCACCACGACGCGCGCGGAGGGGAGGCGCCGAGCGCCGAGCTCGACCCAGCTCGCGGAGGAGAGGCGCCGAGCACCGAGCTCGACCCAACGCCATTGATCCCGCAGATGCCAGTGCCAAGCTCGATGCTGGCGCAGAAGTGCAAGCCCGCGGCGGATCTCGTAGACGATAGCGAGGCGGTGGTCCGGCTAGGCAGGGCCACCCGCCCCGGGAGGAGGGGAGCGATTGGGGAGGAGCGGATCGGTGGCGGCGTGCTCGGGAGGAGACTGCGAGGAGGGAACTTTTTTAGTGAGCTTGCGCCTCCTTGCGGTGGGGAGCGACGGGGTGGAGGGGATTTTTTACTGGCCGTGCGGTGGGAACGACGGGGGAGGTGCGGATTCTTTACTGGATGCCTCTCTAATTCAAGTGGTAAGGAGGGTGGTCCACCATCTAAAACTGTAATTATTTTAGGATAAATTTTAAACGCTAAAACTGTAATTATTTTGAGACGGAGGAAGTAAAATTTTCAAAGTCGAACAACTTTTGATTATTTGCCTTGCGAGAACCCTTTATAAAAAAAAGTCTTTGTAAGTCCATGCTCCCTATTTTTTAGGTCTTGTCATCGTCTCACCGCCGACGAGGCTGCCGTGCGCTGCCACTCCCGAGATCTGTGCTGACACTTTGCTCCCCTCCAATTAGTGTTTTCCTCGGTGCCATGGCCGATTGGCCGCCACAGACACTGCCTTCTCCTCTTGCGCCGCTCCCCCACCGGCGCACTCCCGACAGCTAGCATTTGCACACGCTCCTCGCCAAGCTTAGCCTCCACCTATTGAACTTTCTCACCGCCCTCCTCTCCTGCCCCCCTCCTTCCTCGCCTCCTGCTTGCGTCCTCTTGCCATCTTTCTTGTGCTTGACCTACGACGTAAGTTAACCTTATCATGGGTGAGGAAGCGGTAGTCAGTCTTGAAGAAGAAGAGAAGAAGGAGACGGTGAGTTGCGGCCGTTTTGGGGGAAGAACAACCTCTCCAAGTCTAACATCCAGATATGTCAGACGGTGAGGGACAATGAGCCTTGAAGAAGATGGAGAAAAGGGAGCGTTGAGAGGACGACCGGTCTTTATTTAATCGATTTTACTTCTCTGTAGGCGTTTGCGTTCGCTCACTCCTGCAGGCGACTTTTCGCGCCCATGCGCCCGCCGTCGACAACGCTGCTCACCGCCGCCGATGTCGCTAGTCGTTATATGCCACGACGCCGCTGCTAGCCTCCTCCTCTTCTCGCAAGAACGCGGCTACTGTATTGCTAAGGGCTCATGAACGCCAGTCGCCTCGCCGAGGCGGCGCCGTCGCTCCCATGACCCGCCTTTCTCCCCGTCGATCTGCTGTTCTTTACCCCTCTGATTTGCTCAATCGGCAGCTCACAAATTTTGTCACTTTTTTATATAGTTTTTCTAATACTTCCATATAGTAAAATTTCTATACAATAGTACTGAAAAATTGCCTCCACTAAATGGAAAACGCAGCGCTGCGTCGGTCCCCTGTTTAATTTTACGGAAAGGTTAACCAACGAAAGTCCTCGTCAACTTTGGGCATTTTTATTTATTTTATATTCTCCCTTTATTTATTATTTTATGAAAGGCGAACCAGGCAAACCATCAAATTTCCCAAGTCCGTACCAGAGTACCATACTACCAGAGCAGGCAGCTCCGCCGCGCCATGGCTTCCCCGTCTCCTCCCTCCCCTCTCCACCCGCATCAACACCAGCATCCACTCCCCCCGCAACCCCACCCGCAGTACCAAGCGCCGCCGCCTCCGATGCCGCCGCCGCCCGCGCAGCTGCCCAAGGCCATCGATCTGGAGGTCACCGTCGTCTCGGCAAAGCATCTGAAGAACGTCAACTGGCGCCGCGGCGATCTCCGCGCTTACGCTGTCGCCTACCTCGACCCCTCCCGCCGCGCCGCCACCCGTCCCGACGACGCCGGCGGCTGCAAGCCCGCCTGGAACGAGCGTATCATCCTCCCGCTCCCGCCCCACCTCTCACCACATGACTCCTCGCTCCTCCTTTCCATCGACGTCTTCCATTCCAAGCCATCCGACTCGCCCAAGCCGCTCGTCGGCTCCGCCCGCTCACCTCTCCGCGAACTCCTCTTCCCCGCTAACCCTAACCCTAACCCTGGCCCCGACTACCCCGCCTCCCCTCTCATCACCCTCCCGCTCCTCCGCCCCTCTGGCCGCCCCCAGGGAAAGCTCCGCATCCGCCTTGCCCTTCGCGAGCGCTCGCTGCCTCCTCCTGAGGCACAGTACCCGCCTCCTTCCTCCTTCCCCTACTATTTCCCACCCCCTCCGGCTCCCTACTCCGCCCCGCTTCAGTACGGCTCGGAGCAGTACTACCGTCCCAGTGGCTACTACTCTGCACCACCGCCGCCTCCTCCGGCTCAGTATGAGTACACCGCAGGGCCCTCTGCACCGGTGGAGTACAGCAGGCAGTATGATCAGAGGGGTAGGACTGGGGGTGGGAGTGGAAGTGGAAGGTATGGAGTGGGCACTGGACTTGCAGTGGGTGCGGTGGCTGGGACCCTGGGGGGGCTTGCCATTGACGAAGGCATGAAGTACAAGGAGGAGAAAGCTGCAGAGAGGGTCGAAGAGAAGGTGGCGCCTGCTGGAAGGGATGATTACAGCGTCAGCGAGTATCGTGCTGAGTATTGAATGGGAGTTCTCTGGGTGAAGATGCACTGTGAGTTGGTTCTTCCCCATGCCTGCCAATGTGGAGATAAAGTTGCAGTGTGATTTGTGATTTGCTCTGTCTATGTATTATGTATATATTTGCTTATGCTTTGTGAATTATCGTGATACTTGTGTTTATTGGTTACACTTATGACAGATTTGCTGCGTATCATGAATGCTTCATGATTAATTTTGAGACCAATTCGCAACCAGATGGCCTGATGTGCAGTTTGTCTTTTCACTGAGTTGTGACTGCGCTGTTTCCATATATATCTGGTGTTTGGCGCTGCAGTAAACTCATCCAACTCTTTGAATATTTAAGTCAAACGGTTATTATAATTATTTTCCACTATAGTCCTATGTATACATGCTTTGCATTATGGTAGTTTTTTTACAATGACTCCCTTGTGAGTTTTAGGTTTTAGCACTTTAAGAGCCAGAATATGTGAGAAATAAGTCTTGTGCGCCTAGTTAGTTCGTAATTACCAGGTTTTTCAGTTGAGTCTTGTGTGCATGGAACAGCTGAATAGCTAGCCATGCGGAGTCTATAATCTCTTGGCATGCATGGTCATGGCAGGAGCGGGTCTGTAGGATAGTGCTTGCGTGGGATACCCAGTCGTGCGGGATGGCACACGAATAGAGGGGCATGCTGCGCGTTTTATGGGCCATTACGGCCATGTTGAAGTCTGTAGTTTTCCTCATCTATTTAAGCTGATAATAGAGTCAAAAAAAGGCTGCCGCTTTGCAGCACAAACCTGAGTGCTTACCTTGTGATTGCGTTGAGTTTCCTAACACTTGGTAACAGAGCTCTATTGAGTTCTTGGTGACCATGTCGGGGCCATTAGCTAGGAAGTCCAAGACCCCACAACTTGAAGACCGGCGCCGCTCGCTCTCTCCGCTGCCGCGTCGTGCGGGGCACAAAGATGCAGTCGGGCGCGGGATGATTGTGGAGCGCATCGTGCAGGTCAGTGGTTTACCCAATGCTCCCCGAACCAATTTCTAGGAGTGGTCCCTTGTGACGCGGGTGAACCTTCAAGCTCAAGGACTATGGGAGACGGTCGACTCCGGCGACGCTGACTACCGTGAAGATTGACAGGCATTGGACGCAATTTCCCGCGCGGTGCCGCAGGAGATGCTTGCGATGTTGGCAGTGAAGGATACCTCCAAGGCTGCGTGGGACATAGTGAAGGTTATGCGTGTTGGTGTCGACTGGGTGAGGGAGGCGAATGCCCAAATGTTGTGCGGAGACATCAGCGAGATCGTGTTCAAGGAAGGAGAGAACGTTGACGACTTGGCCATGCGCATCACTGGCATCCCCCATAATCTTCGGACCCTAGGTGACAACATCACTAATGCTGAGGTGGTCAAGAAGCTGCTCTAGGTCGTACCTGACCGTTTGTCGCAGGTGGCCATCTCAATTGAGATGCTCCTCGATCTGATTCCCTCTCGATTGAGGTCATCGGCTGCTTGCACGCAGTCGAACATCGAAGCAAGCACAACTCCTCTGCTCGCCAAAAGGAGCAAGAGGAGTGACTCGCTCGCCAAAAGGAGCAAGAGGCTGCGCGTGGAAGTGCAAGTCATGGTGGCCGTGGCAAGAACAAAGGTAGAGGGCGCGACAACGGTGGCTGGGACATTTCCAACAAGTGTCGCAACTGCGGCAAAATTGGTCACTGGGTCAGAGACCGCAGGAGTAAGCCAAAGAACAGGGACAAGCAAATCTGGCCTAGGACGACGAGCAAACTGCCCTCCTGGTCAAGTCGAGAGGTGTTTGCCCACTACCATCAGCGTCGCCATCGGCGGCGAAGCTAGTGTCCTCTGGACCAAGCACGACCAGGGAATTGGTGATGCAGCAAGCAACCAAGGCGTCGACGGTTGCTGCTCCAGAGCCACTCAATGGAGGAAGAGCCACTCAATGGAGGAGTGCGTCTGGTAGAGGAGAAGGTGTTCGCGCAGATTGGGAAGGAAGCCCGAAGGAAGCCCATGGGGATCCCCTTCGTTAGATGCTCAACACAGGAGCCGCCAACCATATGTTGGGATCACGCCCAACCTTCTCCGGGTTCAATCCGGCATTCTGTGGCTCAGTCAAGTTCGGCGATGACTCAGTTGCAAGAATTGAAGGTATTGGGACCATGCTGTTTGCGTGCAAGAATGGTGGGCACCGGACATTTTATGGGGTGTACTACATTCCAAGCTCACTACCAACATCATGAGTGTTGGGCAGGTGGATGAAGTGGGATTCCAAGTACTGATTGATGGTAGAGTGATGAGGATCCGCAACTATGATCGAAGGCTGCTGGCAAATGTCAAGTGAGCCCCCAACAGGTTGTATATGCTTGATCTCAACATAGCACGTCCGGTTTGTCTGATGGCTTGACTCTTGAGGTGCTAAAACCTTGTGGATGTGGCATGCGTGTTTTGGTCAGCGAAGACCGAAGGGGGAGGTATGGTGCGCGGGATGCCGGACATCGACAATGTTGATCAGCTTTGCACCGGATGTCTCGCCGGGAAGTAGTGACGGACGCCTTTTCCATCTCAAGCCATCTACTGTGCCGAGTACTGGAGCTGGTGCACGGGGACCTGTGCGGTCCCGTCATGCTGGCGACACCAAGTGGAGGTCATTACTTCTTGCTGCTTGTCGACGATCACAGCAGGTTCATGTGGTTGCACCTGCTGCCATCCAAGGATCGCGCACCGGAGGCCATCAAGAGGTATCAAGCTGCGGCAGAGGCAAAGTCTGGATGCAAGCTGCATGCCTTCCTAACTGATCAAGGAGGTTAGTTCACGTTGTCGAATTTTGTGGCGCACTGGGCAGAGCACGGGGTGGATCGCCGACTCACAGCCCCATACTCTTCATTGCAGAATGGAGTAGTGGAGAGGTGCAACCAGACTTCGATGAAGCATGGAGCATGCTGAAGGCAAAGGGGCTGCCACGGTATTTCTGGGGTGAGGTGCTGATGACAGCAGCCTATTTGCTGAACCGATTCCCAGCAAAGAGCCTGAATGGAGTGACACCATTTGAGGCTTGGCATGGGAAGAAGCCTGCTGTTCGTCACCAGCGAACCTTCGGATGTGTTGCTCATTTCAAGGTAACATCTCTGAATCTGAAGAAACTTGATGACAGGAGCAAGCTCATGATCTTCATTGGCTATCAGCCGGGGTCAAAGGCATATAGGGTCTATCACCACAAAGTGTGTCCATGTGACGCGGGATGTGGTGTTTGATGAAACAACGCAGTGGAGATGGAATGGTGAGGAAGACCCAGAAGCTTTTGATGGGGGTGATTTTGTGGTAGAGTACTCTGTTCTGGACAGAGGAGTTCAGATGGGTGAGGACAGTTCTGGGTCAGCTGGACAACCTACTTCACCAGTGTCACCAAGTATCCATTTTTCGTTGCAGATTTTGAAATAACTGAGGAGAAAATGGATCTTTTCGGCTAGGACTTCTAAGCCTTCCCTACACTCTTAAACTAGAAGATAGGATTATATATTATGTCTCTTTTGGTAATGTAACCATCTCTGTAAATTTGTCATAGAAAATAATAAAGTGTGGTTGTGTAATCAGTTCTGTAAGCCTCTTTTAATTTTTGGGGAAACAATTTCTAATTTTATGAATTGGAAATTGGGTCCCACATAATTTACACCGGAGAAGGTGACATCAGGTAGATTGCCAAGTCAAGAAGAGGTGTCGCCGATGGGTTTTGTCTCACCACCAGAAAACTATGAGGAACAATTGGATGCTGAGCATGGAGATACACCAGTTCGCTTCCACAGAATGGATGAAGTGATTGGACCAGCTGCTCCATGTGGCTTAGTACCTCGTGAACTTGCTGAGGAGGAGTTGCATGTGGTGAGTACGGAGGAACCCGTGTCCTTTACCGAAGCTCAGTGAGACCCATGCTGGAAAAGGGCAATGGAGGAGCTGAGATCGATTGAAGAAAACCATACGTGGACTCTCACTGATCTGCCAAAGAGTAGTAAGGAAATTGGTTTGAAGTGGGTGTTCAAGGTAAAAAGGGATGAGACTGGAGCAGAAGTGAAGTACAAACCTCTACTTGTGAAGGGATATGCACAACGCCATGGAGTTGACTACGAAGAAGTGTTTGCTCCAGTAGCACGCATGGACACAGTGCGTCTTGACGTCTTCTCATTTCTCTTGCAGCACATGAAGGCTGGGAAGTGCATCACATGGACGTAAAGTCTGCCTTTTTGAATGGAGAGCTCCTTGAGGAGGTCTATGTAGAGTTGCCACCAGGTTTAGTAGTATGGGCAGTGAGCACAAAGTTTGCAGCCTTCACAAGGCGCTGTACGGTCTACATCAAGCTCCAAGGGCTTGGAATGCAAAGCTGGACAACACCCTGTTGTCGCTCAGTTTCAGGAGGAGTCCTTCAGATCATGTCATCTATGCCCGGAATGGAAAAGGAGGGCTGCTAGTACTTGATGTGTATGTTGATGATCTAGTGATCACTGGTGCAAGCAGTGAGGACATCAGGGCATTCAAGATGGAGATGGCAAGTGTGTTCAAAATGAGTGATCTGGGATTGCTTAGCTACTATCTTGGGATTGAGGTGAGACAGAGTGCCAAAGGAATCTCAGTCAAGGAGCATATGCTGCGAAGATTTTGGAAAGAAGTGGCATGACAGATAGTAATTCTTATCAGGTACCCATGAAGGCAAGACTTAAGCTGAGCAAGGATAGCACCGAGCCACTTGCAGATGCAACTCTCTTCAGAAGCATCATCGGGAGTCTTAGGTATTTGGTCAATACACGTCCTGATATTGCTTTTGCTGTGGGCTATGTTAGCCGGTTTGTGGAAAGGCCAGATGAGGATCATGTTGGGGAAATGAAGCATATATTGCGCTACATAGCAGGGATAATGAATTGGGGGCTCTAGTATGCAAGGAAGAAGGAAGAGCGAGCTGAGTTGACAGGATTCATTGACAGCGATTTAGCTGGAGATGTTGATAGCCGGAAGAGTACTTCTAGGGTAATCTTCTTCTTTGGAAGCAGCCCAATCACTTGGCAATCGATGAAGCAGAAGGTAGTAGCCCTCTCAAGCTGTGAAACTGAATACATTGCTGCTTCAACTGCTGCTTGTCAAGCTACATGGTTGGCTTGTATGTTGGCTGAGTTACAAAACCCATCACCAGGGAAGCTGACAGTAAGGGTGGACAACAAGCCTACCATTTCACAGATTAAGAATAATGTGCACGAATAATGTGCACCATGACCGGAGTAAGCACATCGATGTGAAGTTTCATCATATCCGGGAATGTGCAGAGAAAGGCCAGATCAAGGTGGAGTTCATCCGAACTGAAGAACAACTGGGTTACATCCTGACCAAGGCACTCAGTAGGATCAAGTTTCAGGAGCTCCGGACCAAGATTGGCATGATCAACGTCGGGGAATAATTGGCGCAACAAGAATTAGGAGATATGTGAGAATAAGTTTTGTGCGCCTAGTTAGTTAGTTAGTTCTAATTGCCAGCCTTTTAAATCGAGTCTTGTGCATGGAACGGTTGATTAGCTAGCCATGCAGAGTCTGTTATCTCTTGCCATGCAGAGTCTGTTATCTCTTGGCATGCATGGTCATGGCAGGAGCGGGCCTGTAGGATAGTGCTTGTGGGAGATACCCACGAATAGATGGGTGTGGCGTGCGTTTTATGGGCCATTATGGCCATGTTGAAGTCTGTAGTTTTCCTCTTCTATTTAAGCTGATAATAGAGTAAAAAAAAACGCTGCCACTTTGCAGCACAAACCTGAGTGCTTACCTTGTGATTGCGTTGAATTTCCTCTAACAGAATATTCTTAAAGTTGGTTCACTTCAATTTATCCTGTAGTTCTGCAACATAGTTTGTAATGTATTGAAGGAGAGTCAAAGTGGTTCGAAAAGCCAGAATTAAGTCATAGGTATTTGTTTCTGGCTAAATGCCTTTTTTTTTGGTTTCTTACTCTTCTGAAGATTATAACAGCTCAACCCCCATGCAAGCTCACCCATTCCTATTTTATAGGAACTCTCTTATGTTATTTACAAAACTATTGTTTTTTTACCCAAATAATAAGTACAATTAATTAAACTTCATCAGCATCTGTTACATCTTGCACAAGTAGTATATGTTTTCTCTATAGCCTGTTTATATAGTTGTTAAATGGCCTTTTTGGTTTGCATATTATAGTAGTCACAACTTGTTCCCGTCTATGTTTTTTCAAGCAAACCTCACGTTTTTGCTCATAGGGCCAACATTATTTGATCTGTATAATTTATTGCTTTATCTAAAAAAGGATGAAGAAAAGGTCGAATTCATTTCATATAGAAAGAAAGATGTGTCAGGTTTGGATCGAATTAGAATCCCGGGCTGGAATATTAGACTTGTTCTTCTTCGATAGAGGTGCTGTAATGGAATAACAATCATTAGGCCTCTTCGCTTTATCTTTTTTCCTTCTTGAAATGCTAACTGAGTAACTGTACTGAACGTAGTAGCTAATACTTTCAAAAGGTTTGGCTAGGGATGACTAAAGCATGGTTTACTGGCAGAGATCGAGCCTTGAGAAGAGAAGAGGGCTGAGTCATCTAAGCTCCGCCCTTTCTTTGAACCTTGTGACTTGAAAACAGAAAAGCAAGGAAAAAAGGGGTCTTTTAGTAGATCTCACCTTTCTATAAGAAATTCATTTTTCCACTACTAACTAGTTATAAGCTGCCTCATACATTGCTTCGGCTTCTTTTGTTGCCGAAGACCAGGACCCGTCTTATTTGCGGAAAACCTGTCTGTTTAGGGACTCTTTCCTTTCAATGGGCATACTTGCCTGGAACTGATTCTACCTTGAGAGCGCTTCCCTCTTTTCTGATCCCTTCCCCTCATTCTAAGCCCGGCCACCATTTTGATTGATGTATCAAACATTACTATTGTATTTAAAACAATAATAAATATTGAATTGTTTTGTTCGTGTTTTTATACTTAACTTGGACTTAACCAGCATGTTATTATACTCTTCAAAAATGGTAGTCATGGTGTCCCCAAAGCAATGCTTTGGCTTCCACAACTGAGCAGGGCACCACGGCCTCCACATACCAAAAGGGGGAAGGGAGAGAAAAGAGCCAACGCTGCTGCCGGATTCAAGGCAGCCATTGTTGGATTCAAAGCCACCTTCACTAGATCCGAGACCTCCTCAACCTGATACAAGCCTGCCACAACTGAATGACAACAGGGGGCAGCCAGATCTGATGTAGTGGAGCTTGGGTGCAGGCCATCCGTAGTAGAGCAGAGGAGAAGACCGCTGTAGAGGGGAAGAAAAGGTGCTCACTGTTGAGCAGAGTAGGCGGTGGAGATGGCTAGGAAGGGAGGAGCTCGTAGCGAGTGGCTGGAAAGGGTGAAGCGTGGCGGCGGCTGGGAATAGGCAGTGTTCCAAAAGGCGGAATTCCGCGCTCGCCTGGGCGCGCCTCCTCGCTAGGCGGAGGGGGACCGCGGAGCCTAGGGGGGTAGGCGTGCGCTAGGCGGCGGCGGTGGCTTGGGCGGGCCGTTTTGGGCTGGCGCGGGCCGCGCGCGTGAGCGGCAAGGCCCTCACTTCCGCCGCCGACCGAGCTCGCATCGTGCCGCCCCGATCTGCTCTCGCCCCTGCCGCCGACTGCTACCCTGGTCTGCTCGCGCCGCTGCCGCGACCCTGCGCTGCTCCCTCGCCGCAATGCTCGAGCTCCCCGTCGGTTGCTGCTGGCAGTCGCTGCCCAACTGCCCAAGGCACCATTGAGGAGAAGCAGAGAGAGAGAGAGAGAGAGAGAGAGGAGAGAGAGAGAGAGAGACGGGAGAAAGAAGAAGTCTCGCGAGGGAGATGCTCGGGAAGGATAGGCATAGGACCGGCGGACAGATGAGTGGATGGGAATGGATAAGATACAAAATTTTGCACTTTGCCCCTTGCCTTCTCCAAAAATTACATTCGGGCAATTCTCTTTACAATTTTTTTACGTTCTAGTCCCTAGAACTTCCATCTCCTCACAAGATACTATAAGATTTACTCTTTGCTAGTGTCCATTTTGTAGGAAATTACATATATTAACGTACATTGTAGACCGCCTAGAAAACGCTTAGGCTTGCTTAGGCTGCGCTTGTGCTTTCTGCGAGGGTCACCGCCAGATATCTGCTTAGCGCCTTTTGTAACCCCGAATAGGAGGTTGACAGGCTGAGTTGCTAGGTTAGGGTTTGGGGTGGCTAAGGTATTATGTAGAAAGTGATGCGGTGAATAGGTATTGTTGGATCTTGATCAGTTGGGAATGACTGTCTATGTGTTGGTTCCATTTAGTATTTACTTATTATGCATCATATTGTCCATCATACTTATGTGTCTATGGTGTCTCCTCACATGCTTTAAAGTTAAAAGGGCAAAAAGGTTTGGCCATGCTTTAAAGTTAAAAGGGCAAAAAGGTTTGGCACACCTCTCCTCGCCTTACGCCTTGACAACCTTGCTCTCAAGATAGTCACACCAAAACTCTGTTTGGCAAATTATGCTTGGTGTTGGTGTACTAATTGTCCCTATATTACTTAGTATTAAATATAAAAATCTTCAGGGTGCAGAGCTGCATACTATTTTCCTCTGTTTTGTCATACGGCACAGTGAAGCTTTTTATTGAGATCTGTTACAATTTTTGAGGTTTCAGCTCATGAAGGCTATGCATTTTCCATTCCAACTTCTTATATATTGTGTATAACACAGTAGGCTATTCGGTGCTTGGTTTTGAATTGGTGTCGAATGATGCCATCTCCTATGTTATAAATAGGCATCTTCAAACTTTAACATGAAAATTGACCTTTTTTAACACAAAAAACCACATGTGTATGCTCATTTAATGCAGCTATATCTCAAGAGAATGATTTTGTACTTTACCACTGTTCGTATTTATATCTGCCTGGTGCAACACGATAGTGCATTTTCAAGACAAAAAAAAAAGTATTTCCTTTTTGTGGAATATTAATTTTCAGTTTCAATTGATAAGAATGACTTACCTTGTTATAAAATGGGTGACAGAATTGGCATTGGATCATATATATTTATCCAGTTGTATGAGGAGAATGATGACTTATGCTTCTGGATGGTAATACTATATTAATATGGCATGGCATGATAAATGATAATGGCAATTGATTTGCACAGTCAGGGTTACAATGGTGAATCAGAATATCTCTGAAATGACACATGGATGATGGAATACTAGAACCTCTGGAGTTAGTAGTCAATACTCACTCACCCACTTATCTAGCATACCTCCTTACTTCGAGAGTTTTCGAGGTTGATACTCACTTATCCATTTATCTAGCTTATCTTCTAACTTTGAGAGTTTTTCGAGGTAGCCTCATGAGTTGGATCTGCTTTGTTTGACACATGTTTTAGCTTTTGGATAAGTCTTTGCAATAGAAAAAATGGATTCAAAACACCAAATTATTTTAATTTTTAAATTTAGACAAAGATAAGTAAATATGCAGATAAGTTAGATAAGTCAGATATGGTGAGAAGAACAGGGCCTCAAAAACCTTGATTACCCATAAGTGTTCTTGACTTGTGCTGGGACATAATTAACACCAGCAGACTATATGAACATGGTCAGCCTTTTGCTGGTCCTTTCTACTTTTAATTAGAGTTGATGTTGTAGGTATTTCCTTGTACTTATGGTTTACGTTCACTGTTTTGGTGAATTTTGTCGGTTATTGGGTCTACTGGACCTCTCCAATAAATCTCTACACCGGCAAAAAAAAAAAAAGATTTACTCAAATTTTGCCAAATTCAGGCATGCATATAAATAATAACTAGGTTATCACAACACAGTTTGCGGCCGAGTGGTAAGGCTAGAGCGCTAGCAGCTGCAGTTCCCATGTTCGAGGGCCAATGTATGCAATATTTTATATCTTTTCCATTTTTAGTTCAAGACGTTTCAAATTTGTTTGAAAATTGTCCAAAAATTTCCTTGAAATTTCCGGTAACTGCGACATTTGGCCTTACCAGTCCCCTCTGGTAAAATTTTGAAAATGAAGAAGTTTTCCCTTCTCACCAGAGCTTGTTTGCAGTGATAAAAGGAGAACAAGGGGGACTTTAAATTTGAGATAACCTGAAATAGTAGCCCATATTGCCCATTGCAGTATTTCAACAGTTGAGCATACTTGTTTTTGTGGTGATAGCTAATGAACGGATGAAAAAAGTATTTCATCAGTCAAGGCATTCATAGGATATTGAGGCTAGCTTTTTATGTTACCCCACCCATTATCTGAAAATACTATTGTATTCTGACCAAAGCTCATTTATTAGTGTTTCATAAATGTGTGGAGGGCATAATGTTGGAGATGATTTACTGTTGGATTAGTAAAATCACAATGAGTCGGGGCTTGCTCAGGTTTGAGCTGCGTGATGCTTTGCTGCTGCTGCTGCATTATTCTGTAGTCTGCAATGAAATTATGGCTGAACGGAGATACACAAACTTATAACTGTGACTACCTGTAGGTCTTTGTACAAGATATTTTTTTCTGCGGAGGATGGTTACCATATAACGTTCGTTGTGGTGTAATCAGGCTAGCAGTTGATTTGAAAGTCCAGCGACTTCTCAGATTTCCATCTAAGCTCAATACGTTGCCTTTTTATCTTTTTGTCTGGACTGTATAAATAGGCTAATGCTATAGATCTTTTCCGAACATAGCGTTCCTTAACACAGGCTAGCTGTACCCTGAGGGCCTGAGGTGAGAAGGATTCAGAACTCAGGACCACTAACTAGATTTGTGATTGCTCAAAGGAAGGCTTTCATATGATGTGTGGCAACTCATGTTGTTGTTTGATGATGGAATGTAACACAATAAACTGGCTTTATAAAATTGTTGAGGAAATTCTTGAGATTTTTTTTAACAAACTCTTGAGATTGGTACCCGTTGTTTTTGTGGACAGCCCTTTGATCAGTGCTCATTAGTCATTACTCATTAACAATGAAAATACGTCTTACGACCTACAGCCTAGAGTTGAATCTAAGGCTTTGATATGATGTGTGGCCACTGATGATGTTGTTTTGATGATGGACTGTGTGTGTTTCTTGGATAGACCAATTGTGTAAATACAATAGACTGGCTTTATAAAATTGCCGAGGGAACTCTTGTGAGTTTTTTTTCCTAAATATCATTACTCATGTTATTTTGAGACTATTGTGGGGATCCGGTGTTTTGATCCCACAAACTATAAACCACACCCTAATTTGAGACCTGTAATTTTCGAGGTTCCCATGGGACACCCAGTTTGTGAGCTTTAAAATCAAAGCATAATGTGAGACCCGTGATTTTTATTGCTCCTGTAGGACTCGACTAGTTTGTGAGCTTTAAAATCAAAGCATTTTACCTCCAGGCTAGTAGCCTGCGCTCAGTATATGTTGTATTGCCGGTATAAAGTCCTGGTGTCAGTGCATGAAATCCCCCTAATTCACTGTTTCTTCCTAGTTCAATGTTTATCCTGCTAGTGCAAGTTTTGTGGAATCTATGTATAATTTATATATTATATTAATTAATACTAGCTGTTTGTGGCAAGATATCCTGTCGAGACATGTCCGTCGATTCTTCAGAATCATATTTATATTATATACCATTCTGAGGATAAGATCGTCAATCACAATTTGTTATGAAACATTCTTTAATGCGGTCTTCGTACCTGGAGGTTGTCGAATCATTTCTTGCTTCGTCGCTTTTTTTTTTTATTGAAGTTTTTTTTTTGTTATGGTTATCTTTGGTACTGAAACTGTGGCGTTTGAGATATGAATGAAAATGTTTGATCTCGTCTGCGATTTTTCCCTACCTTACGTGGTATAGCCTTTTTTTGAATTATGCCCGAAGGCTTTGTTGTTCATGGAAGAAAACAAACAAAAACTAAAACGAAGCATTTCATCTAGTTGCATTAAGGGGGCCATAGCTCCAGATCACATTGTTTTTAGGTTTAAACCTATTATTTCTTGGTAAAATACATTCACCAATGATGAATTGTCAAGGCAAGATCATTTTGTAAAGAGTAGAAGCTCCAAAAGATAAAGTAGGAATTTATCCGGTAGGAGATAAAATAATCTTTTCCCCCTGGAGATGAAAAATTCGTCCACCCAACACAACATTTCTTTCCATGTTTGCCGTATTTCTTGAGAGTAGGATTTCCCCCTTGGGGTAGGGAAGGAACCTAAAACTTAATGAAACCTTTCTCTAACAAAAAAAGAAGAAGAAACTTTTAAGAGTTCACAATATTTGGTGATTTCGTGCTGAAAATCTTTTGCGCGTTTATAGTAACTGTTCATTGCCTAGGTCGCTTACACGATATAGGAGGTACTGAATGGAAACGGCTATCTGATTGTAGTTTTGACCGGTAATTGAATTGTCGGCACTACAGTGTTTTCTATTGTAGGGTTGACGGGTAGTACCGTACCGTTGAACGTAACAGCTAATACCAACGCTGGACCAGATTGGGGCTCGACGAGCAACTCCGGCTCAAATCGAGCTTGACTATGAACGGGCTAAGCTGTCGAGAGTCTGAGCCCAAGCTCGAGTGCGATTTGACCAAGCTGGCAAGCTCCCCACAGCCCACTACCCCATCTGGAACACAGTAGAGTGAAGTCCATGTGTCCAGCCCTGAACACCTCTGTGATTCTGTCCGGTGACCCAGTCCCAAATGACCACAACGATTGCCTCTCCACCCCTATGATTTCCTAGCCAGATATGGGGATGGAAACGAGGCAAGCCAGGCTACGCTCGGTCGAGCTCGGACTAGGGGTGGAAACGAGTCGAGTTCGAGCGAGCCGGACTCAAGCTCGAGCGAGCTGGACTCAAGCTCGGCTCGGCTCGTGTTCGTGAAATGCAAGAAGTTGGAAATTCAGCTCGGCTCGAGCTTTTCCCAAGCGTGAGCTAGCTCGTGAGCGCTCGTGAGTTTTGACATATTCTCCAAAAACCAAGTTTGTATGCGTGAGTACCATGACAATTTGTCTATAAGACCGTATGCAACATATAGCATCAAATGGCAACATATAACATCTCATCTTCGTCTCAAAAATGAACATCTCATCTAGCATCAATTAGAGGAGATTTGGAGCAGGGCAAGCAGAGGGAATACCTGGACGCAGACATGACTGCAATCGGTGCTCTCCTAGCGTTACGGGAGGAGAGAAGTGGCAGCCACCGTCGCCGCTGCCGCCACAAGAGGAGAGAGGTGGCAGTTGCAGCCACTACCACGGGAGGTGGAGAGAGGCGGCGGAGAACAAGGAGAGCCACCGCCACATGCCGCCAAGGGCAAGAATGAGGCAAAGCAGCCGCTGCCATCTACAAAGAAGAGCACGGGAGGAGGAGAGAGGCAGGGAGAAGAAGGGGTGCTACCGCCGGGGTGGGGGAGCGCCAGGGTATAACAGCTGCCTGGGTGGAGGCGCCGGAGTAGATGCTTGTCGAGGGTTGAGCAGCTGCCAGGGAGCTGTGGGGGTGGAGGCGCGCCGAGGGAGAAGCCGTCGGGGGTGGAGGTGGTGCCGGGGTGGAGGCGCGGTGAGGCCAGGGTGGAGGCCCCGCGGCGTCGAGGCGGGTGGTTAGGTTATGGGATTTGGGGAATGGAGGATTGGTTTGGGGCGGCTAGGTCAAGCAGTGGCTTGGCCAGTGGGTGACTGGGTGTTATGTGAGGCTGAGGGCCAATGGGTGTTGGTGGGTGATGAGCTGAGCCGGTGTAAAATGGGTCGATCTGTGGGCTACTGGGCTGTGGGTTGTGTGGATCTGGAATGTGCACTTTGTTGTCTAGCTCACGAGCTACTCATGAACGAGCTCGGCTCGGCTCGGCACAGCTCATAATATGTCACGAGCTGGAAACAGAGTTCGGATCAGGTTCGTTTTGTAATGAGCCGAGCCGAGTTGCTCGCGAGCCTTGAGCTCAAGTTCCAGTCCTAGCTCAGACCGAGCCAGGTTAGGTGCAAGCCGAGCGTGGCTCAGTTTGGTGTTCCTAGCGACCTACAACTTTGCCTCAACTCGGCTCGTCAGTGGCTCGCGAGCAGCTCACCGAGTCTACTCTCAATGACAGACAACATGATTTTTCTTTAAGCCTTTCGTCATGGAAACATGATTAGTTATAGCACTATCTAACCAATGGCAAGAATAAGGCGAAGCATCCGCCGCCATGTTCACCAACATAATACCATCAAAACAAGATCATCATGATAGGTCATAGGATTTAACTAGATTTTTTCACCAATTACAACATGAGCTTGTCTTGCTGAGCCTGTTTGGCTCGCCAAGCAGCTCGATGGTCGAGCACAGACGGCTTAGCATTTACCCGAGCTAGGAAAACCGGCTTGACTCGAGCTAGGATAGGCTCGAAGGTGGGAACGAGCTCAATCAGGTTGAAAAAGAAATATCTATGACGGCGTGTTCTCCGCTCAACCACTGCGGATCACACCCCTAGTTAGATTTCTATCTTGCTAGCCTATCAGCCGAGCTCAGTTCGATTCGAGCGTGGGACGCGGCAAGGAGCGACACTCAGAGTTTACCCAGGTTCGGACCCCCTCGCGGGTAACAGTCCTACTCCTGCCGAGCCTTAGCCCTTTTTCGTGTTGTGGTTGTATGAGATGTGGTTACAGAATGTTTCGGGCCCCCTCTCCCTCCTCTCTCCGCCCCTTTTATACAAGCCTCGAGCTGGCGGAGAGAGCCGTGGGGGTAGGCCATACAGTACTCTTAGTACAGTACACCGATAAGACATGAGGGACACGACAGAGAGACGCAACGTGCTGCTCTCAGCGCGACGGCGCGCCCACGCTGCGCGTGCCTCGCAGTAACCCGACCCGCAGGAACGCTCCAGCGAGACTGCGGGTGGGGCCCAGCTTGCTCCTTCCGACGCGGGGACGAGCTTGATGATGGCAAACTCTCTCTGCCGGTCAATTCCGCTGCGCCCGGATGGCGATTGGTCGAGCTGCGCAGAGGTCACCGTGGCGGTAATCATCTCTTCATCTGTCTATCCGCGTAATGTCGCATTGAATGCGCTCGTCGCAGCAGGGAAGCCTTCGCCCGAAGACTCCTTTCGAACTCTCCACGCCACGCAGCCCCGCAACGAGGGGAGGCCCTATGCGCGCCGAGGGCTTCGCCCGCGCCCGCTTTGTGCGTGGGGCCCTCGCCGGCTGGCCGACGGGTTCGCCCGCACACCTGGCTCTGGTCGCCGCTTAACGTGTGGGGCCTCGCTGGTCTTCGAGGCTCGCCACGCCATTGGGCTCGTCGCCCGCTGACGCGTGGGGCCGCTGAGCGAGGGCTCGCCCGTCTTTGGGGCTCGTCGCCGCTTGACGCGTGGGCCCGCCGATCTTCTCGGGACTCTTCGCACCCGGTATTTATTACAACGACAGTAGCCCCCGGGTCCACCATGATACGCGAACCGTCGCGCTGATACTTTTTCCGTTTCTTATGCGGCGGGAGACGAATCGTGGGGGGCCCACCTCCTGCCGCGTCAGACGCTGATTCGCACTGCGCCACGATCTTCCTTGGGGAACTACGCCGCTTTTGAAAAACCGGCGGGGGGCAATGATGGCGCCCAGCAGCGAGTGGGACGGAATCCAAACCGTCGCGCTCGCTTGCACCTTCTATAAAAGCTTCTCTTCTCTGCGACGAGCTCTTTTGCACGCCAAGTCCTCAAACTGCCAATCGCCTCCTTCGTTGCTGCCACTCTCTTTTTCGCCAACTCCACCACCGTCTTCCATGGCGCCCAAACGCAGCAAGGGTCGCCGCGGTGACGCCGCTCCAGCTACGACGTCTTCTAGGCCAGCTCTGCCCGCCTCCGCCGTCGACGAAGACATGGTGGCGCGGCTTCAAGTGTTTAGCCGCCAACCTCCGCCTGGTTCCGCCCCGGCACCATCGCGCCGAGCCCCCGCGACGGGGAGATCGTGACCTTCACCTGGGCGGTGCTGGCGGGGCTCGTCCCGCCATATTCCGAGTTCTTCTTGGGGGTGCTCGCCTTCTACGAGATCCAGGCGGCGCACCTTCCCCCCAACTCCGTTGTCGCGCTGGCCATCTTCGCCCACCTTTGCGAGATGTTTGTGGGGGTGATGCCAAGCCTCCCGCTCTGGCGCCGGCTCTTCGCGCTGCACGCGAGCTCGCGCGCGAGCGGGGCTATTGGGAGCTGCTACTTTACGCTCCGCGAAGCCGCCGCCTTCATCCCGGTTGCGGTCAAGTCCAACTGGAAGGACTGGCACCGATACTGGCTGTACGTGGAAGACTCCAGCGGCTGCGATGATCTTGCTCTCCCCGAGGGTCCCGCGGAATCCCTTGCCAGCTGGGGGTCTATGCCCGACGACTCAGCGGAACTGGAAGTGATGCTGGCGCGCATCGCTGAGCTCCGCCGCAACGGGCTCACCGGAACCCATGTCGCGGCGGATTTTTTGCGGCGCCGCCTCTGCCCGCTCCGTATGAGGACGCGTCCTGCCTGGCAGTACTATGGCGACGACGATAGAGTCCGCGTCGCCCCCGGAGGTGAGTGTTCTTTCATTCTTTTTTGGGTCTCTTGTCTTTTTGGAACGCCTTTTGTTTGACTTTTGTCTCTTTGCCAACTCACGATTTCCTTTCTTGTTCGCCCAGCTACAGGGAACGTGCCGGACGACGTGCTCCGGCAGTGGCTGGTGGGACTTCTGTCCGCGCCGTCCGGCGACACTTCTCTGCCTGCGAGCATCCGCCCCCTCTGCGACTGGGACCCACGGGAGCGCAACCAATACTTGCGTGCGCTGCCTCCCATGGAGGTCTCTGGTCCCGCGGTCCAAGTGACCCGGGGACCCCTGCAGATCCGCGATCTTCCGCCAACGACCGCCGAAGCTCCTGCGGCCGCTGCTCCTCCTGTTGTGGCGGCCGACTCCGAGCGCGCTCTCGGGAAGCGCCGCCTCATCCTCTCCCCGGACGACGACGATGAGGAGGGAGAGGCGAGCCCAAAGAGAGCTCGCCCCTCGAGTCCGGGGCCGCTTCTGCCTTCTCCGGCCCCCTCCAGTGGGGGCCTTGCTGCTGACGCCGCCGCTCCGCCGCCTGGCGAGAGCGCGGCGATCTTTCTTAATGGCGCCGCTGCTTCCGGTTCTGCCAAGCTGTGCGGCCGCTGCCACTGCCGCTTCCGCCGCGCGCTGGCTCTCTTCTGCCGGCGCCCATTGTGCGGCGCTGCTTCAACGACTTGACGCGGCTGCGCCATCGCCGCCTCGCGACCGGCGGCTTGACGCTGCCCCCTTCCTCCTTCACCTTCGGGGGACGTCGCCTCAGGTGTCTTTTTCTCTGCACTTATGCACATTTTGCGTTAGGGTTAGCATGCTGCATGTTTTTTCGCATACCTGAACCCCCCTTGGTTTTTTCGTCATGGAATTAGGGCGGACTCTGGAGCTTCGGGCTCTGGTCCTCATGGCCCGCCAGCCCCCAGCTTGTCCACGGCTCCTTCAACGGAGACGACACCTCCCGCCGCGGAGATCACGCCGGAGCCAAGGCTGGAGGACCTTCCGGCCGCTGCTGCGGCTGATGTCGACGCCGTGGCTGCCATCGCCGCCGACGTCGGGCGCCTTCGAGGCTCCTGCCTTTTGCCCACACTGGCGGCACGGAAGGCGCTCGCTTCAGCGTCGCGGGCGTCGGCGAGCTGCGGCGGCGCTGATCAGCGACCGCCCGCGAGGCGGCGACCAGCGAGGTCGGCGGCGCAAGCCGCCGCCTCGCCACCAAGGATCTTGAAGAACTTGCGCGCGCACTCAAGCGCCTCGGTGCTCGGCCGACATCTTGCGGACCGCCTCTGCGACTTCCGGGGCGTCTTGTACCTGGCGTCACCAGACGCCCACGGAGGAGATCGCGCGAAGACGTTGGCGCGGTGAAGGCGCCGCCGAGGCCTCTCGCGACCGCCGGTGGTGATGCGGACGCTGGCGATCGAAGACGGTCGCCAAAGCGCTTTGAAGCGTATGATTCGTTTTGGGCAACTGTCTTGCCCAAAACGCCGCGTTTAACCTCGACGCCGCCACCGGGGAACCTTCGCGCCAGCTGGACCGGAACGAGCAGTCTCGGGTCGACGTCGCCGCCAACCGCGTATCCATGATGGGCGGCGCCGCTTCGGCAGAAGACGATGATGACGAGGAGTAGCTGGACTCCTTCGCTTGTTTCGTCTTGTAAATAGAACCTGTTAATACAAACTTTTGCTTTTCTGTCGTGAGTCTCGATTTAACTTTACGCAAATTCTTATTTGCAAAAAGAACTGAGGCATCTGACCGCCAAAAAGCTTTAGCCTGAACGTTCTGCCGCAAGCGAGCGTTATTTCCTTAGGCGTCTGGTTGCTTCAACCCTTACGGCCTATTTGCGAACCGGCCTTAAACATTGCGTGGCGAGCACTTATCTTCCGGAAGTGGTCTAGACGCTGATGCCGTCGTTGGCGCAATGCCCAGACCGAGCGGACACACCAGGCTAGAACCCGCCTTCCGTCCGCCTCGCCTCGCCCAGCGCAAGTTATAAGCGTTCGTCTTTGCGGGGCCATCAGCCATAAGTACTTTCTCGCTACCAGCTTTCGACAGAATGTTTTCTAACAGACTTTTTTAGGGCTAAGCAACTGATCGTCAAAAGTTTTAGACAGAACGTTCTGCTGCAAGTGAGCGCTTTTTCCTTAGGCATCTGGTTACTTCAACCCTTATGGCCTCTTGGCAAACCGACCTTAAACGTTACGTGGCGAGAGCTTAGCTTCCGGAAGTGGTCTAGACGCCGGTGCCGTCGTTGGCGCATTGCCCAGACCGAGCGGACACACCAGGCTAGAACCCGCCTTCCGTCTACCTCGCCTCGCCCAGCCGCAAGCTTAAGCGTTTGCTCTTGCAACCATGGTTTTAAATAGCCCGCTATAGCTCCGCTATAGCTTCGCTATAGCCTTTTAGAAGGCCTGCCGCTACGCTATTGCTAATTTTTCCGCTATTGCAGCTAATGACGCTTTAGCTCCGCTAAATACCGCTATTTGGTTTAGCCGCGAAATTTATTTAGCACCGCTACTCCTGATCGAGGCATATATTCATTACTGACTCTAGATAACTAGAATCTATGCCTCTTTGTTGTTTTCTTTACTTTAGTGAATGTTGTAATAAACAATTGAATAATTGTTGATTTGTTAATTGTTGGATGTTGAATGAATATGAATGTTGATTATAGCCATGGGTATGTTAATTGATCGAATGACTGTGAAGTAATGGACCGAGATACATGTTCTCATGTATCCCTAGACATATATTTGAGTATTTGTGGTCATAAAATTTTCTTACTTCAATGTTTCTATGCACATAATAGAAATTTTTACAAAACCGCTAAATGAAATAGATTTCGCTATAGCCCGCTATAGCTTTCTATAGCTTTTAGATGAAGTCACCGCTAAATGTCATAGCCCGCTATTTAAAACCTTGCTTGCAACTAAGGGCCCATCAGCCTTAAGTACTTTTTCGCTACCAGCTTTCAACAGAATGTTTTCTAACAGACTTAAGGCGAAAAAGAACAGATGCCCACAGAGAGACAGAACTTATCTTTATTTTGCAGATGGCTTTATACAATGCAGCCCCCGAGGCGAGCGGGGAAGGAGGAAGACCTTGCCGCCGGCTCCAAAGGAAAACCAAAAAGCTCTTGGAATAGCTACCTCGGTAGAACTTCCTCACCGCTCGACGTTCAAGTGTTCGCCAATTCGCGACCATCCTCGAATCTGAGCCTGGACCGAGCTCAGGCGGAGGCCGAGACCACCTCAAGGGGCCCTCCACAGGGGAGATACTTGTTGCGCCCGCTCTTGAACTTTGCGCAGAACGAGGTCGCCCACTGCCAGTGTTCTCTCACACCCGCCTTGCTTGATAACGGCGCAGAGCCTGCTGATATCTGGCGGCTCGGATCGCTGCCCTGTCTCTGATCTCCTCCAGGAGATTTACTTCATCCTGACACCGGTCAGGGTCTCCTTCTTCGCTGAACGCCGCCACCCTTGGGGAGCCGAAGGTGAGCTCCGACGGGAGCACCGCTTTGGAGCCATACACCAGGAAGAAGGGGGTCTCGCCGGTGGCTCTGTTGGGAGTTGTCCGCAGCGCCCACAACACAGTGGGAACCTCTTTCGCCCAGCGCTTGCCACGCTTCTCCAGGCGGTCGAACGCCCTTGTCTTGAGTCCTCTGAGTACTTCCGCGTTTGCCCGCTCCACTTGCCCATTGCTCTTCGGGTGTGCGACGGAGGGGAAGCACAGCTTGGTACCCAGCTCTTCGCACCAGTCTTGGAAATCGGCACTTTTGAACTGAGCGCCGTTGTCAGTGATGATTTTGTTGGTGACACTGAACCGGACGAAGATGCTCTTCATGAACTTTATGGCAGCAACGGACGTGATCGCTGGGACTGGCGAGGCTTCAACCCACTTGGTGAACTTGTCGACGGCGACGAACAGATGTGTGTAACCTCCGTCCGCCCGCTGAACGGGCTCAGATGTCGGCCCCGACCTGCATCGGCGCCAGAGAAGCGGGATGGTTTGCAGCGCCTGGGCCGGTCGATGGATCTGCTTAGCATGAAATTGGCATGCTTCGCATCTCCTTACCAGCTCGAAGGCATTCTGGAGGGCAGTAGGCCAATAGAAACCGTGGCGGAAGACCTTTCCTACCAACGCCCGGCTCCCTGAATGGCTCCCGCACATGTCTCCATGGATCTCAGAGAGGATTGCACTCCCGCTTCCGAGTGACGACTTCAAGAGAACTCCGTTTGCACCACGACGATCTGGTCCCCACCTACCGAGCGCGGCTAACCTTGCGCTGCTATCTTCTCGACCAGCGCGTCATCGTCGGGGATCACTCCGTCCCGCAGTAGGCTAGGATCGGATCCATCCATCGACCTTCCCGGACGGCGTGGCGACGTTAGCATTGTCGCCGACATACTCGCTCGGCACGGCATTTCCGCCTCAACCGCCTCGGCGCTTCTTCGCCTCCTCCCTCCAACCGGGGCCGTGGCGAGAATGGTGGCGTCTCCTCCGGATGTGGGGCGCACCGGAAAAGTGTCGTCCCCACCAGAATCGAGGGCTGCGACAGACGGCCGCGTGAGTCTTTCTTCAAAAACCCCGGCCGGAACAGGTGCCCTCGACGAGGCAATCTGGGACAGTTCATCCGCCATATAGTTGTCGCGGCGAGGGACGTGCGCGAAGCCCAAACCCTCAAAGTGCCGCTCCAACCGGCGCACCTCCGCCAGGTAGGCCGCCATGACGGGATCAGCGCAGGTGAATTCCTTCCTCGCCTGGTTGATGACCAGGAGAGAGTCGCCCTTGACTTGCAGCCGCCGGATGCCGAGGGTCGGCCACCCCGAGCGGCGGCGACCGCCGTACTCAGACGGCGACGTTGTTGGTAGCGCGGAACTCCAGCACCACCAGGTGCCGGACGATGTCGCCGGTGGGAGACACCAGGACGACACCAGCCCCTGCCCCCTCAAGCCGGAACGAGCCGTCGAAGAAGAGAGTCCACGGCGAGGGCGCTGGGGTGCCTTCAGCTTCTTCGTCCGCCGGAGTCCACTCGCTGACGAACTCCGCCAGAGCTTGCCCTTTGACGGCCGTTCGGGGAGCGAACTTGAGGTCGAATTCTGCCAGCTCCATGGCCCACTTGGCGATGCGGCCCGTCGCCTCGCGGTTGAAGAGGATCTCCCGCAAGGGGTACTTGGTTAAGACAGTGATCTCTCGCTCTTGGAAGTAGTGACGCAGCTTCCGGGACGCCGTCAGAACGGCGTAGAGCATCTTCTGGTGTTGTGAGTACCATATCTCGGCGTCGTGGAGGACTTTGCTGACGTAGTAGATGGGGCGCTGAACACCTTCTCTTTCCGCCACCGATGCATGGGCTGACCACTGGGGTTCGCGCGACATAAAGGATCGTGGCTCGCCGGGTCCGGACGACCAAAGACGGGCGGGAAGTGAGATACTTCTTTAGGCCGTCGAGCGCCTCCTGCGCCTCCGTCGTCCACTCGAATTGGTTGGTCTTCTTGAGAGCTGAGTAGAGGAGACTTTTATCCCCAGGCGAGCTATAAAGCGGCCCAGAAAGTCGAGCGACTCACCAAGCACTGCATCTGCCGAAGTCGCGTCGGGGGCTTTATGTTCTCGATCGCCGCGATCTTGTCAGGGTTCGCCTCAATCCCCCTCTGGGAGACGAGGAAACCTAGCAGCTTGCCCGACGAAACGGCGAATACACACTTCTCAGGGTTGAGCTTGATGCAGTACTTCCTCAAATTGGCGAAGGTTTCCTCCAGGTCACCGATCAACTCCTCCGCCTTCTTGGACTTCACCACCAGGTCGTCGATGTACACCTCCAAGTTCCGCCCTATTTGAGGGCGGTGAGCGATATGCATGGCCCTCTGGTAGGTCGGGCCCGCATTCTTCAATCCAAATGCCATCCTTGTGTAGCAGTAGACGTCCATGGGCGTCACGAAGGCAGTCTTGTCTTCATCTTCTTCGGCCATGCTAATCTGGTGGTACCCGGAGTACGCATCCGTAAAGCACACCGCCGCACCCGCCGTGGAGTCGGCGATGAGGTCGTCGCGAGTCGTGGTATGAATCGCCGGGCATGCCTTGTTAAGGTCGGTGAAGTCCACACACATCCTCCACCGCCCGTTGGATTTCTTGACGAGGACGGGGTTCGCGAGCCACCTGGGATGGGCGACGCTCCGAACGACCCCCGCCCTTAAAAGCTTGTCCACCTCCTGGCGGATAACGTCCTGACGCTCCATCGACTGCTTCCGGATCTTCTGCATAACCGGTCGCACGCCGGGGAACGTTGCCAGCTTGTGCTCAATCACCTCCCTAAGGACCCCAGCCATGTCGGACGGTTGCCATACAAACACGTCTGCGTTAGACTGGAGGAAGGAGACGAGCTCGCCTTCCTGTTTGGCGCTGAGAGAGGCGCCCACCCGAACGGTCTTCGTCGGGTCTGACTCACTCAGGGAGATCGCCTTAACCTCCGCGGACGAACCGGGGGAGGCACGGATCTTCGCCGGAGGAGCTCCCAGAGTCGAAGCTTCAGCCTTCTGGGCACCGATTGCTCCCGCCAAAGCGAGAGCGTCCTTATCGTAGCGGAGCGCCTCCGGGCGGTCCACTGTCAAGACGATGGGGTCAGCTAGCCCTGGGATCTTCACCACCATATACACATAGTGGCAGGCCGCCATGAACTTGGTCAGCGCCGGCCGACCTAGTATGGCGTTGTAAGGGAGTTCGAAGTCCGCCACCTCGAACTCGAGCATCTCCGTGTGGAAGTTGTCGGAGCCCCCGAACATCACCGGCAGGCTGACGCGCCCCAGAGGGACGGAATCAGCCCCCGGCGCGATGCCAAAGAACGGGAGCGCCGGTCGAAGCTCCTGCTGCTGGATCTGGAGCGCCTTGGCGACTCGGGCGGATAGAAGGTTGAGAGAGCTCCCTCCGTCGACCAGCACCCGCCCTAACTTGACATTCCGGACCGTGGGCGCAACCACGATCGGAAGATGCCCCGGGCCGGCAGTGCTAGCGGGGTGATCGGCCTGACTGAACGCGATCGGTTGCTCCAACCACGCCAGCTGCCTTGTTGACCCAACGCCGGGCACGACGGCGCACACCTCCCTCATCGCACACTTAAAGCTAGCGTGGGACGGATAGGTGGCCGATCCGCCGTAGATGACGGCGACCTCACGCTCCACTTGCTGGAAGCCAAGCGAAACCGCTTCCTTGCCCTTACCGCTGCCGGACGCTTGCTGCTGCTCGTGAACGCGCTTGTCCACCAACTTGCTGACGACATGGCAATCGACCAAGTCCGCGGGGACGGCGGTCTCACTCGCGGGGACGGCGGTCTCACCCCTCGTTGCGGCCGCGGGGGCCGCCGTACACGGCGGTCGCCACGCCGCCCTGCGAGACCGTTTACTGCCGCCGCCGCGTGACCTCCTCCTTTATTCGCCCGCGCGCTCACGCGCGCTGGCCGGCATGTCGTCGTCGTCGTCGTCGTCGTCGCGCTCGGCGGCCAGGACCTGTCCGGTCTCGGCCGCCTTACGCTTCTTCTTGTCTTTGCCGCCGAGATTCTTCGAAGTCCCGGCCTCGCCGCCCGCAGCGGCCCCCTGCCCTTGCAGCCGGGCAGAAGCGAGCCTTCGCCTGAAGGGCGCATTTGTGGGCCAGGGTGAAGAGTTCTTCAGTCGTCTTGATCTTGCGGGTGACCATCTTCTCCTTGACCTTGGGGTCCCGGGCGCCTCTCCTGAAGGCCGTGACAACGGCGTCGATGGAGATGTCAGGGATGGTGTTGCGAACCTGACTGAAGCGCCGGATGTAGTCGCGCAGCGACTCTCCCTTCTTCTGCTCCACATTGTGGAGATCGTCTTCAACTCCGGGCTGCTCGAAGGTGCCCTGGAAGTTGATGATGAAGAGCTCGGAAAGCTCCTTCCACGACCCCACTGACTCCGGGGGTAGGTTCATGAGCCACAAGCGGGCTCCGCCGGTGAGGACTGCGGGAAGTAGTTCGCCAGAACCTTCCCCGACCCTCCAGTCGGCTGCATCACCGTGGTGTAAATCTGCAAGAACTCGTTAGGGTTGGTGGAGCCGTCGTACTTCTCAATGGGGGCCGGTCGAAACCTCTCCGCCATTTGGGCCTGGCGCAGACTCCCTTGAAAAGGCGCTGCAACCGACGCCGAAACCTCCTGCTCTGGACGCGCCCTCGTCCGTCGCCCGACGCTGGGTGGCGCCAAGAGCCGCCGCCGCCGCTGGCAGGGCAACCTCACGGAGTCATCTTTGGTCCCAGCGACGGCAAGGTCGCCATGTCCCTCACTTGGTCGCGCGCCGGGCGGAGCTTGTCGCACGAATCTTCTCCATGCAGAGGTGGCGGTCCTCGAGATGGGACCGGAGGTCCGTCCACCGCCATTTCTGCCCGGTCGATCCCCCGTGGGAGTCGCCTAGCTCCTGTCATCGCGGCCCCGCTCCCTCCCGCCAAGAGATCTGCGAGAGGGGTGCGAGGGCAAGAAAGAGCGGGAAGAAGCGAAACGCCGGTCCCGCCTCTCGAAACTTGCACTACCGCCCAGCAAGATCGACGAAGGGCCAAATCGCTACCACGGCGCCGCCGGAGTCCGAGTCACCGGAACCGGTGGGTTGTCCAGCAGGCCTCGCCGCATGGAGGTTCTGTATTGGGTGCACTCTTTCGGGCGGCGCCGCTTAGCTTGACCGGGCGGTGCTTTCGCCAGATTCAACCCTCGGCGGATGGCTACCGCTGGTGGTCTATCGCCATCGCCGACGACGCCTTGTAGCAGCTCTCGGCGGTATACGGATCCATCGCGGATCGCGATCCGTCATCGATGAAGTCGAAGAGCGAGGATTGATGCTACGCGCCCCTACAGCGCGCCATCGACGGCATGTTCTCCGCTCAACCATGCGGATCACACCCCTAGTCGATTTCTATCTTGCTAGCCTATCGGCCGAGCTCGATTCGATTCAAGCGTGGGGCCGCGCAAGGAGCGACACTCGAGTTTACCGAGTTCGGACCCCTCGCGGTAATGCGATCCTACTCTGCCGAGCCTTAGCCCTTTTCCGTGTTGTGGTTGTATGAGATGTGGTTCTGAGAATGTTTGGGCCCCTCCTCCTCTCTCTCGCCCCTTTTATACAAGCCTCGGTGGCGGAGAGAGTCGTGAAAGTAAACCATCTGATACTCTCGATCTGATGCACGATAAGACATGAGGACACGACAGAGAGACGCAACGTCTTTGCTCTTTGCGACGGCGCGCCCCACGATGCCTCGCAAGTAACCCGACCCGCAGAACGCTCCAATGAGGCTGCGGGTGGGGCAACTTGTTCTTCCGACGCTGGCGACGAGCTTGATGATGGCAAACTCTCTCGCCGATCAATTCCGGCTGCGCCACGGATGGCTTGGTCAGCTGCGAGAGGTCATCGTGGCGGTAATCATCTCTTCATCTGTCTATCCGCGTAATGTCGCATTGAATGCGCTCGTCCTTCGCAGCAGCGGAAGCCTTCGCCCGAAGACTCCTTTCGAGCGCTCCGCCACGCGGGCCCCGCTTGATGTGGGAGGCCCTATCTTGCGCCGAGGGCTCGCCCACGCGCCCGCTCGACGATGGGGCCCTCGCCGTGTGACGGCTCGCCCCACACTGTTGGGGCACAGTCGCCCGCGGCGTGTGGGGCCCTCGCCTGGTCTTCTGAGGGTGATCTTCTCAGGACTCTTCGCACCCCGGTATTTATTACACCGACAATCTACACCGTCGATTGTTGTGAGCACGAATTATGATGGATTAGATTAAAGGAAAAAAGAAATTAAATTAACTAAAAAAAAAGAAATTCGGAGCAAAATGAATAGAAATAAAAGTTCATACCGAAAAAAGTTCATATCAGTTACAACAAAACAATATGGAAATTCGAAATAAAAAATAGACAAGCACTTTAAATTAGATGTTCAATAAATTGTAGGCATGATGTCATCATGATATCATCATTGAACTTAAAAAACACCCGTTAAAACTTGGAAATACCTACTAAAACTTAGAAAACCTACTACTAAAACTTGAAAAACATAATGACGAAACTTAATACAATAAGTGTCACGAGTACGGATCCAAGTTTTAGCAGACAAAAATCAAGTTTTCATAGAAAAAACAGGTTTTAGCGAACAAAAATCTTGGTTTCAACCTGGAAAACCTAATGCTGAAACTTGGCAATGTGAGCAGCTATTCAAGTACAAAGTCCAAATTTTAGCTAACAAAAACTTAAGTTGTAGCTGACAAAAAAATAAAGTTTCACATGTATATTGATGAGGGCTCCATGCGAAAATGGAGATGGACCTCCCGATGCAAAGAAAAAAGGTTCATAAAGAATAAAACAAAGTTTTGCGGGCAAAATCGAAGTTTGCCAAAAATGAGGATGGGCATCCTTCTTGCCTTCATCTTCTCTAAATCCAGCGAGCCCTCTTGCCTTGCTCGCCAGATCCAACCGCCAACCACTTCAACCTCACTGGATAAGGCCGTGGTGAGAGTAGAGACATGGGAAAAGAGAGAGGAAAGAAAAGAGAGATTAGGGAAGAGAGGACATGGGAGAGAGGATGAGAAGGACACTGGATGGTGGCCCTGGTAGATGGCGATGGCTGACGATGGCTCCGACGAGCAACCTATTTCCTGCTGCGAGCTAGAGAGAGTACTGGAGAGGAATTAGTGGAGGAAACAGAGATGGGAGTCATGAGCGTGCAACCGGACCAGACATGAAAATAGAGAAAAACAACATAGTGGGCAGGGCCTCACGTCCAGAGCGTGCAGCGTTTCACGTCCGCTTGTGGGCTGTACTGCGAGTAGCATCCGAGCTACATCGAACGTCCGTTCCAAAGGTTTTTTTTTAAAAAAAAATAGAAGTAGGAGTCCATGTTAGATTAAAAAGTTTATATTGGCTACAATTTAAAAATTAAATAAATTTGCAATAGAAAATAATAGAATAGAAGTCCATGTCAATTAATGGATTGAGACAATTCTAGGGTGCAAGCACATGGGACGCCATGCTTGTTACTAGTTGAACTATTGTTTATATCTTACACCGTTCTAAAAACATATTTTGCGACTACCCTAAGGTTCATAATCATGAACAAGTTGTTGCTACTGTATAGCAATGGGCCTTGCTGAGCTGTCCCCCTTCTCTTTTGAGAAAATTGTCTATTTACCATTGTGCATGAGGAGTTTCGTCTTTTGCCCAAATAGACAATTTTCTCCTTCTCCCTTATATATATGTGCAAGGTCATTGTTTACTGGTTTTCGTTTTAAGCATGAGCTTTGGTTCTCCGGTAGAGACGTGTCAATATGCAGAAGTTGAATATGTTCGGCTTCGCGAATGGCGTCAAGGCTGACGCCTGACGGCTATCGACACGGCCGTCGAATGCATTACAAATACAAATACACGTTATCTGTTCATTGCATGTTTGGTGGCCGGCTCAGCGGCGCTATATTTCATTAATCCACGTACTGAGATCTTAAATCAATCCCAATGTTCCGCCGAGCAGAATCAATCTATCATAGGCCCCTTATCCTTGATTTTCTTATACGATAAACTGACCGGATAGCACGCTGTCGCTGTCGCATTTTTTTCCATATGTTGTGAAGGCAAAGCTTTTTCCTTAGAAAAGTGATATATTTTGTTGTCAGTCATGAATTAATCCATGTCCTCTGTTCCTGACATGGACAACCCAACAATTAGTAATCAATCCGCCCAATTTTCTTATTTGACGGAGGCCCATATATCGTCACGGTTTGAAGCTCGATTGGCGCGCATAATGCAGCCATTGTTTATAGTGCCGTGGCATGCATGCACCCGTCACAGACCGGATTCGGCCTGGCGCGGCCATCCCCGGCTTAAATATTTGCCCCTTGCGACAAGCTGGTCCAACTAATATGGGCCGGTCTGCTTACGCTCTGACGCTGACTCGTCTGGCCCGGTCTGTCCACGGAACACTGCCACTATGTGTGCCTGGCTCGAACCAGACAACTAATTTTTAAGGGTCTGTTTTGTGGAGCAACTTGACGAAGCTCGTGGAGCAGCTTGAAGGAGCGGAGCTTAGACAAACTAGATCGTTTAGAACTTGTTTCTTGTGCCTTTATTATTTTTGGGCCTCCATATATATAAGGGGGCTTCGAGGGGAAGACACCCAACGCATTAGGTTATGGCATGAATACCCTCACAACCTTAGCTAAGGTGAGGCTACAAAGGAAATTACATGGAGATCGGGTTGTTAAGCTTCGTATGAGAATCTTCGTGCCACGTAATACGATTCCTAACGCTTGCGGGGCTCTATGTACTTGTTATCTCTGAGCTTCTCTGTGATCAAGGAAACTCCGCTCCTTCACGCCTCTTGGACCTTCGTTCCCTCGCTTCGTCGTTGCCTCGCCTCCGGGTGGTGGGGCCGCTGCCTCCTTCGAGCCTCTGTCAATCCCTCGGACCCGTCATTCCCTCTTGGACCTTCGTTCCCTCGCTTCGCCATTGCCTCGCCTCCGGGTGGTGGGTCCTCCTTCGGGTCGCTGCCTCCTTCGAGCTGCTCTCGATCCCTCAGACCCACCATTGCTTTGTCTTTGGGTGGCGAAACTTCCTTTGGGCCACTGTCTCTCTGATCCGCCATTGCCTCGCCTTCGGGTAGCGAAACTTCCTTTGAATCGCCATTCCTCTGATCCATCGTTGCCTCGTCTTCGTACGGCGAAGCTCCCTTCATATTTATAGGAGATGGGTGTTACCCTGCCACAACACTATACCACTCATGTCATCGGTCTACATATGCTCCCTCGCCACTCTGCACGCATTCAAGCAACTGCTTCTCGCGTCCGACACGTCGGCCTCCAGATAACAACTCCTACCACCGCTCCTCTTTCCCGTGCCATATCTCTGTCGTGTAATAATGACGCACGTGACCTTTTCATGCCCCAGAAAAGATTAAAACCAGACGGGGACGTTTTACATGCCCGATTCTGGCAGATCTTATCGCCTTTTTTCGTCTTTTCCTCGCCACCATCCGTTGCGTGCACTCTCGTGCAGGCGCAGCTTTGGAGACAGGGGGAACCCAAAGCGTTCAGTGAACCTGTCGATACCACCCAGCTTTTACACTCTACTAGCTAGCAGTGAGCAGTGAGCAGTGAGCAGTGAGCTACGTATGCTGCTTCACTCTGCGCCACACGCGGGATGCGGCTCGCGAGTTGACCCAACCAGGCACGCCACGACACGCCCGGAAAGGCGCCCGTGCCGCCGTGCGCGTCAGGCCGTGACGTCTCTGCGTGCCCGTGCTCCACCGATCGGTCGCTTTTTATTTTTATTCGGGCGGCTACGAGATGGATCAATGCTCTATTAACTCTGGTGCTGCTGCTGCTAGCCTCCTAGCTAGGGAAAAAAAGAAGAGATGCCGATCGATCGGGCGAGGTAGATGGGCACGGCCGCTGCAGCGGCGTGTACGCGCCTCGCACTGGCACGTCGCCGGTGTGTAATAATTCCCCAAGTGGGTCGCCGGCTCGCCGCTTGAATGGCTCCGGTGGAGGCCACGACGCTGCGCTCGCGACTGCCCGTCCCGCCCACCCCCAGCCCGGCCAGTGCCCATGTACGCGGTTCATCTCAGCTGGCCCCTAGTGCCCACTAGAGCCACGCATAGGTGTACGATGGCATCTCTCTACTATATAACATGTGCTCGATCCCGATGGGTCGTTTCGCTAGTCGTGATCACAAACCAAAGGAAGTGTACTAGTAGTAGACTGCATGCCTGCACGCTCAAAGGAAGTGTATGATTCGCTCAAAAAAAGGAAGTGTATGAGTACTAGACTAAACAGGGGTGAACTACTATAGTTAACTGTGACTGCATGCGATCATGAGGTTTTTCTCTTTTTCGGTATGGAGATTTCGGTATGCGAGGCAGCAGCGCGCGAGTTGGTCTCGCGGCGACCTCCACTAGCGTCGTCCGCGATCAGGACAACACAAAAGTGTCTGGAAATCAGCAGGGGAGGAGACCCCCCGATCGAGTAACACGTGGCACGCGCGTCCACATGCCGCCGCTGGTTCTCCTCCTGACAAAGGGCCCTGCCTTTACCCGCCGCACTAGCTTATCTAGGCACTACGTACGTAAACACCCGGGCGCGTGCTCGCAGAGCGCGCGGGCAGTACCTGAGGTACGATTGCCTTACGCGGTCGCCAGGAGGCGTCTCGCGCGGGCGCACCGGACAAAAAGCCGCACAGGCAGAGCCGGCTCTGCCACTGCCCGCTGATCACCACTCAGGGTGGCGGTTGGGCTAGCCGGCTAGCATGAGCAAATACTCCATATGCAAAGGGTCAAATTTTTATGTCAACGCAAACATCAACCCCTACATGCATGACATTGTAAAATAGTTCGTTCCTTATATACCATTGTAATATGATATATTGTAATTATTTTTATTGTTTTGTATGTCATTGTTGACTATATTATATCAGTCAAACAGTTTCTGACCTATAAATTGACCCTTTTGCCATGTGTTTCTTATTCCCTAAAATTAGAAATTTGATTAAGTTTCGAACTTTAATCTTACAAAATTAAAATTTTTAAAATCCGACTGAATCTGAACAATTCAAAATCTAATAATTTTTGAAATCTAATCAAAATTGAAATAAATAAAAAACTTTCTAAAACTTAAAATGTGAAATTTGTCTGCATTTCAATTTTTCAAACCCGGTGAAAAATTAAAATTTGAAATTTCCCAAATTAGAAATTTCTATAACCTATATAAATTTTAAAGTTTGGAATTCAAATGGATTTTAAAGTTTGAAATTTTAGAAACTTTAAACCTGGTTGAATTTTGAAGTTTCAAATTTGAGTTTTTTAAAATTTGGCCAGATTTTGTAATTGAACAAATTTTGAAATTTGCCAAAACATTGAAATTTTAAATCTTGAATTTTGACCAAATATAAATTCAATTTTATTTAAAAAATTTAGTCAACTCATGTGGTCAACAAGGTAATATGAGTATTATATAGTAGGCTCTAATAGTGTCTAGATCATGTAAATGTGATACAACAGCTTGCCATAAATCAACAGATGTCTTAAACATTGTACATGCTCTTATGTTCTCGTTTAAATTTTACAATTCTCCATCAAACAAAAGGTTTAGAGCATATACAATTATTCATGTCGGAAGTCTATAAACTTTTTCCAATACATTTATATAATATTAGATAGCGTTGACAAGAGAAAGGAGCATAGAAAATTGAGTTGTCTCTTGTGTTGTAGCCTGTTGTTCTTTGTAGCTAGACTGCTCAAACCCAGTCGGGCGAAGGCAGTAGAACTGAAAAGCTTGATTCGAAAAACCGGGCCGAGCCTCTACCGGACGCCGGCTCTCAGCTGCTCGAGCCTACCAAGCTTACGTGACCCGGCCACCAGCTAAAATCGACGGAATCCGGGCGGCTGGCCGATGCCGGTCGGGCGGTAGGTCAAAGACTTTCGGCCAGACTCTGGGCGGATTTCATGAAAGGTGTCTAGTCAGTAGCTAGGGTGGGGCTCGGCTCAAGCTTGATTGTAGTAACGAGTTGGCTTGCCTTAGTTTGCTCAAGTCAAACTTCTCTTTTTGCTACGATTGTTCTTTTAAAGCATAATTGTATGTTTTTTGCTAAAAAATAAATTTTGAGAACTTTTCGAGGTAGCCTGAAAAGTCTGGCTCATTTTGTTTGAATTGTTCTTCTAGAGTTCTCGCATGTAGTTTTGATATAGAAAAATAGTTGAAAAGGAAAATATTTGACTTTTTAATTGAATGATAAGCACATATAAGAAAAAAAACAAGGTACAAAGAATAGACCTAGGTCCTATTTTTTAAAGATGATTTAGAAGGCTGAAATGACTGAATTTCGAGAGCTTTTCGAGATAGTCTCGAAATTCAGATCCATTTTGTTTGACTTGTTTTTTGAAGTGTTAAAATCCGCTTTCAAAACAGCGAAAAATCGGACTTAAAAAACTCAAAACATATGTCTTTTCAAAATATAGATAAGTCGTTAAGCCGTTAAGCTGTTAATCTGAAAAGAACAGGGCTTTAGTGTGTGTGCAAAGTAGTTTAAACTTATTTAGCTAGAAAATGATTTTAGCATTTTTAGTTCAATTTTTTAATTATGAAGACACCTCTAAAATCTCTTAAATAACATAATTAGGTGGACTAGCTTTGAGAAGCAGATTTAAGAATCTTTCAATGTCCATACTAATATTTATCTCATTTTTAAACACATTAATATGCCTATAATATACACCTGCTTGGCTGATTTGACTTTGTCCTCTCTTTATTTCTCTTCGTTTGCCGAGGGAAGAAAAAAAAAAACTAAGTTGTCCATTTGTCATTGTCATATCCCAAATAGTGTGGCAGCCGCCGTGATCCGAATATCCACGATCAACCGGGAGGCCGGAGCAATACCTCTCTCACGCTCGCACGGCAGAAATTCGTGGTATACTTCTGGATCTCAATCTCTCATATGCGTGCCTCCTCTCAGTCACAACAGAGCGCGCCTGACCGAGAGATGTATGTGGTAAAGCTTGAGGTGAGTGGCGACGATTGTATCCACGACAGTCGTGCCGCGCAACCCGCAGCGGGCGCATGGTCCATTCGACAGAGGGCACGTGGACTTGTGCCCGAGGATCATCATCAGGCGCCACTCCATGCATGTACATCCACGGTCCCCCTCGCGCGGGTCCTGCCATTATTTTGTGATGGAATCGATATGCGACTTCAAATCTCGGCGCATGTACCGCAGGAAATTGACAACGCATCTCCAGGCCTCACAACTCGCAAGGCTCGGATGATCGGAAAAATCTCACACGGCGAGCCAAACCATTCTACCTCTAGCCAGGGCCGGTCCTGGCATTTTGGGGGCCCGGGGCGAAAACTTATATAGAGGCCCCATCCACCTCCTCATATATATATATAGAGAGAGAGAGAGATTTGCTAGCGTGAACTTGAGTATACGGATCCCTCTGTGAACTTTGACGGGTTTTTGAAATTCGAGAACTTTAGTGATCGATCCAAACCATTGATCTTGTTCGTCATGTCAAAACGTAGCCACCAACCAAGTTTCGTATTTTTTTCAAATTTTTTTGCTATTTGTTTTCTAATTTTGAAAATTATAAAACAAATAGCAAACAAATTCAAAAAAATACGAAACTTGGTTGGTGGCTACCTTTTGACATGACGAACAAGATCAATGGTTTGGATCGATCACTAAAGTTCTCGAATTTTAAAAACCCATCGAATTTCACGGAGGCTCCGTACACTCGAGTGTACACTAGCAAATCTCATATATATATTTCACGGTAAACATATTTGAGCATCTCAGGATAGTAATGGAACCAAAATACATCTTCCAAAGTACACATTGTTTTCAGTTCAGAATTTTGTGGGTATATACTCAGAATTTGAGGTTATATACTCAGAATTTGAGGGTACATACTCATAATTTATCAAGGTTGATTTTTAACACAGAGAGATCATACTCATAATTGATTTTGCTGATATTTTACATGATTCTTAAATGGGGATTCACAAAATATCTAGGCTGAATTGAGAATGCTCTAATGCAGTCATCGTCTAAATTAAAAAAATTTGATATCCATGTATACAAAATCTGTATACAAAACCCTCAATTCCAATCTGGATTATTCTTTTTGGTTTGACAATTACCGTCAAAAGGGTATATACATATTCATCACTTGAAGAACATAGATTCAAATCTTCTAAAGTCGCAAAACTTTCCATCCGTTCATCAAAACATACGGCAGCTCAATCTTCTATACGTCTCTCGAGCCATCAGCTGGCAGAACATGCAGCTACACAATGTGTTCTCTTGAACTTGATCTGAGGCCATAACCTGATACAACCATGTCACCATGCACCAAATAGATTAATTAACCCTCATATAATGAACTAGATAACTAAGATATGTTAACGAATGAAGATATGCTTTTGGCGAAATTCAGAGTATGCCTGCACTTTACAGCACTGAACCCAAACTAATTATCAAAAAGTAAAACAATCTCCCTGAGAATCAAAGCAAGTAATAGGTCATTGAAAATTAAAGCCAATTAACAAAATTAAACCAATTTTTATATGAACAAACCACTTGCTGCGCCCATTTATCTATACCATCAGATATTGAGAGAGAGAGAGAGAGAGTTGCTGTTCAATGGGAAGAACAACGAAGGCCATTTCTCACATGCATTTCCACGAACGGGTTACGAGCAGTCATGAACGTATCTAGGAGTAAACAACATGAGCACCTTAGATGTAGCAGGACAACGGATGAAGCACTGCATTCACAACTCAAATATTTACAAAAGAAGTACTGCATGCTGAAGCATATCTCCTGCGAAACCAATGGCACACACGAACACACGATTAGTCAGAAAACGGAAAACAGCGCAGAGTCTCGCTCGCTCACCGCACGCGCGCACCCACACACCTGGATCTCACTGAGGAGGTCAGAGAGGCGCCCGTTCTTGATGACGACGGATCCAACGCCGCCGCCCTGCGTCTGCCTCATCGCCGTCACCTGAACCACGTCGCCGCCGTCACCAGGAGCGCCTCGTCGCAACGAGGCGGCCCCTGGACGGCATCACCGCAACGCGGTTGCCCCATCGACCGCCTTGCTACAGCGTCGCCGCCCCGAGGACCGCCTCGCCCGCGCGCTGCCGCCCCATGGACCACCTCGCCCAGGCCTTGCCGCCTCTGGACCGGCTCGCCGCCCCGTCGCTGGAGCACTGCCACCGAATCTGCTCGTGCGGAGAGGCATTTGGGTGTATAGTAATTATTGCCTTTGGGTATACTGTGGCCTAGCTAATTAATGGGTACAATTAATCGTTTTAATGCCAGATATTTGAATTAAACTAAACGGGTATGAGATAGAAACCCAATAACAGAATGCAAAGTCACAAATCTGATCGGGAATTGGATCAGCGGTGGAGGATGGTGGAGCCTAGGCTCCATGGAGCCTTATGTATATATATATATATATATATATATATATATATATATATATATATATATATATATAAACACACGTAATTAAAGAAATTAATATTTGGCGCACAAAAATGACAAATGTAAATTGTAATCATGAACACTTACTTGGCACATGACATTATCTTAAAAAATTTCTCCTAACAGTTTGTGATACAAAATCATCGATTATTCTATTGATATCAATCTCGTCCAATAACATCCTCTCGATGCATAAAGTCGCCAAATCATTTAACCTTTTTTGCGTCATTGTGGATCTCAAATAGTTCTTCAATAATTTTGTCGGTACAATCCGGGGTATGAAGAGTTCTAAAGAAGAGCAGCGGGCCCCACGCGTCGCGGGCGACAGTGCCCCAGTGGCGTGGCGAGCCCCTTAGCACGCCAGCGGGCCCCACGCGTCAGCGGGCGACCAGCACCAGCCGCGGGCGAGCCCCTCGGCGAAGTCGACGGGCCCCTACGCGTCGGCGGGCGATCGAGCCCAGCGTGCGTGGCGAGCCCTCAAGACGCTGGCGGGCCCAGCGTCGGCGGGCGACTGAGCCCCAACGCTGGGCAAGCCCTCGGCCGCCGAGTGAGCACGGGAGGCCTCCGCCCTGTCAGGTGGGGCCCGTGCTACAGGAAGCGTCCCGAGGGGAGTCCTCTAGGCGAAGGCTCTCCTCTGCTGCGGAGGACAGACGCATTTAATGCGACGTTACGCGCGGATGGACCAGAGAAGAGATGATTACCGCTAAACCGATTTCCATGTGTCCGATCAATCATCATTTGTGGCTCTGTGGAATTGACCGGCGGAGAGAGAAGCAGCCGTCATCAGGATGGCCCCCCGCATCAGATGGCGTAAGTTGGGTCCCGCCTACTCCCTCACTGGTGTGTTCGCATGAGTCGGAGACCACTTGCGAAGCACGCGTGGGCGGCGCCGCTCGGCACAGTAGCAGCACGTTTTCGTCTCTCCTGTCCCGTCTTTTAAGTCTTATCAAGTGTACTAAGCGTACTGTACTGCCTACCCCCCTTTGGCTCTCTCCGCCAGTCCAAGGCTTGTATAAAAGGAGAAGAGAGAGAAGGGGGAGGGAGGTTACGTTGCATTGAGCAATCTGTAAGCATTCCCATCCAACCACAACAAGAAAAGAGTTAAGACTCGGCAGGAGTAGGACTATTACCCGCAAGGGGGTCCGAACCTGGGTAATCCCTGCGTGTCGCTCCTCGCCGCGTCCGACGCTCGAATCGGATCGAGCCCGGGCTGATCGGTTAGAAAGATAGAAATCTGATAGGGGTGTGATTCACCGTGGTTAAGTGAAGAACACGCCGTTAGTGGCGCGCCAGGTAGGGGAGCGCTAGCATCAGTCCGCGCTCTTCGACTTCTCCGATGGCGGATCAGCAGTCCGCGATGGACACAGAAGCAGCCGCCAGAGCTGCGGCCGCGGCGTCGGCCGTGGCGATGGCGATAGATCAGCCGGGCGGTAGCCACCCGCCGAGGGTGGAAACCCTGGCAGAGAGCAGCCGTCCCCGCCAAGCTAGGCGGCGTCTGGCCTTGGAGGAGTGCACCCCAGCGCAAAACCTCCATGCGGCCAGGGCCCTGCTGGACAACCCACCGGTGCGGTGACTCGGACTCTCCGTGGCGCGTGGTCGGCGGCTTTAGCCCTTCGTCGATGTCGCCGCTGCGGTGGTGCAGGTCCCGGGAGGTGCGGGAACCAGCGTTTCCGCTTCCTCCCGTTCTTTCTTTTCTTCGCACCCCTCTCGCAGATCTCCTAGCAGAAGGGAGCGGGGCCAAGACAACAAGAGCCAGGCAACTCCTACGGGGGTTCGACCGGGCAGGAATGGCGGTGGACCAGACCTCCGGACCCATCTGGAGAACCGCCACCTACTGCATGGGGAGGATCTACGCGACAAACTCCGCCGGCAGCGTGACCGGGTGCGCGACCGCGCCATCGCTGCCGCTCGCGGGGACCAGCAGGAAGATTCCCGCGGTGCCGCCTCCGCCGGAGAAGGTGGCGCCTCTTCGGCGCCACCTAGGCGACGGAGGCGGTGGGACGAGGGCCGCGTCCAGGAGCAGGAGGCTCCCGACATCGGGTGCTGTGCCTTTTCGAGGGAGCTGCGCCGCGTCTAGTGGCCGGAAAGGTTCCGACCGGCCCCTATCGAGAAGTATGACGGCTCCACCAACCCTGACGAGTTCTTGCAGATTTACACCACGGTAATGCAGCCGACTGGAGGATCGGAAAAAGTTCTGGCGAACTACTTCCCCGCAGTCCTCACCGTTGGAGCTCGCTCGTGGCTCATGAACCTGCCCCTGGAGTCAGTGGGGTCGTGGAGGGAGCTCTCGGAGCTCTTCATCACCAACTTCCAGGGCACCTTCGAGTAGCCCGGAGTCGAAGATGATCTCCACAATGTGGAGCAAAAGAAGGGAGAGTCGCTGCGCGACTACATCCGGCGCTTCAGTCAGGTCCGCAACACCATCCCTGACATCCCCATCGACGCCGTTGTCTCGGCTTTCAGGAGGGGCGCTCGAGACCCCGGGGTCAAGGAGAAGATGGCCACCCGCAAGATCAGAACGACCGAGGAGTTGTTCACCTTGACCCACAAGTGCGCTACTGAAAGGAGGCCCGCCGCCCAAACCGGAAGGCGGGGGCAGGGGGGTGGCCGGGACTTCAAAACCCCGAGAAAAGACAAGAAGAAGCGCATAGCCGAGGCAGACAGGTCCCGCCGCCGAGCCCCAACGACGACGACGACGACGGTGGCGGCCGGCGGGCGGCGGCGGGCGAAAAGAAAGGAGGAGGTCGCGGCGGCGGCGAAACGGTCCCCGCAGGGGAGGCCGTGACGACCGTCGTGGCCACGGTGAGGGCGGGCGCCGCCCGGCGAGTGGGATGGCGAACTTCATCGCCCCATTCACCGCGAAGAACACCCACGACTTGGCGAATTGCCGGTCGTCGGCAAGATAGTGGACAAGCGAGTCCACGAGCAAAGCAGCAGTATCCGGCAATGCAAGGGCAAGGAACCGCCCGCTGGCTTTCCGCAGCGAGCGCCGGTCGCCGTCATTCACGGTGGATCAGCCACCTATTCGTCTCACGCCAGTTTTAAGAGTGCGATGAGGGAGGTGTGCGCCGTCGTGCCCGGCGTGGGGTCTGCTAGGCAGCTGGTGTGGTCGGAGCAGTCGATCACATTCAGCCAGGCCGATCACCCCGCCAGCACTGCCGGCCCGGGACATCTCCCGATCGTGGTTGCGTCCATGGTCCGGAATGTCAAGTTGGGGCGGGTGCTGGTAGACGGAGGGAGTTCTATCAACCTCCTATCCGCCCGGGTCACCAAGGCGCTTCAAATCCAGGAGCGGGAGCTTCGACCGGCGCTTCCCTTCTTCGGCGTCACGCCGGGGGCTGAGTCCGTCCCTTTGGGGCGCATCAGCCTCCCGGTGACCTTTGGAGGCGCCGATAATTTCCGTACGGAGATGCTCGAGTTCGAGGTGGCGGACTTCGACCTCCCGTACAACGCCATACTAGGTCGGCCGGCGCTGACCAAGTTCATGGCGGCCTGCCACTATGCTTACATGGTGGTCAAGATTTCGGGGCCAGCTGGCCCCATCATCGTCAAGGTGGACCGCCTGGAGGCGCTCCGCTGCGACAAGGACGCTCTCGCTTTGGCGGGGCGACGGCGCCTGTAACGCCGAGGCCTCGACCACAGGAGCTCCTCGGCCAAGATCCGCGCTTCCCGGCTCTTGGCGGGGTTAAGACGGTCTCCTGAGCGAAGTCGACCCGGCGAGACCGCTCAGTGGGCGCGTCCCTCAGCGCCAAATAGGAAGGCGCGCTCGTCTCCTTCCTCCAGTCTAACACAGACGTGTTTGCTTGGCAACCGTTCGACATGACTGGGGTCCCCAGAGAGGTGATTGAGCATAAGTTGGCAACGTTTCCCGGCGCGCGACCGATCATGCAGAAGGTCCGGAAGCAGTTGGTGGAGCGCCAGGTGGCTCATGTCGTTCGGAGTGTCGCCCATCCCAGGTGGCTCGCGAACCCCGTCCTCGTCAAGAAATCCAACGGGCGGTGGAGGATGTGTGTCGACTTCACTGACCTCAACAAGGCGTGCCCAAAGGATCCGTACCCGCTGCACCGCATTGATCTCATCGTCGATTCCACGGCGGGGTGCGAACAGCTGTGCTTTCTGGACGCGTATTCTGGGTACCATCATATTAGCATGGCTGAAGAAGATGAAGACAAGACCGCCTTTGTGACACCCATGGGCGTCTAATGCTACACGAGGATGACGTTCGGGTTGAAGAATGCGGGCCCGACTTATCAGAGGGCCATGCATATTGCTCACCGCGCCTAGATCGGGCGAAACCTGGAGGTGTATGTTGACGACCTGGTGGTGAAGTCCAAGAAGGCGGAGGAGCTGATCGGCGATATGGAAGAAACCTTCGCCAACTTGAGGAAGTACTGCATCAAGCTCAACCCTGAGAAGTGCGTTTTCGCCGTCCCGTCGGGCAAGCTGTTGGGTTTCCTAGTCTCCGAGAGGGGGATTGAGGCGAACCCCGACAAGATCGCTGCAATCGAGAACATGAAACCCCCGACGCGACTCCGGCAGATGCAGTGCTTGGTGGGCTGTCTGACTTCCCTAGACCGCTTTATAGCTCGCCTGGGGGATAAGAGTCTCCCCATGTTCAAGCTCCTGAAGAAGACCAACCAGTTCAAGTGGACCGTGGAGGCGCAGGAGGCATTTGTCAACCTGAAGAAGTACCTCACTTCCCCGCCTGTGCTGGTCGCCCCAAAACCGGGCGAGCCGTTGATCCTCTATGTCGCGGCAAACCCGGAGGTGATCAGCGCGGTGGTGGCGGCGGAAAGAGGAGTTCAGCGCCCTGTCTACTATATCAGCAAAGTCCTCCACGACGCTGAAACAAGGTATTCGCAAAGACCGAAAATGTTGTATGTCAGGCTAACGGCATCCGTAAGGTCACTACTTCCGGGGCGAGAAATCACTGTCTTGACCAAGTATCCCTTGCGGGAGATCCTCTTTAACCGCGAGGCGACGGGCCGTGTAGCCAAGTAGGCGATGGAACTGGCGGAGTTCGATCTCAAGTTTGCTCCCCGGACGGCCATCAAAGGCGTGCCTCGCGGAGTTCGTCAACAATGGACTCGGCGGCGCAGAAGTTGAAGTCACCCAAAGACCCTCGCCGGACTCTCTTCTTCGACGGTTCATTTCGCTCGAGGGCCGGGCAAAGGCGCGCTCGTGTCTTCCACCGCGACATCGCTCGGCACCTGGTGGTACTGGACTTCCGCGAAACCAACAACGCCACGCGAGTACGGCGACTACTTGTCGCTCGTGGTGGCCGACCACGGGCATCCGACTACCGCAAGTCAGCGACTCTCTCCGGTCATCAACCAGCGAGGAAGGAATTCACTTGTTCGATCCCGCATGGTGGCCTACCCGGCGGGCGGCATTTCGAGGGCTTGGGCTTCTCATTATCTTCTCCGCGATAACTACATGGCGGAAGTTATCGCGGATGAAGCCGTCCCAGCATTGCCTCGCCAAGGGCACTGCCCCGGCCGGGTCTTTGAAGAAAGACTCACGCGCCGCTCGCCGCAGCCCCGGCTTCGGTGGGGACGGCATCGACACGCCAACGGGCCGCGGTTCGTTCGGCCGCCCGCTTCGTTTGCTTGGTTCGTTTTGCGGCGTCTTACATATGCGAATCGCCCAAACGAACCAACTGCCAGCAGTCCGCCTTGTTCGGTTCATTGAGAATCGAACGAACCGGCCGCCCGGATTCGTTGGCCTTGTTGTCTTGTTAGTCTTGGCCGGTCTTGCTGTGGAAAAATTCAAAAAAATCAGAAAAATCCAAAAAATTCAGAAATGTGAACCATAATTCATGTAAATAATTATAAAATTTGAAATATATATGGAGAAATATTAAAAATGCATTGCACAGCTTTTTTATTAACGTATTTACATGGTCGCCTCATAAAAACTTTACCAAGTAAAAACTCAATTTGAGAAAACCTTGGTAAAGAAAAAAGAGTACAGCCTAAAGCTCTACAATACAAGAAAAAAAATTTAGGCCCTTATATTAGTCATCAAGTTCTAAGCCCCCAAATGAAGCCGCCAACTCTTGATTATGTCTCTCGGCGATTTATGTTTTGTCGTTGCTTTTCTAGCTAATGCCCAATGCTTTGTACTCAAGAATATTTCGACCATATCACTATGGAGAGAAGTCCTTCGTCCTCCAAGATTCTCCCAAAGAAGGCCGAAAGGCACTCGGAAGAAACCGTGGAGACCGGAATGCTTAACACATCCCGTGCTAGTATGGATAGCACCGGATATGTTCCACCATGTCACGCCACCATAGAAGAATATTAAACTCTTCTTCTTGAAAGTCGACGACGCCTTTAAGCTAGATAGAGGCAAGCTCGCCAACAACTCACGGGTGCTTGTGCGATTGGGTGAGTTGAACCACCGATGAACTTGAAGTGTCCTTCCCGTGATAGTCTTCCAAAAGGACATCTTTCTTCCTGCTTGTTGCAATCGGTGGTGGTGGTGGTGGACTAACTCCTGCATACTTTTCTTCATATTTTCTATACAAATCATTAAGTTTACTTCTAGCTTCTAGAAAATAATTTGAATAATCAATTCCAAAGAGCAGACACCAAGTTGTGTTAGAGCATTAGTTAATCCAGAAGTTTAGCTCTAGGGTCTAAAATAAAAGCAAAAGAATATAAGAATGGAATATCTCTCCAAGATTTTAAATATTTAGCTTTCATATGGCTAACAAAGATCAAATAAAATATGATCATTTTCAAACAATTTTAATTGATTAGCAATATGATAAATGGACATAATAATGGAAGAAGATGTAGGCTCATACACAAGAGAAGCGCTAACGGTAGCTTCATAAAAATCTCAAGAAATGAATGTAAATGAGTAAGTACTTGCCAAACCTGGGGGGTCAAAAGTGGTGTTCCATCTTGAGTTCGATATTGAGTGTTAATAAAAACTTCAAAACTCCGTCTATACGGTAATATGTGTTGTAACATAAGATAGGTGGAATTCCACCTAATAGGCATATCGAGGCCAAATTTCCTAGGTCAATAGATGATGCACGACAATAGTTTTTCCATGCAGCAATTCTTGGATTAGAACTATTTAAAAATGAGATGGCATCCCTAATAACTTGAAGATAAGGTTGCAATCTTTTAAACCACATTTAACAATTAAATTAATAATATGACATGCACAACGTTGATGCATTAAAATGATTCGCGACGAGATAAAACAGTTTCAAAATATTCATAGCACTAGTATTAGCAGATGCATTATCCAAGGTAATAGAAAAATTTTATCGGTAATTTCAAATTCTTGAACAACATTCAAAATGCAATCGACAATATTTTCACCGGTGTGATTAACATCAATAAGACGAAGAGCAATTACTCTTTTTCTATTTGCCGCTTTTGGTTAACATAATGAGCAACAACACTTAAATAATCTTCTCTAGCCCTACCAAATTTCGTATGTCCGAGGTTAACGACACGTAAAATGTACAGGTTTTAAATTGTTCTTTAACTTTAATTTGTTGGCGGCATATAATTTTTTCAAATCTCTAGTCGTTGTTTGACGAGAAACACTACTATATCTAGGATTATGAGCGTTTTTATATATTCTTCAAAAGCGGAGAATCACCAAAACCAAGAGGTAAATCTTCGTAGCAATTAATCGGCAACGCGTCCCTAGCTACCTCGGGATTGTACTCCCGCCATTTACGAACCATCGTGGTTATAGCTCAAATTTTGCCGCCTCATTTGAGGGCCTTTCCTCTTCTTACATCCTATGGCATGCCTCTTCAAATGCCCCGCCCCGAGCCCGACATCGCCGACAACTCCTGTCCACACAATTTGCATTTAGCCGATACCTCACTAGCCTCCCGCCCACGAGGTGCTTCAACTCCTCGTAGTCGCTCCACACTTCCGACCGGTTCACTCGAGTCCGCTTGATCCGACGGTATCGGAGCCGGAAGCACAGTTGAACCGAACCGAACCATACGGATGATCCTCGGTTCCGTAGTCTCCGTGTCTTGAACCGTTCCGAAGACTTTGGCCGATTGGCTCGTAGTCCTCCTGGTCTTAATCCGAATCGCTAAGAGGAAACTCGTCAGACGGAGAACGACCATCACCATTTCGAAGTCACAACACATAAAATAACAAAACAACGCTTAATTTACAACCACAATACTTAAATCAAACATATAGCAAACAAATGTAGGAAAATATATCAACCTCACAGATCACACCAACAAATATGACGGTCGAAATATTTTCCTGAAATATTTCGAACTAAGCCCGAATTTGCAATTAACAACGCCTATTTAGCTCACAAATTGCAAAAACTCAATGCGCACAAGAGACTCAAGAGAGAATGGTTGCAAGGGTGGTCATGTAAGAGGCGTGGTAACCTATTTATAGGAAAAATTTGAGATTTTTGGAATTGTTTGCTATTTTTATGAATTTTTAAGCACCAAACGGCTATAAAACGCTATATTCGCAGCGAGATTAAAAGCGAACCAACGAACCGAACGGGTCGGCCCGCCCGTTCGCCCGCCACGTGTCAACGCTGCATGCGCCACGCTCTGCCTGGGCGGAACGGCGCGGGGGCGGCGCTCCGCCGCCACGCGGCGAACGCCGCGCGACGCGGCATTGTGGGCGCTGGGTCGAAGGCGCGGCGGCAGCGTGGGGACATGGCGCCGACACGGTGGGCCGCGGGCGCATGGCCTCGCCGGCTTCGGCGTGGGCGCGTGGCGCGCTGGGTGGTGGCTTCTCGGCGGCGCGGGCCCGACGGGATCACGGAGGGAGGCGGGCGGCTGGCGCGCGGCGCGGAGAGAGGGCGCGCCGGGGCGGTTCGATTTTTGAATTTTGCACAGCTACAGTAACGGGCCAAACGGGCCGAACCGGGCCGGTTCGGTTCGCATAGTAACGAACCGGGCCGTTACTATGCGAACCGAACCGTGCCGGCCCGACGGGCCGTGTGCGAGCCCAGTTCGGTTATTGGTCGAACTGGCCGCAAGACGGTTCGCTTCGAACCGAATCAACCGGCCGCCCGGCACAAGAACGGGCCGCCTGGTTCGCCCAGCTTGATTCGCCCATTTGGCCAGCTCTAGACGGCATGATTCTTGACGCAGCCCCACGCTGGAGGAGACGTCAACGCCCCGCTGCGGCCCCCGCCAGAGGGAGGACGCGAAGAAGCTCTGCGGCGGTTGAGGCGAAACGCCAAAGCCGTGCAGAGTACGCCGACGACAATGCTAACGCTGCGCGCCGTCCGGAAGGTCGGGATGGATCCTATCCTAGCCTACCAAGCGGATGTAGTGATCCCCGACGATGATGCATCAGCTGAGAAAATAGCGCACAATGCCAAGCGCTACGCCCTGATAGGTGGGGACCTGTATCGCCAGGGCGCAAACGGAGTTCTACTAAAGTGCGTCACTCGGGAAGCGGGGAGCGAGATCCTCTCTGAGATCCATGGAGGCATGTGCGGGAGCCACTCAGGAAGCCGGGCGTTGGTCGGAAAGGTCTTCCGCCACGGTTTCTATTGGCCTACTGCCCTCCAGGATGCCTTCGAGTTGGTGAGGAGATGCGAAGCGTGCCAATTTCATGCTAAGCAGATCCACCGACCAGCCCAGGCTCTGCAAACCATTCCGCTTTCCTGGCCGTTCGCGGTCTGGGGGCTAGACATCCTGGGTCCATTCCCGCGGGCGATCGGGGGCTATACACATCTGTTCGTCGCCGTCGACAAGTTCACCAAGTGGGTGGAGGCATCGCCGGTCCTGTCCATCACGTCCACTGCGGCCATAAAATTCATGAAGAGCATCTTCGTCCGGTTTGGTGTCGCCAGCAGAATCATCACCGACAATGGCACTCAGTTCAAGAGCGCTGACTTTCAAGATTGGTGTGAAGAGCTGGGCACTAAGCTGTGCTTCGCCTCCGTCGCCCATCCGAAGAGCAATGGGCAGGTAGAGCGCGCGAACGCGGAGGTGCTGAAAGGGCTCAAGACAAGGGCGTTCGATCGCCTAGAGAAGCGCGTTAAGCGGTAGGCCGAGGAAGTCCCCACTGTGCTTTGGGCACTATGGACGACCTCCAGCAGGGCTACCGGCGAGACCCCTTTCTTTCTGGTGTACGGTTCGGAGGCGGTGCTCCCGTCAGAGCTCACCTTCGGATCCCCAAGGGTGGCGGCGTACAGCGAAGACGGAGACCCTAACCGGCGTCAGGATGAAGTAAATCTCCTGGAGGAGATCAGAGACAGAGCGGCGATCCGGGCCGCCAGATATCAGCAATCCCTACGCCGTTATCAAGCAAGACGGGTGTGTGAGAGAACACTGGCAGCTGACGACCTCGTTCTGCGCAAAGTCCAGGCGCAGGCAGGACGCACTAAGCTGTCTCCCCTGTGGGAGGGCTCCTTTAAGGTGGTCTCAGTATCCCGCCCACGCTCAGTCAGGCTCGCCTTCGAGGATGGTCGCGAATTGGCGAACACCTGGAACGTCGAGCAGCTGAGGAAGTTCTATCCGTAGGTAGCTGTTTCAGAGAGCTTTTGGTCTTCCCTTGGAGCCGAGCGGCGAGGTCTTCTTCCTTCACCGCTCGCCTCGGGGGCTGCAATGTACAAAGTCATCTGCAATATAAAGATAAGTTATGTTTCTCTGTGAGCATCTGTTTTCCGCCTTAAGAAAGTCTGTTAGAAAACATTCTGTTGAAAGCTGGTAGCGAAAGTACTTAAGGCTGATGGCCCCTTAGTTGCAAAAGAGAACGCTTAAACTTGCGGCTGGGCGGGGCGAGGCAGACGGATGGCTAGTCCTAGCCTGGTGTGTCTGCTCGGTCTGGGCCCCTGCGCCAACGACGGCACCAGCGCCTAGGCCACTTCCGAAAGTCAAGTGCTCGCCACGCAATGTTTGAGGTCGGTTTGCGAGAGGCCGTAAGGGTTGAAGTAACTAGATGCCTAAGGAAAAAACGCTCACTCTCAGTAGAACGTTCTGTCTACAGCTTTCGGCGGTCGGTTGCCTAAGTTCTTCCTTTTTCAAGCAAGGAATTGCGTAAAGTTTAATGGGACTTGTGGCAGGAAAAAGCAAAAAATTGCATTAATAGGTTTTATACAAGACAAGACAGGCGAGGGTGTTCAGCTACTCCTCGCCGTCGTCATCTTCTGACGGTGTAGCGCCGCCCATCATGGACACACGGTCGGCGGCGACCTTCACCCGAGACTGCTCGTCCCGGTCCAGCTGGCGCAAAGGTTCCCCGGTGGCGGCGTCAAGATCAAACGCGGCGTTTTGGGCAAGGCAGTTGCCCAAGACGAACCGCGCCGCTTCAAAGGCGCCGTGGCGACCATCTTCGATCCCCCGCGTCCGCATCACCGCCGGCAGGTCGTTTAGGGCCTCGGCGGCGCGTCCCACTGCACCGGCGTCATCAAGGCAGTCTCCTCTAGCGGGCGTCAGGTGACCCCAAAGGGTACAAGACATCCGCGAAGTCGCGGTAGGCGGTCCGCAGCATGGCGGTGAGGACCCGAAGGTGCTCAGAGTGCGCCGCTCGGAGGTTTGCGGTTTCCTTGGTGGCGGAGGCAGCAGCGGCTTGCGCCGCCGCAACCTCGCGAACTGCCACCTCCTTCGCAGCGACCGCCTGCTCAAGAGCCCGCCGCAGCTCGCCGACGGCTCGCGACGCTGAAGCTGTGGCGCCTTCGCGCCGCCAGTGTGGGCGAGTGCAGCGCTTGAAGGAGCGCCCGACGCCGGCGGCGATGGCGGAGAGAGCGTCGGTGTCGGCGCGGCGGCGGCGAAGATCCTCCACCTCGGCGCTGCGCGCTCTCCGCGGCGGAAGGTCCCGTCTCCGTTGAAGGGGCCGCGGATAGGCCGGGGGCTGGCGGGTCGCGCGGACCGGAGCCTGAAGCCCCAGGATCCGCTCTAATTCCATGAGGAAAAGCCGAAAAAGGGTTCAGATATGCGAAAAACGCGTAGCATGCTAACCTTAATGTGAAACATGCATGAGTGCAGAAAAACCCACCTGAAGCGACGTCCCCCGAAGGTGAAGGAAGAAAGGGGCAGCGTTAGGCGGCTGGTCGCGAGAGCTCGCGCTGCTCCCCTCCTCGCGAAGCGAGGCGAGGGGCGCGGAATGAGCCGCGCCGACGCTGCCGAGGCAGAGCCGGCGAAGAGAAGCCGGCGCGACGGCGTGTGTCGGCGCAGAGGCGCCGGCGCAGAAGAAACCGGCGCAGCGGCGCCGATTCCGGAAGAGTCGCCGCGCTCTCGCCAGGCGGCAGAGCGGGGGCGTCAGCAGCAGGACCCCCGGCGAGGGGGATCGAAGGAGGCGGAGGCAGCTCGGGACTCGAAGGGCGAATCCTCTTCGGACTTGCCTCTCCCTCCTCCTCGTCGTCGTCATCCGGGGAAAGGACAAGGCGGTGCTTCCCGAGAGCGCGGTCGGAGTCGGCCGGCACGGCGGGCGCATCGGCCACAGAAGGAGTGGCGGCGGCAGAAGCTTCGGCCGTTGTCGGAGGTTGATCGCGGATCTGCAGGGGTCGCTGGACCACCTGGACCGCGGGGCCAGAGACTTCCATGGGAGGCAGCGCACGCAAGTACGGGTTGCGCTCCCGTGGGTCCAGTCGCAGAGGGGACGAATGCTCGCTGCCGGAAGGATGTCGCCGGTTGGCGCAGACAGGAGTCCCGCTAGCCACTGCCGAAGCACCTCCTCCGGCACGTTCCCCGCGGCTGGGCGCACAAAAAAGAAGCCGCAAGTTGGCAAGGAATCCAGAAACAAAAGAGAAGAAAAGACGTTACGCGAAGTCAGAAGATCCAAAAAGAGTGCGAAAAGTGCTCACCTCCAGGGGCAATGCGGGTCCCATCGTCATCGCCATAGTACTGCCAGGCGGGGGGCGCCCTCATGCGAAGCGGGCAGAGGCGGCACTGCAGAAAGTCCGCCGCCACATGGGTTCCGGTGAGCCCGTTGCGGCGGAGCTCAACAATGCGCGCCAGCATTGCCTCCATCTCCGCCGAGTCATCGGGCTGAGACCCCCAGCTGGCGAGGGATTCCACAGGACCTTCGGGGAAGACTAGATCGTCGCAGCCGCTGGAATCTTCCATGTACAGCCATTGTCGTACCCAGTCTTTCCAGTTGGACTTGACCGCGACGGGATGAAGGCAGCGGCGTCGCGAAGTGTGAAGTAGCAGCTTCCAACCGCCCCGCTCGAGCGCGTGCTCACGTGCAGCGTGAAGAGCCGGCGCCAGAGCGGGAGGCTTGGCATCACCCCCACGAACATTTCACAGAGGTGGGCGAAGATGGCCAGCATCACGATAGAGTTGGGGGGAAGGTGCGCCGCCTGGATCTCATAGAAGGCAAGCACCCCCAGGAAGAACTCGGAGTACGGCGGGACAAGCCCCGCCAGCACCGCCCAAGTGAAGGTGATGATCTCCCCGTCACGGCGGCTTGGCGCCATGATACCGGCGCGGAAGCGGGCGGCGGAAGGCGGCACGAGTCGCTGGACAACTGATGGCGCGGTTTAGGGTGAGTGTTTTGAAGAATTGGGGGGAAACGGACATATAGGGGCATCAATCCCGGTTGATTCTAAAAACCGGTATTAACTCCACTATCAATCCCGGTTGGAATGTTAAACCGAGCAATGTAGGTTTCATTCCGGTTGGATTACTAAACCGATTAATGATCCTTTTTCCCAAAAAAATTTGTGTTGCGGCGCGTAAGCGGCTCGAACATGCAAGCACAATGAGCCAGCGCTGCCAATGTTGCTAACCGCTTGGGCGCTATACGCGTCTTTGCAAAGTGGAGCGCATTGTTTAAATGGATTGAAAATATGTATTATGAGAATTTCCAGCAAATGAGGTTTCTTTTAATATTGTAAGTATTGTTCAGAATAGTTTATTATCACTCACATATACGAAATATTATGAAATATTCATTGTAATGTTTAAATTCGTCATTACTAGAAATTACATTAAAGAGTATAAAATTCCAGCTTAATTCCGCTTAGTAGAATAAATATCAAGAAATTCCATTAAAAACTAAAACTACTACATAATGTCTAATCGGCGCCGCCGCCACATCGCTATCCTCCTCGCCGCCGCTGCCGTAAATGCCATCGCCACCCTCGCCCTCGTCCCATTGTGGTCTCGACGACGAGCCATTGCCGCCGGCCGTAAATGCCACCGCCGAAGTTCGGGTCGAGTCGTCGGCGCCCTCCGGATCGTCGGAGAGATCGTCGTACTGCCGCCGCCGGACCACCATGGCGCCTCATCCTCTTCCGAACTGGTACCTTCGAGAGATGCCACCGTGGGAGTGGCAAAACTCAGAGAGCCTCCACCGCTTCGGTGGTGGCGACGCAGCGCGGCGAATCGAGCTAGAAGACATGGCGGCGGAGGTATAAGCGAGAAACTAAGCTCGTGTGTGTGATGTTGATTCCGTCCAAATTTATAAGGGCTCGATCGATCTTTCCATTTTCCTCGTGTGTTGAAAATGTAGTCAAGATCGTGTGCTCGCCTCCCCGATTAATTACATCGGGAGGCGAATAGGAGCGACGCTAGCGAACCGAGGAAGGGATAGAATCGACGCGTGGAGCCGCTGAAGCCTTCGATCCGATTTAAAACACCCACCGAGACCGATAGAGACAATCGACATGTGGGCCTGCATAACCGATGGCCACAAAATTACGTAATCGTAAGACGCCTATCGGTCCGTTGGTGGTTTAAACCGGCGAGAGAGCGATCAATCCCGTTAAAAATAAAAGCCGGGATTAACGCTTTCTTGACGCGTGGGCCCAAGTTTTCATTGCATGCGTTGGTGTGCCTTGATCCGGTTTGTGGTTTAAACCGAGTAATGGTCCCATTTTTTCAAAAAATATGTTTGTAGGGGCAAAAGCGGGGCTCGAATCATGGCGGCACAAATGAGCTCAGCTTTTGCCTCGCGCTACTAACTTGAGTTGGACGCTATACGCTTGTCGGTATAAGTGGGGCGCATTGTTTAAATGGATTGAAAATATCTAGAAAATGAGGTTTCTTGTAATATTGTAAAGATTGTTCAAATAGTTTGTTATCATTACAACATACGAAATATTATGAAATATTCATCGTAATATCTAAATTTCGTCATTACTAGAAATTACATTAACTAGTATAAAATTCCAGCTAATTTCGCTTAATAGAATAAATATCAAGAATACGCTTTCATTGCTGCGCTACTAACCAATCGGACGCAAAACGCTTGTTTAAAATGAGGTGTCTTCAAAAATAATTTAATACATATATGATTATCGAAAAATAATGATAAATAGTACATATATGCAACTACTTTGTTTTTACAAGTGATCCTTCGTTGTGGTCATGGCGCACGTAAGGGCATCGCCATCACCATTGAGGATAGTAATGTCTACATCCACCGAGAAAGGCGGCACTCGTTGAACTGATTATACTCTTCTTCATCCGCTACGCCTCAACTCCGACAATCCTTCTTTACCAGAAGAACAACATGGTGTCTTGGCTTATCAAGATACAAGTATTATCCTTCGCCTTTTGGTACTCCGTCCCTTTTGCATTTTCGGTTTGCTATCCATATCAATCACATAGAAAATCAGGTGACATCATTGGCGAGCACGAACGGTTCGTCCCTCAGAGGCCACTTGCTTAAGGTCCACGGTTGTCATCCCGCACTCGTCAATCTGACAAATTGCCGGTTTGACCCATTGGCATCGAAATAGAGGGACTTTCAAAGGTCCGTACTCGAACTCCCGATTTCTCTATAAAACCATAATAGGTGTCTATGTTTCCATTTTGTCCAATGCATCAATTCAACACCGCTATTTTGGTTCGTGCTTTTGCTATCCCGAGATGCAATGTAAAATGTGTATCCATTTATCTCATACCCTTGCCATGATACGATTGTCATTGATGGTCCCCGAGCTAAGAGTTGCAATTGTTCGTGGACACCTCCTTGCCCAACAAGCTTTTGTAGCCAACCGCCAAAACTCTCTACTTGCTTGTTTGCGATCCACTTTTCTGACCTCCCTAGGTATTCGTCTCGTAGAATCTTCTCGTGGTCATCGACATATGGAGCCACTAAAGCTGCTTGCTTCAATCTCGTGAAATGTGCTTGTCTAAATGACGATATCTTGCAAAAGGATTCTTTTCTTCCTAGAGTGCCTTTTCCTTGTAGCCTCCCCTCATAGTGTGATACAGGCACGCCAATCGGATTCAATTCATTAATGTAGTCGATGCAAAACTCAATCACCTCTTCTGTGCCAACACCCTGGGCAATGCATCCTTCTGGGCGAGACCGGTTACGAACATATTTTTTTAGCACACCCATGTACCTCTCGAAAGGGAACATGCTGTGTAAGAAGACGGGTCCGAGAATTTCTAACTGTTTCACCATGTGAACCATGAGATGGACCATCATATCAAAGAAGGACGGAGGGAAGATCATCTCAAGGTTGACCAAAGCAGCGACAATATCATCCCAGAAATTACATAACTTATCCGGATCTATGACTTTTGTGATATGGCGTTGAAGAACGAGCACACCTTCACGATTGTCCTCGTACCTTGTCCGCGTAACACCTCTCAACATCACCGGCAACAATCGGGTCATCAACACGTAACAATCATGCGATTTCACGCTTACGATTTTATTCTCTTTTGTGTTTATAAGTCTTCTTATGTTCGACGAGTATCCGTAGGGACCTTAACATTGTTTAACAACTTAATCATGTTCTTTTCTCTTCTTTGCTTGGAGTGTAGCTCGCAGGATGGAGGTAATGCCCTTTGTCTCTTTCTTGCGGATGTAATTCCTGCTGAGTCCTAATAGTTGTAAGTCCTTCCGTGATCGAATAGTATCTTTTGATTTGCCGTACATATCTAGGAATCCTAGCAAGTTCACGCAGACATTCTTCGTTATATGCATAAAGTCTAATGAGTGGCTAACCTCTAAGTCTTTCCAAAGAAGGCAAATCCCAAAAATTGATTGCTTCTTCCAACTAGCCTTCTTCTTAGCTTCTTCAGAGGGAGTGATAGGACAAAGTTTGCTACCATGACCCTTTCCAAATACGATTTTCAGATCCTTCACCATGGAAAATAAATTTGCCCCACTGTGATGCTTAGGCTTCTTGCGGTTCTCTTCCGTCCCATCAAAATTAACTAAGTTACTCCGTAACGGGTGCTTCGAGTTTAGGAACCTCGATGACCCATGTATACAACCTTCCGAGAGTTTGTCGTACTTGTCTTCCATATCGCCCAAGCACTCGATGCGTGCTTTATATCCCTTGATAGATAGGCCCGACAGTTACCAAGTGCTGGCCACCATTGATGGTCACAAATAGTAATGCACGAGGGTGAAGTACTCTTTTTGTATTCATCCCATACACGCACACCATCGCTCCACAATGTTAGCAGATCTTCGATCAACGGTTTTAGGTACACATCGATGTCGCTCCTCGTTGCTTGGGGCCTTGGATGAGTAATGGCATCATAATATACTTCCGCTTCGACACAACCAAGGAGGAAGATTGTAGATACATAGAGTCACCGCCGTCATCGTGATTGGTGCTCAACTCGCCGTGGGGTTCATCCCATCCGTACTCAACGCAAACCGTATGTTCCTCGTGACGCTTGAAAACTCCGTATTTTCTATCAAGTTTTCGCCATCGCGACCCATCTGCGTGATGTTTTAGCTTTCCATCAACGCTACGAGCATCGCTGTGCTAACGCATCATCTTCGCATGCTCTTTGTTCGCAAAAGCACGCTTCAACCGAGGAATTATAGGAAAGTACCATACCACCTTAGCGGGGTTCTCTTCACCTTACGTGCTCCTCTACCTCACCTGCCATCACGCTTGGTCTTATACCGCGATGTTTTACACACCGACAAGCTTCCAAATTCTCACACTCATTGCGATAGAGGATGCAATCGTTACGGCATGCATGTATCTTCTGCACTCCAAGCCCAAAGGACGAGAGCTTGCTTGGCTTCGACGTAGTTTCGTGCAATGTGTTATCCTCTCGAAGCAACTTCTTCATGAGGCCTAACAACTCGTTGAATCCTTATCGACAATCCATTTGCCGCCTTCCATTGCATTAGTTCTAGTGTGGTACGCAACTTTCGTGCCCTCGTCTGCAGCTTTGATACAACAGTGTTTCATAGTCCTCCCAAAGGCGCCAAACTTTTCATAATGCCTTTATCAACGATTCTCCTCTCCATCAAGCAAAGATCTCGTCTATATCATCGCCGCCAAACTCCCCTGCATATTTTCAAATAACTGTGTTGGCCAATGCGTCGAGATATTATCGCCCACCGTTCTTCTTTAGCCCGTAATCTCTACTTCGCGTGCTTGGTCCAATGTATAATTTTCCATAAAACCTCTTGAGATCAAATGAAAATGAATTTGCTCACGCTTGTCCACTCCTTTTAATTCTTACAATCAATACATGGGCAACATATATAATCTAAGGTAATATTGGTTTCAACATGACGAATAAAAGTTTCTAAACCCTCCACGAATCATGAGGAACATCGGTCCATGTACATCCATCGCCGATCCATCTGCATTATACATATTCATAGCATTGAGTGTAACGATACCTTGTGATTAAATACACATATTGATACCATACAAACAAACATCTTGCAAGGCTAAATACTCTGGGTGAATCAAAGAAAGATCATCCATCATTGATACTATTAGGAATTTGGTGTAGATATGTGGAATTAAAAATAATAATATTTTTAACATCCATCATTCAAGAAATACCCTTCCCAATCCTTGTCCCCTCCATTAATCAATGCTAGTACACATGCAAATATGATTTAACAATACACATACAAACATAATCCGATACTTCACATACAAGCATCCAATGATAGTACACATTAAAATGCATCAATAAACATACAAAGTCTGCAAAGACGATAATTATAATAATTGTTCAGACAACAACAATTCTTAAATGCATAAAAATTAAATTAAAATACAACATAGAATGTGATCTCGATGTCTCAATCACACTCTATGGGAACGTGACTTCCCTTGCCTCGCCTCGCCATCGCCTCACCTCGCCCTCGCCCTTGCCGCCTTGCCCTTGCCCTTGCCCTTGCCCTCATTACCACCATTCCCGCCGCCATCGCTCTCGCCTCGCCCTCGCCCTCGCCTCCTCATCACCACCGCCACCGCCATCGCCGCGACGTGGCACATCATTGGTCGCCACGTATTTTTGTCTTTTGCTTTTTTCGTGGTATTCCTTCCCCACAACAAGCAATGGTGGAGGGACAAAACACTTTAGAAAACAGACATTTTGGACCTAGTTGGAGGAGCGTGATTTCGATGTTAGTGGCGTTGTCACCGTCCAACAAGACATCCTAAATCTGGGCGGAAATTTAATGGAAAAACATGCATAAAGGTCGGCATTTGTAGTTGCGCCGTAGCGATGGCGGCGGTGGGTGGCGCGGGCGGCGGTGGCGATGGTGGCGGTGGGATCGAAACGAGGACGCGATGCGGTGGATAAATGTATCTCAGCGGCGTGGCGAGAGGCGCCGACGAATGGGCGGCGCTACGCGACGACGAGCGGCGAGGTCGGGTGGTGGACGACGCTGGCAAAGCGGGCGACACGAAGCGTTGTTCGATGATGATCCGATCCCCTTTCACCGCTTCCCCAGCGCGGCGAAGAGAGGCTCCCCCCACTCCTCCTTGCTCTCGCCTCAGCAGCTCCTTGCTCCTCAGCTCCGGTCTCCGCTCCTTCCTCACAAGCGCGTGCGAAGCTCCTCGGCAAGTCGCGGCGATAAGAAGACGACGCAGTTGACTTTTGTTATCGGAGGAGAAATGGCTCCAATTATCGGAGCCCAGTATTAGTCCCGGTTTGTCACACCAACCGGGACTAATAGCCAAATATCAGTCCCGGGTTGTAACACCAACCGGGCCTTTTGTGACAGGAGAAATGGCGCCAATTATCGGTTCAAGAGTTAGTCCCGCTGGTATCACCAACCGACTAGTACTCCCCACCTACCAACCCACGCTAATCGATCGATTGGTCCCGTTGGTGGAACCAACCGACCTAAAATCGTTTTTGCCTCGTTACCATTGAACCGGGACTGAAGTTAACCTCAGTTCCGGTTTGATGGTAACCTGGACTGATGTGCCGGGATGGAAGACCCGTTCCGTAGCAGTGCATGTCAAAACCGCTACGTCCCTCCCTACTAGAGCCGCCAACGTCGCCACCACGTTTGATCTGTTGCGTCCCCAGCACGATTGATCTACCACGCCCCACTGCGCCTAAGCCACCGCGTACATCCTCACCAAAGTTGCTGCCTGCCATTGCCGCCGAACTCGCCATGCTTCGCCACGCCGAAGCTGCCACGTACGTGCCTCCACCTGTCACTGCCGGTGAGGAGGTACTAGAGTATGGTCAAGTCAGGGATAGAAGCATGGAGTAGGGGGGAGGATGAGGATGGGGGATAAAATGAGGGAGAGAGTTGGGAAGAAAGTGATTAAAAATATTACTTGTGTATCTCAAATGAGTTATGGAGTCCATGCTGGTGGACTCCACTAAGACGCCCAAAGAATGTCTTTAAAGCTAGGGCCTTGTTTGTTTCAAATTAAATTAAATTAAATTAAATTAAATTTTGTTATTTTTGTATAGGCCAAATGTTGTAATATTTTGTAGTTATTTTTGTGGGGTTTTAAATAGTTCTTCTTATAGTTTGCAAAATATTTTTTCATAATTTTTTGAATTTTTAAAAACGTATTTTGAGTGGATCACAAATTTGCTACAATAAAAACGCAACTCAACATTAATCTAAAACAAACAAGGCCCGGATGTCTGGTGAATTTCACAAACATTGTATCTTGTTGCAATCCATTAAAACAAATGTTGCTGTATTTTTGAACAAAAATTGTTGCACAAAATACGACAACGTCGTAGTATGTTTACATTGAAAGTAAAGCATGACAACAACGAAAATTAAGCACTTAAACATTAAGAATTTAGCACTAAATATTAAATAATACATGCTGCAATATTTGAAGTAGAGTACTGAAACATTGAAATATACATGTTGCAACATTTGAATTAAAGCAATGCAACATTTTAAATGAAAACACTGCAATATTTTGAATCAGAGCATTAAAACATCGAAAAATAGCTGTCGCAACATGTAAATTAGAGCACTGCAACATTTGAATGAAAACACTGCAACATCGTTTGAGAGAAAGAAGCATATTTTAGTGTTGACACCCAAATTTGGTAGAAAATCGGATATTCAGAAAAGGCCGAGTATGTTGGAATTATTGGGCCAGATCGAAAATGGGCTTTATCGGCAAAGAAGAAAAGCAGAATACCGATGCTTGTAAGACTTCGAAAGAAATACGATATGATCAGAAGCGCGTCGCGGTAAATTAGGTCGTATCGGTATCGACTTTGTAACACTATAAATAGGACCTTAGGTCTCGATAAAAAAGATATAGATAATACTCAATACACCAAATACTTTCTCGAATCCGATCGACCTCGTCGAAAGGCTTCAACTCACAGGTAGAGCTATCTCGATGGGATAATCGATTCTCTTCTTGTAATCCGTATGCATGGCTGCATCATGTTGATCTCATGTATACAAACCATGTTAGACTGTCTCGGGATTTCCCGATTTTTAACATGTTCTCGCATATTGCACTGTCTTGATTCAATCGATCTGCAATGTGTGTTTATCCTGTAATACCGACTGTTAAATATTTCATATGCTTTCTCCTGAATCCGATATATGCAATCGCCTCGTTTAATCGATCTTATGATGCCTTGTTTAGGATCTTGCATGTGTAAGTGTTTACCGATCTGTATTACATCTCTTATTAGTTTTAAACCTTTGCATCGGTTTATTGGTTTATATTGAGATTTAGATCAGAATACTGTCTTGGCCTGACCAATCTGTTCAATCTATTTCTTGGTTTAATCTGATATATTGATATTAAGGTTTATTGCTAATATCATAACAAAAATGCCAAAAAGAACTAAAGGATTTAAACTTGAATAGTCACTCAAATTTATTCGCTCTATCGGGCTTTAAGCCGATAGATCCGGTAATCGGGATCTAGCAAGCCGATTACAAATAACCTGATCTGGCTATTTAAAAGCCGATTAGGCTTGTATTACTGATGATTTGCTCCTTGTCGATTCACAGGTCAAATCGACTGGCACGCTTGGTTTGAGTTGCGACACAATCACTGGATTGACGCTTCTGCACGTGTGTTCACAGAAACCCTCGTTTTTGTGTCAACATACTTTTTGGCACGCCCGGTGGGACCCCAACACTCAAAATCGACGCGATGACGCGCACTGATGCCGAAGCGGCTTTGGAGGCGCTCAAGCACGCTGCTGAGGCAGTAACGTTTGACGAATTGAGCCCAGATCAGAAAAAAAAAATCGAAGATAGGCTCGCGGAAATCCACGAGGAGAATAAAAAGAGAATGCTGACTGGCTATCGGAAAACCCGTAGTGGCCAGATTACCAAGACCTCCATCGGAGATCCGCTGCTGACCGGAGATTATTCTGAAGTGATAAGAGATCAAATCAATAATTCGGTCTACCGATCGATGCTGGATCAGTCATCGGTATTGGGAAGAATCGTCCAAGAGGGCACCAGTGCTGCGCTACATAACATCATGACTGGGCAGGCTCCTCAAGTGAATCGGAATTCCCCGCAAGGGATGAATTTTGGGAACCAATACCCAGCCTACACTCAAGCAGGAACGTCACATACTGGAGCATCCCAATCAAATCCTCCATTGACTATTAATCCAATTCCGATTCAGATGATATTAGGTAATCAGGCTATAATCCCGACCCCAGAGCCGGTGTATCAGCCGATTAATCCAGGGATAAGTGAAAATCTGGAAGAGATGACCAGGAATTTAGTTTACAGCATGATGAAGCAATGCAGATTCAACACGCCAAAAATAGCCCCGCATTATACCATGCCGTATCCATCGGCTTTCAATGAAACGGAGTATCCGCACAAGTATCGCGTTCCCGATTTCGCAAACGCCAAATTCAGCGGAAGTGATCACACCTCTGGCGCTGAGCATATAGCTAGATTCCTTGCGCAGCGGGGAGGCTGCATCAAGGACACTCTCAAATGCCGATTATTCCCGTTGTCGCTATCGGGATCGGCTTTTAACCGTTCACATCGCTCCTCCAAACAAAGATCACTTCATGGCGGATTGGAGAAGAAGTTTCACTTAATATTTCCATTCGAGAAAACGGCGAGGATCACCGATATCATGATGATTAAACAGAAATTTGGTGAATCGGTGAATGATTATCTGCGTCGGTTCAGAGAGGTGAGAAACCGATGTTATAGCCTTTCACTGCCCGATAATGAACTGGCGGAATTGGCTTTCAAGGGTTTGTTACCTGTTAATCAAAAGAAGGTGGGCAACCAGGAGTTTGCTGATATTTCACATCTAGCCCATAAAATCGCGCTGTATGAAAACCAATTATCTGATAATTCTTAGCCAAGCCAGAAAGAGTATCGGAATAACAACAACAATTACAAGGGTAAAGATAAAGCCATCAATGTGGTTGAAACATATGAAGTTGAAGATTCCGATGATTCCGACACTGAAGAAGTTGGGGCTTATGTTGCTGAATGGGTAAACAATAAAAAGGAATTCGAGCTTGGGTGGATAAAGCCGAAGGGTCCCGAGAAGGGCAAATATTCATTCGATACGTCAAAATGTGATCGGATTTTCGATCATCTGTTGCAGGAGAAGCAGATTCGGCTTAAGCAGGGACACGTTATTCCTCCGCTGGAGGAATTGAAGAAGAGGAAATATTGTAAGTGGCATAATTCTTATTCACATGCCACCAATGAGTGCAATGTGTTCAAACAATTGATCCAAAAGGCGATTGAAAACAGCCAACTTAGGTATCAAGATAAAACTTCGCAGATTCACACACAGCCGTTCCCTATCGGTTTTATTGGCATGGTTGACGCTAAAAGGAAAGCCGATGATCCCGAAAGTTCCAATCGGTTCAAAGTGCTTGTTGGTGATAAAAGGATCGTGGTGGAAGAAAGGCCCGAACTAACTTTCCGATCGTCATGCCGACGTAGTGAAAGGACTGGTGAGTGGCGCGAAGTGAAGCGTGGCCATAATCATAATCCGATTTCAAAGTCGAGGCCGAAGCCAACCTTCGATCAGTTGATGAAAAAATAAGACAGAATGGCTAAGGAAACGCCTCGCAGGAGCGTTAAATCAGGTACTCCAGATACTGTTCGAAGGGATTCAAATGATCAAGGTTGAGAGATGGAACACTGGGATTGTCCCTTTTTTCGATATTGCTGGGAAGAAAGGATGTCTTTGCCTAATTTGGAGGATTGCCCGATGAATCACACGTTTGTTCCTCCCAAGAGAACATCGGTAAAAGATCGGCTAGTGTTCCCTAGTGGAAAAGCCGATGACGCCACAAGGGATAAAAACGCCGATGTGCATCGGCCTCCCAAGGTGCCGTTACCACGATGGTGCCCAAGTGGGATCACAAAGTCTCAGAAGCGACGCCTGCAGCGGATGAGGCACGCTGAATCTAAAGAAGCAGAAGCTGAGAAGTTCAGGGACGCTCTGCTAGAGCAGGTAAAGCCGATAAAGCCAGCTAGGGGCAAGCAGGAGTGGAGGCCAAAGTTGAGATCGGCTGTTATTATTGAGAAAGACTCCGATGAGATATCAATCGCCACCAATATGGTCTGCGTGCTACCTCGGGAATTCATGTGTGATTACGAAGAGGCCGCTGCAGAGTTAGTAGTGGGAGCTGAAGATGCTATATTTAAGAAACCAGAGAATTCCCGATTACATTTGAAGCCATTATTCATCATGGGATATATGAATGGAAAGCCGATTTTTAGGATGATGGTAGACAATGGAGCTACTGTAAATCTGATGCCATATTCTGTGTGCCGTAAAATCGAAAAATCTACGGAAGACTTGGTTAAGACTAACATGGTTTTAAGCGATTTCAACGGAAATCCGACTGAAGCCAAGGGAGTTCTAGTGGTGGAGCTCACTATAGGGAGCAAGACAATCCCAACAGCTTTCTTTGTAATTGAAGGAAAAGGGAGTTATAACGTGCTATTGGGAAGGGATTGGATACACGCCAATTGCTGCATTCCATCGACATTGCATCAAATTCTAATTCAGTGGATTGGCGATCAAATAGAAGTGGTGAGAGGAGAATCTCGATCACTGAAACCGACAGCCGATATACATCATAATCTAGAGGCACTATCGGGGAAACCCTTAGAAGATTGTGATTTCCTTAGTGTTAGTAAATTGGGGTTCAAACCGACTACTCTGGAAGGACAATCGGTAACTCAAGGATGTGAGGGTTTTTTTATGGGAACCGCGACTCTAGAGGACATTGAGTATAAGATGGGCCAGGGTTTCATATCGGCTGACGAGCTTGAGAAAGTCGATATTGGAACCGATGGTAAGGAAAGTCCCACTTACATCAGTAAAAAGTTGCCGCGGGAATATAAGGATCGGCTTGTCCAGATTCTCAAGGATCAGGTTGATTGTTTCGCTTGGGAATATCATGAGATGCCTGGTCTAGATCCATAGTTGAGCACAAGATTAAGATGAAGCCTGGGTTTCGGCCAGTAAAGCAATCGTCAAGAAGGATAAATTGAAAAATTTACGATCAAGTGAAGGCTGAAATTCAGAGATTGTTAGATGCAAAGTTTATTCGGCCATGCAAATATGCCAATTGGATTTCTAATATAGTGCCAGTTGATAAAAAGGATTCTGACAAGATTCGTGTATGCATCGATTTTCGAGATTTGAATAAAGCAACATATAAAGATAAATATCCGATGCTGATTGCCGATCGTTTGATCGATCTTTGCCTCGCAATCGGATTATCGCTTTTTGGATGGCAATCTTTGGTTACAATCGATCTTTATGGCGAAGAAGATGTCAACAAGACTGCGTTTAGATGTCCTGGAGCGATCGGCTTATTTGAATGGGTTGTGATGACGTTCGGGCTGATCAGCGCTGGGGCTACTTACCAGAGAGGGATGAACTTAATCTGCCACGATCTAATCGGTAAATTAGTTGAAATCTACATTGACGATGTGGTAATTAAATCTCAGGAAGAAGAGCAACACTTGACTGATATTGTGACCGTGTTGGATCGGTTTCGAAAATATGGTATGAGAATGAATCCAAAGAAAAGTGCTTTCGGAGTATCGGCCCGCAAATTCCTGGGTTTCATGATACATCAGAGAGGAATTGAAGTTCATCCCGATAGAGTTAAGGCGATCCTGAATACTAAGCCTCCTGATTCGAAGGTTCGTCTACAAGAGCTTATCGGTAAGATTAATTACTTGAGGAGGTTTATTTCAAATTTATCGGAAAGAATCATCCCGTTTTCTCCTTTGCTCAAATTGAAAGATCCCGATAAGTTTGTTTGGGGACCGGAACAGCAGAAAGCGTTTGATAACATTAAGGAGTACCTAATGAACCCGCCTGTCCTGGTCGCTCTAAAAAAAAATTTACCGTTCAAATTGTATCTATCGGTATCGGATAAAACAATAGGGGCAGTTCTAGTCCAAGAAATCGATGGTAAGGAACATGCCATTTTCTATTTAAGCAAAAAGCTATTGGATCTAGAAACCCGATATTCGATGGTGGAAAGGTATTACCTGTGCTTATACTTTGCTTGCACTAAACTAAGGCATTATTTGTTGGCTGCTGAATGCAAAGTGGTTTGTCAAACCGATGTGGTTAAGTATATGCTTAATGCTCCAATTATGAAAGGCCGTCTCGGGAAGTGGGCGTATACTCTCATCGAGTTTGATCTAACTTACGAATCTCCAAAAGCCGTCAAGGGGCAGGTATTAGCCGATTTCATCACACATCATCAAGACGTTAATATTGCAACTCTGTTACCATGGGTAATGTTCTTTGATGGATCGGTTTGTGAGAAGGGATGTGGAATCGGTATTTTTATTGTCTCTCCTGGTGGTGTTCCTTACCGATTCAGTATAACAGTAGATTTCGGGTTGACCAACAATCTAGTAGAATATGAAGCTTTGATTCAGGGATTGGAGTGGTTAATTCAAGCTGGTGCTATCACTGTGGAGGTGTTTGGGGATTCACAATTGGTGGTTTTTCAGATGATTGGTAAATACGAATGTCATAGTGATTTGCTTCATGAGTATCTAGAAAGAGCTTCTGATTTGGCTAAGTATTTCGGTATGTTTACAATTCGGCATATCCCGAGAGAGCAGAATTGTGAAGCCAATGATTTAGCTCAGAAGGCATCCGGATACAAATTACCGATCATGGAATTGGAGCTTATTCCGATTGCAAACCCAGTTCCGATAGGATGGCAGGCAGAGATTATTGGTTATCTTAAAGATCCTCAGGGGAAAGCTGATAGGAAGCTTAAAAAAAGAGCTCAGAGATATGTTTTAATCAGTGACAAGTTATACTATCGGAGTTTTGATGGGTTATTGCTTAAGTGCTTGAATGAAGAAGATGCTAAAGTTGCAATCGGAGAAATTCATGAAGGGCTTTGTGGAACTCATCAATCAGCCTACAAGATGAGATGGATGTTGAAGCGCGTCGGATATTTTTGGCCGACAATGGTAGAAGATTGTTTCAAATATTATAGGGGTTGCAAAGATTGTTAGAAATTTGAGAATATTCAGCATGCGCCTGCGTCTATCTTGCATCCGATTGTCAAACCGTGGCCCTTTAGAGGATGGGGAATTGATATGATCGGACAAATATTTTCTTCCTCGTCCAAGGGGCATCGGTATATTTTAGTAGCAACAGACTATTTCACTAAGTGGGTTGAAGCCGCATCATCAAGAAGGTAATCGCTCAAGCGATCGAATTTGTTAGAGAGCATATAATTTACCGATTCGGTATTCCTTAGACGATTACTACAGATCAAGGATCGGTATTTATGTCAGAGGCATTTCAAGATTATGCTCGACGCTTGGGAATCACAACGATTAATTCCTCGCCGTATTATGCTCAAGCCAACGGCCAAGCAGAATCTTCAAATAAAAGTGCTATAAACCTGATCAAGCGAAAAATCGATGAAAGACCGCGGGGTTGGCATAATACTTTGGCGGATGCGCTATAGGCATATCGGATTGCGAAGCATGGAGCTACGAAAGTATCACCATATGAGCTGGTTTATGGTCAAGAAGTTGTTCTACCGGTTGAAGCGATCATCGGATCCACGAGAGTTGAAGAGCAAAATAATATAAGAGCCGATGACTACAAGAGTTTAATGGTAGATAAGCTGGATGACATGGTAGCAGTTCGGTTAAAAGCTCTGGAACATATCGAGCGAGATAAGCAAAGAGTTGCCAGGCATTATAACAAGAAAGTTGTACCGAAAGCTTTTGAAGTGGGAGAACTTGTATGGAAGACGTTTTTACCGATTGGTTCTAGAGATCCTAAATATGGTAGATGGTCGCCAAACTGGGAGGGTCCGTTTAAGATCAATCGGGTTATTCCTGAAAACGCGTATATTTTGGAAACGCTTGAAGGAAAAGTTTTCGGTAAAGCAATTAATGCCAAGTATTTGAAGAAGTATTATCCTAGCGTTTGGGTTGGAGCATGAGTTATGACTTAAGAAAAGCCGATTATGTAAATCGACTATAGTTCAATGGGAACCGTTTCATACTTTGGCAACTTGGCGGTATAATTTTACTCAACTCAAAAGCCGAATCTATGAATCGCCTATAGTCTGGAATTCGGTTCATGATGTAGTTTTACTCAACACGTTGCTGTTGAGAAAAAGCCGATTCTAAAGAATCGCCTAGACATTAAAAGGTTAATGAAATAAAAGCGATTGCAAAGAAAAAATAGTCATTACAAAGGCACGAAGGCCTTAATCGTTTTCGCCTCGAGGGGCAGAGTAGAGCATTGTTTTATAATCGGTACAATACCGGTTCATACATTAAAATTTTTTTTTTAAAGGTTTGGCTCGCTGGCCAATTACTCGCAGAATTCATGGATGGCAGCGGCGGCACTGGTGATGTTGTCCCGGATCCGATTGATGGTATCGGTATCCTCTTCAGCTGATCCAGGAATGATCGGTATTTTCTTTTTTGCTTCCAATACCGCTAAGCCGCAGGCCTTCACTACGCTGTATTGCTCTTTGGCCGACGACTTTGTCTCCTCAAAATCTGAGCGAGCGGCCACTTCGGCTTTCTTTGCTTTCTCCAGTTCTAGTTCCAAGGACTTAACCCTTGAAACTGCCTTGGAGGCGGCGATTTTTGCCGATTCGTCCTCTTGTTTCAGTTGGAGGAGTTTGTCGTTCTGTGAGTTGGCGTCTTGAATCAACCCTTTGAGTTCAGCTTCAGCATCTTTGATTGCTTCTCGCTGATGGAGCCGATCTAGCGCCGCGTCAAAATCGGACTTTTTGCCAGCAAGAGATAGCAGTTTTTCGATGGCCGCAACCACTTGCTCTGGAAGGACCTCTTTAACGGAGTCAGCTATTTCCCGGATGGCAACTGGATTGGCTAGGAAAGCCGATTCATCGCTCACCAGTTCCCACATTTGCTTGAGTTTCGCCAGAGTGTCTGGAGAAAGCCGATTGTTCTTGGACAGTTCAGGGGCGGGTGAATCGATGATGGCAATTGGGGGCGACGAAGTCCGGATCGGCGAAGATGGGAAATCAAGCTCGTCGTCGAGCCAATCCATACTGGACGGGTCGAAGTTGAGCTCATCGTCTTTTTTCCCGTCATATGTGATGACCTGCGTGGACACCACTGTTACTTGAACTGGACCACGGGGTTGAAACATATACTGAAATGAAAATATTTGAAGTTAATAGATATCGGAATTCAAGAATTTTATGAGGTGCGAGGTAAGAAGTTCCGATTACATCTTGCGGATTGTAGGCCGGTGGAGTCTGCGACGCTGGCGGAGGGGCAGGTGTGCCATCTTTCTTCTTGGAGATGGGTGAAGTGTCCTGAAATCATAACCCGATAAGTAAGAAAGCCGACGAGGGTCAAGAGTTTGAAGAAAATCAAGTGCTTACTGTGTCACATACGGATTCCGTACTATCGGGAGTACGCACCTTTGGGGGCCTTGGTTTCTTGGTGACCACTTTCTTCCTTAGGCCGATTTCTCCTTCGGGTTTCCCTGTTGAAATAAAGTCAGTAAGTAATCGAATATTTTAGAATTATATGTGTAAGCCGATTGTACCTCGTTTCTTTGGCTGGGAAGAACCCTGGGTGAAGGCCGATGCTGACTTGGCCGTTGAGTGGATCTGGCCAACTTCTTCTCCAATGAGCTTTGCCTTGGGGCGCTTGTCACCGCTCTGAAAGGGAAGTAAGCAAGAGGTCAGTAATCGGTAAAAGAACAATGTAAGTTAGCAAACACACGCAAGTTAGTAACCTCGCTACTAGAAGACGATGCATGGTTCAGGGAGTTTGTTCTTTCATCGTCTGAATCTGATGAAGAAGGTCCCGATTCTGAAGAATTTTCTTCCTTATCTTCATCAGAGTTATCGGAATCGTTATTACTTGAGCTGCTGGTTTCCGATTCCGATGGGGCTTCTGCTATGCCAGCGATCTTTGGCCAGTTAGGTCTGCAAGTTTCTTTCTGGCCAGTGATCCGTTCGATTAAGGTTGCAGCTCCGCCTTTGGTAGCATAAATATTTTTGGCGATAGTTTCCCACCAGTTATCGAACGCTGACGAAGTGTTGGCCCACATAATGAACTCTGATGGCATTTCGAAGTCCAAGTGGGCAGCAGACAAAATACCATAAGCCGATTGGGAGTTTAAATCTTCTCTGGCGTTCAGTTGGCGATATATAAAGAGATCGGGAATTTCCTGCCCGAGATTAAACTGCCGAGCAACCACAGCCGGGTGATAGAACTCGTAGGAGGGTTTCCTGAGATGGGTTCTCGTGCTCAGGATAGCGAAGAAGATGCTTGGAGAAATGAATTCCTTAAAGGCCGATAAGGCTTCACCCTTTAGAGTGTCGGCCAATCGGAAAATGAAGGTACTGGGTATTTGTCCAGATCAGTGTACGGGTTAAACTGCTTTGCGCCATATTCCGATTCAGACATGGTGTAGAAAGAAACCATGGAATGGGAGAAGTCATATTCGTTTAGGCGTTTTCTGTTGCAGTTTACCGATATCATCTCGCCGTATGATCTACAAGGGCGATCATTACTATCGGAATCTTTTTCATTCGGGAATTCTAGACTGAAATCCAGTTCTCCTAGGGAGTTGTATATCTGGAGCTTCAAGAACATTCCGATAAACCAGAAAGGGCCGCCTAAGTTTCCAACTGAATAGTCGGCTTTCTTTGAACAGAGGCCTTCCCTGATCTCATGCATCATACGATAGGTGGCTCCCAGCAGGTATTTACCGATTGCTAACTTGTGACCTGCTGCTAGCGCTTCGGCTACCCCTTGGTAAACCTTGCTGGGGCTAAGGGATTGCCCGCAGAAGAAAAATCTGTCAAGCCACATGTTGAGAAAGGCGATGTGCTCTTTATCTTCCACGTCGCCAGTTTGCTGATGGGTACTGATGTAACGTTGCCAGCCGAAGTTTTTCTCGGAAACCAGCTTTAAGGTGGCAAGCATATCGAAAACCGATAGCATCTCGCCATCGGGACTGAGACCGGTTAGCATTGCTACGTCGAGGAGCGTAGGGCTTATGGGTCCAGTCGGAAAAAGGAAGGCATTGGCTGTGTTGCACCAGAAGTAAGATGATGCCGCCATAAATGGTTCATCTGCTGGTGGCGGAAACAAAGAAAGAAGGATGGCATCGGTTATCCCTAGTTCGTCCCATTGCTCTTGTTTTTGGTTGTAAACCCGAATGAGCCAGTCCTTATATCCCTTGATCGGGCTAGGCCAAGACCTAAATGCTGATTTCCAACTGTTGACACTAAACTTATCGGCAAATAAGGGGAGTCTGCCTACGGAATGAAATATGAAATCCGATGGGTCTTGGTCTCCTACTGGCCCCAAAGAATACAAAGCTTCAGAGTCCGAGTATGAAATCAGTACCTGAGACATGATGCTGATTGAGAGTTGGAGAAGTTGGTTGTGTGCTGACTACTGAGAGCTCTGGAAATTCCGATGCGAGAGACGTGCGCGAGTAGGAGAGCGTAAAAGTGACGGCGAATGGGAGTCTATTTATAGCCATGGTAAAAATTAGGGTTTTACCGCGCTTTTCGGCGTTGCGGTTACAGCCCGCGTCGTCTGCTGGGCTGACACGTGTTCTTGAAATGGGCCGGCAACGAAGAACTACAGGAGTAAAATTGTGAAATGTTCTCATTGGGTAAATCTGATTTTACTTGAAAGTTCGGCTAATGAGAAGACCCATTGCCAAACTTAGGGGCATATGTTGACACCCAAATTTGGCAGAAAATCGGATATTCAGAAAAGGCCGAGTATGTTGGAATTATTGGGCCAAATCGAAAATGGGCTTTATCGGCAAAGAAGAAAAGCAGAATACCGATGCTTGTAAGACTTCGGAAGAAATACGATATGATCGAGCGCGTCATGTAAATTAGGTCGAATCGGTATCGACTTTGTAACACTATAAATAGGACCTTAGGTCTCGATAAAAAAGATATAGATAATACTCAATACACCAAATACTTTCTCGAATCCGATCGACCTCGTCGAAAGGCTTCAACTCACAGGTAGAGCTATCTCGATGGGATAATCGATTCTCTTCTTGTAATCCGTATGCATGGCTGCATCATGTTGATCTCATGTATACAAACCATGTTAGACTGTCTCGGGATTTTCCGATATTTAACATGTTCTCGCATATTGCACTGTCTTGATTCAATCGATCTGCAATGTGTGTTTATCCTGTAATACCGACTGTTAAATATTTCATATACTTTCTCCTGAATCCGATATATGCAACTGCCTCGTTTAATCGATCTTGCGTATGCCTTGTTTAGGATCTTGCATGTGTAAGTGTTTACCGATCTGTATTACATCTCTTATTAGTTTTAAACCTTTGCATCGGTTTATTGGTTTATATTGAGATTTAGATCAGAATACTGTCTTGGGCTGACCAATCTGTTCAATCTATTTCTTGGTTTAATCTGATATATTGATATTAAGGTTTATTGCTAATATTATAACAAAAATACCAAAAAGAACTAAAGGATTTAAACTTGAATAGTCACTCAAATTTATTCGCTCTATCGGGCTTTAAGCCGATAGATTCGGTAATCGGGATCTAGCAAGCCGATTACAAATAACCTGATCTGGCTATTTAAAAGCCGATTAGGCTTGTATTACTGATGATTTGCTCATTGTCGATTCACAGGTCAAATCGACTGGCACGCTTGGTTTGAATTGCGACACAATCACTGGATTGACGCTTCTGCACGTGTGTTCACAGAAACCCTCGTTTTTGTGTCAACATTTAGTCAGGCAAATATGGTGTTATACGAGAGCAAACGAGATATTGTAGTATTCACATGATGATATTTCATGCAAACAAAATTTTGGCAAAGCAAATGAAATGTTGCACAAGAACAACAGAGATATTACAATACTCACATAACAATGTCTTAGTCTAAATTTGGGGATCATCTTTTTTACAAATTCGCCCGCCTCTTTAAAATCTTCTCTAAAATCACAACCACTGCGATATATGGCACCTCGTGTTTGAGCTTAGGTGGCAGAAAGCTTGAGGTTGGTGCGGTCCATAGCATCACCTATCCTTCAGCAGGAGCACATTGAGCATCCCATCAATGTACAACGCATCGAGGATCCTAATACGACAATAAGGCCAGCAACCCTAGAGGGAAGAAACTTATATGACATCTATGCCATAAGATGCACCTAGAGAGAGGCAAAAGAGAGATGGGGAGAGCTAGAAAGAGAGAAGGGAAGCTAGAGAGAGAGGAGGAGAGAGATAGACAGAGCAATAGGTGCCATGCTTCCTTGTATGGCATAGATGCCATAAAATTTCCTTCCACCACAGAGGCCTTTAAGGAGGACAAATTGCGGTGCGGCCGGTGACGGCTAGCATCAATGGCCAGAGCTCGAGCTAATGTGGGAGGAGAGAGTATACGTGTAATGAAGATAAGAAGGAGGCACTAGGTTTAGTGGTGTGAATTGGTCCATGCCATTCCGGCTTGGCTCGAACCCGTCGTGCCTCGGGTCGGTGCAAAACGGGCCGGCACAGCCCGATCATCACTTCATGTCATGCCCGGTCGGCACGGATTGCCAAAATCTAGGCCCGCCATGGCCCAAAAGCACATCGGGGCAGCTTCGGGCAGGCCGGCCCGAGCACGGCACGGGTCACAAAACAATAGGCAAGTTTTTTATATAAATTTGTACGTCGTTTAAATAAAAATGATGTCTACAAGAAAAAGATGCGTCTCAGAATCATCTGCAACTTTCGTGTTCAACCGAAATTCATCCAAGCAATAGAAGACCTCGAAAATGGCGAATTATCAAAGAGGGTGCCGTCGGTTCTAAAGTAGGCAACGAAGAAAATAATTTTTATAAATTCATAAGTTGCTCAAATGAAAAGTTGTCTAAATGATAAAGATGCTTCTAGAAATTATATACAACTTTCATGTTGAATAAAAATTCATCCAAGCAACGTAGGACCACAAAAAACATAAACTACTGACTCGTGCTTGATTTCGGGCAGGCTCCGCAGCCCGTCGTGTCTGGTTTTCAGGTGTCGTTGACTCGAGCCAGACAACAGATTTCTAAGGGACTGCTCTGCGAAGCAGCTCAGGGGATAGCTAGCTAGAATTTGTTTTTCTCCTCCCTTTATTATTCTTGTGCCTCCTTAATTATAGGGTGTATTTGGGGGACAGCACCCCAACCCCTAGGGTTGTTACACAAATGCGTTAATACACAAATGTCCTCGCTGCTTTAGCAAAAGCGAGGTTATAAGGGGGATTACAGGGAGACCGGGTCATTGCGCTCCATACAGGTATCCCCCAGACATATGCAATGCTTTAGCTAATACACGAAAATGCATACCATGATTTTTTTTGTCTATCAATAACTATGGAGATGGCGACTAAAGTTGATGTTTCCATTTTTATAGAATTTCAAGATTACAATGGATCTACGAAAAGATCGTGTATTTACAACTACAACGGAATAGTATACAAAGTCAACACCAATGATTAAATAGAATTTATGGCTACACAAACCGTTGAAGATAGTTCTAGACCTGGGCCAAGACGAACTCGCGTGGTAATTTATTAAAACCCTTGAATTTGGAATATGGAAAAGTTGCTTCGGGTTGGGGAACTACTCCTTTTATGGGGGTCGCAATGGCTTTATTCGCGATATTCCTATCTATCATTTTAGAAATTTATAATCCTGTCTCACGGTACGATCCCTGCCGCATATGGGGCCCTTTGTACTTGTTGTCTCTGAGCTTCTTGTCGATTAAAGAAACTCCGCTCCTTCACGTCCCTCGGACCATCGTTCCCTTGATCAGCCATTGCCCCGCCTTCAAAAGGCGATACTTCCTCTGGGCTACCGACCTTCTGATTTGGGCCGGCTATATCTACTCTGGTTCGCCTGTCCCAAGTTCGTAGGGGATGGGTGTCCCCTGGTACAACACCAGGCCCGGCCCGGCACGCCGTTTAGGCCGTGCCGGCCCGGCCCATTTTTTTCGTGCCGTGCCTCGGGTTGCCTTTTCCGGACCGTGCCTAGGCTAGTCCGGACGGCCTGGCCCAAACTCCCAACACATACCAAGAGAATGAGAATGGAGGGAGGTGTGTGAAGAATAAGGAGACGCATGGTGGGAAGACTGGGTACGATGGATGTTGGACATTATGCTTTTTCGGACAACCATTCTAAAATAATTATAAAATTATTTTCATTACATTGAAATATCTTTTCTCCCCCTCTCTCCCTGCACCTGTTGTCAGTGTGTCGAGCAAATGTGGCTCTAGCACACATCACCAAGGCCTTGTTCTTTTCAGCATATCGGATCGTTGGCGTATTACTGTAACAAATTTGGGACCACTCGAAAAGAGGTCTAAAGATTTTTTTAAAAAAAATTAAAAATAGTTTTAGGATTTTTAAAATAACTACTAAAATCCATAGAAAAATCGTTATAAATTATCACAATATATAAGCCTGCAACGCTAATTAGTGGGATCTGGTGGGGAGAAAGGCACACCATGAGCTCAGCCGGACATAGGGGTGGAAACGAGCTGAGCCGAGCCTGGCTCGGCCGAGCTCGGTCAAAAACGAGCCGAGCCCGAGCCGGCTCGCTATTTTGGCGAGCCCCAAAAGTGGGCTCGGCTCGAGCCCAATAACACCTCCGAGCCGAGCCTGTCCGAGCCGAGTCGAGCCCGAGCCAAAGGCGTTTCACGTTCAAAATATGACAACGAGCCAAGCCGAGCCGAGCTAGACCGAGCTCTGTCAGAAACGAGCTGACCCCGAGCCGGCTCGCTATTTTCCCGAGCCCCAAAAGTGGGCTCGGCTTGAGCTCGGAAACACCTCCGAGCCGAGCCGCGAGCCACAAGCTATTTTTCCAGCCCTAGCCGGACATGCATCGCACCTGCAGAGTGCCCAATCGACTCTAGGGTGGCTGTTAGAACCGCAGAATTAAGGCCGTCCAGCAACCGTAGACCCCAGACAGCCCAAAGGCTGCCCACATAGGCCGGCCGGGCCGGCGGTGGCCAACTAGCCATGCATGAACGACCCAAGTTGCTCCACCGTCCCACGACTGCCGCGGCCACCCGCTGAGCTGCACCTGCACGCATGACCTACCTGTTGCCGTTTGACATTCGGCAGAGTCGCCTGGCTGGCGCGCGACAGCCAGGACGCGCGGGCCGGGTGCACCCCACCTCGCTCTAGCCTCCAACCCCCCCGTTCGCGAACGCGCGAGCGCAGCGCACCCGGCCGCTCCGGCTCCGGTTGCCATTATATTATGCGCGCGGCACGGCGCGCTTGATTCGTAGCTGCCGCCCCGACCCCGAGCGCGCTCGGGATCCGCGGCCGCGATTATCTTAAGCCAAACCGGCCACTCCAATGCGCCCGTGGGGGCTAATCACGCGGCCGGAGGATGCTAAGCACGAGCTCTGGTTCGGGATTAAGAAATCAGGCTTTCACCGATACGGCACGCAGGGGCGGCAGTGCGGCACTCAGGTTCAGTGGCTGGCGGATCGAGTGATCGAGCTCCAGCTCACCGGTCCCAACGACGAGGAGAAACTATGGGCTAGTTTACACGCTCGCCAGGCACATGCGCCGGTGTGCATGTGGCCTAATTCCCTGTTCGAGTGAAGGGAGAACGGCCGAGGGAATGCATGCATTTGACGATCGAAATGCGCAACAACAGCACCATCTGTTCTGGTTTCTTTACCGCTCCCAGCGGTGAGATTCTCCGTGAGGACGGCCGGCCGGCGGCTAGCTGGACACCGTCGGGCGAGGCGGCAGGTTCATGAACCGCGCACGTACCCGCCTAGAGTTTGGCGGCTATAGGCCAGCACGTCTCGGCCGGCCGGCGGCGCCGCGACCGCTTGCTTGACCTCGCATGATTGCGAGGAAAAAAACACCAAAGCGTACGGTGTTGGCGTGTTGCTGGTCGTTTTAGTGGGGGCCCGGGGCCCCTTACGCCATGAGGCTATTGCAATCGACCGATGGTCCTGGCGCGGGCGCGCTGTGCTGTGCTGTGCAGAGGCAGGCAAGGACGATGGCGACCTGAAGAAGCTGGAGCAAAAAGAAGCAAGGGAATTAGCGAGCTGCACTGCAAGCCTCGGACGGACGGACGCGCGGCTCCACCAAGCATGCTGTCCGCGCGATACACACATGCGGGACTGTACAGTAAGTTGCGGGGATACCGACAGGTCCATCGAACCTCGCGCTGCCGTGAGAACTGGAGATCACATGATATGCCAAGTTGCAACTCGATCGTGTTGTTCGCCGCTATTTGTCAGTACGCTCAACTGCGTGCATGCTCTGGCTGACTGGCTCTGCAGATATAGTAGTAGTACCGTAGTACACTGCCTACAACTAATTAATGTCAGGTAGCTAGCTAAAGCACGGACGGTATACCCTTTTTTTTTTGGGTTGATACTGGCCGGTCAGGGTGCTTGATAGGATGCAGCAACAGAAGGTTCGAAAGTAAAATAAAATGCGTTCGAGCATCATCGTGCAACTTCAGATCATACGTCAGTAGACAAAGGGCAAGACCGCAAGAGCAAGAGGTATTCTATCACAAAGACGTAGACCACGTTAACAGGTGATAAGAGGTCAGGACGCACAAAGCGCCACTTCGTTCATACGGTGGATGTGGACGCAGTGAGCCCGTGAAAGGTTAAACAGATGCTCCCGGCTCTAGCGCCTATACACCTAGCTAGAGGATCCAGTGCATTCAAAATGAGCAGATAGCTTCGGGAAAATGAGGCTCTTAGCACGACAACAAACACTTTTGACGTTACACACTCATTTTAATAATGGGAGACGTTACGTGTTCACTGAATCCATTCAAACACGTATTCAATGTACTCTATGATATCTTGTCAATAAGTGCATGCTATACCAGTCTTTTGTACTGATCCGATTCCAGTTACCGGATATCGATTAGCTTGGTAAGGACTTTCTACACAAGTACTGGTGTACTAGTACTACTCAGTAGTACTCCATGCTGCGTACAAAAATACTGGACATTTGTGTGGTAACTACTCCATGTTTTCTGGGGCCGAGTTCTTTCCTGTAAACGTCCTTTATTTCTCCAATGGAAAACAAGGAAATTCCATCGTGCAACCGAAGGAAGATCGTCTCGATGTGCTGACGAGAGTGAAGGAAAAATCCGTTGATCGAAATATCTTTTACGCATCAACATCAATGCTGGGAACACTTGCTTCTTTTTTAGGGCGCTCGTTACCCTCCCATCAAGATTACAAAGCAACAGATCAGTTGAGAACAAAAGGTTTACACAAAAAAATGGCATCCTGATAATCCTTCATTATTGTCAGCATCATCATCATCGATCACCATGTTTAATCTCTTTTGGGTCCGAACTGCATACAAGCATATGTAACACACACATCTCTGTTGCTCCTTTGTCTGGTAGCTCTGCATCTGACAGCCACAAAACCAAAGAATATCCAAAGCAGTACTGCTGGAATAGAAAGTACTCATCCAGGTGCATGCATCCAGCTTCTCTTCGTCCTATATAAACCGCCCCAGACAGCCCGGTGTCAAGCGCAAGGCAGTACTGACCAAACCACCTCTTTGGCCTGTGGCAGCAAGCGCCAACGCCACACCACACCGGCACACTGACACTACTGCTCTATTAGCAGCAGTGCTGCAGTGGTAGCTAGCATTCTCCGCGTGGTGTGTATCGAGCGGATGGCTCAGATGCTCTCCGCCGTGGCCATGGTGGACGCCGCGCAGGTGGCGTCCGCTGTTGTGCCGAAGCAGGCCATCTGCGTGGACGCGCCGGCGTCGAGCATCACGGTCGTGACCAGGCTGGCCGTGCGCCCGGACGGCGCGTCGGCTGTCGGGGACCTCACGCTCTCCGTCTCCGACCTGCCCATGCTGTCGTGCCACTACATCCAGAAGGGCCTCTTCTTCCCCGCCCCCGACGTTCCCATGGCGTCGTTCGTCTCGCTGCTCGTTTCGTCGCTGTCCCGCGCGCTCGCCGTCTTCCCAGTCCTAGCCGGCCGCCTCGTCACCCTCCCCGACGATCGCGTCGTCATTCGCTGCAACGATGCCGGCGTGGACTTCCACCATGCCGTTGCGCCAGCGCTATCGCTGCAGGACTTCCTCGTGCCCGACGCCGACGTGCCGACCAAGCTGACAAAGGACTTGTTTCCCATGGACCGCACGGTAAGCTACGAAGGACACCGCCGCCCGCTCACGTCGTTCCAGCTCACCGTGCTCGGCGATGGCGCGGTCTTCATCGGCATCGTCGCCAACCACGCCGTCGTGGATGGCACCTCCTTTTGGCACTTCTTCAACACATGGGCTGTCCTCTGCCGTGGCGCGGCACCGAAGGTGCCGGACTTCCGCCGCAACTTCTTTGGCGACTCCACCGCCGTCCTCCGCTTTCCCGGCGGAGTGGGCCCGGCGGTGACGTTCGACGCGAATGCGCCTCTCCGCGAGCGCATCTTCCACTTCAGCGCGGATGCAATCCGCGAGCTGAAGGCGATGGCCAACCGTCGGCCGAGCGCCGGTGATCAAGATGCCGAGGTATACGGCAAGCTAGCGCATGACCCAAAGAAGAATCCCCAAGTGCTCGGCGAGATCTCGTCCTTCCAGTCTTTGTGTGCGGAGATATGGCTCGCGGTGACGCGCGCGCGGAAGAGGCTGGCGGCCAACGCGACGACGACGTTCCGCATGGCGGTGAACTGCCGGCACCGGCTGCGCCCGGCGATCTCCCCGTTCTACTTCGGCAACGCCATCCAGAGCGCGCCGACCGCGGCCACGGTGGCCGAGCTGGCGTTCAACGACCTACGGTGGGCGGCGGCCAAGCTGAACGCGAGCCTGGCTGCCTACGGCGACGGCGCGATACGCCGTGTCGCTGCCGCGTGGCAGGCCGAGCCCCGGTGCTTCCCGCTGGGCAACCCGGACGGGTCCGTGATCACGATGGGGAGCTCGAACCGGTTCCCGATGTACGAGGGCAGCGACTTCGGGTGGGGCCGCCCCCTCGCGGTGCGGAGCGGCCGCGCCAACAAGTTCGATGGCAAGATGTCGGCCTTCCCAGGCCGCGGCGGGGACGGCAGCGTGGACATCGAGGTGTGCCTCGCCCCGGACACTATGGCGGCGCTGCTCCGCGACGGCGAGTTCATGCAGTACGTGTCGTGCCCGTCGCATCTGTTGTGACGCACCGGCCGAGCATGCTCGCGCGGGACCTGCGTGCGCCCGCAAGTGCGGCCACCGTGACAGTCGTCGGCGTCAGCCTGTTCGGTTCGGCCGTTCCTGCCTTTTATGAGACTAGTTTGTTCCTAGTGGGTGTGCATGCAGCGAGATGTATCCGTTTCGGGGTATTTGTGTGATAGCTGGTACTACTTGTGTGGAGTAACTGCTTGGATTGACTACTAGTTAGGCGGCATGCAGGATGCCGCCGATTCTAGGAGAGATGGATCAACAATAAGCTTGTCAACTGTTTAATTGGATAGCGTTTACTGCCTTCCTGACATGCGCGTATGGATTTACTGGCTGCCTTTCCTGTCCGTATATTGTCCGGTCAAAAACAGACGCCACATTGCAGCAAACAAGCTCCTTGTTTTGTAACGTTGACCGCTAAATTTGGCAGATTACACTCGTAGGCGGTGGAAAGGGCAAACAATAGTCAACGATAGGGTCGACAGGCCCCAGGAAGAAGAAAACTCTAGGTTTTGCTGTTATAGTCTCCCATTTTGCCACTGGAACGGCCCATAAAAATATCGGCCCGTGGGCTGTCCCGTTGGCTGCACCTCACAGCCATAGCCCGTTGGCGGGCACTTCATGCATATTTCTGATAACAGCATGTTGCCCAGGCTTGCGAGAGCGAACGAAACGTCTCGTCATTGTGGGCGTAAAGTTCAAACTTCAAAGGCCCCGAAATTTCCATACTCCGTTTACCAGCGGCTGCACAGGCAATGCAAGTAACTCCAAAAGTAACTGCACTCCTACTCAAGTCCAATGGTCGTCTAGAATTTGCTCCACCGTAATAATGCCACCTTCTGCAACGTGCTATGGCTAGGGGTGGGCAAAAAAATACCAGTAGAAAAAAACCGAACTAATCCGAACATAATATACCGAAAATTTTGGTTTTTTTGGTACTTGGTATTCGGTTCGGTTTTAATATGCAAAAAACAAAATAGTTCGGTTTGGTTTCGATAGAAGCGTCAAAAAACCGAACTACCGCAGAACACGCATACGCAATCAACTCCATCCATCCCATCGGCCGGCCATCCGCGTGAGGGTAAAGGCCCATTAGGCCCAGTTCGCAGTCCAAACCCTAGACTCCCTTTTCTCTCACTCCACCACGCACCGACGCACGCGCCGCTGCTCCCTTTTCTCTCGTTCCAGATGCAGACGCAGCGGCAAGCGGTGGCGGCAAACAGCGGGACGCGGAGGCAGACTTGGTGGAGCATATCATCGGGGAGCCAATCCAATGATGCACCCTCTCTCCTGCGTGGCGGTGCCGCCTCCTTCACATGGCCCTCGTCCACACGGCCGAATCTGTATGTACCTTCTCATTTTCTTGCTCCAGATCTGGCTCTGTATGTATTTTGTTTTACAAGGGTATATACCGACATACCGAAACCAAATTATTTTGGTATTTCAGTTTCGGTTGGAGTATTTATTCTGTAATTTTTTTATGCCTAAATCTCAAATACCGAAATTTATAAATACCAAAAATATTGAATCGAAAATATCGTATATACCAAATGCCTACCCCTAGCTATGGTTGTGAGGTCTTTTTTTGTGTTCGTCATCGTGAAGGCACGCTCCTATAGCAGGAGGTAACTCAACTCTTCTCTGCAGTTTATTTAACTTATTCACTTATCCATTTATCTTTGTTTAAAATATAAATAATTTAGTTTTTCAATTTATCCTTTTTCTATCTCGAAGGAGTGTCTAAAAACTCTATAAAAAAGAGTCAGACAATAGGGATCCGACTCTCAAGTCCACCTCGAAAGGCTATTAACTGTTGACATGAGCAGCGGATGCTATATCGTCCACACCGTTCAGGACGGTACAACCAGTAAAGGGGAAAATACTGCACGTATCAAGCGACCCATGTTGTCAAACAACACACACATTCATCGAACGTGCTGGTTCGTTTAAATCACCGTCAATTTTGTGTGAAAAGTTTTTCGGTTCTGCTCACTGGTAGTCTCCTGGGCGGCAGTTCACTCGCCCAGGTGACTGCCTCCCCTGCCTCCGGCGCAGGAAATTTGGGGAGAGGAGATATTGAGAGAGGGAGAGGGGGAGAGCACATGCGACCGTCGCATCTTCCTCCTCGCCGGCGACCACCGCCGCCGTAGCCACCATGGGTTTCTGGTTAGGGTTAGGGTTCAGGGTTGGTGGTGGGGATCTCCATGCAGCCGGGCTTAAAGGGATGGCCGGGGGAGGCGGTGGCCTGGCGGTTGGTTGGGGATGGAGTGAGGGCGGCGGCGGTGCCACCAGAGCTGTGGGAGGGTGAAAGGCGGTTGGGGCGGCGATGGCGGGGGTGGGCCAGCGACCGGGTTAGGAGTGGGTGGGGTGGCACGGCGGTGGGAGTTGGGGGTGGCGTGGCCAGCGGCGAGGGCTCCACCGGCCGAGGCGGTGGCGGCGACGGTCGGGGTGGAGGAGGATGGGCACAGGAGAGAGAGAGAGAGAGAGAGAGAGAGAGAGAGAGAGAGAGAGAGACGGGGAGGGAGGGGGATAAAAGAGAGAGGGAGGGGAGATCTGGGCCTTTGGATCTCAATCCAACGACCCAGAAAATCGCCTGGGCACCCCTATAGGGACCCAGGCAATTGTGAGGGAGTCAATCCCAAAGTTTTTTATTTAAAATGTATTTAAAAAGTTTCATATGATATCGTATAGTTTTATTATGTCGATCCCACCATCCAAGTATATATGATTTTACGTGATAGTTTTGTCGTGTAGACCCCGCTGTCCAAGCATAGTTTTGTACGGTAACATTTAATATAGGTGGGTTTATCGTCAAAGTAGTTTCACATGGTTTCATCTGATAGTGGTATCATCATATCATGTGATTTAATTCGGTGGGTTCCATTGTTGAATTATGGTTTCATGTGGTATCCCGTGGATGTGGTTCCATCAAGTGGGCCCACCATGAAAGTATAGTCTAATATAGCTATCAGGTAGATATCATATATGTATCAATTAGTTATACCATTAGCGATGCTCTTAGGATTTGTACAATAGTACATGTCAATTGTCTCTAAACCATTTAAAAACTTGTCATGTATAATGAATAATGATATGGAGGAGAGAGTGTATGTATAGAGGTTTGGATAGCCTCCCAAGCCAACTCTACACGAGAATTAAAAAATTTTGTGACTGAGCAGCGAGCAAGCTATCTACAAAAATATATTGTCATCTGTACTGCTATATGGATTGTGTCTAACACTGTCTATAATTAACATGGGAATGGATAGAGACTATATTAACTATTCGCTATTGATATTTCGTAGGCGCCTGAAATTTGTGATTTTGTGCAGGTGCTAAAAGTTTCAGTAAGTTTGTACTGTTGTTCCACATTTTCATTCACTGGAAAAAATGTCGTGAGATGGTGAAACTTTTAGCGCGAGAGTTGTTTACGCGTTCTGCTGTGTGTGGCGTCGCCGGCGATCGTCGTCCTCCGTGTACGAAAAAATCGCGAAATCATGCGGACGCTAAAAGTTGCAATAAATTTGTACTGTTTTTCCACCTTTTCATTCATTGAAAGAAAGCGTTTTAAGATGGTGGAAAAAAAATTATGTTGTCAAGAGAGGGGGATTGCTGCGTGGGAGATTGCGTGAAAAAGCTGTTGTTGCATATTGCACTTGCAAAACGTGATAAAATGCAGACGTCTGCACAATAACACATCCCTTAACCACGGTTCATAAAACCGCCGGTTAACCGCGGCTAGCCGCGTTTCTGCCCGGTTAGGTAAACCGGCGGTTTAGGGTTTAGGTGTTTGGGCAAAATTTGTTAAAATAATTTTTAACGTAAAATATACATGCAATTACTAAAAAATATTATTATTTAAGCATTTTGGTTTAAATAAAATTTAAAAATTCAAATTTCTAATATACATTTAAAAGAATTTTACCAATTTTCACCGATTTTGAAATTTTTCCTCACAAACCGTGGTTAACCGAGAAAAACCGCCAATTAACCACCAAAACCGCGGTTAACCATGAACAAAATCGGGAAGACGGAGTTTTGAATTTAGGACAAAAATCGTACGGAATCGTCGGTTAACCGCGGCTAACCGGCTCCACGCCATTGCCGATTCGGAGAGCTCCGATGGTTCTAAGAACCCTGCCCTTAGCTATTTTACATGCCCTAGCGAACATGAGTCCATTGAATTCAATCCAACGTCCCTAGATGTAGTTAAACTGTAGGAAACTTCTACTGTGTTTGCGGATGACACAAGCCATCCATTCCCTCAAATATAACGCTCCACGATGGAAGATACATAGGAAAAGGTACTTAAGTACCGGTGGAGGTACACAAGTGGAGAGGGTAACTAGGTCATTTCTCATCTAATTAACGAGGGACAAAATCGTCATGTCAGAACTCAAAGTCTCATAGACCTCGCCACAAGACGCCGCCGTCGCGCCCCGCCGCCTTGCTGTGACCGCCAAGAGCCTTGTCTCTGCGCTCCGGTCGGAGGAGGTGCTGGTCCTCAACGCGGTGCGGAGCGGCGCGTACAGGGTGTGACGCACACAAATTCGCCAGGATTTTGCGGGCGTGCCAGTGCATTTATCAAAAACGCACAAAAGAAGGGACAAGAACGTTGATATTTCATTATCGCAATAAAATACAAGTTCTTGTTGGAATTGCGCTCCGTAGCCATGCTAGTTGGCCATCTTGTGTAGACGATTGTGATGGTTCTGGATCCTGGGGCCTCGAGAGGCTATCCAGTTAATTACATCCGAGCGGGGATACGCGCAGAATACCTCCGATTAAGCCGCGAGGCTGTCTTCTTCTTCTCTTTGTCTTGTGGTTCACCGTGCTGCGGGTGTATGTAGGATGTAGTTGGCGACGGCAGGATACGTGGGGTAACACATGGCCCACGCAGTGCCTAGCACAGCCGTTGTGTAGCTATGCCCGTCCGTGTCGCTTGAATTTGTATCTTCAGGCTTCACGTTGGTGTAGTTGTATTTGGGAGTAATGCACGGCTAGCACTTGACTTGGAGTTGAATTTGACAGCATGTTGGCGTCATCAGGGATATTCCGGCGTGTCAGGGGTTAGATGTAGACGTGGACGGTCTTGATCACCATCGTCTTGATATTTGTTGGAGCGGAGTGTATGTTGGTACTGTGGATTTGGGATCTACACGGTATCTGTCGGGGATAAAATCACGGCCCATTGCCATGACCCACTCCCTGACGACCCAATCGAACAGCCTACCAGGGCCCAGTTCCCTGGAAGGTTCTATAAGGTCCATGTGCATCGTGCCGATCAGCCTTCTGAACGGTACGATTGCGTGGTGCCCAAGACTTCGTGTTTGAGTCCGTCTCGAACAAGAGTTCTGCACGGCTACGTGAAGACCCGGACGTTGGTTTTCCGGATTGGAACAGACGTCGTGAGCCCCAAGACTAGGAGTATGGCTTACCTGCCTCGGGATATATTTGGCACGTCGAGTTCGTTACTGTCGACGGTTGGGATATCGACCCAAGTCAACTAAGGTTCTTCAAGGAGGAGATAGGAGACACGCCGAACAACCACAAATAGCAACGAACAGGAGACAGGGGTTTTTATCCTGGTTCAGGCCTCTCGGGAGATAATAGCCCTCGTCCGACCTTTCTTTATATCAAAGAGGATTACAAGGTGGAACTCGGCGAGATCGGCGGTCTCGGCGAGTAGTATGTGAAAATCTATCTTGCCAAGGGTCTAAGCTAGATGCTAAGATGTAAAACTCAATGCCGGGGATCCTCTAAACGCCGTAGGGCCTGTTTATATAGTCTTGGAACAAACCGACCTACCGAGGAATATCGGTCGGGCTAACTACTGAGATCGTGAATGAACTCAAGACATGCCAAATATAACCTACGGTAGATAAGGTAAGCTCTAATCTTGGGGATCACGACTCCTAATCCAATCCGGAAACCACGTCCGGGGTCTTCTCGTAGCCGTGCAGAACTCTGTTCGAGTCGGACTCAAATAGGAAGTCTTGGCCATTACGCACCATGCCAGCCAGGAAGCTGTTCGGCAGGATGCATATGGGCCAGATGGAACCTTCCAGGGAGCTGGGCCCTGGTAGGCTGTTCGATTGGGCCGTCAGGGAGTGGACCATGGCAATGGGCCGTGATTTTATCCCCGACAGCTAGCCCCCGAGACTCAAGTGGAAGGACTCACTAGAGTGGGGTCTTCCTCTTGAGACTCCAAGTCTCGAAGAAGGAAATTTTGCTGCTACAGAGACGTGTAACGATCGACCGAACAGGTTAAGGTTCAACCGAACAAGACATGCTCGAGACCGAACAAACACCTTTCGGCCGAAAGCGCTCCGTTCGTCGAGCAGGAATAACATCTATCCGAGCGAGCACTCGGCCTTCAAAGTCACGGACCTTTGGAAAAACTAGCCGTTGGCAGACTCCAACGGTAACTTCCTATCGCTGCGCAGTGAAAACAGGCGACCGTTTTACCTAGCCGTTGCGGTAAAAACTAGCCGTTCTGGGACTAAACCGTTGCAGAGCTGCTTATACGGGACTATAAAAGCACCCAAGCCGCCCGCGGCCAGCCACTTCTGCTCTCACGCCTTTCCTCTCCAAGCCCTGACTCCAACCTCGCCCAGCATCAAAGAGCCGAACTCCACACTCCAACCTGTTCGTCCGATACAGGGCGCCATGGCCAATTCACCGCACCACTGACCGAGGAGGACTGAAGGTCAGGGAGGAGGAGGGCCACGTGACACCGTAGTGGAGGTGCTGGAGAGGAGGATACTCTGGAGCCGCTCGAGGAGAGTTCGTCGACTTGAGCAGTTCGCCTTGTTGGGTTGAGGTCTCCAGAGAGCGACTTCGCCGAGCCTTCTTGAACATCGGCGATTGGAGGTGGCGAACCTCTATCCGAACTCCATCCTCCAGATGGTGTCTTCGCACACCGCATGCGAGGGCTATCTGAGCATCGATCCACCGGTGGCCGTTCCTCCACTATTATCTGGTGCGAGGGAGCAGCTCCGCCGCTTCAGCACTGGGTGCTACTACCTCAAGCTCCGGGCCACCGCCGACGACGCGCCGTACCCTCGCTCACCGCTGCTCGACTCGATGGGCGCGTGGTAGGTGAGGTGGTTCTACAGCAAGCGAAGCGGCGACAGCAAACTCGTCTTCACCGGGAAGGCGCCGGCAAAGGGAACCCCAATGCCTCGGCCGGAGATGTCCACCGAGGATTGGTACCTTACAAGGAAGATCGCCTCCCTCGTGAGCCTCGGGCTCACGGGCAAGGAGATCATACGGGACTTCACAGCAAACAGGATTTGTCCGCTGCGGAGGAGGCCCTATTCCTTCTACAAGATAGAGCGATGGGAAGACATTTCCAGGGAGAGCACGGGTAAGTGCCTTTAAGACTCAACCTTTACATCGATTATTTCCTCCGAACAGGGACTAACAAATCACTCTGCTCGGACAGAGAAGCCAACCGACGCATGGGTGACCGAGCGGGTCGACGCCATCTTTGAAAGGCGGCGAAGAAGGACGGGAAAGTCACCGGCGAGGTGGCATACACCTGCCAGCGAGCGTGCTTGTCCGCACAAGCGAGGTAAATCGCTTATACCCGATCTGTGTTGCTAGACTTGCAATGTTGTTTAAATGCTAACGTTAAGCTTCTCAAACGCATGCAGGAGGACCAAATGATCCTTGGAGGGATCGTGAGGAGCTCTCCGGTCCGAGAAGGAGAAGGCGAAGAAGGGCAAGGCTAAGATAGCCACTAAGCCCAAGGTGGCGGCCGAGCCGATCTTGAGCTCATCATGACACGGCGGCCGCCAAACCGTCGAAGAGACCACTGCGGCGGCGAGCGCACCAATGACCAAGCGGGCGCGCAGTCGGCCAGTGGGAAGAGACCAAGCCCTCCCTCCTCGCCGAAAGCGAGAGCGACGAAGAGGTAAAGACCATGGCCCTCTGGCTTAGGCGTTACACGCAAGCTCACCCTGGCCGCATGGATCGGCTGCAACAGGTCGCCGAGCAGAGGAGGCTCGAAGAGGAGGTCACGCGCAAGGAGAAACTTCTTGCGCTGCGCGAGAGGAGTGCTCAGCTTACTAGGGAGCTGAGGCGCATCACCGAGGACGCCTAAGGCAAAGCGGGAAGCCGCCAAGGAGCCCCGAGGAAGAGGCGGAAAATTCCGGCGAAGAAGATCAGGATCAAGCCTTCCGCGGCAGGTATGTAGGAATCGACCTTTTGACCTTCCAACCCTCTGACCGCGTTGGACTTAACGATCATCTCTTTCTCGCCAGTTGCCCAAGAGGAGATCGCCACGAACGCCGAGGAGGCGCTCGGCGGTCACTCTTGCCCGAAATCTGCACGCGCGCTCGCGGGCGTGAGGGTGGCAAGCCTCAAGGACAAAATGGCGGCATGGAGCTTCTTTGCCGAGTTCGGCGAAGGCTTCGACGCCTTAAAAGCGCGTGGAAGCGGCCGAGGCGGAAGAGGCGGCGAAAGGCGCCTTGTGAGCGGAGCCAAGACGACGGCCCGGAAGCTGCCAGGCGGGGACCGAGCAGCCCGGTCCTACCGAGCACTCCGTCGCGAGGCAGCACACCCAGGCGGCGAGGATTCTCCGCGGCGGGTGAAACCCAGCCGCCAGAGAGCAAGAAAAAGCCCGGCGGTCGAACAAGTCGTCTGTCCCGGAAGCAACGGCGCCACCAGTGAGTAGCTCGGCCTCGCCGAAGACGTTGAGCGGAAGAGAAAGAGGAAGGGAAGAAGCGGGGGAAAGCGCGCGCCCACGCTGCTCCCGCTCCCGAGCGAGATCGCTCGGGGAGAAGAAGGAGGCGGACAAGGCGGTGACGGCGTGCTCACCGCTCAACCACTGCGGATCACACCCCTGGTCAGATTTCTTGTCTTGCTAACCTATCGGCCGAGCTCGATTCGATTGAGCTGGGCCGCAAAGAAGCGACACACGGGATTACCTGAGTTCGGACCCCTCGCGGGTAACAGTCCGACTCCTGCTGAGCCTTAGCTCTTTGGTTGTGGTTGAATGGAATGTGTTTACAAAATGTTTTGAATGCACGAATGCTAGTGCACGTGCCCCCTTCCCTCTCTCTCCTCCCCTTTTATACAAGCTTTGGGCTGGCGGAGAGAGCCGAGGGGGTAAGGCGAGATAAGATACCCTCGGTACATTGACAAGACACGACGACGAGAAGAAACAGCGTGCATTTGCCTAAGCAGCGGGCGCCGCCTCGCGTGCCGCCAGTGGCCTCGACCCGCAGATCACACCGGTGAGTCTGCGGGTGGGGCCTACGCCGCCTCCTCCGACGGCGGCGGCCTCCTCAAGCAAATCTTCTCTCTGCACGGTCAATTCTTACTGCATAAAGATGTGTGCCGCTTCGGTGGCGAGGGTCATCATGGCGGTAATCATGTCTTGTTGTCTATCCGCTGCGTGATGTCTCATTAAATCGCGCCGTCGTCCCTTGCGGCGAGTCTTGACGAAGACTCCTTTCGATATTCCACGCCACGCTGGCCCCACTTTGACTCGTGGGGCCCTCGCCGTATTCGAGAGGGGCTCGCCCGTGCCTGGGGCCTTGCTCGCCCGCTGGCGCGGGGCCCGCTTGATACGCCAGTGGGGCCCCCTTGCTGGGGTCTGATCGCCCGCTTGTCGTGTGGGGCCCTCGCTCGGCGCCACTGAGGGGCTTCGCCCACGCCACCGGGCCTTGCCCGCTCGCTGACGTGGGGCCGCTTGATCGCCATGGGGCCCGCCACACGCCGGGTCGATCGCCCGCTTTGTCGTGTGGGGCCTCGCTTCAGCATACTGAGGGCTCGCCAGCTTTGGGCTTTGCCCGCTTGCTTTGACGCGTGGGGCCGCTTGATCTGTAGTGGGGCCGCCCACATCTTTGGGTCGATCGCCCGCTGTCGTGTGGGGCCCTCGCTTCGGCGCCTGAGGGGCTTCGCCAGCCATTTGAGGCTTTGCCGCCCGCCCGTCGTGGGGCCGCAATCTGATACGTGGGGCAGCCCGCCTGTTGAGGGTCGATCGCCACTTTGTCGTGTGGGGCCCTCGCTCGGCGCCGAGGGCTTCGCCAGCATACTGGGCCTTGCTTTCGCCGCCCGACGCGTGGGGCCGCTGATCTTCTCGGACTCTTTGTACCCGGTATTTATTACAAAACAGCGGCGGCAGAACAACGCACCGTCTCATCCCTGCACGAAGGGGCCGTGACGCATGGCCTCGAGGACCGCTGCTGCCATGGATCAAGCAACGACTTGGGAAGGTAAACACCAAGACCACGTCTAGCTCGGTTGGGTAGCTTTACCGCCAAAGGCTAACTAGTCTTCTCTCGGTCTTGAAGGACACCATGGAGGAGCTCGAGGACGGCGTCACCATCGGCGGGCGCCAGATTGGCGTCCTCGGGAGCACCTCCGAGCGAGGGAGTCCGAGGCGGGCCCTCTGCACCGGCCCAAAGTCGAAGCTTCTTGGCGAAGGTGAAGAGGCTCAAAGTCCGACCGCCAAAGAGAGGCGTTCTGCGAGTCTCTCCTAGGAGAGCCGAGGAGCTTCTTGGCGCGCAAGCCATTAAAGGCGAAACATCGGAGAAGAAGCCGGGCGCACGAAGTGGCTCAAGAGCGGCTTTGCCGACGTTCCCAGGGCGGGACCGGCTTCTTGGCGGAAGCCAAGAAACTCAAGGCCCAGCTCGCCAAGGAAGAGCGGACTTCATGGTCTCAAGCAAAAATCTCAACCACATGGGCTTCACAGGAGAGATCGAGGAGATCTGTGGGATGGCGGTGAGGCGATCACATGCGAGAAGAAGGTCAAGGAGCCGGACGAGCGGCTCAAGACCGTCGAGCGTGAGTTAGCGAGAGCGAGGCTCGACCGACCAGTGCGGGGCCAAGACCGAAGAGGTCGAGGCTCTCCGTCTGAAAGCGACGGAGCGAGCCAGAGAAGCGACAAGGAGGAAGCCGATCGTCTCCGAGCCGAGGCGAGAGGGCTTCAAAGCCCAAGGGGAAGTCCTGCGCCTCAAGGAAGTGATCGAGAAGCTCAAGGAGCAACTCGCTTCTAGATAGCTGTAGGGCTGTAACCCGAGAGGGACTTTTGTACCTGCAAATTTTGTTAATAAAGACTTACCCTTTTCCCTGCAAAGAAAGAGCAGCAAAAAGACAAGAATGAGCGAAACTAAGAAAAAGCGAACAACGCTAAGAAGTTTAAGAAAACCGGTAGAGCGCTGCGTAACTCCGGCCCGTTGTGCATCTCTCGCTTAAACTGAGTTTGCGAACCCGAGCAGTGCACAAGAGAGAGCGACACCTAGCCCCGATGCAGACGATGCTCGAGCACCTAAGTTTGCGAACTCGAGCACGTGCGTAGAGAGATAAGCGACACCGTACCTTGCGATTTGTTCCATAGTGCAGCATGTAGCGTAAATTAGGCAATTCCGAGAAAACCGAACAAGGAAAGTGCCTGCGCCGCGGGGGCTTCACGAGGCGAGCTTTGCCAAGTGGTCGCTACGAAGCGATAAGTGCCTCTGCCATGGAGGGCTTACGAGCAGACTTAGCCGCAAGGTGGAAAGGCCTTGTTACGCAACCACGAGTTTAGGAATTTAACGAAACCAGGATCTGGGCGGGGAAAGTTCACGAAAGGTCGCGAGCCAATAGTTCGCAAGACCGGGCAGCCATCAAGTGTTACGGAAGAAAGTAGTCGAGAAGACAAGTAGTGAAAAGAACACAGAGGCGCTAGGATTCACTGAGAATTGGATTGAACTTTACATGGTGCCCGAGGGACTTGGACAAACTAAGGCGCGAGGTTTAACAAAAAGCGCAGAGGCTAAGCAAACAAAGAAGACCTACACAAAGAACTTAGGAAGCTGGTCGATGTTCCAAGTGCTGGTCAGCTCTCTCCCGTCCTCCATAGCCAGAGTGAACAGCCCCGGGCGGCGCGTAAGAAACCACAGTGAATGGGCCTCCCAGCGTGGAGTTAACTTGTTGGCATTGGACAAGTTACGGACACGGCGCGAGCGAGGTCGCCCGCCTTCAAAACCCTTGGTCGAATCGACTTGGCGGCGTGCGGTGAAGATCTTCTTGGTAGCGCGCCATTCGACTTGTGCCCGGTCGCGTGTGCCTTGAGGAGATCGAGATCGAGGCGCTCTTGCTCGTCGTCAACTAAGTTGACCGAGCTCGTCTTGAGGCGAACCGAGTACTATTTCGGCGGTAGAATGGCTTCGCACCGTAGACCAATTAGAAAGGAGTTTCCCGGTCGCCGGTGGCCGTAGTCTGAATCGCCCAGAGGACGGAAGGAACCCGTCAACCCGAGCCTTTGTTGTGCTCGTGAGAGCAGCAAATACCGCCGTTTAATACCTGGACTATCATCCGTTAGCTCACTCATTGCTCCATTGCTCGTGGATGTGCCACGAGGCAAAACCGACCTTGGTGCCCGGTATGCTCGCGATATTCACGGAATAGCTCGCTTGAATCGGTACCGTTATCCGTGATCGACTTATGGGGAATCCCAAAGCGGCGTGACCACGTTGCTTTTGAAAAAGCGCCGCGGCCGTTTTGGCGTGAAGAGGCGACACGAGCTCTGCCTCAATACACTTTGTAAAAGTGTCGATGGCGACAAGCGGTGTGTATAGCCCTTGTACCCTTTAGGGAATGGGCGAAGCAGATCCGCACCCCATGTGGAAAAAGGCCAAGATGGGGATTGTTTGGAGCTCTTAGGCGGGCTTGTGTGCCTTCCGGACGTGAAATTGACAAGCCTTGCACTTAGTCACGATGTCCCGAGCATCTTGTAACGATGGGCCAATAATAGCCCATGCGGCGCGCTTTGCCGACCAAAGTTACGAAGGAGGCGTGGTTGCCCTGAGCACCCTCGTGTATGTCCCTAGAAGAACACACCCTCTGTTGCGAGATGCACTTGGAGAGAACTCCCGAGCACCTTGGCGGTAAGGATGCCGTCCACAAGCTTGTATGGAGCAGCCGCCTTGTGGCCGGAACGCTTCGGCTTCGTGCGTCGGCGAGGTCCCATCTGCAAAGGTACCGGACAAATGGCGTTGTCGATCCATGACACCTTTCGATAACGGAGACAGCACCACCGATCTCTGTTGCCTCGTCCGGAGACGTGATTGAGGGCTTGTGAAGGTGCTCGGCGAGCACCCTGCCGGAAGCAGATTCTCGTGAGGATCCATACTTGGATAGCTGGTCGGCCGAAGTTGTCCTTCACAGGCACGAAGAGCACTTCGAAAAATCGAAAATGCGCTCCAACTTCCTCACTTCAACCAGTATCGCGCCATTGAGTCATCACGACCGATATTCCTTGTTAACTGATTGATGACCACCGTGAATCTCCCTTCACGAGTTAGCCGTTGGACACCAAGCGACTTGCGCGCTTAGTCCCGCGAGGAGGGCCTCGTACTCTGCGGCGTTGTTAGTTGCCGCAAAGTGTAGTTGGATAGAATCTGGAGTTGCTCTCCTTGAGGAGATGAGAACAAAACCAGCCCCGAGTTTCGGTCTGTGAGCCATCGAAAAACATGGTCCAAGGGGTTCATCGGGTTGCTCGGGAGCTTCACGGGATTTGGGCGGGTAAGTCAACCAAATGACAAAGTCGGCTAGGACACAGTGACTTAATAGCGAGTTCGGGCGACAAATAATGAGATCAAACTACGCTAGTTCCATTGCCCACTTAGCTATTAAGTCCGCTAGATTCCTTGTTCCAGTAGGATTTCTCCCGGAGGAGCGTGGTCGGGACCAGATGTTGATCTTTGGAAGTAGTGGCGAAGCTTCGGAGGACATGAGCAAGGCGTGGAGTAGCCACGGACCTCGAGGTAACGCCTTTGATCCGTGAAGTACCTCGCTCACATAGTAGATTGGTCGTTGTATGTCCTCCTTTCGGCCGTCAAGACCGCGCTCACGCTTGTGGCGTGCAACCTAGGTACAACAGAGCTGCTTTCGCCATGCCGCGGGGTAGTCGGGGCGGGAGGATTGGACAGTATCGCTTCAGATCTGGAAGGATCTATCGGCTTCTTCCGTCCACGAAACCATTGTGCTTGCGCAGGCCTTAAGAAGGGCAGCCAGCGTTAGCCTTGACGGAAATAAACACCTTAGAGCGACCATCCGCCCGATGAGGCTCTATACTTCCTTTACGGTGGTTGGAGCCTGCATATTTTCAATGGCCTCGATTTTTTCAGGGTTGGCGGAAATACCTTGCGAACCAATAACATAACCGAGCAACATTCGAGATCGAACACCAAAGGTACACTTCTCTGGATTTAATTTTATTCGATGCTGGTGAGATTCTGAAAGGTCTCTGCCAGGTCTTTTACATGATCTGGAGCATATATGCTCTTTACAACTATGTCATCGACATAGACCTCGAGTTTTTCATATTGCTCGGGAAGGTTTTTTCTATTAAGTTACTGAACGTGGCACCACATTCTGCGCAGACCGAAAGACATGGTCGAGCAGCGAGAAAGTGCGAAGGGGTGATGAAGGCGATCTTCTCTTCATCCTCGGGAGATGCTTATTTGGTGGTAACCGAGTAAGCATCTAAAAACTCAGAGGCTGGCGTCCATGATCGCATCGACCACCGGTCAATCTGAGGCGTGCGGAAGTTGTCCTTAGGACAAGCGGCGTTCAGATCTGTGTGATCGACACACATCCTCCACTTGCCGCCTTTCTTCTTTACAATGACAGGTTGGCTAACCACTCGGTGTGATCAACCTCGCGGATGAACCCGCAGCGAAAGTTTGCCAAGTCGATCTTTGATGATCCTGTTTGAATTGAAAGCGACGAAGCTTCGCGAGCAGGCTTTTGTCCGGTCGGACAGCCGGTTTAATGCTCGATGACCTCCTTGGGACTCGGGCATGTCGGTTGGCTCGAGCAAACACATCTGCATTAGCTCGGAGGAAGGCAATGAGCTCGCTTTCCTATTTGGGGTCCAAATTGGCCCCCAAGTGAACTGTCATGGAAGTATCATCAAGGGACAGCGGAACTTCCTTGGTTTCTCCCCCTGGCTGAAGGGACACCCTAGGGCATGCAGACTTGGTCTGCGGAACTTCAGGACCACGCGGCGGAAGCTGGTCGACCAGGGCGAGGGACTGCTCGTCGCAATCCAGAGCAGCTTTGTAATTGCCCTTGACCGTGATCACACCGTTAGGACCCGGTATCTTCACGCAATGGTAAGCGTGGTGGGACACGGCCATAAACTTACCGAGAGATGGCCTACCCAAGATCGCGTTGTACGCGGATGGGAAGTCGACCACATCGAAAGTGATCAACTCTGTCCGGAAGTTGCTCGGGTTGCGAAGGTAACCAAGCGGGACAACTTTGCCTAACGGCTTGCGGCTTCTCCGGAACAATCCCGTAGAAGGGCATTGCGACTTCCTTCAGCTTAGAACGAGGAATCTGCATCTCGTCCAAGACCTTAGCAGAAAGCAAGTCCAAAGCGCTCCCGCCGTCTATGAGTACACGGCCAACTCTTGCGTTCGCGATGGTCGGGCGACCACGGAGGGAGCGGCGAGGCTTGGTCATTCGATGGGGCAATCCTCCCGAGAGAAGGAGATGGGGACCTCGGTCCACTTCATCGACTCGGTGAGGTTTTGCCTTTTCAGCGTTAGGACCTCGGCGGCTTCCTTGAGGCTGCGTCGAGAGAATGTAAGCCGAGGAGCCGCCAAGATGACGGCGATATGGTTCACGGGTTCTTGATACTCATCATCATCTTCCCGATCACCATCGTCGGTTTGGCGCTTGGCCTTACCGGCATCACCTTGTTCGGGCAGGGTGGGCATTGGGCCCTTGCCGTTGTAGAAATCTTCGAGCTTTGCGGTCCAAGTTCTGCAATGGCGTATGTCATGCCCGTAGTGCTGGTGGAACTTGCAAAATCGGTCGCTTTTACCTTTCTTACCTTGTCCGCCTCCCTGAGCAGGCTTTTTGCCCTTGTAGTTATTGTTGGGCTTCTTCTGCCCATCCTTGGGAGGAGGTGCGCGATCCATACCTGCGACGGTATTGTTCGCATCACCTTTATTCTTCTTCTTCTGGGACTTCTTGTCACCAGGGTTGCTGCTGCTCTTCTTCTTCTCATCCACACCAGGTTGGGCGGGCAGCTCGCCCTTGTCAAACGCCTTCTTGTCTTGATCAACGCTCTGCGCCGTTAGCATAGCGATCAGCCGCCTTGAACAGGTCGTTGGCGGTCCAGGTCTCATTGATCTCGAGATCCTGGGTGAGCCGCTCGTCGCGGACTCCGTTTTTGAAGGCGCGGACAACAGATTCGTCAAGATGTTCGGATCGTGTTGCGGATCTTAATGAAGCGCTTCACGAAGTTGCGGAGGGTCTCCCGTTCATCCGGATCATCTGTGCAGATCATCCTCCTTGCCCGACGCACGTAATGGCTCTGGAAATTAGCGATCGAGGCGTCACAAAGCTGGTTCCATGGTGATGGAACCCTCCTGCCGATTGAATGACCACGTCCAGCGGCACCCTCAAGGACGGTCGGGAGGTAATTAGCCATAACGAGCTCGTCACCCGGCCGCCATGATGGTCAGAGCGTTGATGGAAAGGAATTCCTCCGGGTTACGAGTCCCATTGTACCTCTCCATGTGACCGGCTTGAACTTTGAGGGCCACCGACAGCTCGAAGCTCGTCGGAGAAAGCCCCGCACCAAAGCATATGACCGCCACCTTCCCCGCAGAACCTAGTCTTGAGAAGACGTTGGCCCTGTTGCGCGGAGGAGCTCCTGCTGAACGGGATGATTCGGCCTGAAGAAACTCTCTCCGGGACAATCCACCACGCTCCTTCCTCGTGGTTGCAACGACGCGCTCCTCACGAGGGGACCGTCCGTGATCATCGCGTGCGCGCTTGCCCCTGTTGTCGCGATGACTACGAGGACTCGGCGAGCGACGGCGACCACGGGTAGCCTGCTCATGGATAGTGATCCTTCGATGGCGACGAGGGTCACGCGATCGATCGGACCTGTCCGAACCATTCCGGGCAGTTTGGCTGCGCTGCCTGGAGGAGTTGTTGACTTCTCCTAAAGACTTTAAGCCTTCAGCCAATCGTTCTAGGTTAGAAGCAACAGCATCGCCCATACGGGCGAGGCCGGCCTGGTTGGTGGATCTAATCACCGAAGGCATGGCCGCGAGTCGTTCCCGACTCTGCTCTAGGGGTTCTGGGACCCCCGAGGCATCCGCGTTCTGCCCGACCGAGTCCGATTCTGCGAGAACTAACCCGACGGAGAGACTTCTGCCGGAGACTTGGCGAAACCGCATCGCTGGGAGTCGCGACGCGGTCGCTTGCACCGATCGCGGAACAGCGCCACGGTCCGATTGATGGAATCGTCGAGGTTGCGGCGAATGACTTCTTGCTTTCATGACGACCAGTAGCGACCTCGTCTTGATGCCGAGCGAGTTAATCTGCCCGACCTCGCCAAATACCACAACCGTCTGCGGGATCCTCGAGAGGTTCCTACGCCGGCCATGTTAATGCTGCGGGGCCATGTGGAGGTATGCTAGACGGTGTCATCACCGTGTCGCCATTGTAGAATCTATCGACATAGCCTTGGAATCGGCGGATCTAAACCGTCGTAAAGATCATCGCCCGTAGTAAATGCCAATGACGGAGTGCGATCCGAGGCTATCTACGCCATATAAGCGGAGACATCTCGCCCGGATCGCGGAAAGTGTTCGAGATCGAATAGATCGATCTGAATCGACCGGGATGAGACATCCCGTCATTCCGAGTCGTAACCCTCGGGAAGCATCTACGATCGCCGACGGAGTTCGACATGCTCGATCTGCGTGTCCCCACGGTCGGCGCCACCGCCGGCGGTTGGGATATCGACCCAAGTCAACCAAGGTTCTTCAAGGAGGAGATAGGAGACCGCCGAACAACCACGAACAACGAACGAATAGGAGAGGGGGTTTTATCCTGGTTCAGCCTCTCGGATGGATAATAGCCCTCGTCCAAATTTTCTTTATATCAAAGAGGATTACAAGGTGGAACTCGGCGAGATCGGCGAGGTCTCGGTGAGTAGTATCTGAAAATCTATCGCCAAGGGTCTAAGCTAGATGCTAAGATGTAAAACTCAATGCCGGGGATCCTCTAAACGCCGTAGGGCCTGTTTATATAGTCTTGGAACAAACCGACCTACCGAGGAATATCGGGTCGGGCTAACTACGAGATCGTGAACGAACTCAAGACATGCCAAATATAACCTACGGTAGATAAGGTAAGCTCTAATCTTGGGGATCATGACTCCTAATCCAATCAGGAAACCACGTCCGGTCTTCTCGTGGCCGTCAGAGAACTCGTTCGAGTCGGACTCAAGCAGAAGTCTTGGCCATTACGTCATCGCGTGCCGCCAGAAGAAGTTCTACGGGATGCATATGGGCGGATGGAACCTTCGAGGAGCCGGGCCTGGTAGGCTGTTCGATTGGGCCGTCGAGTGGACCAATGCAATGGGCCGTGATTTTATCCCCGACAGTTACGTACTCGTGGTCAGCCCGGCCCGATAGTCCCTCGGTAGGTCGGTTTGCTCTGTACTATATAAACCAAGCCCCTACGGTGTTTAGGGGGGATCGAGTTTATGTATTAGCATCTCATAGACACTTGATTATAGCACATCGCTTCCTGTACACCATAATCTCACCGAGACTTGTTCGTCTCGTCGAGCCACCTATTGTATTCATCTTTGATATATAAGAAAGGCTGGACGTGGGGCTATTATCTCCTTGAGAGGCTGAACCAGATAAAAACCCCGCCTCTCCTGTTTTTGTTGTTGTTCGTTCCGTTCGTCGTGTCTCCTATCTCACTCTTAAAGAATCTTAGTTGACTTGGGTCAATATCCCAACCGTCGACAGTTGGCGCCCACCGTGGGGCACGCAGATCGAGCATGTCGAAGTCCATCAGCGATACGGAGATTCTTCCTGAGGACTACGACTCAGAAGGGCAGGATGTCTCTTCCCCTGTCAGCTCGAATCGATCTTACCGACCTAGATCGATGTCTGTGTCTGAGACAGAAGTTTCTGGATACACTCCGGAGATGGTCTCAGGTCGAGCTCCCGTCATTGACGATGAATACGGAGCTGATGATCTTTACGCTGGTTTAGATCTATCAGATTCCAAGACTATGTCGGTTCATTCCTCCTATGGCGACACAGTGATGACACCGTCTAGCGCGCAAACGCACGGCCACCACAAGCGCCAACATGACCGCGCAGGACTTCACAGATCTGCCGCAGTCCACGGCACCAAAGAGATCGAGCGGATCAATTACGCCGGCACCCGGATGGAGTCGCACAACTGCTTTCGCGAGCAAGATATTGTTCGCCGTACTTCGATTTAATCCATCAACCAAACCTTGGCGCAGATCCGCGATCAAGCGCAAGCGTCGGCGACGCGATCCGCCTCAGCGCCACGCCAGACCCCGACGAAGTTCAGCCTACCCGGGCGGAATCCCCGCGTGCCTAGACTCCAATCGGGCAAGACGCGGATGCTTCAGATCCTGGAGCAATTGAGTAGAGCCGGAGCGGCTCCGTGCCCCGCGATCAGATCAGATCCGCCACCAGGACAATCTCGTCCTCGTGGGCGATGAAGTGGCTACTCACCTCGAGAAACTGGCCGAGGGCCTTAAGACCATAGGTGAGGCCTCATCCGGGCAGCGCGGTGAGCCTGTCCGGGTGGATTCGGACAGCGGGCGATCCGATCGGTCGCGTGACCGCCGTCACCACCGAAGGATCACCGTCCACGAGCAAGCTGCCCGTGGTCGCCGCCGCTCGCCAAGTCCCCGTAGTCATCGCGACCACAGGGGCAAGCGTGCACGCGATGATCACGGACGATCCCCTCGCGAGGAGCGCGTTGTCGCAACCACGAGGAAGGAGCGCGGGGGCTTATCACGGAGAGAATTCCTCCAGGCAGAAACCTCCCGCTCAGCTAGAGTTCCCCCGACCAATAGGACCAACGTCTTTTCAAGGCTGGGTTCTGCTGGGGAAGGTGGCCGGTCTTATGCCTTGAGCTGCAGGGCCTTTTCTGACGAGCTTCGCTCTATCCAATGGCTCTCAAAGTTCAAGCCCGGACACATGGAGAGGTATAATGGGACGCAGAACCCAGAGGAGTTCCTTTCCATCTACGCTACGGCCATCATTGCGGCCGGGGGTGACGAGCTTGTCATGGCTAATTACCTCCCGACTGTCCTTGAGGGCGCTGCTCGGACGTGGCTGTTTAATCAGTAAGAGGGTTCCATCAGCTCTTGGAACCAGCTTTGTGACGCTCTGATTGCCAATTTTCAGAGCTGTTACGTTCGTCTGGGCAAGGAGGATGATCTACACCAGATGATCCAGATGAACGGGGAGACCCTCCGCAACTTCGTGAAGCGTTTCATCAATATTCGCAACACGATCCCGAACATCTCGGACGAATCTGTTGTCCGCGCATTTAAAAACGGAGTCCGCGACGAGCGGCTCACCCAGGATCTCGAGATCAATGAGACATGGACCGCCAACGACCTGTTCAAGGCAGCTGATCGCTATGCCAATGTGGCAGAACGCGTTCAGTATAAGAAGGCGTTCGACAAGGGCGAGCTGCCCGCCCAGCCTGGTGTGGAGGAGAAGAAGAAGAGCAGCAACAATCCTGGTGACAAAAAGTCTTAGAAGAAAAAGAAGTGTGATGCGAACAACACTATCGCCGGTATAGATCGCACACCTCCTCCCAAGGATGGGCAGAAAAAGCCCAACAATAACTATAAGGGCAAGAAGCCCGTCCAGGGAGGCAACCAAGGCAAGAAAGGTCCAAGTGACCGATACTGCAAGTTCCACCAGCACTACAGGCACGGTACACGCCATTGCAGGACCTGGGCTGCAAAGCTTGCGGATTTCTACAATGGCAAGGGCCCAATGCCCACCCTGCCCAAAAAAGGTGTGGCCGGTAAGGCCAACCGCCAAACCGATGATGGTGATCGGGACGACGATGAATATCAAGAGCCCGTGAACCATATCGCCGTCATCTTCGGCGGTTCCTCGGCTTATACCTCTCGTCGCAGCCTCAAGGAAGCTGCCCGGAAGGTCCACAACGTTGAAAAGGGCAAGCCTCAGCCCGAATCGATGAAGTGGACCGAGGTTTCCATCTCCTTCTCTCAGGAGGATTGCCCTACTGGGATGACCAAGGCTCAAAGGCTCCCACTGATGGTCGCCCCGACCATCAGCAACGCCAGAGTTGGCCGCGTCTTGGTCGACGGCGGGAGCGCTCTAGACTTACTCTCTGCTAAGGTCTTGGACGAGATGCAGATTCCTCGCTCCAAACTTAAAGAGGTCGCAATTCCTTTCTATGGCATTGTCCCGGGAGAAGCTGTTTGGCCGTTGGGGCAGATTGTTCTGCCTGTTACCTTCGGCAGCCCAAGCAACTTTCGGACGGAGTTGATTACGTTTGACGTGGTTGATTTTCCATCTGCGTACAACGCAATCTTGGACCGTCCATCACTTGGCAAGTTCATGGCCGTGTCCCACCACGCTTACCATTGCGTGAAGATACCGGGTCCCAACGGTGTGATCACGGTCAAGGGTAACTACAAAGCTGCTCTGGATTGCGACGAGCAGTCCCTTACCCTGGTTGACCAGCTCCCGCCACGCGGTCCCGATGTTCCGCAGACCAAGTCTGCACGCCCAGGGTTTCCCTTCAGCTAGGAGGAGAGACCAAGGAGGTTCCGCTGTCTTTGGATGATTTCTCCAAGACAGTTCATCTGGGGGCCAATCTGGACCCCAAATAGGAAATCGAGCTCATTGCCTTCCTCCGAGCTAATGCAGACGTGTTTGCCTGGGAGCCGTCTGATATGCCCGGTGTCCCAAGGGAGGTTATCGAGCACAAACCGGCGTCCGGCGGACAAAAGCCTTTTCGCCAAGCTTCGCCGCCGGACTTCAAGCGGGGATCATCAAGGATCGCCAGGCAAGTCGCCACCACCGGTTTCATCCGTGAGGTTGATCACACCGAGTGGTGGCCAACCCCGCATTGTAAAGAAGAAAGGCCGCAAGTGGAGGATGTGTGTCGATCACACAGATCTGACGCCGCTTGTCCCGAGGACAACTTCCGCCGCCTCGCATAGACCGGTTGGTCGACGCGATCGGATGCCCAGACTCTTGAGTTTTTGGATGCTTACTCGGTTATCACCAAATAAGCATCTCCCGAGGATGAAGAGAAGATCCTTCATCACCCCTTCGCACTTTCGCTATAATGACCATGTCTTTCGATTCAGGTAATCACGGTGCCACGTTTGGTAACAATGGAGAAGACTTTTCTAGAACAAAGCGGAAAAACACGAGGTCTATGTCGATGACATAGTTGTAAAGAGCAAGTATGCTCCAGATCATGTAAAAGACCTGGCCGAGACTTTCCAAAATCTCAACAGGCATCGAATAAAGTTAAATCCAGATAAGTGTACCTTTGGTGTTCGATCTGGAATGTTGCTCGGTTATGTAATTGGTTCGCAAGGCATATCTGCCAACCCGAAAAAAATCGAGACCATTGAAAACATGCAGGCTCCAACTACCGTCAAGGAAGTTCAGAGCCTCACCAGACGGATGGTGCCTTGGCGTGTTTCTTTCCGTCGAGTATAACGCGATCGCCCTTATTTAAGGCCCTGCGCAAGCACAATGGTTTCGAGTGGACAGAAGAAGCTGATCGATCTTTCCAAGATCTAAAGCAATACATGTCCAACCCACCTGTCTTGACTACCCCGCGCCACGGCGAGCAGCTTTTGCTATACCTTGGGCTGCTTGCCGCAAGCGGTGAGCGCGGTCTTGACAGTGGAAAGGGAAAGCATACAACGGCCAATCTATTACGTGAGCGAGGTGCTTCACGGATCTAAGGAGCGTTACCCTGAGGTCCAGAAGTTGCTCTATGCCTTGCTTATGTCCTCCAGGAAACTTCGCCATTATTTACAGGCGCATCAAATACTGGTCCCTACTAAGTTCCCTTTTGGAGAAATCCTAAGGAACAAGGAAGCTGGCGGACGTATAGCTAAATGGGCAATGGAATTGGCATAATTCGACATTCATTTCTTGTGCCTGAATCGCTATTAAGTCCTGTGTCCCGCCGACTTTGTCGCTGAATGGACTCGCCGCCCAAGTCCTGTGAAGCTCCGAGCAACCCGATGACCCCTTGGACCATGTTTTTGACGGCTCACGACTTTGAAACTCGGGGCTGGTTTTGTTCTCATCTCCCCTCAAGGAGAGCAACTCCAGTATTCTATCCAACTACACTTTGTGGCGACTAACAACACTGTGGAGTACGAGGCCCTCCTCGCAGGACTAAGAGCGTGCAAGTCGCTCGGCGTCCAACGGCTGACTGTGAAGGGAGATTCACAGCTAGTCATCAATCAGGTAAACAAGGAGTATCGGTCTTGCGATGACTCAATGGAGCGATACGGTTGAAGTGAGGAAGTTGGGCGGCACTTCGATTTTTCGAGGTGCTCTTCGTGCCAAGGAAGGACAACTTCTGGCCGACCACCGTCCAAATTTGATCCTCACGCTAACACCGCTTCCGGCAGGGTGCTCGTCGAGCACCTTCACAAGCCCTCAATCACGTCTCCGGACGAGGCAATAGAGACAGGTGGTGCTGTCTCCGTCATCGAGCAGGCTGCGAGCTGAACAACGCCATTTGTCCGCTTCCTAGCGATGGGACCACGCTCAAGACGGCCGAGCGGCGTTCCCGGCTTATAAGGCGTGCTGCTCCATACAATCTTATGGACGGCATCCTTTACCGTCGAGTTGCTCTGGGAGTCCTCTCCAAGTGCATCTTGCAGCAGGAGGATGTGTTCCTTCTTAGGGACATACACGAGGGTGCCTGTGGCAACCACGACTCCTTCAGAACTCTGATCGGCAAAGCGTTTCGCATGGGCTATTACTAGCCTACAGCGTTACAAGATGTCCGGGACATAGTGACTAAGTGCAAAGCTTGCCAATTTCACGTCCGGAAGGCACATAAGCCCGCCCAAGAGCTCCAAACGATCCCCCCATCATGGCCGTTCTCCACATGGGGTCTGGATCTGCTCGGCCCGTTCCCTAAGGGGTACAAGGGCTATACACACTTGCTCGTCGCCATCGACACTTTTACAAAGTGGATTGAGGCAGAGCCTGTGTCGTCTCTTCACGCCAAAACGGCTGTATGCTTTTTCAAAAGCAACGTGGTCACGCGCTTTGGGATTCCCCACAAGCTGATCATGGATAACGGTACCCGCTTGAGCGAGCTATTCCGTGAATATGCGAACACCGGGCACCAAGGTTCGTTCGCCTCTCGTGGCACATCCACGAGCAATGGAGCAATGAACGAGCTAACTGACAGATCGTCCAGGGTATCAAACGGCGCGTGTTCGCGGAACTCCGCGGGCACAATAAGGCCTGGGTTGACGAAGTTCCTTCCGTCCTCTGGGCAGTTCGCACTACGGCCAGCCGGGCAACCGGGGAAACTCCTTTCCAATTGGTCTACGGTGCAGAAGCCATCTTGCCCGCCGAAATAGTACTCGGCTTGCCTCGCACGAGCTCGGTCAACCTCATTGACTCCGAGTAAGAGCGCCTACTCGATCTCGACCTCCTCGAAGGCACACGCGACCGGGCACAAATCAGAATGGCGCGCTACCAGCAGGCTCTTCACCGGCACGCTGCCTAATCGTTCGACCAAGGGCTTTGCAGGCAAGCGACCTCGTTCTACGCCGTGTTCAGAACCTGTCCAATGCCAACAAGCTAACTCCCCGTTGGGAGGGCCCGTTCACGGTCGTTTCTCTCGCCGCCTGGGTCGTTCGCTGCCATGGAGGACGGAGAGAGTCGACCAAAGACTTGAACATCGATCAACTTCGTAAGTTCTTTGTGTAGATCTTTCTGTGTTTGCTTAACTTCGCGCTTTTTGTCAAACTTCGCGCCTTTGTTTGTCCAAGTATGTCGGGCTCCATGTAAATTTCAAACCATTTACAGTGAAATTTTCACGGTCTTCTGCGGCCTTTTCACATCTCTGTTTTCTCAAGACTACCCTCTCTCTGGTAACACTTGATGACTGCCCGGCCTTGCGAACACTTGGCTCGGCAATCCTAAGGGTTTCTTCTCTGCCCGTATCTAGTTTCAACAAGTCCATAAACTCAAAGTTGCGTAAAACGGCATCCAGCCACGCGGCTAAGTCTGCTCTCGTAAGCCCTCCGCGGCAGAGGCACTTACCGCTCACGGCACAACTACTTGGCAAAATCCGCTCTCGTAAGCCCTCCGCGGCAGAGGCACTTTCCTTGTTCGGTTACCCTTGGAATCGCCTAACTTACGTCAATGAGCAGTTCCTGGAACGAGTCGATCAGGATACGGGTGTCGCTCTATCTCTCTACGCACGAGCTCAAATTCGCAAACTTAGGTCTTCGAGTATCGTCCGTACCGAGGGCTAGGGTGTCGCTCTTTCTCTTGTGCACCTGTTCGAGTTCGCAAACTCAGGTTTTCGAGCAGCTGCACAACGGGGGCTGGGAGTTAGGCTAAGCGTTCTACCGGTTTTCCTCAAAACTTTCTAGCACTGTTGTGCCTTTGCTCTTAGTTTTCTGTTCGTTCTTGTCTTTTTGCAGCTCTTTTTTGCAGGGACAAGGTGAGTCTTGTTGTGCAAAAGTTATCTCTTTATTGCATCTCCAAAAGTTTATAGGTACAAGGAGTACAACACTACTTCTACTTCGAAGCAAGCTGCTCCTTCAGTGCCTCGATCTCTATCTTCAGGCGTAGGACTTCTCCTTGCGCCTTGAATCTTTCTCTGGCCTCAGCTCGGAGACGATTGGTTTCCTCCTTGCTGAGCCGAGCCCGCTCCGCTGCCCCTGCACGGAGAGCCTCGACCTCTTCGGTCTTGGCGCGCAGCTCTTCGGACAGAGCCTCGCTCTGACTGACCCGCTGCTCGGAGGCCTTGAGCAGCTCCGCGGCAGTCAGTATCTCTTCGGCAAGCTGGGCCTTGAGGTCCTTCACCTCCGCCGCTAGCAGGCTTCGCCATTGGGACACGTCGTGGAGTTGTTCCTCGAGCCACTTCGTGCGGCCCTTCTTTCCCCCCGCGACGTCCGCCCCGGCGACCTGCGCGCGAAGCTCCCCGGCCTCTTCACGGAGGGCCTCGGAGGACTGCCTCTCCTCGGTCAGCTGGGCCTTGAGCTTTTTCACCTTTGCCTTCAGCCGGCTCCGGCTTCGGGCTGGTGCAGAGGGCTCTCCCGCGAGTCCCCTCGCTCGGAGATGTTCCCGGAAGCCCGCTATAACGGCGGCGCGTTCCACGGGGACTCCCTCCACAAGGTCCTCCATGGTGCCCTCGACGAACTGAAGGAGAGAAGATCAAGTTAAGCCTTGGGCAATTTTAGCCCGAGCAGACAAAGCCTCGGTTTTGAGGATTACCTTTCCGAGCCGGCGCTTCAGACTCCGGTGCAGGCGATCTTCGAGACCATGGGTCACGAAGCCTCGCTCGTGCGAGATGAGGCCTGCGCGGTGCCCTCTCCGCCTCGACCTTCCCGTACGGGCACGCGCTCGCCTTGGGGTAGTCGCGGCAGGCGAGCTGTCGCCCCCGCGCTCCTGCCTCTCCTCTTCTCCTTCCGCCCGTTTGTCTTCGGGCGTAATCGGTGCCGCTCCGCTAGGCGACACCGGGGCCTCCACTGGCGGGTAGCTTGTACGCCCCGCTCGTGGCTTTCTTCTTCTTCTTCCTTGGCTGCGGGGTCTTCGCCCTGCTCGCCAATGCCCTCCGTCGCCGCAGGGACGGGATGCCCCTGCGACGAAGTGCCCGGTAGGACCGCTCGCTCGGTCCCACTCGGCGACTTCGCGAGCCAATACCTTGGCCTCGCTATCCGTGGCGCCATGCGCCGCCTCCTCCGCTCGCCGCTCCACCGTCTTCGGTAGCGTCGAGTCGCTCGGCATTGAGTCTGGCGGGAGCAAGCTCCACGCTGCCAGCTTGTCCTTGAGGCTGGCTAACCGCACCGCCCGCGACGCACCGTGCAGGTGCTCGAGCAGCAGGGACTGCTCGATCGCCGCGTCCACGTTGTCTGTGGCGATCTCCTCCTAGGCAGCTGGTGTAAAAAGAGGTGAGTTAAGTCCTGCGCGGCCGGGTAAATTGTAAGGTCGTAAGTTTCGTTTCTACATACCTGCCGCGGAGAGCTTGATCTTCCTCTTTATTAACAAAACTTTTCGCCTTTTCCTCGGGGGCTTCTTGGCTTCTTGTTCGCCTTGGCCTTCGGATGCTCGCGGCGACGAGCTCAGCTCCCTGCTGAGCTGAGCGCTCTTCTCGCGCAACACAAGAAGCCTTTCCTTGCGCGCGACCTCCTCTTCAAGCCTCCTCTGTTCGGCGACCTGTTGCAGCCGTGCCATATGGCCCGGGTGAGCCTGCGCATAGCGTTTGAGCCAGAGGGTCATGATCCTTATCTCTTCGTCGCTTTGCTCGCTGAGGAGTGAGGGGCTTGGTCGCTTCCCGCTTGGCTGTCCGCGCGCTTGCTTGGTTTGCTCGACGCGCTTCGTTGCCACAGGGGGCTTCTTCGAGGGCTGGCGGCCGCCATGGCGCGGTGAGCTCCGCGTTGGCTCAGCCGCCACCTTGGGCTTCGCGGCCACCTTGGTCTTGCCCTTTCTCGCTTTCTCCTTTTCGGATCCGGAGAGTTCCTCCACGATCTCTCTAAGGATCAGCTGGTCCTCCTGTTCGTTTGAGAAGCAAATGTTAGCGTGCTCAACAGCACAAGTCTAGCAACGCAGGCTGGGTCCAAATGACTTACCTCGTCTGTGCGGACGAGTACGTTGCGTGGGCAGGTGAATGCCACCTCGCCGGTGACTTCGCCGTCTTTCCTCGCTGCCTTCAGCACGGAGTCGACCTATTCGGTCACCGATGCGTCGGTAGGCGTCACTGCCCGAGCAGGAGAATCCGTTAGTTTCTGCTCGGATGGATCATCGAAGAAAGGTTGAGTCTTAAAGGCACTTACCCGTGCTCTCCCTGGAGATGTCTTCCCATCCCTCTATCTTATAGAAGGAGTAGGGTCTTCTCTGCAGCGGACAGATCCTGTTCGCTGTGTAGTCCCGGATGATCTCCCTGCCCGTGAGCTCGAGGCCCACGAGCGAGGCGATCTTCCTTGTCAAGTACCAATCCTCGGCTGACATCTCCGGCCGAGGCATCGGTGTTCCCTTCGCCGGCGCCCTCCCGGTGAAGACGAGCTTGCTGTCGTCGCTCCGTTTGCTGTAGAACCACCTCGTCCACCATACGCCCATCGAGTCGAGCAATGGCGGACGGGGGTACGGCGCGTCGTCGGCAGTGGCCCGGGGCTTGAGGTAGTAGCACCCCAGCGCCGAAGCGGTGGAGCTGCTCCTTGTCACTGTGTAATAGTGCAGGAACAGCCCCACCGACGGATCGATTCCTAGATAGCCCTCGCACAAGTGTGGGATGGAGTTTGGATTAAGGTTCGTCACCTCTAATCCGCTGATGTTCAAGAAGGCCTCTACGAAGTCGCTCTCTGGAGACCTCAACCCGAACAGTGCGAACTGTTCAAAGTTGACGAACTCTCCCTCGAGCGGCTCCGGAGTTTCCTCCTCACCGGACAGCCTCCAGCTACCGGCATCGACGTGGCCCTCCTCCTCCCAAACTCTCAAGTCCTCCTCGGCGATGCTGGTGTCTGAGAACTTGGCCATGGCAGCCCCCAGGTCTGGACGAGAGGGTTTGGTGTTGGAGTTCGGTTTCTTAGATGCTGAGCGCGGTTGGAACTAGGGCTTGGGAAGGAAAGGCGTGAGAGCAGAAGTGGCTAGCCGCGGGAGGCCTGGGTGCTTTTATAGGCCCAAATGAGCAGCCTTGCAACTGATTCTTGCCATAAAACGACTAGTTTTTACCGCAACGGCTAAGTAAAACGGTCGGTCGCTTTCATCTTGGCAACAGAATTACCGTTGAGATCTGCCAATGGCTACTTTTTTCCAGCGTTCGCGCTGAGGACTGGGTGCTCTGCTCGGATGGATGCGTTTTCCTGTTCGACGCAACAGAGTTGCTCGGCACTAATCAGGTTTGCTCGATCTCGGGCAAGTTCTGTTCGGTAGAACCGTAACTTGTTCGGTCATTTATTACATATTCTTTTAGCAGTGTAATTTCCCTCTTCTTGACTTTGAGTCTCAAGAGGAAGACCCCACTCTAGTGAGTCCTTCCACTTGAGTCTCGGGGGCTAGCTGTCGGGGATAAAATCACGGCCCATTGCCATAGCCACTCACGACGGCCTAATCGAATGACCTACCGGGGCCCGGCTCCTGGAAGGTTCTATAAGGTCCATGTGCATCGTGCCGATCAGCCTCCTGAACGGTACGATTGCGTGGTGCCCAAGACTTCGTGTTTGAGTCCGTCTCGAACAAGAGTTCTGCACGGCTACGTGAAGACCCGGACGTTGGTTTCCCGGATTGGAATAGACGTCGTGATCCCCAAGCTAGGAGTATGCCTTACCTGCCTCGGGATATATTTGGCACGTCGAGTTCGTTACGTACTCGTGGTCAGCCCGGCCCGATAGTCCCTCGGTAGGTCGGTTTGCTCTGTACTATATAAACCAAGCCTTTAGGGGGATCGAGTTTATGTATTAGCATCTCGTAGACACCTGATTATAGCACATTGCTTCCTGTACACCATAATCTCGCCGAGACTTGTTCGTCTCGTCGAGCCACCTCTTGTATTCATCTTTGATATATAAGAAAAGCTGGACGTAGGGCTATTATCTCCCTTGAGACGCCTGAACCAGGATAAAAACCCCTGTCTCCCTGTTCGTTGTTGTTCGTTCCGTTCGTCGTGTCTCCTATCTCACTCTTAAAGAACCTTAGTTGACTTGGGTCAATATCCCAACCGTCGACAGTATCGTTATCCTTTAGGGTCTTGTTCACCTTCGGGGTTGTGTTGTTGAAGCGGAATGTATGTATCGGTACCGTGGAATTGGGATCTCCACGGCGCTGTTAGCCTTAAGGGTCTTGTTCACCTTTAGCTTATATTTGTTGGAGCGGGATGTACGTTGGCACCGTGGAACTGGGATCTCCACGATACCGGTAGCCTTTAGAGTCTTGTTCACCTTCGAATGCGTTATTGTTGGGGCGATATGTAGATCGGTACCATGGAACTGGGATCTCCATGACGCCGTCGGCCTTCAGGGTCTTGTTCACCTTCAGATGTGTTATTGTTGGGGCGATATGTAGATCGGCACCATGGAACTGGGATCTCCACGATACCACTGTCCTTCAGGGTCTTGTTCACCTTCGGGGCTATGCTTGTTGAACGGAACGTCGGTGCCGTGGAATTGGGATATCCATGATACTGTTGGCCTTCAGGGTCTTGTTCACCTTCGGGCTGTACTTGTTGAACGGGACGGCATCCCGTTAAGGTCGATGTAGAAGTAGGTCCCACCGGTGTTGACAGGGTTGCTAGAGAAGGTCATCAGACAGCTCCCGTGATTGTTGACGGAGTCATTGTCGAGTGGTCTTCGATTTCCTCGAACGGAATGTGATTCCGCTAAGGCTGAAACGTCGTTTTATATAGTGTTGGCCGCACTTCTTCGCTTGGTGAAGATAACGATGCGCAATGCTGCGTAGGTCACCGGCCGCCATATATCGTGGCAAGGGTGCTCTCCACAGGTAATGTTTTGCCGAAGATTTGTCCTCATTAGCTTCCATACACAATCTCCAGCCTCTTCATGCGTTAGTCAGATCGGTCAGTGTATAGTCCATGCCAAGGCTGCGCGTAGCTGGCGGCTCCACGTGCCGCGAAGCCAAGATGTATAGTATAGAGACTCCAGAGGCACGCCAATGCATCCGTGATCGTGGAGATCTTGTGCCGCCGCGTCATGTTGCGCTGCTGTGTCGGAAATAGCGTTGCCGCCGCAGTCCTGATGTTGCTGCCGTTGCCCGTGTGTAGACCGATGCCGCAACGTCGCGACGCCGTTGGAAAGAGCCGCGCTGGGCCGTGCCGAAGATCAGAGCCGCCGCCGGTGTGGAGATGTTGCCGTCGCTGCCGTGCGTGGACGCTGAGGCAGATGGGGGCTGCCGCCGCCGCCAGTTGCCGTCGCTGTGGAGATGGCCGAGTGCAGTCCGCCGCTTGAGGAGGAGAGAGCGTCGTTGCCGTCGCTGTAGAGAGTCCACGCAGCCACCATCTTGGAGATGCCGCGCCAGGCCGAGGCGTCAGAGTGATGGGCGCGACCTCGCACCAGGCTGAAGATGAGATGAAGCGACGCCACCGGCCGTCCTTATTGAGTCACCGCACCGGGCTGAAGAAGATCAAGCCGCTGCCGCCATGAGGAAGGATTTCGCCATGCCGGTCGCCCTGGGCGTTGCCGTCGGATCTGGAGCAAGGAGCCGAGCGCCGCCGGCCCGTGGAGGAGAAGGGGGCGCTGCAGTGCCGAGTAGATGCAGGGGCCGAGCGCCGCCACCTTGCCGAGCCAGAGAGTCCGCGCGCCGGCGAAGGAGGCGTTGGCCGTAGGTGCCCTCGCTGCGGAAGATGGGGTCGTCGCCTGCTGATGCCCGAAGTCGTGCCGCGCCTAGAGATAAGGACGCGCTGGCCGCCCGTGTAGGGAAGATGACCGAAGATGAGAACCGAAGCACGCCGGCTGTCGCTGTGGAGAGCGACGCTGCCTTGAGCGCCGCTGCTTGCGCACAGAGAGAAGGAAGCGGGCGGCGCGCCGGCCGGGATGCCGTGGTCGCCATGGCCGTCGGGTCGCTTTGTAGATGCTGAGGTCGCCATGGCCGTGGAGCGTGCTGGACCAAGGGGAGATGGCGAGGCGGCTGTCGCGTGGAGAGGATGAATGCCGCCGTGCTGAGGATGGCCCGGGTCGCCGCGCCAGAGATGCTGCTCGCCGCCTCCGTGCTGGGCCGAAGAGCCGTGCTGCCACTGCTGCGTTTGCTTTGCCGTGGAGGTCGAACCGACGTGGAGATGAAGAGGGCGCGCGCGCCGTCATACTGGGCCGGGGAAGGAGGCAAGTCGCGGAGGTAGGCCGCCGCCGTGCCATGGAGGAGATGGAGACGGGGTCGTGGCCGTCTCGCCGCGTCAGGCCGGAGAACCGCCGCGCCGGATCTGGAGCGAGGCACCGAGCGCCGAGGAGATACTGCCCACGGGGAGATGCTTGCCGGCGTCGATGGAGGAGCGCCGCCGCCGCTGTGTGGAGGGGACAGGGCGCGCCGCTGCCGGGCGCCGCCACGGCTCTGGATGTCGCCGTCGCCGCGTCACTTTGTAGATGCTGAGGTAGTCGTGGTCGTGGGGCGTCGCCGGTACTCGCCGGGTCGTCGTGTGCCCTCGCGCCGAGGATGGAGATGATGCCGCCCGCCGCTATGCTGGGGAAGGGGCCGTCGCTTGCCAAGACAAAGCAACGCCGCCGGCCGAAGAAGATGTCACCGTCCACGCGTTGGAGATGCCGAGCCGTCGTGCTGCCGTGCTAGGAGATGGGCGCCGGCCTCGCCGTCGCGTCACTGGAGGTTGGAGAGCACCGCAGAGGCCGAGGTTGTTGTTGCGCCAGCAGCCTCGAGCGTCGCCTGTGCCGTGCCGTGGATGAGCCGCGCCGCATGTCGTCATGGGCAAAGGAGAGGAGACGGCGCCGCCCACGCTAAGTCCAAGAAGAGTCCCCGATGTGCTCGTTTACTGCGCCACCGTGAGTGGAGTGGAGACCGCCGCGCCGCCATGGATCTGACAGGGAAGAGGTACGCCGATGCCGAGCGGCCGCGCGGAGGAATCGTGGCGGCGCCGTGTGTCAGGCCGGAGAGGAGCGTCGCCGCCGCTGTGTTGATGTTGCTGCCGTTGCTTGCGTGGGGAAGATGATGTCGCAGGCGGCGGTGTGTGAAGTCGGAGGCCAAACACGGAGACGGTGCAGCACGAGCATGCGGCGTCGGCGCGAGGACAGAGCAGCGGCGTCGGCGCCTAGTATGCAGCAGCGTGCGTGCGCCGTTTGTGCCGCATGCTTTGGCCAGAAGAAAAAACAAAGAGATTAGTAGATTAGATTAATCTTTCACTGTGTTTTCCTTCCTTCCTTCCTTGACCCTGTTGTTTGATTGCCTTGATCAATTAGCATCACGTTGTAATCTAATGCTTGTGTCTCTGCCTTCTAGCCTGCTCGTGCGTCTCTGCCTTCTAGTCCTTTTTTTGATACATGTCAGCACGTCGATCGATCTATTGATCTTCCTCGTCGCTCTTTTGCTTGTTGCCTCGATTAGTTAGAGTTCCGATCTGCTGCTTCTCCTCTCCTCCTTGATTAGTTGCCGCAGCATGGATGACGCCTGCAATTCTTCCTGGCGTTTGTGCGTCGATCTGCAGGCATACTTGTGCGCGAGCGTCTTGAAATCAAGATCACGAGGGAGCTCCTCTCCCCCGGGGCAATCAGCCGGATGATCACCAAATTTTATTAGTGGTGGGAGTTTCTTTATATAGGATCCAGGAATAAAGAGATAAAGATGGACACGTATAAAAGGATAAAACCGAGTTTGTTCCGAACACTTATCCCTTTGATTAATTATCCGCAAAATTATTTAATCAATTAATTACGGGATTAATTAACATGCATAATTATTTTTTTTTTTTTTGCATCCAACACAGGCAGGCTCGCCATGACGAGCCAGTGGAGAGAAGTCGGAGACCGTAGCGCGTGGCGGTGGGAGGCGGGCGCGGCGAGGCGTATGCCGCGCCAAGCGCGTTCTTGAAGAAGCGTGGTGGACGGACTCGGCGCGCGATGATGGTGGAATGCGAGATGCGGGGAAGGCGGCGAGCATGGTGGTGATGTGGCCGGCGCCGCTGCCCTCGGAGTTCGGGTCATGCGGCGTGGCGGTGGAGCTCGGCATCGACCTTCAAGGTCAGCCATGAGAGTCTCCTACGGACCGAGTTGGATGCACTTTACACTTGACATTTCTCCGTTCACAGATCACACTCCGGCGAGGGTATCATATGAGTCGTGTATTTGAGTATGGATATTGAAAAATTTGAGATAAATCAGGATTCAGAAGAGTGTTTTCTGCAAGAATTCTTTAAACTCAACTCAAAGCGATTTATGTCATTACAATCATCATTACTACATTTGGACAGAGAAGATAGATCACGTCGAACAGATAGACGATTACCCAACTAATCTCTAAGTAATTACCCAACTGTCATCGGTTATAAATTTTCCACTACCGTGGATGCCCTTTGGAGATCAACGGTTCACATTTCTTCTATCTTAGGTACCTCTAGGTACCTCACAAACACCGTAGCAGTCCTATAAACTGTAGGGTGGATATACTCGAGCTAGCGACGATAACCGCACCTCCCCAGTTTCCGATGCGGCCAGGACAGATGACACCATGAAACCTGCACCATGACAAGTCAGCCAGAACAATCAGCATCTGAAGCAAGGAAAATGAAAGGGGGCGCGCAAAAGATGACTGCAGGGCTGTCGGCGGGCAGCGATATGCGGCAGCACGGCCTGCCGGCGCCTGCCCATCGATCGATCTGCGATGATGCATGCAGCGTCCCATTTCCCTAGAGAACACACCCCCAACTGCACAATCATTGGTGGCCTCGGCCGCGATCGTCCATACCATACACGTCGCGTCCCATGTCGTCATGCCTCGGACAGCGGGCACGCCGGCCGGCCCCCACCCTGTCCCTCCCGGCGAGCACCGGCGCGTCCTGGCCTCGTCGCCCCGTCAATTCCATGCCCCCCGTCGCGTCGCCTTGTGCGCGCTATCGCACATCGTCTAGCCCCCTGAAGAAGAAGGCCCCCCGAAGCAAGCCCGGCCGGCCTCAAAAGAACTGCTCGGTCGTCTCTGCCCCTGCCGGTCCAATGTAACTCTTGTAGCATCAAGCAATCAAGCCATCCGCCACTTTCTCTCTCTTCTTTTCGTTTTCACCCTTATGCCTCGGTCGGGCTTAGATCCTTTGCAAGATCTGCTTGCTCTCTTCCACCGGAAATATTCCCCGGCCAGTCGGCCACCACCGCCAGCGCTAGGCAACAAGAATATACTGCGCCTCTGCGCCCCACACACACATGTCACGCTCCAGCCTCCTGTTTCCTCTTCATTAAAGATGCGAGCTTTGGCGCTTCCCGGTCATATTGAAGCATTCCGAAGAGCTGAGCTGATCGATGCGTACCCAACTCATCGGTTTGTGTGATCGATACTATCATCTTGGTGGTCAATTAGACCAACCTTTTCTTTCCCTAGCTTGTCTCTCTCCTTTGCATCTTTATCTTTTCTGCGCTGTGCCTTTCATGCTCTTGTCACATAGTAGTACCACCGCACCAGTAGTAGTAGCCTACTTTTCTTTTGAGCAGAGAGGTGCCACCGTGCCAGTACCACTACCTCTTGAGTCTTGCGTATAAAACGCGCCCTGCATAGGTCACCCTGATGATACGGACACACTACCACTACCACTACCCTGGGCTAGCTAGGCATTCACCCGGCCGGCGATGAGGAGGAAGGGCAGCGAGTGCACAAGAATCTGCCCTGAGGTCAGCAGTGGCAAGCCTGTGATCTCCATGCAGGCATCCGGCAGGGCCGGCCGGAGGGCGCCGTCGGAGCGGGACCGGCCGAGGCAAGCGCGCGGCGCCTGCGGCACTCGCCTGTTGAGGAGTGTGCGGTGCACGGCCGCTAGGTTCTACGGGCGCGCGAGGGCAAGCGTCGTGAAGGCGTTCCGATCGGCGTCGAGCAAGAAAGCTTCACCTTCCGCTTCCAGTGCTGCTTCGCGCTCGCCGGATTGTACGCCGGCTAGAAATAGCAGTAGGCGGCAGTCCGCCGCGCCGGTGGTCGCCGATGACTCGCACAAGAGCGAAGCGGTGGAGGAGTGCATCAGGTTCATGAACTCCTCGTCCAGGAAGTACCGGTAGATTCTCAGTGGTTCCACACTTTCACTCTGTGTGCGCGGATGCTAGTGTTCTCACCTGTATTTTTTTCCCCTTTTTGGCCTTTCAACTATGTGTGCATTTGATCTAACCTTGCAGTGAAAAAATCATACGTACGGCCGGTTACTTTTTTCCGCTTTTCTGTGTTCTGAAATCTCTCTATTGCTTTCAGTATTTGGGTGCTTGCGTTTAATTGTCAGCTGTTGCTAGTATAGCTCAGCTATCAACACAAGCTAATTTTCGTGATGTTACCCAGCCCAAGTTCTGGCATTTGTGTTATTAATTTCGTATATCTGGATGGCTTCATCCAGAGACCATATATAGTACATTAGTACTAGTACAATACAAAAAACCGGCCATGCACAAATTGATCTTGATGAAAGTATATTAGCAAAACCGGCGAATCTTCCGCCTTGAATATGCAACGGTGCAGCAAATGTTCCAGCTAACCAAGCCTGATGCCCACAAGGCCACAACTGGATCATGGCGTTTAGCATCAATAACCAACGAGCAAGGTGACCCGCATATTTGTATGGCTAGATTTGTGCTAAGATATACTTCATCCGTTTCAAATTATAGTACACGGTTAACTTTTGGACACGCCTTTTGACCATTCGTCTTATTAAAAAAAATAGTGCAAGCATGCAAAAATTTAAGTCATGCTTAAAATATGTTTAATGATAAAACAAATCACAACAAAATAAATAATATTTACATATATTTTTTGAATAATACGAATGGTCAAATAGAATATCTAAAAGTCAACAGTGAACTACAATTTGGAACAGAGGGAGTAGATAATATATCAGATTAGATTTAGAGTTTATCTCTAATATATAGATCATTTTCAGTAGTTTGTTATATAGGTTAATATTGACCGCTAGATTTACATAATAATATCCATATTCAACGATATAGATTTTTCTTTTTTCTATGATTTACGTGAGAATTTCTACTATTTTTTGATTAACGTGGGAATTTCTAGGATTTTAGGATTAATGTGGTGGCTCCGGTTAACTCTGCTTTATATAGATAGTAGATTCTATGATTAACGTGAGAATTTCTACTATTTTTCGATTAACGTGGGAATTTCTAGGATTTTAGGATTAATGTGGTGGCTCCGTTTAACTCTGCTTTATATATAGATAGTAGATAGATTGTCCATTATAACTAGCATGGGGACACATATTTACACGACAGAATGCGTTAGTTTGTCGTTAGATTTTTTATACCTTATTATTCAACTATATATTTTGTATGTTACACTGTTATAACCTATATCCACTGAAATTACTTGATGATATTTTTTCTCTGTTTACTCTGATTTAGAATTTCTATCTATTAGAAATAGCATTATGCCTCTTGAGCATCTAATATGAAGTAGAGATGAATCTATGAAGACGAAATAGATTAATAATTAATTTTTCTATTAGTCTTATGTACAAATGAAGGACGGGATGTCGCATAGGGGGGGTGAAAAGGCGACAACAAAATTTAAAACTTAATGAAGGGGATAGAAAATATCAAATATTCTAGACTCAGGATCGGATAGTCTGATGTGGATCGGACTATCTGATGTGAGATCAAACAATATGATATTAGTATAAAAGGAGTTTTGTTAATTCCACGCAAATCAAGGATATCACCTGCACTAAATAAAGTTAGAGAGATATAAGCAGAAAAACAACACGCTAGAGCAATATAAAACAAGAATGAAATGTGATGGAGACACGATTGATGTTGTTCCCAAAGTTTGGATATTTGAGGAGATCCTACGTCTTTGTTGTTGTGGCTCGATCACACTTAAACCAGTATCCCACTTGACCCTAATCCTCCTAGGTTGCACCAAGCACTTCCGGCTTCACTCCTTGATTCCTTTCTATGCAGAGGTGGAATCGGCTTTCACAAATTTTCTCAGCTACCACACAAAGCTCCAGTGGCTCAAGAACGACCCCTAACCGTATAGAAGCCCTCAAACTCCAAGAGTAACAAATTCGGCGGAGAATTAGCTTGGAGATAAGGAGAGTGCTCAAGGATGAACTTGGCTTGACACTAGGCACTTGAATCAAGCTTCTCAATTCTCACAAAGGTGCAGTCACTTAGATCCAGTTAGAGGAGAAAGCAAAATAGGTTGCTTGAAAGTTCAGCTCAGAACGGTGTGAAAGGCAACCCTAGAATGTGGGGAAGAGGGGACAATAAATAGCCTTACACAACAACTAGCCGTTGCATACACTCAGATATCGAATAGTCCGATGTCACACATCGGACTATCCGATGTGTCAATGAGATGTGGCAAGAGAGTAACGGCGAAACACACGATCTAGAGGGGTTCTGATCGAATAAAACATCAGAAGGTCAAGACCTATCGGATAGTCTTATATAAATATCAGATAGTCTAATATAATTTAGCACCCTGAGATCCAGAGCGAGTCGGATCAGAATAAGGATCAGACACTTTGATATATATCTGATAGTTCGATACATATCGGACAGTCCGATATAAAAGTAATAAGGAAACAAAGCTAGTTGTATCGGACATTGGATCGAATGGTCCGGTCCATATCGAATAGTCCGATATAAAGCTGAACCAATGGCTTATAGATTGAGATTTTGTGGATAGATATAAGCAAGGTTCATCCAAGTGAGCACCTAGATCATCTAAAAGAGATTTTCCGCCATATCACTGTTAATAGTATGGATTGACCTTAAACTCAAATTAGAAAAGAAAATACTTTAACCCCCAAAACTAAGCACTTTCTTCTCTTTTAGTCCACGAGCATCTTCACATTCTTCTGAAGAGGCTAATATCTATACATTAACTCAATTAATCATGTTAGTCTCTTAATTGTCCGTCATTAATCACTAAAAGCCATAAGGGCCTAGATACACTTTGAACAACAACATAGTGTGTATCCTCTCCTCCATCAACTTGTTCATCTCATCACCGCAAACTTATTTTTTTCTTGATTTGTTAGCTTCTTAATTGATTTGTTTGTTGCTCATGTAATCGCAAACTTTACACTTTGCACAGCTCGTAGATGGAATACAACCACTTTACCCTTTAATGATGATGCAAAAAAAAGGGCTACGTACACACAGCTCAGATTGGCCGAAGCCCAGACCGCTCGCGGCACTTGCTTCACCGAAGGGTTTATCTTACGAGGTGAAGCACAGACGACATGAAGGGCACTAGTGTGGAGCAGATCTGTGCCCCGCATATATTTAACTAACACATATATACCATCATTGGAAGTACCATCATTGGAAGTCTAAGCTAGTATATTAGAGTTTTTTGTTAATATATGGCACGACTACATATAAGAATTCAATCTATTTCTTTCTTATTTCCGATTTCTTCCACACTCATTTGTGGCAAAGTCATAACACTATATGTGACTTGATTTCCCATATTAATCAAATAAAAGAAGAAAAATATACACCATCAACTATATAGTAGTTGGTTCATATTATAACAATGTGTATTTTAAATATGGAAAATGCTTCCCACCGGACGCCCGACACTATCGGACGCCAGTGGCCCAGCCCAGCGAATGCACGCACCTCTACTGAGACGCAGCTAGCAAAAAGTGCAGTTCCTTTTTTCTCATTTAATTTTCTCATTTTCATCTCTATTTCATCTGGAGTCCAAAATACATGGAACAAATTTCATAATTCATCTAAAATCCTAATTAACTCATTTTAAATACTTTTTTTAAATTATTTTTCATTATTTATATTAGCCAAATTGTTTCGACAGTCTATACATATTGTTTTCAATAGGCTAAACTAATTGTTTCAGCAGGGTAGACATATTGTTCCAATAGAAAAAACTAATTGTTGCACTTCGATAGACATATCGTTCCAGTAGGCTAAACTAATTGTTCCAATAGGCTGAAAATGTTGTTTCAATAGGCTAAACCAATTGTTTCAACATACTATGGATGGTTCCAACAGGCTAAACTAATTGTTTCAACACACCAGACATATTGTTCCAACAGGCTAAACTAGTTGTTTCAACAGGCTATATATATTAATCCAATAGGCCAAACCAATTGTTTTAGCATGCTATATATATTGTTCCAACAGGCTAAACTAATTGTTTCGACATGCCAGACATATTGTTCCAACAGGCTAAACTAGTTGTTTCAACAGGCTATATATATTATTCCAATAGGCTAAACCAATTGTTTTAGCATGCTATATATTGTTCCAACAGGCTGTACAAATTGTTTCATCAGGCTAGACAAATTATTTCAATAGGCTAAACTAGTTGTTTCAGCAGGCTATATATATTGTTCCAATAGGCTAAACCAACTGTTTCACTTGGTTATACGTCCACTAGGCAAAAATAATTGTTTCAGCAGGTTAACCATATTGTTTCATCAGGCTAAACTAATTGTTCCATTAGGACAACAAATTGTTTCAGTAACTTTTTTATAGCAACATTGGTCTTGTTTTGTTTGTAAAAATGCGAGGAATGCAGCGGTGTAAACAATTCGTGCATTGGAGCACCCAGTCAAAAATTATGGCTGCCGAATGAAAAACAAAAATTAGAATCTTCGCTGACGTCAGCTGACATCATCACATGCAAAAGTCTGGTGGGCTTGCTGTGTTTTTGCTCGCTCTCACGTGTATTGTAGTTGGGTCGAGCGTGGCGTCCGACAAAAACTTTTTTTGATCGGACGTCTGTCCCCAAGTCCTTCCCTTTAAATATAGCTTTCTTGTAATGTAGCAAATTGATGTGCCCAGTCTAACTACAAGTCTACCCATGTTAGATTTGACAGTTGGAACAGCTGTATTGACAATTAATTTAGTGAAAATTAATCTGGTGGCACTAAAAGGTGACTCCGTTCACTTTCTAGCACCGAATAAAGGTGGCGTAATTTTGTAGCACTGAAGTTACTCCCCGTTACCCAGAACTGGCATGTCGTGATGTGAGGTGTAAACTGTGCCGTCTCCGTCTCATTAAGGTACCGATTCGGGTGGGAAAAAATAAGAAAAGCTAACCTCACCCATTCCGCCCCTCTCCGCCGCCGGCGCAACCAAGGCGTCGCCGCCGCCTTCGCCGTGGTGCCCTGCAAGCTCGAGGTACTAGGATGCCTTTCTCCTGTATTGCATTCCCCCTATTTTGTTGTTCTCGCTAGTTGTTCCGTGCCTAAACCCTAGAAATTTTTGCCTTCACGTAGATAGGGTCAGGGCAAGATTTGGTTTGCTTGGAGGTGTCCGTGTTGTCATATGGTTCTATTATTGATGGTAGACGTCACTATGACAAGGGTACTAAGATTTGTTTACTGCTTAATCCAGATGAGTACTCTCTACTTGATTTGGGGATGACATCGGGCAGGAATTTAAATGGGGAAGTGACCAACGACCAACGTACTGGTATATTGGGGTTGATAGGGTGAATCATTGGTTAGAAACAGATGCAGAACTGGTAAATTTTCTTAGTAGTGGAAGAAAAAACTTAACAATTTTTATGAACATTGAGATAGTGGGTAGTGAAGCTTCAGCAGACAAGGATGTTGCTTGCCAACCAGAGGGCCAAGAGATTGTTTTAACTAAGCATGCTCCTAATCAGTGCTCAAGTGATGATAGTTGGTACAATGGTATAGACTGGGGTGAGGTGCAAGAGAATGGAGACATAGCTGATGGTCTCTCTGTGGAGGACCAAGATAATGGAGACAAAGATGATGGTCCCTCTGTGTAGGATCAAGAAGAAGGAGAGAAAACTGATGGTCCCACTATGGAGGAGCAAGAGTGTGGTGTAGATACTGAAGGAGATCAAGCCATTGTAGTTGATGATGAACTGAGATAAATAGAGATGGGGAAGGAAAAAGGAAAGGAGAATAATAACACAGTTGTGCAGGACCACTCAGTGCAGTTTGAGGACTATGACCCACAGTTTGTACCAGATGATGAGGCAATACTCACTGAGACAGGTTGTGCAGCACATAGTTATGATAGAGACAACCCAGTTATTGTGGTGGGCAGCACATTTGTTGACAAGGAAGAGCTAAAACAGATGCTGCATCAACATGCCATCAAAGGAGAATATGAAACAAGTGTGACCCACACAGTGTTCGCCTAGTCGGCCGACTAGCACGACTAGTCGGTGACTAGTCGCTAGTCTGTGGCAACCCGCACTGATTAGGGCCTAGTCGGTGGATTAGTCGGTCAGACCGCCTAGTCGGTCAAAGTCGGTCAAAATCAGACTAGTCGGTGCTAGTCGGTCGGTTCAAGTCGGCGACTAGTCATTTAGTCGGGCCTACTAGGATAATGAAAAGGTGGGTACACAGTCACACACTAGTTACTAGTACACTAATAGTCTAATATAATACACTTATACACTGTAGACCAAACTAGGGTTAGGCAGCAACCGGTGGCCGTGCTCCCTCGCCACGCCTCCCTCTGTCTCCCTCAAGCGCCACCGCCTCCCTCTTCCACCCTCCAGCGACGACGCCACCCTCCAGCGATGTCTTATGTGTGTCAGTGTGTGACTTGTATTATTATTTTCTGTATTTATGTTATGCTTATTTGTATTAATATTTCTTACTATCCATATTGGAGTATCCGACTAGTCGTCGCCGACTAGTCGGCCTAGTCGCTAGTCACTAGGTAACCGACTGACTAGCGACTAGCGACTAGGTGAACACTGGACCCACAGTAATCCAGAGAGGTACAGGCTAAGGTGTGATGATAACAATTGCCCTTGGCGCCTGCATGCAAAAAGATTGCATGGTGCTATAATATTCATGGTTATGACAGCTGGTCCTAATCATACATGTGCAAGCACAAGAAGGCTTAAGGAAAAAGAGGCCACCAAGGGCTGGATTGCTGAGAGGTCTAAGCCCATATTGGCTAAGGAGCCCCATACCACACCAAAGCAACTGCATAAAATGTTAGAACAACAATACAAGATTGATCTGAAGTATAATAGAGTTTGGCAAGGAAGAAAGGTGGCTTTGGATGAAATTCTTGGAAGAGCAAGAGCACACCTTCTGAAGCCCCTGAAAGGTGGCTACTACTTCATCAAAGAAGAGGAAGAGCACACCTTCTAAAGCCCCTGCTACAGAGAAGAGGAAGAGCACACCTTCAGCTGCAGGAGCCCAGCAGACATCTAGCCTTACCACCAGGAAACAAACAGCAGCCCAGAAGCCATCTAGCCCTATGACAAGGAAGAAAGCAGCAGCCCTGAAGCCATCTAGCCCAATGACAAGGAAGAGAGCTGTAGCACAAGGAAGCAAATGACTCTTAACTATTCCTTTTGTTCTGAAATGATACTTTTATGTATGTATTGGCCATAGCTTAACTATTCCTTACGTGTAAATGGCATTGTCATGCCTATTTTCTGCACAATGCAGCTAGTTGTTCTCAAAACCCTTTTGTGTAATGGGCATTGTCATACCTATTTTGTTAGTACAATGGAAGCCAGTAATATACCTACATGTTCTTGCAAAGTGACAATTCAGATTCATGTTCTTGCAAAGTGACAATTCAGATTCATGTTCTTGTAAACTGACAATTCTGATACAACCAACACTCTTACATATGAGCTATTATTGAGCTCTGCCATTGGTAACCATCAATACAACCATCATAAAAATCAAAACACAAAATAAAGTACATAGCTTCTCAACTACAGCTCTCAGCTTGTTCATGGTGCTAGTGAGCTCTGCAACCGTCTGAACCAATCCGCCACCACTCGTGTCTTCATGCTGTCCCCATACCAACCCAGCATCAGGAGCATCCAAATCGGCTAGATATGCTCTATATTCCTCCTCCCAGTAGAAAAACTTGTACACCCCATTGACCTACGCAATGTCCGAAGTCAAAAAAAGGGAAGGCAAGAAGAACCAAACACAAATTAAGCACTTACCCCATCAAAGTTTGGGCATTTGTAGTAAATTCTCCCACGATTTGTTTGGTTGCCACAGACTGCTCCAACCACTACTAACCGGCATCTGGGGCAACGAACCAACGGGAGGAACTCCGGCATCCTACCAGAGACGGATCTGACCGAACGACCTGCCATGGCGACGGTGGCGTCCTCGACGACGGCAAATCTAGGGTCTCCGCGGCGGAGGCGGCTGCGGCGGTGGTGGAGAAGGGCTGCAGCCGAGGAGGAAGAACACGGGAGGCTCTTTTTTATTTTTCCCACCCGAATCGGTACCTTAATGAGACGGAGACGGCACAGTTTACACCTCACGTCACGACATGCCAGTTTGGGGTAACGGGGAGTAACTTTAGTGTTACAAAATTGCGCCACCTTTATTCAGTGCTAGAAAGTGAACGAAGTCATCTTTCAGTGCCACCAGATTAATTGAATCGTTCACCATGTTTGATTTGACCACCCAATTTACAAATTGGATCCTCAGAATGGCTCATTAACTCCCATGTCTCTGCTTTTGGTTCAAATTTGAAATTTGGTGGCTCTCAGTTAGCTCTACAGGTAAGTCCTAATGTAAATGTTCATTAAGCCAACGATAATTGAATTTTATCGGCCCCAACCCCGATTATATTTTGAATTTGACAAAAAAATAGATTCCCCAAATTTTGTACAAATATAATTGTATAGATAAATAAGTACCGATCCATATCCATACAAGTCAATACCTACGCATTGCCATAGTAGAAAACTCCACCCTTATTAGCATAAGGGTTGTTTGTTTAACTCCCAACATTACTGATTCTTTGTTCATTTTGTCCTATCGTTTTAAAATTCAACTTTTTTAAAAAAATCATTTGATAATCCTTAATTTATCAAAAATATAGGTCCAACCAGTAGGACCGGTGAAATTTTGAAGACATTAATGCCAATTATCAAATCCCAAATTTCCATTAATACAAGAACTTTTCCACCGCCTCTCTTATTCTACATGTGGACCATGCTTGTACAGTTGTACCTATATAACCTATTCTATGTAAGGCGTAGCAGGGACTCCAATCCAAGCTTCCACGTCACCCTACAAAGCTGAACTACCACGTCACCCTTAAATCTAGGCCATACGTTGCAGATCCGGCGGTCCCAGGTAGACGGTGGGTTCCCGTGACTATCGTTCGGCCACGTCGCCCCCGACCTTACCTTCTCAGGCTCTCAGCACCCCTGTCCCCGTCGCCCACTTCCCCGCCTCCCTCTCAACTGCTCCGTCTCCAGCCGCCGCCGCTTCCTCCTCCTCTCTCCCGGCGGCACCTCCTCTCCCCAACAGCCCCGGTGCCCCGGCGCAGCCGCCTCCTTCCTCCCTCTTTCTGCTTCTGCTCCTAGGGCCGCCGTTCCTCCTTGGCCTACGCCGCCGCCTCTTACTCCTCCCCATCGCGCGATGGCTGCCTGTCAGGACCCGCTGTTCTGAAGATGAAAGTGGCGATTTTTGGACAGAAAATGGGATGAGAAAATAGAGAAAGAACAGGGGATGAGAAGAGTCTAGGTGAGAATGACGGATTCCATTACGGATACTCAATTCAGACTTGCCAATTACAAGCGCATCCGCGCAATTTAAGCTGCTGCTAACTGAAGAAAAGCAAAAGCAAAAAGCAAATCTCAGGAAAACGACAAGACAAAATATTACGGGCACAGTGACTACTGGTTTTGGTCTTAGCCGTCCGATGATCATAAACGAACCGGTACCCTTCCATCTCAGCCGTTCGCGTGTTCTTCCTTCCCTTCCCGAGCTCAGCGCGGACTCAGATCAGCTCTCTGTTCAGCTCCAGTCTTGACAATACCCCCCCTCAACAGCAGACTTGTCCTCAAGTCTGGAAGTTTGGGAATACTCTTTTGATAAATTCGGCATCTTCCCAAGTCGCTTGATCCGGAGCCAGATTTAACCACAGAATCAACCATTGCACCACTGGTTCATTGTTCCTGGGAATCACTCTTCTTTGCAAAACAGCAATTGGTTCCACTTTGATGTTTCCTGCATCATCCACCAATGGTAGCTGCAGATTTGGTACCACTTTTGCTCCAATGTGTTTCTTAAGTTGGCTGACATGAAAAACAGGGTGAATTCTGCACTCTTCAGGTAGCAGAATTTTATAAGCCACCTTCCCAATTCTTTCCAACACCCTGAACGGTCCATAAAACTTTGAATGCAACTTGAGGGATTTATGTATGCTGAGAGAAGTGTGTCGGTATGGTTGACACTTGAGATATACCATGTCTCCTACCTTGAATTCCCTTTCTTTTCTCCTCTTATCAGCAAATTTCTTGCTTCTTTCCTGGGCTCGTTTTAAATTCTCCTTGATGATCTCCTGAGCTGCTTGCCTCTGTTGCAATATGTTATGAACTTCTTCCTGACTTCCATCAACATGAATCAGGTCTGAAATGGGGGGTGGAGGAACTCCATAAAGCACCTCAAAAGGGGTCATGTCCAGAGCAGTGTGATAGGATGTGTTGTACCACCATTCAGCAGTTGTTAGCCACCCTTTCCATCCTTTTGGTTTAGAAAAAGCCATGCATCTTAGGTAATTTTCTAGGCATTGATTCACCCTCTCAGTTTGGCCATTGGTCTGTGGATGGTACGATGTGCTGAAATGAATTTTGATTCCCACTGCCTTAAAAAGTTCTTGCCAAAGGTTACTTGTGAAAATCCGGTCCCTATCGGTTACAATGGTTTGAGGAAGACCATGTAACTTAAACACCTGATCCATGAATTCTTGGGCTACTTGCTGTATAGTGTATGGGTGGCTCAAAGCAATAAAATGAGCATATTTGCTATATCTGTCCACAACCACCAAAATGACATTTTTGCCCTGAGAAGTTGGTAAACCTTCGATGAAATCCATGGAAATTTGAGTCCAAGCTTTATCTGGAACCGGAAGTGGTTGGAGTAACCCCGGATAAGGTGTATTCTCATGCTTGTTCAATTGGCAGATGGCACATTCTTGAACCCATTTCTTGATTGTAGCTTTCATACCTTGCCAATAGTAATACAGCTTAATTCTTTTATATGTGGCTCGTTCCCCTGAGTGCCCTCCCCAAGCAGAGTTATGATATTGTGTGAAAATTTTCTTCCTTAAAATTTCATCGTTCCCGAGGACAATTTTCCCTTTGTATCTCAATAAGCCACCCTGAATGGTATAGTGTGGAATTGCGTCATCAGATATGGTTAATTGGGCTAACTTGTCTCTGCAAGAGGAGTCCATCTCATAACTCTTAAGCACTTCCGTAATCCAACTCGGTATCACAGTGGTTATTGCCATAGCTTCCTCTTCATGTTGTCTCCTGGAGAGAGCATCAGCAGCCTTGTTTTCCTTTCCCTTTTTATACTCCACCTTGTAATTATAACCCAACAGTTTCAATAGGAGTTTGTGCTGGACACCTTCGGTAATCTTCTGTTCGTTGATGTATTTCAGACTCTGCTGGTCAGTCCGAATGATCAGGGAAGTGCTGGCAAAATAGTGCCTCCATCGTTTCAATGCTTCAATTATGGCAATAGCCTCCTTGTCATATATAGACATGGCATTTGCTTTTACCCCGAGAGCCTTACTCATATAGGCTATTGGATGTTGATCCTGCATTAAAACAGCGCCAATGCCATTCCCACTAGCATCAGTTTCCAATACAAACGGCTTAGTATAATCCGGCAGTGCCAAGACAGGAGCTTGGGCCATCGTTGATTTCAGGGTATTGAAAGCCGATTCTTGTTCCGGCTTCCAGTGGAATGCATTTTTCTTGAGGGCTTCAAACAGGGGTTTACAAATGATTCCATATCCCTTGATAAACCTCCTATAATACCCTGTGAGGCCTAGAAATCCTCTGAGTTGAGTCACATTGCGGGGTCTCGGCCATGATAACATGTCTTGTATTTTTCCAGCATCCGTAGCTACTCCATCAGGGGTGATAATATGGCCTAAATATTCAATCTTCTGCAGACTGAACGAACATTTGTTTTTCTTGGCAAATAAATGATTTTCCTTCAACACCTCCAGAATTTGAGCAATATGCTTCTTGTGTTCATCCCACGTTTTGCTGTATATAAGAATGTCATCAAAGAAGACCAAAGCAAACCTTCTAAGGTATTGTTTCAATATGGTGTTCATTAGAGCTTGGAAGGTAGCTGGGGCATTGGTTAAGCCAAAAGGCATCACCAAGTATTCAAAGTGCCCAAGGAAAGTGGTGAATGCTGTCTTATGGATGTCTTGCTCTTTCATTCTGATTTGTTGGTAAGCTGACCTCAAGTCTATCTTTGAAAAAAATTTAGCCCCATGTAATTCATCAAGCAAGTCCTCTATAATCGGTATAGGGTATTTGTTCTTGATGGTGTTGGCATTAAGTTGCCTATAATCCACACATAATCTCCAATTGCCATCCTTTTTCTTTACCAATATGGCCGGGGATGAAAAGGGGCTCTCACTGGGCCTTATCTCCCTTGACTTGAGTAATTTTTCTAGTATATCACCCATGGCATGCTTCTTATAGTGGGGTATTCTGTAGCTTCTCTGATTCACTGGTCCTGTCCCTGGTTTTAATGGAATGGCATGGTCACACTCCCTGTTGGGAGGAAGACTACGAGGTTCTCTAAATACTTCAGCGAATTCCTCCAACATTTGGGCAATTTCTGGATTGACTGCATCATCACTCGTGTTCAACACTTCGTTGAGCATGAAAACAGCTCCAACAACCCCTTTGTTGATCATCTTCTGTAATTTCTCCGTGCTGACCAAACAGTGTTTATCATTCACAGTTTCATCTCTCAAAACCAATGTCTCTTGTTGAGGGTTTTGCAGTGTTAACATTCGGGACTTCAGGTTGAGACTCACTAGGCTATGCTTATAGAGCCATTCAGTTCCTAGTATAAAGTCATACCCTTTAAGTTCCAAGAGTTTGAAGGTCGTGGTGAATGGGTTGCCTTGAATCCAGTACTGACAATCCTTGCACTCAGCACTGCTCAAAATTTTCTGGCCATTTGCCACCCGCACGGTCATTATCTCACTGGGTTGTATATCTGGGGAAGCTTTCTTAGCATAGGAAGAGTCAATAAAATTTGCACTACTACCACTATCAACTAGTGCTGTTCCCCATGCCTTACCGCACTTAACCTTGAGAGTAAAAGTGTACTTCTCTAACCCAGTACCTTGGACAACATGCAAAGATAGCTGCAGTACCTCTTCTTCTTCTTCGGTTTCTGGTTGATCATCTACTTGCATCCCTTCTCCAACCTCTTCTGGTTCATCCTTATCTTCAGGATCCAACACTTCCATGGCTTTAAGTTGTTGATTCATCTTACATAATTGTTTGTGGCCAGGAAACCATTTTTCTCCACACCTGTAGCACTTATCATTTGTCTCCTTCCTCCTGGTGTCACTAGTGGTTTTGGTACTGGACACCACATTTTCAGTTGGGCTTAACCTTGGTACATAAAAAGTAGGTTCCATGGTCTTATGTGGCCTATATGAATAGTTGTTTTGCCCCTGATAACTTCTCTTTAAGGGAGTGGAGCCCTCCAAGTTCCTGGAAATCCAGTAAGCTTCAACTAAATTGGCGGGTTTCAGCAAATGAGTTAAATTTCTCAGGTGTTCTTGTAATCCCGAGATGTAGCTCTTCATGAAATATCCTTCTCTCAATTCAGGGTTTCCCCTCTTTACTAAACCCATGGCACTTTCGAAGTGATCTATGTAGTCAGACGCTGTTTTGTGGTGTTTCACTGAATGAAAGGATGATATGACATCACAATCGGTTTTCAGGCTAAATCTGTTGCTGAGCATTTCACTAAAAAGTTCCCAAGTGACAGCTTCAGTTTGTATTTCATTGCACTCCACCCATTCTTCAGCCCTTCCAACAAAGTAAATGGTTGCAATTGCCACCCACTGTTCCTGAGGTACCAAGGTTAGCCTAAAGAACTTCTCAGCTTTCTTTATCCAGTATTCCACTTGATCCCCATTAAACTCAGGGAAGGATAGATTGGGCCCCCGGGTCCAACCCCTTTGATTTTGATCTCCCCCACGATTCCTTTCCCAATTCCTCTCTTCAGGCCATGGGTCCTCTGGAATTCTTTCCAAACTTCCAGTGGCAGTGTAAGGGTTGCTTCTCTGCTGATTGGGATGATTCAGTAAGGGTGGGGACATGTTGCTCAAAAGCACTGGAGTGGAACTCCTTTGCATCGATCCCCTGTTCCCCGAAATGTCAGCACTTGCATGAGACGACCTGACATTTGGGGTTAGGCTGGCATAAGTTTCTCCCCCTCTAGCCCTCGAACTATGGTCAGTCGGTCCCTCCTCCCGAGATCCTCCATTGCTAACCATAGCCTTCACTGCTTCCAACAAAGTATCCATCTTTTGTGTGAGATCTTCATTGAACTTTTCCTGTTCGACTCTTGCTTGACGAATACCCTCCAACTCCTGACGAATCGCCTCCACATCTTCCTTTCTGACCCAATCGGCTTCCTCTTCCCCACGGTTCTCACCCCTCGTGGGTTTAGTCATCTTCTCAGTTCAAACCGGGAGTTGATTCAGGGATTTTACAAAAGCTAGAAGCTTTCAACCCTCACCAACCCACGATCGACTAACGGGTGAACAAAAACTTCAGGCTTTACACATAGCAGATTACTATGCCACCCAAAAGCTTCAATCCGAACCCGAAGAAAATCACCTCTTCCCACCTATTCTCTGTGGTACTCCGGAATTTTACCGAGAACACTTGGTTCCCAACCCTCAACCATGAGAGAAATCAGTAGAAATCGGCCAAGGATCGTTGGCTCTGATACCAGATTGTCAGGACCCGCTGTTCTGAAGATGAAAGTGGCGATTTTTGGACAGAAAATGGGATGAGAAAATAGAGAAAGAACAGGGGATGAGAAGAGTCTAGGTGAGAATGACGGATTCCATTACGGATACTCAATTCAGACTTGCCAATTACAAGCGCATCCGCGCAATTTAAGTCTAACGCTAATCAAGAAAAGCAAAAGCAAAAAGCAAATCTCAGGAAAACGACAAGACAAAATATTACGGGCACAGTGACTACTGGTTTTGGTCTTAGCCGTCCGATGATCATAAACGAACCGGTACCCTTCCATCTCAGCCGTTCGCGTGTTCTTCCTTCCCTTCCCGAGCTCAGCGCGGACTCAGATCAGCTCTCTGTTCAGCTCCGGTCTTGACACTGCCTCCTTTCTCTCCCTCACCACCGTCGCTGCCTTCTCTCCATCAACATCGCCTCCCTTCTCCCCTCCGTCATCGGTGCTCCCATCGCCTCCTTCGAGGTGCTCACGGCGGGCCCAGGGTGCTCGGATCCGGTCACGGCGGGATTGTGGAGAATGGGTCTGGCGAGGACGGCTTCGCGGAGTAAGGATCCCGCGACAACGGCTATTGGGAAGGCCGCTAGCCGCTAGGGTTGCCTCGGGCTAGCCGACACCGACTTTGGCTCCCTCTGCGTCACCACTTCTTCTCCTGCCGCTGCCGTCACCGCCTCCTGCCTAGATCCAAGCACGCTAGGACCAGAGTGAATGGACCCGCCATGGCCACCCTCAGGTTCAGCTCATCCAACCTTTGCATAGCCTCTTCGCCATGTGCTACCCGGCTGGATCCTCCGGTGCATCACTGCCTCCATGGCCACCTCTCCGAGGCCTTCAGGTAATCATTGCTCATCCTCGATGAACCATGTCCTTTCCAACTTCGATCCTACAATTAACATGAGTAGCTTAAATTCATTAAAAATATCCACTGGCAAGTTAATTCACAACTAAATATTGTTTGCATATGGTTCCAGGTTATAGTATTATTTGGTCATGCTATCAACTGAGCAATGTTTTCATGATGTATCTTCTCCATGTTGTGTGGTGGTTATTAAAACGATGCCAGGAGAAAGCGTTGCAATTTCGGAGGTCCACTTTCTCTGAGCTTTTTTCTTGGTGCTATTTCTTTTTTTTCCATACATATTAGCATTGTTTGTATATGTCCTACAATAGTCCATGGTTAGCTGTGCTATGCTCCCATTTGGATGCCTATTCTATACTAGGTCGATCTATATATGTCCTTTAAATCATCACTTTTCATTGTTCAACTACATCTAAAGTCGTTGATTTTGAAAGTAGATAGACTATTTTCTTATTTGTTTCTGCCTCTCAGTTCTTAACTAGGCCCTTTCTATTTTCAGCTCAACCACTTAATATGTTGCACCCATAATTGGCTACACTTCACGTGAAAGAAGTCTTGGTGGCTCAAACAACAGGTATAGTAGCTGGCTTTAGCAAATTTCATGTCGTTCATAGTTGAGTGCTTCTTGCATAGGCTAAATAGGTAGCATTCTACACATTTTGCTGCTTTCCTAGATTCTACCCTCTTTAAATACTGTAATGGTGTAATTGCAGAACATGGTAAAGCTGACCATCTATCCATGCTATGGTATAGTATTATTGTTCGTCTCTTCATTATGTACTCTGTGTGTGTGTTATGAGAGATATAATTTTTCTTATGCACCATGTAATGCAGGGTATTTGGTTGTTGTTATGAGAGGTATGATTTTTCTTCTTGCTTGCTGAGCTGGGCATTATATATGTTCATTGTTGGCTTTTTCATTGTTTTTTCTTATATTTTCCTAATAGAGCTATTGCTTTTAGGCAGTCGATAGTGAGCTCAATATATGCATCTTCTTGGATTTTGTAATATGCAGCGTGCAATGTAGGGTATTTGGTTGTTGCTGCTGCAATGAAAATAATACGGTTTCATGCCCATTTGCCTAAGAGGTTACCTTCTTACTGCCCATGAACTGGTGGATATTGCACACCTTTGGTTGTGTTCTTCCTTTAATCTTATTGGTATTTTTTTACACAATATTATTTTGCAGAAATATAATCTGCCTTTTTCTATGCATAAGAAGTGGTAGGTGAACTCCGGAAATACACAGTATTATTTTACACAACATCATGACGGTATTGGATGGAAGTTTAGTACAGTTTCTGACTACAAGGTTGTTTTTAATCCTTGAGATAGCTTTTACATTTATTCATGTAAAGTGATGCCTGAAGACTAGGTGATTTCTTAGGCTCTCGAAAAACAGTTCATATGGTTCATCCTAGCTTTTTCAGAAAAGTAGTAACCAGTCATTTGCTTTTAGTTCTAAGCTTTCTATTTTCTTTACCTATAAATACGTACATGATTCTACTTACTTTTTAGTTCTGTTGCTGTATAATAATGGAATCGGGGTTTTAGCTCGTTGTCCAAAATAAGATCTGTACTTATTTTCTATGCTGCCCAAATTAAAAGGAACTGATAGTATTTTACTTGAGGCTGAGACACTTCGGGCGATGTATCCTGTTGATACAGTTAATACTGTGAGCAGAAATATGTTTGTACCTGTTTTGGGAATAAATTGTAGCAATGCTTGCACTTGTCTAATCACTCTAAAAATGAATTCCTTGGCTTATCACTTCCATTCCTTTTTAAAAGGTTGTTCTCTATTTGTTTAGTTGCTAGATAGTGTGATTTACAATTGTTCACTCAGGTATTTGTTTGCTTGCTGTTTCTATGGCTACTCTCTTGCGGCTTTGTAGTCCTTTTGGACCATTCATTATATCTAAATCAGTTTCTTTTCCCCTGCTAACTTAGTATCTAACACCTTTTGCCTGCCAGAACGAAAGGCAACCATATATCTTTGAACCTGATTTAAACAAGAGACCAAGTGGTGCTTCGTTTGTCATGAATATGCTTTATTTTCCCCTGTATCAGTTAAGTCATTGTGAAATTCTATTATATAACATACACTAGTACTACATTTTTTTTCAAACGTTCTTTATTATTTGAGGTACTTCTAGTCATGGTTAATGTATGAACAAATGATATATGTACATTTAGTTTTCCATTGATGTAAAAAATAGCCTAGCGCGCGCAAGCGCGCTCTCACCTCTAGTACTTTAAAATATTGTGTTATCATCCTGTCTAACCATCGTAGAGAAAAAAGTTATGTGCATGCAATGAAATCTAATGAACCATTCGAGTTATTTTTGTCGTCAAGAAGAAAAATATATAATAGCTCGAGCATGACACGTAATTCTTTGAGCGCTACACGTCCTCGAGTTCTTTTTTGTTTCATTTGATTTTTTGGCTTAAGTAAAGTTGACGGCCGTACATGCATACCGGCTAGTTACACGAAGTAATTACCTGTCGCATCTATCGATTAACCCAATAATCAAACATCTTATCAGCATGGTTGAACTAAAATACAACCGACTGACATGGATTCATCCCCAAACCTAGGTCCTAACTAAGCTGCCTGCGTGGCTGCATGAGGATATGTGGGCAAGAAAGCAGACACTTTCATGATGAAACCCGTATTCGAGATGAGCTGGGCCAGATGGTCGTGACATAGATAATGGGCCACATACTTTTGAACCCAAGAAGACCATTAATCCCGACACGTGTCCACCGCACAGATGGGCCTGTCTGCTCAGTTTTTAGGTGGAAAAATTGGGCCTTGCCCACAGACCACAGTGTTGTTTAGCTAGTCGGAAATGTTTAGCTAGCTTAACATTGCCCCTCTAAGATAGTCTGAAACACACGGGACGGGAGGGCATGCGCACATATAACATGATGGCACTGTCTAATCTGTACTATAAACACACGGGAGTATATCACTAACAATGATTTTTTTAATAACTTATTATGACAAGTGTTTTACCTCAAGCTAATGTAGAGCTCCGACCCTTCTTTAAACTTTGCCTAGTTTGTTGGTACATTTCTCTACGAAAATATAATAAGATATTGAGCGCAAATCTGCAGCTCCATTAGTCACAATCACTAAAGTTTGTTCGTCGATGCAACTCCCTCGTGTGAGGGGTGAGTCCTTTGGAATGAGCCATTAACTGCAATGACTTTGTACGTCGAAACATAATTATTATTTAGTTTTTTCTCTTACTCTTGATTGAGCTTAGCCACACCTTGCACATATTTTTTTTGGAGCAATCCATGATCGTGGTAAGCTCATATAGTCCTTAGCCTGAGAAACGTAACAATGCTTTTTAGCACTTCACGATGCGGATTTGATCACCTTAGTCCATTTTCTCTTTTTTTTTTCTTCAAATTAACACTTGATTTACTGTGTTTCTTTTCCAAAGTTTCCTAGAAAAGTCTTGCAAACTTTAGGCCTCATGCAGGCACCCGGTGTACTTTTATGCCCTAAAGTTTGAAGACTCCAATGCATCGGAGGGAACCTAATGTATCTCTGCATACTTTAGTTTAGAAGCCTTCGGGTCTTTTTTGTAAATTTTTTTTTCTAGCTGCTTCAACATAACAGCACCCTCACAGCTGATGCCCCTCCGTCGTCTGGGATTAATGACGAATAGTTACTTATTCCCTCTTATGTAATAAGAATCCGGAAACAACGCTTCATCTAATCTTGGAGTGTACATTTAGTTCCTAGGTCTGGCAGAGCATTGCGAACTAGCTCCACCTTCTTGCCTTCATGCTATCCTATCGAAACTACCCTCTGCCATAGTATTGAACTGGTGGTTGGATGACATCTGCCAACTGCTCCCATCTGCACAGCATAGGGAGATTATCTCGATCATATTAGGGGTACGATGCTTTCGAATATCTGACTCAAGCACAACACCCAAATCTTTCGTTATAGAGCAACATTTAGACATCAATCTTCATCAGTTTTATGAAGGCCGACCTCCGACTGTGGGGGTGTGGGGGGACTGGTGCTAGAAGCCTAGAATTACTGTAGTATCTAATTAGGCCTAGTAGTTTTGTGCCCTGGGACTTACCGGGCCTAGGGATGTAATTAAATTTTCAACCCTCTCTCCCCTGCCCCTCTTTTGCAACTCTTTCTTTGTAACTCTATCTTTGAATAGAAGGCAACTTGATCTCATGCCATTTTACTAAAAACATATTTGTTAAAAAAATGTTAAGACCATTAGTCAGTGTATTGGAAGTCAACAAACAGGAAGCAGGTATGCACGGATCAGATGGCCGAAATGTAGGCTGCAAACTTTGAAACTCCATGACCAACAACAAGCCTCCAAAGCAGCTGATCAGCCAGCGATTTCCTACAGGGAAGCAGGTACCAATTGACTATCACATGTATGCAGTGAGCATGCAGGTCAGAATTCTTTTCTCAAAAAGGCCAGCTGGGAACAAGAAGCACTCCCAGTACGACAAGCTCATGTGGATGTACTGTGTAAACCCATATGTTCCTACTGCATGCATCTTGATTCTCACCTAACGCTTAATTTGGATGCATATGATTGCATGAATCACATTTCAAAAGTCACAGACATATTCCGTACAATAGTTAAAATTTCAGAGTATATGCCTTTAAAAAACAAATTAAATTACATAGGGATTTTCAGGGCTAGCATGATGTGGTAGAGGTACGTAGCTCCAACAATGAAAAGATACAAGGAATCGAGGAAAAAAAAAGAGGCTATCCAATGTGCCAATATGGATGTCCTATCATAGATCAGTACTGAGAAGGTTAATTATAGTATGCCATGCAACAGAAAAGAACAAAAGATGCGCGCGATACATCTCATGATGAAAAGACCAAGGAAAAAGGCGATGGAAATCTCATTCAGTCATTTGCTTGCTCTTCCCTGATCCACTCAGATTCTGCATGCAACGTACAACTCATGCCGTATCTCAGCATGTCGTGCACCTTTTGATGTTGGTAGCTAGAACCAAGGACTACACAATGATGCGTGTGACAGGGGGCACAGTTGCGGCTGCTACGTACGTGCTTGCATGCATGCGCCCGGTAGCTAGCTAGAGACCGAAGCTGCAGAGCCTGAGCTCCAGAGGAGGATCTCGGCCGGCGGCGACGTCGAAGAACGAGATCTCCCTGCACTGCTCGCCGCCGCCGCCCCTCATGCACCGGACCTTGTCCTCCTCGAGGTCGTAGGCCTTGAGCGGGAAAAGCTCCAGCGTCTCCACCTCCCTCGTCGGCCTCTCCCACATCGCTATGGCCTCCTGCTCCACCACGTCCCTCACGTAGTCTGGCATGAACGAAAGGATCGATACTGTGATCAGTTGATATGAGGCAACTACGTACGTGCGCATATGTACCTAACCTAGCACACACTGAACGTGCAACGGAGTGCATATATGCTTACAACTTACATGTCATGAGCCGGTGGTGGTTGTAGCAGCTTCTGGCCTCCCGCTTGCTCTCGGGAGGCTGCAGCACGAGGTCCGCCTCGGCCTCGCGAGCAGCGCCGCGGCAGTCTTCCTCGTTGCTGCCGCTGTCGGGGGAGGACGCGCCGCGGCGGCGCTTCTTGTGGTGGTGGCGCTCGCGGGCCTTGTGGTTCTGGAACCAGTAGAAGACGTTCTTGCTCTCCACCTTGCCGAACGCGCTGAGGTGGGTGGAGATCCGCTGGATCTGCTCCGTGCTCGGCGTCCGCAGCCCAGCGCGGAACAGCTCCGTCAGCACCTTCACCTGCTCCGCCGTCGGGTTCCACCGCCCGCACTTCACCCCGACCCGGCTGCTCAGCACCTCCATGATCTCTACCTATATGTATGCACAGTGCACTCTACTCTCGATCTGTTCGACACAATATCGATCAGATCGAGCTATGCAGTTCGATGCATATACGATCGATCAGCTGTGTTTAACAGCGAGCACTGCACTACTGCAGGCTAGCCTGCTCTACTCTAACTTCGACTTGAGCTGGCTTCTGCTTCTGATTTGGTGTCTTCCGGGATCTTCCTCCGGTCAGAAGCAATGCTGAAATCAATAGATGCGCAGAGGGGCCACTTATATAATTGGCAGTGGGCACTGGGCAGGACCGGTCGAGGTGGTGACCGTGGCCAGTGGCACTGGGGCAGCAGCGGATTCAGAGGTCTCTCTTTCCTTTTTGTTTTCCCGAAACAGTGAGAGCAAGGGAGAGAGGGACATGCGCAAAAGTTGCTACTGTTTGCAAGACGCTGCTGCTAGCCAGCTGCCTCGTGCACCGTGCCCGACATCCTTAAGCGCCCTATTAATAATGAGGTCTTGGTCGCCCATGCATGCAGATCCAAGTGCCGCCGTGTCGCGTAGCACCATGTCTTAGAATGAGCCCTGCTTACCGAGTTCATGATTAGAATAACGCGGCTGATTTTGGGGTGTGCATTGTTCCATGGCGATCTCTGGCTCCTTGCATGGGTCGCGACTAGCCGAAGAGAATCGTGGCCAGGATCAGGCTCCTGGCGCATGGACAATCTGGTTTGGGAGTTCGCTCGTTTGGTCTGGTCTGACCCATCGAAGTGCCTGCGCATTGAATAAAAGGCGTAGATTTCTTGGGTAGCTTCTGAACAGGTTAAGTGGCAACAAGACAGGCCTGCATTTTCCTCATAGCGAAACTACACCTACCACCAAGACGCACGCCGGTTTCCTAGAATTTACTTTGCCTTTTATATTGCTTACTCCAGTAGTCTTCTCACTCAGAGCATCACCAATGCTGCTAATATAAAAAATTGACAAATCATCTAGAGATAGAAAATAAATAACCTCTCCAATAGTACTGCCAGATATAGTAGTGTCTCTAACATTAAATTGGACACATGTGTAATAGTGTGTACGTTGTTATATACTATAAACTATCTCTTGCTCCCTCCAGTCACAGATATTTAACTTTTTGACTTACACAAACTTTAAAGTATTACTTTGATCACTAATTACCATGCTATTTTATTTATAAATCCACTGAAATTTTAATATTATTTAAGTACTTTTGAAAATAAATCTACGCATACTATTTTTGTGTAGTCAATTAAATTATTTAGAAGATATTCATATATCAAGTTTCAAAGTTTTCACGGCATGCGTCTCAAATGTTAAATATTTGCGATCGGAGGGAATAGCTAAGAGTTAGTCTCTATATATGTTTTTTTTTTCTCTTTTTCATATAGATAAAAAGCTAATTTAACAACTTGTAGCCAGTTAATTTGACACCGGTGAAGAGGCCCTTCACTAGAGCTGCGTTAGCACGTTACTTGATTATTGTTAGCCTGCGCGTGCGGAGACTTGCTATACGTGGTTACTGTTAAAACTTGTCAGTGGTACTTGCAAAATTTAAGTGCGAATGTGATCATGCCTAGAATTCAAAAGAGATGTCACGGGAAAGTAACATGCTGCATGGCCTATTCTGTTCCAGTCAAAGTGTCAAACAGTAACACACCGGTTCATCTAGCTTAGTAGTTGTCAAGGTGACATGGACTTTAGATTTTGGGACAGGCTCCAGCCCAGACGACTGGGCATGCCCGCGCGCGCCGGGCCCACCCGTCGGCGGCCGCGGCGGCGAGCCCAGTTGCCTGGGTTTAAGCCAAACCGTTAGATTTTAGAGGGAAGTTGCCTCTTCGGAGGCTTAGATGTGATAGCTTCGTATGGACAACCTAGTAAGGAAGCGTAAATAAGAGCGATGTAGAGAACTTGAAAAAAAAATAAAGATTTTGATTGAGTTTGAGTTACAATGAACTACGCTACCAGGATTATATACAGTTGGGCTCTCATGCCCAGCCCGCTTTGCCCACACCAAGGATTCTAAAAGACGGGATATTAATCCTAGTCTAACTTCCCATGTTTGCCTTTGATCAGGTCATCAAAGCGGGGGCATGCCCATCTTCTCTACTTATTAGCCTCCTTTTTGCACCATTTGCACCTAAGGACAAAGCAATAGCTCGGCAGGCTCGCTTTGTTCGTCTTTCATTTGCCTCTGACTATCGTCAATCTTCCTTTGTCTTGTAGCGGTAGTTGTCAGCTATTTTGGCAGGTGCAGAACATTTTTTAATCGCTAGTTTCTTTTCTGATTGACCATCTTAGGCAGGAATTCCAAACTTTTCGTCCAAGGGCCATAATAGCCACAAGAGTTGTCTGGTAGCGTCTCTGTACGGCATTTCATGAGGTTTCAGTCCAGAGTGGTCTCCAGAACACGTAGCGTGGACATTTGGGGAGAGAAATCTTGTCGCCTGGGTCAGGGGTGCCATCCTACAACAGTAGTATTAATGAATATTGACAGATGTACAGTGCAGCGTGCGCGGCTTCCATACGGCTGCAGCATGTACTGTTGGCCATGTGATGATGCGGAGACCGTTTTGGGGCCGAAAACCATTTTTCTTGTGGAGACGGTTAGCCGCGGTTTTAGCGTGGTTTGAGGCATGAATATGAAAATTGAAATTTGACAAAATTTGTGGTTGTAAGCCGTGGTTTTCGGCTGTTAACGGTGCTCAGGATGGCTAGCTACGGTTTGTAGAAAATAAACACATGAGGATGGGAAAAATTAATGAAAAAATTGTTAAAAACAAAATTAGATTAAAATTTTATTGTGACCTATGTTGTATTTTCGATACAAACACATAGCAAAGCAACCATACATCGTACAATCATAGTCCATACTCCATAGTCCATAATCCATACTCCATACTCCATAACCATACATGGCACATGATAGTAGCAACGAGCAGACATTGATGATTGATCCTTGATCTGTCACCCATCAACAGAAGTTCCATGTTTCTATTGATCCGTTATCCGGAGGAGGCCAGGAAACAAAGCATGTCACATCAAATATGTATTAGTTTAAAAAATTGGTAATATGCAGTAAAAATAGGTTATCTAACTCCAAAGTTCAAACATTACCATTCTCAGTCTGTGAAGTGTCAAACTATCGGCTACCATTCCATTTTTGTTGTTGGGTTCAATTTGTTCTCAAAATGTCCCTGAACTCATCCTAACTTTGGCATATGATTCAGTTATTTTCTTGCCAGCATGCATACAAAATGTCATATTGCTTAGGTTGTTCACTCTGATACAAATATATTAATGGTTGGGTTGGTCTCGGAAGGGTACAGGACTTACATATTGTACCAAAGGCCCTGTGTATGGTGAGATTTCAAGGTAAACTAGATATCGGCCTAGGTGTGGTTGTGTGACATCACTGCTTGAGCTAGAATTGTACTCTTGTGGATAGTTCCTGGTACCAGATGACTATGGGTTTTTCTTGCCCCTATCTATGCCCTAGGGCTATGGGACATCCTCTTTGTGCTTCCACCCTTTGGGTCGCACTGGTCATGTGGATTTTTCTGCTTGCTCCTACTCATATGTGTATCTCCAACATGTCCCCTCCCCCCCCCCCACCCATTGTTGAGGCCTCATATGATCCATGTATGCGGGGTTAGTCATGACATGATTATGGTTGGAGGCACTAGCATCACCTAAGTCCTCATCCAATTCTGGGTCAGCATTAGACCTACAAGTGTAAAAAAGTGCAAACGTTAATGACTTAAAGAATTGTGAAATGAGAATAAAATTTAACAGTTGGATGATTTAGATTAGATGTATTACATTCCTATTCGCAAAATAACAAAACCCTATTTTATGGCTAAACCCTATTTTATCAAACCCTAAATCTGCGGATGAACCCTAATTTATCAAACCATAACTAACCGTTGGCAAACCGCAACTAACTGAGCTAACTGTACTATGCCAGCAAACCCTAACCGCACTAACCCTAAGCCGCACTAACTGTAGCCACACTAACCCTAATCACATATTGATGCACTAACCCTGGCCGCACTAACCTTAAGCCACCGGCTAACCGCACTAACCGCTAGCTAACCACTCCTGCTCAGTGGCTAATCACGTCGAAGCCGAGCACCAACCACCTTGGGACCAAGGGCGACGAGCACTTTAGACTCATGCATGGAGATTAGCCACAGTTACTTGAGGTTAACCGTGTCAATTGTCTGGCTAGCCACGGTTAGCTGCGGCTAACCGAAGTCATCGTGTCACCTGGTGACCCTTGGCATCGGGCTAACCATGTGGTTAGCTGCTTCTCAACCGTGATTACGACCTGTTGAAATATTCCGCGGCAAAGTACGATAGATATGGCAGGGAAAACGCTATAGGAGGAGGGGGGACCGATGGAAGATGAGATTCGGGCAGAGAGAGGGGACCAGAGGGTGAGGGCTCCTTTTACCTCTCTTAGCCCTGAATGGGCCTTGGCCGAGCCCCTATGTCCTAGCCAGTCCATACAGTGATATAGTCCATGATTTAATTTACTATGTTTTGTTATTTTTAACACAAAATCACGTAAAATGATGATAAAAATTTTTTTAAGTCAAAATGCTTTGAATAATTAATACTCCCTCCGTTCTTTTTTGTTTGACGCTTTTGACTTTTGAACACATCTTTGACCATTCGTCTTATTCAAAAATCTAGTGTAAACATGCAAAATAATACTCCCTCCGTTCCAAAATATAAGGCATATTTTGACTCCACAAAAGTCTTTAAAGGTAGAGTTTGACTGTTATATTCCTTTATTATATATTATGAATTGTTACAATATAATATTGTATCAAAAAGCACTTTGAAACATGAACAATTTGGTATACTAACGATGCATATTATTTGATTTATTTATGGTCAAAATTTACTAAGTTTGACTTTTCTCCGGTCAAAATATGCCTTATATTTTGAAACGGAGGGAGTAAGTCATGCTTAAAGTATCTTTAATGATAAAACAAATCACAACAAAATAAATGATATTTGTATAATTTTTTTGAATAATACGAATGGTCAAAGATATGTTCAAAAGTCAAATGCGTCAAATAAAAAAGAACTGAGTGAGTAGTATTTTTTGAAATTTTACACAAGTTTCCCAGTTAAATTTCATTTGGATAAAATTTGTTTGATTCAAATCGTCGATTTACCTAACCGTCCGCGGTTAGCCGATGGTTTTGTAAATCCTGCTGCTAGTGCCATGCATCTTGTCCTTGCATCTTGTGTTTGACATGTTCGACGTCGCACACATAAAATAGCGCGCGCCGATTGAACACGACCGATCGATTAATCATCACTACATACATACGAGTTAACGCAAAACGCTAGCACCGTACGTGCAAGACACTCGATTCGGCCGAATTCCTGTCTGCTCTGCACAGACTCTCGGCACCAGAAAAAGGCACGGTACGTACGCGCAGTAGGCACCACCTAATTAAGCAGAGCTAAGCAGCTAAGCATTCAGCTCGTCCGTCCTGTCCGCGCGCGCCTCCGGCCACTACCGCCTGCTCAGCGCTCGCGCCCGTCAAGTCCGCGCAAGCTTGCGAAGCTTTTCGACGAGACCACCTGGAAAGTTGGGGAAGGTGTCATACTTTTGGGGGCGTTGCCAATGATATAGGCACACCGCCCGGCCGCGGCAGGGGCGGGCAATCGGAATGAGATCGCGAGCGGCCGCTCCGGAAAGCGACGGCAGCAGCACCTCATTCCTTCTGCTTTGCCGCGTTGTTTAAGCATAGGGTGTCACGGCTAGCTCCTGCCGTGCCGCCGGTTTGAATAATGGCACCTGTGCGCGCTGTGGCGTGGTGGCCGGCCGCTCGGGCTGGGCAAATGACAATGGCGATGGCAATGGCGCCATGCATGCCGTCGCGCGCGGCCGCGTCGGTCGTGGCGCCGGCCCGCGGCCGGGCCGGCTTTACGGACTTTGGGCGTTCCCGAGCGCGCCATGCACGGGAAACCCGTGCTGCGTGGGAGCCAATTCCCGAGGCGGGCGGGTCTCGTCCGCGCGATCTTTCGGCCCTTCGGCTAGCTTCAGATCGCCTGCCCGAGCGTGGTCCATGGCTCCATGCTGAGCTAAAGACGTGCGTGCATGCATGCTTGTTTGATTAATCTTGTAGGAGTAACAAAGTGTGTTTAACTCCAGTCGCCTCATGCGGAAGTTGCGAGCACGCGTGAGGTGGTCGGGTTTACTTCGTCTCATAGCAGGTCGTGAGTAGTAGATTTGTTTGTTAATCAAAGGGAGTGACTCCATGGCAGTCACCAGCTGGCTATAGGAGTTCATCAGTAAGTGACGACAAGAAATTTGAAGCAGTAGCAAAAAGAGAAGTGATCATCACCAAAGATGACAGTGGAGGAAGAATTACCAGTGGCACTTGAACCTGAGACAGGTGACTGCCAACTAGGAAAACCCGTTAATCAAATTGTAGTCTTAAGGAGCAGTGATTAGAAGGAGCTTGATTAGTCATCGTGATGGAAGCGTTCAAGATTGTTAGGCGTCCGGCTAATTGTAGTCTATACGTTGATTGGTGGGGATTGAGCGTAGCTCGGTTGGGCGAGGGATGCGTATCGAGACCGACCGGCCGGCCGCTTTAAAAGCGAACCGATTTAGGATCGGTTGGTTAGGAGAGCACACACACCACGTACTAGGACGCCGTGCGGAGAACTCGTACAAGGAGAAGATGAAGATGAAGAGGAGCACCACGCACCGTAACGAGGACCCATAGAAGATGAAGATAAAAGGAGGAGCACCGTGCGGAGAACCCGTAGAAGGAGAAGATGAAGATGAAGAGGAGCACCACATGCGAGGATGCTGTAACGAGAACCCATAGAAGATGAAGATAAAAAGAGAAGCACCACATGCAAGGACACCGTACCCCGTGCGAAAGACCCGAAGCAGGTGTAGATGAAGAGAAGCATCACGCGCGACGGCGCGAGGACACCGTGCGAAGGAGAATCACTTGTGAGGGCGCTGTGAGAGAGGTTGTAAAAGTGAGTATAGATGTAACAAATCGACGAGATCACTGACGAAAAACTGTAAGGCCCTGTTTGGAAGTGGAGTATTTTTGTAATTTCTATGCAAAACCACGGTATTCTCAAATACCATGGTATTTTAGACTATGAGGTGTTTGGAAGCAACCCTAAAAACTCTGTTTTGAAAACCATAGTACGGCAATACCATGATATTTTTGGAGTATTGTAGACTCCACTCCAATCTAAAGTTTTCTCACTTGTGCTAGTAAACCATGGTATTGAAAAATCATAGTATTTCATGGTCATAGCAATACACAAACCATGGTATTAAAAAACTTTGTTGCCAAACAGAGTGTAAGATGTAAATGTTGCTTTCGTTCAATAAATAGAAGTCGGATGGTAACACCCTTTTGCAAAAAAAATAGAAGTTGATTGGTTTGCATGCATTGGGTACGTGTGCATGTATGTAATTTAAGGATGAGTTAGTTGGTGCGAATCTGTACATATACATGGTCTACGTGTAGCCAAGTGTAATCGCGGTCGTGCGTGCATGGTACATGAGTCATGTGCGTGGAGTCGTGCAGGTTGTGGGCTTGTGGCCGAATGGCCGGTGCCGTGAACGCATCTATAATAATATCCATTTTGCTAATCCTCGATTGGCTTCCCTCAAACCAGAAGCCAATTGGATTCTAGATATCTGCCTTTCATTTTCTGAAAGCTCTCGTGTGACTGCCAGTACCATAGTAATGAGGATCATCTGAAGTCCTTTGTTACAACGCAATGCCAGAATTTTTTGTAATGATGAACGTCCGGTTGAGATCTTCCTCAACCAAGTCTTTAAAAATTTTCGCCTTTGGAGTGGGTGTGACGTCCTAATAAAATTATTAGGAGTCCTAAGTTTTTCGTCGTCAAAATTCAGGTATACTTTATATATTAAAATCCCTAATCACATTTTAGCTACCCTGTGGGCCTTTTTCTACGGTCATTAGGTACCCATATTAGCCCATCCTCCTTTTTCAGCCCGTTTAGAGGGAAGAGCTACAGCCCTTGCGCCCACACCCCTATAAACACCTCCCTCTACTATTCACCGCCGCCCCCTCCCCTCCCCTCCCCCAAACTCTAAACCTATAGCACAAGACCCCCTCCCGAGCACGTTTCTGAGGTAAATCTCCCTTTCCCGTGGTCAATTCGTTGTGTCGATGGCACCAGTAGGTAGATCTCAGCGAGACGGTCCAAATGCATATGGGGATCGCCCCATTTGGTAAAGAAACACGCCCTGTAGAGCTCGCCGTAGTTATGAAGATCCATGGCCACCGGCGAACCACGCCGATCGCGCCACGGCGCAAATCGTCGCCTAATCCGCTGCCAACGCGTCGCCCCGGGCCGTCGCGCCAAGCCAGCACCAGCCGATCACGCGTCGCGCTAATCGCCAGCGATGCGCGTCCGCGGGCCCACTTTGCGCGTCGCCGGATTGCATCGGGCGATGCCGCCAATCGCGCCCGACACGCGTTCACGTGGGGCCCGCGTACGCGTCCACCTCGGCAGTCTGCCGCCGCCATCGCTTAATCGCCGGCCGTTGCCGCCTCGATCAAGGCCACACCGCTGCCGCGCCACCCCATGCGAGGATCTAGCCACTGTCGCTGACACACGGGCCTGGCCAAGCCGTGGGCCCCGCGCGTCAGTCGTAGCCATTCGCACGCAGCCCAGCGCGACGCGTGGCACCACGTGCCACGGGCACGCGCGGTAATCGCTGCAGCCGCTGACCCGTGGGTCCATCGGCCACGTCAGCGCTGCATCAGCCCGATAGCCACGTGGCATCACACGTGTCATGCTAGGTCAGCCAAGAACCGAGCCCGACTGCCACATGGCATGACATGCCAGCTGCGACGTTCCATGCCACGTCATCGTCCGCGACCCATTTTCGGCCACGTGTCGTGCCACGTGTTGCCACATCACTGCCACATGTCGCCACGTGTCAAGCCACGTCACCGCCACGCCCATACTCGCACCGCCGCCTCTGTTCCATGGGTCCCGCTTGTCAGTCGCCGGGCGGCGCTGACTAGTGGGTCCCACCTGTCAGCCACACCGCACCGGACCGGGCCGGTTGGGCTGTGCTGGGCCGGGATCGCGCACGTAAGAGAGAGTTTGGGCGGGCCGGTTCGTTCGGTTCGGCCCAATTTAGGGTTAATTAGGTTTTTCTTTTTTCAGGAATTTTCTATTTAACCCGAAACTTTTCCGAATTGTTTAGGAAGCTCCGTAACTCCACATTAGATGATTTTAGAGCCTAATAATTACATTTTTAATCCTAGAATTTTTTCGTACATTTACTAATTATTTTCTCTGTACTGATTTGGCTGTTGTATTCCTTTTCCGTTTACCGCGTAAACGGTGGTTGTGACTGTTGTGCCGATTGCTGCCCGGAGCCGGTGTGAGACCCGCAGAGTCTGGATTTCTTCGAAGGCAAGCTTAGTTACATGCTTCTCTCCTACTTTTATAATTTAATTCATTGTTGCTTACTATTGGAACTGTTTGCATACATGAAAAATTAGGCGTGAGTACCAAGACATATTAATGTTTTATTAATGTGCCCTAGCCGTCCTTGCTAAACCATTGTTATTTCCATTAGCCTATCCTTGACTAGTTGTGTAGGTTTGCATTGGGAATTCACTATAAAATATGTCTTGTGAGGCGTATGCTTCATAGTGGTTTAGGGGAGACCCGGCAGTGTTGATTCCGGGAATGTGGTGGAGTTTTGAGGGTCTCCTCTAATAAGGAACCAAGCTTATGTATTACTAGACTAAACCTTTCCGTACAGCCACTTGTGCCTTCGGCCCTGACTTAGTACATTACGAAACCCACTAACCACTTGCTCGTAGGCTGTCCGGTTACGTTTCGTCACCTTTGCCCTAGGCAGAGTCTTGCAATCTCCCCTAAGGGGTAAATGCGTTCCTGAGACCGAATGGCTTAATTGGGGAACGCCCCCGAGTGGTGCCTAGAAGTAGTAGGCGCCCTACCACGGCGGGCACCGGCGGGGCCGGGGAAACCAAAAGAAAGGGCAGGCGAAGTGGTGAGCGTAGTAGGCTGGAAAAGTCTTGTACTGTTTCTCTTAGTGGATGAGACGGGGTTTGACTTGTACGCACTTTACAGAGTTAAAACTATCATGATAGCCGTGTCCACGGATATGTACGGGGCGGGAGGTTTGCACTCATAGATTCACCCCTTTTTAATAAATTAACCTGACTAGATCAAGCTGGGATTGGCTTTGTGCGAGATGCACCTTCTGTTGAAAGTGTGAGTTATTATCAATGATCATGCATTCACTTAATTAAAATTTGATCAACTAATATTTAACTACAAATAGGTTTTGGGTAAAATAACCTAAACCCCACCCTTGTCCCTGCACTCATATTTAAGGATTGCTTACTGTTGGCGATTCTTATGCCTTTTAGAATTAATCCGCAAGCGCACGGGTATCGCTGTAGCTTTCATCCGGAAGTATTCCAAGGTATCGATTTCCACGAGGAACGAGAAGTGCTCTAGTCTAGAATCTAACTTGACCGGATGGATAATGGTGGTAATGACAGTAATGATGGGAGTGGGATAAGATATTTCGGGTTGAGAGGCTCTACAGTTTCTTTACTTAGCCAAAGATACAAAATCACTGACACACAATTGCTACTCTGTATCGGAGCTCGGACACTCACTACCACCCGTTATCCTGAATTGGAATCCCGAATGGTTATGATCGTTCCGATTGGGCTCAACTGGTCTGCAACTAACGAGGCGGATTTCACAAATTCTAAGCCGGATAATAGGGCTGTCACCACCTATTACCTACCACACGTCCGTTGAAGCAGGTGCCTACCGGCTACTAACTAGTCCAAACACACCACGTTTGTACCTAGTAGTAATACGTACCAAGAACGTTACTTCGATACGCACCTCTACTACCTTTTATACTAATCTCTAGGTAAACAATTAAGCACAAAGATCTTAGCACTTAAGAATAGTACGGGTCTAATACCAACAGAGCAACCATGTATATGAAAGAACTTTGCTTTATTCAACAAAGAATTGAGCTAAGTGTTACCGAACATTGGAGCGAAGCTGAACTCGCACCCGAGTCGGCTCCGGAGCACAAGGTGGAAGAAGGCCGACACCTCCGACGTCTTCCCAACACTCAACTCTCCTCTCTCCCTACTTCTACATTTCTAAATGGACAGGCTAGAGCTGATTTCTTCTCTTCTCCACTTCTCCATGATCACAAATGAGGGTGAACACCTCCATTTATATTGTGCCGGGGCAAGTGAGCGAGTGCCACGTGTTGGGACAAGTGTCACTCAACCCCCTCCAAAGGAGAATCCAAGGCGGCTCGAGAGTAGGTCGGCCGGCCTAGGTCGGGTCGGTCGGCCCGGCTTCGGTTGATCCCGACCCTCCAAATCGTCTGGGATACTCCTTGTGCGGTGTAGATCGTCTCCCTAGGTCGGTTTGGCAGTTGGAAACCGGTAGCATTGGGTTCCTTTAGAATCCTATGCATGACTTGTGAAGCAATCCCTATTTCTGAATCAAACCGACTTGCATGGATGGTTGGGATGGCCTCTAGGTGTGTTGCTTGGCGTGTGGGAAAGAAACCGAGGCAAATTGGCCAAAATAAGGGACCGGCCAACCTGGCTTGGGTCGGCCGGCCCAAGTTTTGGGTCAGCCGACCTGCTGGTCTGGTCCGGTCTGATCCGTCATCTTTCGGAACTCTTTTCTCCCTCATCCGAGCTCCAAATATAGCAAATTATATATGCGTTTCGATTGTCTCGACGAGCTCTTCATCATGGTGCAGTCCATTTTGTCATTTGATGACTTTTCAAAATATGTTTAATTTAAGCTCCCTCTTTCGTCCGATTTGCAAACGACCGATAAATCATCTTTTCTTGTGTATGCCTGCAAAACATGAGACTACACCAAAACTCGTGGAACTCGTTAATGTTAGCCTCAATGTAGTTTGAATTTCTTTATTTTGTAGATATGTTGATGGTCAAAAGTATAAAATATTACAAATAAGGACCGTCAACACTTACTGGGTAGCCGCGGACTCATTAAACTTCTCGCCGACATATTTATATAGATTTCGGTCAGGGCCAGGAGGGCCCTGACGGAGGTGCGCAAGACTAGTAAAGGTGTTCTGGTCAATGCCTTGGAACTTATCGCGGTTATTTAATTTGGATACTCTGGTGTACTTTATGCTTGTTATTTAATTTCTCATGGACTATTTAAACTGGTACGCCAATTCCTTTTGTAATAAAAATTCTATTGTTTACTTGTATTCTACTTTAATTAAATGTACTGCGATGATTCCCCTGCATTGTTCATCACGAGATACTAACATGGGATTAGTATCGCCTCATGGTGTTGGATTCCCATTACAAGTACTGGGGTCACGACAGTGGGCTAGAACGCATATAGACTATGTAATATAAGGCCCTACCTTGTTTTTATTTTGCCATGTCATCGCTTTGGCCCAGGCTTTACCTTTGTAGTCTCTCTTACTTTTAATAGATGACAACTCTTTCGTATTTTACTAAAAAAATCCTTAGTTGGCTGAAATTTCACAAAGTTTCAATCAATTTTGATTTACTTATTTTCTCGTCGTCTTCATCCTCTCCTGGCACCGCGCCATAGGGGTTAGGTCTAGGGCTAGAGTTTAGGTTCAGGTTGGAGGTCCGCGTGCCTCTAAGCCTAAAGAGGTGTCGAGGGAGGTGGCGGATTGGCTGTGGGGAAGGAGCGATGTCGGCTTAGCTGTGGGCTTCGCCAAAGACGACGAGGTAGTAGGAAAATGGGAGAACGGGAGTGAGGCAGAGGGAGCGGCAAGGTGGCAGTGGTACCACTGACCACCGTCGGTGGGCCAAAACAAGGGCAATGGAGGCGCGCAAAAAAGAAGAGAGGGTAAAGGGGTGCCGTCAGAGATGAAGGAGAAGGAGAAAAGAGGAGGGTCGTCGCTGGCAAGGGAGGAGGCCGAGGGGCGGGGGCGGCGGTGGGATAGAGATTGAGGGTGAGGTCAAAGGAGGATTTGGCATTTCCTTATAATATATACTAGCGATGACGACGCGTCCGTGGCGCATGGCATTAGTTTTGTAAGGCAAAAGTGCAGGCACCCTTTTTTCTTTTGATTTTTTGACTCTTTAATTAATTTTAAAACTTTTCTATTATTTCTTGATTCATTTTAATTTGTCAAAACTTTCAATATTTATTAATATTTTGCGATCTGACCAAAAAAAAAATCCTTACTCCGAATCTTGCATTATCAAAGCCTTGGATTTTTTTTTAAAAAAAATTTGGATTTTTTTTGCAGGCACAATTCTGAAACTTTTAAATTTATGATTATTTTGTGGCGCACCAAAGGTAAAATTAAAAAGTAGAAAATCGCGAAGAAATATGCCCTTGATAAGAAAGAGCAAACTATTTGTAAATTTGGATCGCAAAATTTTAAATAACATCAATTTTTTCATGGATGTTCTTTGTGCAGCCATGATCTAATTTTCGAAAGCTTTCAGTTTTTTTGGATTTTTTTGCGAGCTAAGAAAAAGGAAACAGGAGAGGAAAAAGAAGGCTTTGTGCACAGTGCCAGGCGGGTGTGCGTGCCAGTAGAGGAAAAGAAGCCGTGCGTGCGTGCCAGGAGAGGAAAAAAGAAGCAGGAGAGGAAGGGATCTTGTGCGTGCGTGCTAGTGTCAGGAGAGGAAAAAGATGAGGCGGAGGCTGGCCTCGAACGCAGCTAGCCAAGAAGGAAAGCCGCCCGCGCTGTTGTTCAATGAGCGAAACATTTTGTTTTAAATTTTTTTTGAAGGAAGGGCAAAAGCTTTGCCCTTACTTGATTAACGAAAGAAAGGCCGTGGCCGAAATTACAGTGTGAAGAAAAGGGGAAAAGGAAACGAGGTGGAAAAGAAGACAAACGCCCCACCCCAGACGTTAAACAGCTAAGAAATTACAAAATTGACCCCTGCTGCCTCCCAAAGGCGCAGGTCATCTAGAAGGGAGCAAAAGAAAAGAGAAACCGGCCGCTCGCTGCAACGGAAAATACGGTTGTTCCGCTCTAACCAAAGGTGCATAACGTTGCAAGGGCGACAGAGGCGTCCCCGCTGACGGATTGCCCTTGAATATCCAACCTCCACCACATGGGGAGGCAGCCCTGGTGAGACCACGTGGAGGGGCAAAGCCTTGGCGAACCCAGCTTGATAGAGATGCGAGACCACACCTGGCTGGAGAAAGAGCAAGTAAGGAAGAGATGATCTGGGGTCTCCAAATTCCTACGACAAAGCGGGCAGAAGTAGTTGTTGGGGATCCCTTTTCGCAAAAGGGAGTCGGCTGTGAAGATTTTCCGCTGAAGGAGAAGCCATGCAAAGAATTTGCATTTGGACGGTGCCCACTGTTTCCATAAACGATGACTGCCCGACGAAGTTCGACCCAAAAACTGCAGGCGATAAGCCGATGCCACAGAGAAATCCCCAGAAGTGGAGAAACGCCATATGGCGCGGTCCGGATCATGTTGAAGTGGCACGAACTGTTGAAGACGTTGGAGGAGGTCCAGCAGCTCTAAAGTCATGGATGGGAGGAAATTCCGCCGCAGATCAGAAAGCCAGGATCCGTTGAGAAGCGTCTGAGCAACAGATCTGTTTTTCCTGGTAGAGGCAGCGTAGAGGTGGGGGGCAAGAACCTGTGGCTGATGACCATCGAGCCAAGCATCCCTCCAGAAGGAAAAGGACTCGCCCTTACCAAGCACAAGCCTGGTAGCCACTCGGAAGAGAGCAACATCTGAGGACCCACTTGGCGGGGGGTTGTCGACCCAGGTTCGGGAGGGGGGGCTGGACCTGTAGAACCAGAGCCAGCAGAGGCGAAGGGCCCGGGTAAAGGAGCGAAGGTCCAGGACTCCCAGCCCTCCATATCTGCACGGCGAGCACACAGTTTTCCAGCTAACTCTGCAGTGGCCCGAATGGGCTGAGGCGGAGCCCCGCCAAAGCCAAGAGCGACGGATCTTGTCAAGCTTCGTTAAAACCGAGCGAGGCGGTTCGATGACTGAGAGCAGGTAAGACGGCATGGCCGAGAGGACCGATTTGAGGAGAGTTAGCCTCCCTCCTTTGGACATCAAAGGCCCCTGCCAAGCACTCAGCCTACCGGCGACCTTGTCGATGAGAGGTTGGAAGTGGACGTGCCTGAGCTTCCGGATGGCGAGGGGTAGCCCTAGGTAAGTTAGGGGGAAACCAACCCGCCTGGCCGGAAGGTCAGCAAGCACGTCGTCCAAGTCTATGCCCTCGCAGCGGATGGGCACCACCTGGTTCTTGGAGAAGTTGGTGCGGAGACCGGTGATTTCGCCGAAACGCTGAAGAATGAAAGCCAGAGCAGCAACCTCCTCCTTGACTGGGGCGATGAAAATCGCAGCGTCATCAGCATAGAGGGAGACTCTAAGATTGGTTGGCACGCCTTTTAGAGCTGAGAGGACGCCCTGGTCAGTAGCAAGAGAAAGAATTTTGTGAAGAGGTTCGATGGCGAGGTTGAACAAATAGGGGGATAAGGAATCCCCCTGACGCAGCCCTCTTCGATGCATGATGTGCTTTCCTGGGAAGCCATTGAGAAGAATTTATGAGGACGAAGAGGCTAGAACGGCGGACACCCAGCTCCTCCAAAGGTTTCCAAAACCGTGCGCACGGAGGTTGTCCAGTAGATATCCCCAGGAGACCGAGTCGAAAACCTTCTCAATGTCAAGCTTGAACAAGAGGGCCGGGGTCCGGGAACGGTGCAGAAGCTTTGCCCGGCCCTGAACAAAGAGAAAGTTGTCCTGTATGTGCCTTTTTTAATGAAGGCACTCTAACAAGACGAGACTAGGTTGCTGATGAAACCGGACAGTCTGCTTGCGAGTAGCTTGGAGAATAGCTTGCCGAAGCTGTGGATGAGGCTGATGGGCCGATAGTCAGAGGGCGAAGAGGGGTTTCTGCTCTTGGCTAGCAGGATGACCGTAGCAGAGTTCAAGCCAGCTGGCAGACGGTGGCTGTTGGAAAAGAGGCATTGCAAGGCCTCGAGGAGGTCGAGGTGAATTACATCCCAGCTCAGCTTGTAAAAAGCCCAGGTGAAACCGTCCGGGCCCGGCGCTTTGTCGGAAGGCATACTCATTACGGCGACACGGAGCTCCTCGAGAGAGAGCGGCTCCTCGAGCGAGGCGAGGTCGAGGGTTGGGAGGCCGATGGAGCCCCAGTTTTAAATGTTTATTTAGTATGTACGATCAGATTTAATTCCGCGACAAGATCCAATAATCGTCGTTTCTCAGACAACGTGTTTCACACGGATGACTGAGCGATGTGACGCTTCATGGAGGTGGCCACGTGGCCTAACCAGGAACCAGCTGGTTAGGCCCTTTGTTATATAGAATTCATTCTTGTAAACAGGTGTGAACAAGAGAACAGTAGGAAAACGGGGTAGTTACGCCTCTGGGTAAAAAAAAGGCTAGCGTTTTTGTTTGTTCGTCTGTCGAGTGTGTGCTACAAGAGAAACAATAAGCGAAAGTTGCTAATGCTGCCGACGAGCTGATTAGTTAGTATCGCGAGGCGCGAACCTTTCTCGCGTGACGAATGGATTGGAAGGACGAGCTAGCGGAAGTAGCCATGATTGGCTTCCTCTTGATCGGCCTGATCCTCGCATCGTCTACGTGTGCGTCTTTTCGTGGCAAAAGTGAATGACGAGGGTGCATGCATGCATGGAAGAGACCCCTTTTATCATGCACAAGTGTGCGTGTGTTCAAAGGTCGTGCATGCATGCATGGATGGCCGCCTCGAGGGGTTCTTCTGGGGCTAATTATCATGGCTTTGGACGACTTATCATGGCGTATTTGGTCGGTATATCCTATGTTTTTAGGATGACAGCTTGGTTATCCAAGATTGCTTTTACCCGACAAAGCATCATAGAAAGCAAATTTAACCAAATTGGGGAGCCTCAATGAATGGGCGCCATAGTAATTATAGCTGGCTCATGCGGATGTCGTCGAAAATGATAGATTCATGCATGGCCATGACAACTTGTCATTTTTTCGGTATTATTAAATAGCAGTACGTAGTCTGCTTTCTAAATTTTATACGGGAAACTTGTTTTTAGTTACTTTATATCGTTTTTTACTGAGTGTGTTTTTCAATTTTGTATACGCTATTTTCTTTCACTTGGTTTTATAGTGAAGATTTAGTTATTTTTATCCAAAAAACTTATATACATATGCTTGCATTAGTTTTTAATTTTTTTTCTTAAGTAATACTCACTCCATTCTTTTTTTTTTGTCACAGTTGACTTTTACACATGCCCTTTAATCATTCGTCTTACTAAAAAACTATTTAAGCATTATTTATTTTGTTATGCTTTGTTTTATCATTAAAAGTACTTCAAGCATGACTTGTATTTTTACATATTTATACTAAATTTTTTAGTAAGACAAATGGTCAAAGGACATTTCCAAAAGTCAACGGTGACAAATAAAAAAACTGAGAGAGTAATATTTTTAGATAGAAACCTGATTTATAATATTTTTAGTTAACTACGTTCTCATATTTTTTAACTTATAAATTTTTGACATGTATTTTTTTGTTTTTTACGATCATTATTTAAGCATATATGGATGCTATAAAACCGAAAAGCAACCATCTGTAACTAAATAGGTCCTAATTTTTTTCTTAGAATACCACTATTGTCAACCGTGGTGAGTTTATATATATTAAGTGTCGTACACTACCGGTACTTAGTAACTAAATAACCGTGCTGACAAGAAACTCCAGAACACGGATGAAACGGATCCGGTATGGATCGAAAACCACTTGTATCATATTTGATCCATATAGTTTTGTCGGATATGGATTCGAACACGGATAGTACCAGATACAAATATGGATACGAATAATATCGGTTACAAATATGGATCAGACGCATATACTCTCTTTCGGATAATATGCGACAACATATACTAGAGAAATAAGCATATAAAAACATATTTGGCTCTCTGTGTATACATCAACTTTATAGCTCGTAGTCATAGCTATAATTGCTAGTATATAAGTATTGTGCGTCAACTTCATAGCTCATGGTCATGGAAAACGTACCGTTTTCATCTCTACTTCTGAAATATGTGCGGTATTACAATTGTATGCGTTCGGCATGTATATTTACACACTACATTATCGAGAGTACAATCTCTACTATTATAAAGCAGCTTGTGGTGGTGGTGGTGATTTCACCAACTAGCATTCTGAGCCGTTTGATCAATGATCAACGTCTTCCATCAACTAGCTGTTTGCTTGCCTCGCCTCCTCCTCCCCCGACGCCCTCCTCCACACACCCACCACCGCCCCGCCGCCTTCTCCCTTCTCCAAACCTCTGCTCCTCCATCGCCGCCCCCCCCTCTCCCTTCCCCGCCACCTTTGCTCCTCCGCCGCCCATCCAGCCTCGCCGCCTCCCGCGCTCCCAACCCTAATCCTCACTCCCCACCGCCGCCTCCTCTCCTCACATCGTTCCCACATCTGCATTCTCCACCTCTCCCCTCGCCTCACCCCGATCTGCGCTGCAGCTACATCGACAAGGATGGCAAACCACTCATGAACCTCGCCGAGCCGGAGCAGTCCTCGATGACCTCGAGGATGACCTCGCAATGACGACGCCGCGCCCAATGCTGGCTGGAACCGCGACCACTCCCCAACGCCCGTGCACGGCGATGACGGCGCCGGTCGTCGTCCAGGCCGCGGAAGCGGCTGCTCAAGAAGGGCGACTGTGGCGGCGTGCCCGGGGATGGGCTGGACGACTTGGGCGAGGAAGAGGTGGCGTTCTAGGGCTTCTCCTTGTGGGTTGTGATGATCGGCTCCACCTCTAATCAGGTATAGTAAATCCCCTGCCCTTTCTGCTTAGATTAAAATTGTTGTAGACATACAAATTGTAGATACATGTTGTTGATTTATGGTGGAAATTTTTCTATCCTCAGTTAGGTCCGGTAAATCGAGGCTTTTTATGGCATAGATGTATTGCTATGGATCAAGAGGGAGGGAGAGAGAGGAAATGAGAGCGGAGAGCAGATGGATCACGTGAGGGGTTTTTCATGTGCGGAAAAAAAAGGGATTTTGTGAAAAAAAAATAAGTGGGATGAGGGGTTCAACCCTCTTTGATCCCAGCCATAGGAACTTAATCTGAAGACTCCCTGTGGTTGGCACATACCACTCAGTTGTCTTTAGAACTATAATACATTGCCCCTAAGAAATTTCTGGTCTTATGATTCAAACAGTTACCTACACCCTTATCTTTTAGCTTTTTGAGGCTGCAAGCAGTGATATATGTTAGTCAATAAATGGATAGCAAATAATTCCTTTGTTGTTTCTATGCTCACGGTTTTACTTTTTCATTTTGCTAAGGACCGGAGCAACACACACTGAAAAGTTTTTAAAATCAGAGTTATTTTTCTTTTTGCCAAGCTTATAAGTGGAATCGTTCCTATTTATTGTAAGGAACATGAATAACTGCTAGCCTTGTAAAAACAATTATTATCGAGAAACCACTCATTTGAAGTTTTTTTCTTAATCAACACTAATGCACTTGGATTCTTTTCACCGAATTTCACTACCTGGGATTTTGCAATGTAGATGTGGCAAGTGTGGGTACTAAAGATGAATGCATTTGCCTTTTGGTTTTGACTAACACCATTACAAAATTTAGTAGTGTTGCTACCGTGGCAGGCCATTATATATGTCAAAAACAGACTATCCTATTTCTCAATCAGTAGAATTGATGGACCCATCGGGGTTACTTAGAAATTTTGTAAGATGCTCTAAGATTTACACACTGTACTACACTTGATTGCGCCATAATATGTTTTAGGTTTGTTTTGGTGGAGACTGTCCACTTTGGACGCGTCCTGGCATTTGTATTTTTCTTACTCCTAATGAATTGGCTGTGCTTCTGCTCTCCTTCTGAAAAAAATAGCACAAATCATATTTATTTGTTGCCTGTATTGCCCTAGGTATCCACCTATACAATTTTCCCACCAAGGCGTCACCCTCCTGCTTTGTTTGCCATGACATTTTTCCCCTAGGCAACACTCTCCCACCTTGCATGCCTAGCTATTTTTTCTGCCGAGGCGGCACCCTCCCGCCATGCCCACCTAAGGCTATCTTCAACAGGAACCCCTAAATTTGATCCCCTATAGTCTCATATACAGGTTCCCTTAAAAAAAATCTCTCCCTATATTTCTTCTATCTCCAACAGCGTTCCATATATGGAGAATTGTATAGGGGGAGGAGAGAGAACCCCTATATATAAGGGATTGGAGATAAAAACTCTATTTTAGGGAACGGAATAGGGAATGCTATTGAAGCGCATAGGGGAAGAATCCGTCCCCTATTTTAGGGTAGAGGGTGCTTTAGGGGAGCCTGTTGGAGATAGCCTAAGTGGCAATTAGGTTCTGGTCTGTCGCCCAACCAGGTTCTAGCGCCTTGGGAAACGCTGTCTGGTGCATGTTGCATCACTTGTTTGAAAAACAGTTTTTTATTTGGTAAAAGTATAACCATTTCGTGATCACCGATTAGGTGTTGTTTCTGAAGTTTGTAGGACATGTAAAAACCAGTAAACGTTGAGGTGATAGGCTGATAGTATTTAAGTGGAAAGATCTCATCTTTATTTTGCTTATATCCCGATGGCATTCTTATTATCTGTAATTGTTGTTTTTTTAGAAAATCTGCAATTGTTTTGCATATTCATTTTGATGCCTTAAAAATGACCAAATACATGTACATTGATATAATTACGTCCTTCGGTTTCTGATTGGTTTTGTTTAATGGACATGTATCATGGACAGCCATACATTCAAGAAAAAATGAGTAAATTTGATGGATATATACTCATTATCATAGAATGCATGCTAATCTATTATTGCTCTCAACTGTGCAGTATAGACAATTAGGATTAGTTGTCTTTGCGTTAGTGTCGTTGCAAAGCACGACCAATGTCCTATATCTCTAATGCTAAAAAGTCTTGGATATGTACTTCTTTACTGTAGTTCAGACCATTGTACTTCTGTTGTTGATCCTCTTCTGAAGCCGATCAACATATTTTGAGTGCATTTGTCTTGAGAGATCTGTTAAGGAGCAAGCTCGCAAAAATGGGCTTAAGGAATTTGAGATAGGGCTTAGCATGAGAAAGATGTAAAGGAATTGTCGTAATTAGCTCTTATCTCCCACTCTTACATGCTAGAGTGGATTAAATTATTTTTAGAGCACATATATTAATTTTTTAGAGGATATATTTGTCGACGGTTAGGATATCGACCCAAGTCAACCAAGGTTCTTCAAGGAGGAGATAGGAGACACGCCGAACAACCACGAACAAAGAACGAACAGAGAGGCAGGGTTTTATCTGGTTCAGCCTCTCGGGAGATAATAGCCCTACGCCCAAATTTTCTTTATATCAAAGAGGATTACAAGGTGGAACTCGGCGAGATCGGCGAGTCTCGGCGAGTAGTATCTGAAAATCTATCTGCCAAGGGTCTAAGCTAGATGCTAAGATGTAAAACTCAATGCCAGGGATTCTCTAAACGCCGTAGGGGCCCTGTTTATATAGTGCGGAACAAACCGACCTACCGAGGAATATCGGGCGGGCTAACTACGAGATCAGAATGAACTCAAGACATGCCAAATATAACCTACGGTAGATAAGGTAAGCTCTAATCTTGGGGATCACGACTCCTAATCCAATCCGGAAACCACGTCCGGTCTTCTCGTAGCCGTCAGAGCTCTGCTCGAGTCGGACTCAAGCAGAAGTCTTAGCCATTACGCACCGTGCCGCCCAGAAGCTGTTCGGCAGATGCATATGGGCTGATGGAACCTTCCAGGAGCTGGGCCTGGTAGGTCATTCGATTGGGCCGTCGGGAGTGGACCATGGCAATGGGCGTAATTTTATCCTGACGGCTAGCCCGAGACTCAAGTGGAAGGACTCACTAGAGTGGGGTCTTCCTCTTGAGACTCAAGTCTTGAAGAAGGAAATTTTGTCTCTGAGAGACGTGTAACGATCGATCGAACAGAGTTAAGGTTCAACCGAATAAGACATGCTCGGGACCGAACAAACTGCTTTCGATCTTAGAAGCGGCTCGTTCGTCGAGCGAGGAATAACATCTATCCGGCGAGCACTCAAATTGGTCGCGGACATTTGGAAAAACTAGCCGTTAGCGGAACTCCAACAGTAACTTCCTATTGTTGCAAGAAGTGAAAGCAAAGCACCGTTTTACCTAGCCGTTGCGGTAAAAACTAGCCGTTCTGGGACTAAACCGCTGCAGAGCTGCTTATACGGGACTATAAAAGCACCCAAGCCACCCGCGGCCAGCCACTTCTGCTCTCACGCCTTTCCTCTCCAAGCCCTAGCTCCAACCTCGCCCAGCATCAAAGAGCCGAACTCCACACTCCAACCTGTTCGTCCAGCCCTGGGAACTGCCATGGCCAAATTCACTGGCACCAGCCTGACCGAGGAGGACCTGAAGGTCTGGGAGGAGGAGGGCCACGTAGACACCGGTAGCTGGAGGCTGCCTGGAGAGGAGGATACTCCGGAGCCGCTCGAGGAGAGTTCGCCTCGACTTGAGCGATTCGCCTGCTCGGGTTGAGGTCTCCCGAGAGTGACTTCGTCGAGGCCTTCTTGAACATCAGCGGATTGGAGGTGGCGAACCTCAATCCGAACTCCATCCTCCAGATGGCATCTTCGCACACTGTCACGAGGGCTATCTGAGCATCGATCCACCGGTGGGGTTGTTCCTCCACTATTATCTGATGACGAGGAGCAGCTCGCTTCTTCGGCGGGGTGCTACTACCTCAAGCTCAAGGCCACCGCCGACGACGCGCCGTACCCTCGCCCACCGCTTTCGACTCGATGGGCGCGTGGTGGGTGAGGTGGTTCTACAACAAGCGGCGACGACAAGAACTTCGTCTTCACCGGAAGGCGCGGCAAAGGAACCCCAATGCCTCGGCCGGAGATGTCCGCCGAGGATTGGTACCTAACAAGGAAGATCGCCTCCCTCGTGAGCCTCGGGCTCACGGGCAGGGAGATCATACGGGACTTCACAGCGAACAGGATTTGTCCGCTGCGGAGGAGGCCCTATCCCTTCTACAAGATAGAGGGATGGGAAGACATTTCCAGGGAGAGCACGGGTAAGTGCCTTTAAGACTCAACCTTTACATCGATTATTTCCTCCGAACAGGGACTAACAAATCACTCTGCTCGGACAGAGAAGCCAACCGACGCATGGGTGACCGAGCGGGTCGACGCCATGCTGAAGGCGGCGAAGAAGGACGGGAAGTCACCGGCGAGGTGGCATACACCTGCCCGCGCAACGTGCTTGTCCGCACAGGCGAGGTAAATCGCTTATACCCAGTCTGTGTTGCTAGACTTGCAATGTTGTTTAAATGCTAACGTTCGCTTCTCAAAACGCACAGGAGGACCAGCTGATCCTTGGAGGGATCGTAGAGGAGCTCTCCGGGTCTGAGAAGGAGAAGGCGAAGAAGGGCAAGGCTAAGATAGCCACTAAGCCCAAGGTGGCGGCTGAGCCGACGCGGAGCTCACCGCGACACGGCGGCCACCAGCCGTCGAAGAGACCACCTGCGGCGACGGAGCGCACCGAACAGACCAAGCGGGCGCGCGGTCAGCCCAGTGGGAAGAGACCAAGCCCCTCCCTCCTCGCCGAGCAGAGCGACGAAGAGGTAAAGACCATGGCCCTCTGGCTTAGGCGTTACACGCAAGCTCACCCTGGCCGCATGGATCGGCTGCAACAGGTCGCCGAGCAGAGGAGGCTCGAAGAGGAGGTCACGCGCAAGGAGAAACTTCTTGCACTGCGCGAGAGGAGTGCTCAGCTTACTAGGGAGCTGAGCGCATCGCCGAGGACACCCAAGGGGCAAAGCGGAGAAGCCGCCAAGGAGCCCCCGAGGAAGAGGCGGAAAATTCCGGCGAAGAAGATCAGGATCAAGCCTTCCGCGGCAGGTATGTAGGAATCGACCTTTTGACCTTCCAACCCTCTGACCGCGTTGGACTTAACGATCATCTCTTTCTCGCCAGTTGCCCAAGAGGAGATCGCCACAGACGACGTCGAGGAGGCGCTCGAGCGGTCACTGCTGCCCGAGCATCTGCACGGCGCATCGCGGGCGGTGAGGCTGGCAAGCCTCAAGGACAAGCTGGCGGCATGGAGCCTGCTGCCAGGCTCCGGCGAGCAGCTCGACGCGCTCAAAAGCGCGGTGGAGCGGCTGGAGGCGGAAGAGGCGGCAGCAAGGCCGCGTGAGCGAGCCAAGACGACGGCCCCGGAAGCGCCCAGGCGGGACCGAGCAGCCGGTCTGCCGAGCACTCCGTCGCGGGCAGCTCACCTCACCCAGGCGGCGGATTCTCCGGCGGCGGTGAAACCCACCCGCCAGAGCAAGAAGAAGCCCCGAGCGGTCGAGCAAGTCGCCCCGTCCCGCTGAAGCAACGGCGCCACCAGCGGAGTAGCTCGGCCTCGCCGAAGACGTTGGCGGAAGAGAAAGAGGAAGGGAGAAGAAGCGGGGACAAAAGCGCCGCCCACGCTCCCGCCTCCGGCGAGATGCGCTCCAGGGAGAAGGAGCGGACAAGACGGCGACGGGAGCAACGCACCCGTCTCATCCCAAGACGAAGGGGCTTCGTGGACGCATGGCTCGAGGACCGCTGCGCCATGGATCAAGCAACGACTTGGGAAGGTAAACACCAAGACCACGTCTAGCTCAGTTGGGTAGCTTTACCGCCAAAGCGGCTAACTAGTCTTCTCTCTCAGGTCTTGAAGGACACCATGGAGGAGCTCGAGGACGGCGTCACCATCGAGCGGAGCGCCGTACTGGCGTCCCTCCGGGAGCACCTCCGGACGAGGGAGTCCGAGGCGGGGCCCTCTGCACCAGCCCAAAGTCGAAGTCTGCTGAAGGCGAAGGTGAAGAGGCTCAAAGTCCGACTGGCCGAAGAGAGGCGTTCCTGCGAGTCTCTCCTAGGAGAGGCCGAGGAGCTTCGCGCGCAAGCCATTAAGGCGAGCATCATGCGCGGAGGAGAAGCCGTCTGACGTGGCTCAAGAGCAACTGGCCGACGCTTCCCAACGGCGGGGCTACTTATGGCGGAAGCCAAGAAACTCAAGGCCCACTTCGCCAAGGAAGAGCGGACTTCGCTGGTCTCAAGCAAAAATCTCAACCTCATGCGCTTCACGGGAGAGATCGAGAGATCTTGTGGGATGGCGGTGAGGCGATCACCGCGGAGAAGAAAGTCAAGGAGCCGGACGAGCAGCTCAAGACCGTCGAGCCGAGTTGGCTGAGGCGAGGCTCGACCGACCAGTGAGGCCAAGACCGAAGAGGTTGAGGCTCTCCGTCTGAAAGCGACGGAGGCGAGCCAGGGAGCAGCAAGGAGGAAGCCGATCGTCTCCGAGCTGAGGCCAGAGAGGGCTTCAAAGCCCAAGGGGAAGTCCTGCGCCTCAAGGAAGTGATCGAGGAGCTCAAGGAGCAACTCGCTTCTAGATAGCTGTAGGGCTGTAACCCGAGAGGGACTTTTGTACCTGCAAATTTTGTTAATAAAGACTTACCCTTTTCCCTGCAAAGAAAGAGCAGCAAAAAGACAAGAACGAGCGAAACTAAGAGAAAAGCGAGCAGCTTAAGAAGTTTAAGAAAACGGTGAGCGCTTTGCCTAACTCCAGCCCCGTTGTGCATCGCTCGAAACTGAGTTTGCGAACCGAGCAGTGCACAAGAGAGAGCGACACCTAGCCCCGATGCAGACGATGCTCGAGCACCTAAGTTTGCGAACTCGAGCACGTGCGTAGAGAGATAGAGCGACACCCGTACCTTGCCTGATTTGTTCCATAGTCTGCTTGTTAACGTAAATTAGGCAATTCCGAGAGTAACCGAACAAGGAAAGTGCCTCTGCGCCATGGAGGGCTTACGAGGCTGCTAAGTGGTCGCGCCGAATGAAGTGCCTCTGCGCGGAGGGCTTACGAGAGCGCACTTAGCCGCAAGGTGGAAAGGCCTTGTTACGCAACCCTGAGTTTAGGAATTTAACGAAACCAGATACGGGCAGGGAAAGTTCCTGAAAGGTGCGGAGCCAATAGTTCGCAAGGCCGGGCAGCCATCAAGTGTTACCAGAAGAAAGTAGTCTGAGAAGACAAGTAGTGAAAAGGGCACAGAGGCCGCTAGGATTCACTGAGAATTGGATTGAACTTTACATGGTGCCCGAGGAACTTGGACAAACTAAGGCGCGAGGTTTAACAAAAAGCGCAGAGGCTAAGCAAACAAAGAAGACCTACACAAAGAACTTACGAAGCTGGTCGATGTTTCAAGTCTTTGGTCGACTCTCTCCGTCCTCCATAGCCAGCGAACAGCCTGGGCGAAAGCGTAAGAAACGACCGTGAATGGGCCCTCCCAGCGTGGAGTTAACTTGTTGCCATTGGACAAGTTCTGGACACGGCGCAGAACGAGGTCGCCCGCCTTCAAAGCCCTTGGTCGAACCGACTTGGCGGCGTGCGTGAAGATCTTCTTTGGTAGCGCGCCATTCGACTTGTGCCCGTCGCGTGTGCCTTGAGGAGATCGAGATCGAGGCGGCTCTTACTCGCCGTCAACTAAGTTGACCGAGCTCGTCTTGAGGCGAACCGAGTAGTATTTCGGTAGGCGTAATGGCTTGCACCGAGACCAATTGGAAAGGAGTTTCCCGGTCGCCGGTGGCCAGTAAGCTGAATCGCCTTGAGGACGGAAGGAACTTCGTCAACCTGCACCTTGTTGTGCTCGTTGAGAGCGAAAATACCCGCCGTTTAATACCTGGACTATCTCTCGTTAGCTCGCCGATCGCTCCATTGCTCGTGGATGTGCCACGAGGCGAAACGAACCTTGGTGCCCACTATTCGCGAGATTCTCGAATAGCTCGCTTGAATCGGTACCGTTATCCGTGATCGCCTTATGGGGAATCCCAAAGCGCGTGACCACGTAGCTTTTGAAAAAGCGCACAGCCGTTTTGGCGTGAAGAGACGACACAGGCTCTGCCTCAATCCACTTTGTAAAAGTGTCGATGGCGGCGAGCAGGTGTGTATAGCCCTTGTACCCTTTAGGGAATGGGCCGAAGCGGATCCAGACCCCATGTGGAAAAAGGCCAAGATGGGGGGATTGTTTGGAGCTCTTGGGCGGGCTTGTGTGCCTTCCCGCGTGAAATTGGCAAGCCTTGCACTTAGTCACGATGTCCGGGCATCTTGTAACGATGGGCCAATAATAGCCCATGCGAAACGCTTTGCCGACCGAGTTACGAAGGAGGCGTGGTTGCCTGAGCACCCTCGTGTATGTCCCTAAGAAGGAACACACCCTCTGCTGCGAGATGCACTTGGAGAGAACTCCCGAGCACCTTGACGGTAAGGATGCCGTCCACAAGCTTGTATGGAGCAGACGCCTTGTAAGCCGGAACGCTCGGCCGTCGTCGGCGAGGTCCCATCTGCAAGGTACCGGACAAATGGCGTTGTCCATCCGCGGCACTGCTTCGATAACGGAGACAAGACCACATCTCTGTTGCCTCGTCCGGAGACGTGATTGAGGGCTTGTGAAGGTGCTCGGCGAGCACCCTGCGAAAGCAGATTCTCGTGAGGATCCATACTTGGATAGCTGGTCGGCCAGGAAGTTGTCCTTCCTGGGCACGAAGAGCACTTTGAAAAATCGAAAATGCCGCTCCAACTTCCTCACTTCAACCAAGTATCACGCCATTGAGTCATCGCAGACCGATACTCCTTGTTAACTGATTGATGACCACCGTGAATCTCCTTCACGATTAGCCGTTGGACACCAAGCGACTTGCACGCTCTTAGTCCCGCGAGGAAGGCCTCGTACTCTGCGGCGTTGTTAGTCGCCGCAAAGTGTAGTTGGATAGAATACTGGAGTTGCTCTCCTTGAGGAGATGAGAACAAAACCAGCCCCGAGTTTCGGTCGCGAGCCATCGAAAACATGGTCAAGGGGTTCATCGGGTTGCTCGGGGAGCTTCACAGGATTTGGGCGGGCAAGTCCATTCAGCGACAAAGTCAGCTAGGACACGTGACTTAATAGCGTTCGGCAAACAAATAACAGATCAAACTCGCTAATTCCATTGCCCACTTAGCTATCGTCCGCTAGATTCCTTGTTCGTAGGATTTCTCCCGGAGGAGCGTGGTCGGGACCAGATTTGATGCGCCTGGAAGTAGTGGCGAAGCTTTCTGGAGGACATGAGCAAGGCGTAGAGTACCTTCTGGACCTCAGGGTAACGCTCCTTTGATCCGTGAAGTACCTCGCTCATATAGTAGATTGGTCGCAGTATGCCTTCCTTTCGACCGTCAAGATCAAGGCTCACCGCTTGTGGCGTGCAACCTAGGTACAACAGAGCTTTCGCCATGCCGCGGGTAGTCAGACGGGAGGATTGACAGTATCGCTTGAGATCTGGAAAGATCTATCGGCTTCTTCCGTCCACTCGAAACCATTGTGCTTGCGCAGGCCTTAAGAAGGGCAGCCCGCATTCGCCTTTGACGGAAATAAACACGCTTAGAGCAGCCATCCGCCCAAAGAGGCTCTGTACTTCCTTCTGATGGTTGAGATCCGCATATTTTCAATGGCCTCGATTTTTTCAGGGGTTGGCGGAAATACCTTGCGAACCAATAACATAACCGAGCAACATTCCAGATCGAACACCAAAGTTACACTTCTCTGGATTTAATTTTATTCGATGCCTGGTGAGATTACGAAAGGTCTCTGCCAGGTCTTTTACATGATCTGGAGCATATCTGCTCTTTACAACTATGTCATCGACATAGACCTCCGTGTTTTTCAGCTACTGCTCGGGAAGGTTTTTTCCATTAAGCGGCTGGACGTGGCACCAGCATTGGGCAGACCGAAAGACATGGTCGTATAGCAGAAAGTGCCGAAGGGGATGATGAAGGCAGTCTTCTCTTCATCCTCGGGGGAGATGCTTATTTGGTGGTAACCGGACTAAGCATCTAAAAAACTCAGGAGCTGGGCGTCCGCAGTCGCATCGACCAGCTGGTCAATACGAGGCAGCGGGAAGTTGTCCTTAGGACAAGCAGCGTTCAGATCTGTGTGATCGACACACATCCTCCACTTGCCGCCTTTCTTCTTTACAATGACAGGGTTGGCTAACCACTCGGTGTGATCAACCTCGCGGATGAACCCGGCAGCGAGCAGTTTGCCAAGCTGATCTTTGATGATCCCCTGTTTGAATTCAGAAAAGCGACGAAGCTTCTGGTGAACAGGCTTTTTGTCCGGTCGGACAACCAGTTTGTGCTCGATGACCTCCTTTGGGACTCCGGGCATGTCAGATGGCTCCCAGGCAAACACATCTGCATTAGCTCGAAGGAAGGCAATGAGCTCGCTTTCCTATTTGGGGTCCAAATTGGCCCCCAAGTGAACTGTCTTGGAAGTATCATCAAGGGACAGCGAAACTTCCTTTGTTTCTCCCCCTGGCTGAAGGGAGACCCTAGGGCGTCAGAGACTTGGTCTCATGAACTTGAGACACAAGGCGGAAGCTGGTCGACCAGGGCGAGGGACTGCTAGTCACAATCCGGAGCAGCTTTGTAATTGCCCTTGACCGTGATCACACCGTTAGGACCCGGTATCTTCACGCAATGGTAAGCGTGGTGGGACACGGCCATAAACTTACCGAGAGATGGCCTGCCCAAGATAGTGTTGTACGCGGATGGAAAGTCGACAACATCGAAAGTGATCAACTCTGTCCGGAAGTTGCTCAGGTTGCCGAAGGTAACCGGCAGGACAACCTGCCCCAACGGCTTGACAGCTTCTCCCAGAACAATCCCGTAGAAGGGCATTGCGACTTCCTTCAGCTTAGAACGAGGAATCTGCATCTCGTCCAAGACCTTAGCAGAAAGCAAGTCCAAAGCGCTCCCGCCGTCTACGAGTACACGGTCAACTCTTGCGTTGCTGATGGTCGGGGCGACCACCAGAGGGAGCCGCTGAGGCTTGGTCATTCCAGTGGGGCAATCCTCCTGAGAGATGGAGATGGGGACCTCGGTCCACTTCATCGACTCGGTGAGGTTTTGCCTTTTCAGCGTTAGGACCTCCGAGCGACTTCCTTGAGGCTGCGTCAAGAGGTGTAAGCCGAGCCGCCAAGATGACGGCGATATGGTTCACTTGGTTCTTCATACTCATCATCATCTTCCGATCACCATCGCCGATTTGGCGCTTATTCTTACCGCATCACCTTGTTGAGGCGGGGTGGGCATTGGGCCCTTGCCGTTGTAGAAATCTTGAGTTTTGTGGCCCAAGTTCGCAATGGCGTATGTCATGCCCGTAGTCTTTGGTGGAACTTGCAAAATCGGTCGCTTGGACCTTTCTTGCCTTGTCCGCCTCCCTGAGCAGGCTTTTTGCCCTTGTAGTTATTGTTGGGCTTCTTCTGCCCATCCTTGGGAGGAGGTGCGCGATCCATACCAGCAACGGTATTGTTCGCATCACCTTTATTCTTCTTCTTCTGGGACTTCTTGTCACCGTGGTTCTTCTTGCTCTTCTTCTTCTCATCCACACCAGTTTGGCGGGCGGCTCGCCCTTGTCAAACGCCTTCTTAGATCGAACGCTCTGCCGCGTTAGCATAGCGATCGGCCGCCTTGAACAGGTCGTTGGCGGTCCAGGTCTCATTGATCTCGAGATCCTGGGTGAGCCGCTCGTCGCGGACTCCGTTTTTGAAGGCGCGGACAACAGATTCGTCCGAGATGTTCGGGATCGTGTTGCGGATCTTAATGAAGCGCTTCACGAAGTTGCGGAGGGTCTCCCGTTCATCCGGATCATCTGTGCAGATCATCCTCCTTGCCCGACGCACGTAATGACTCTCGGAAATTAGCGATCGAGGCGTCACAAAGCTGGTTCCATGAGTGATGAAACCCTCCTGGCGATTGAGCAGCCCACGTCCGAAAGCAACCCTCAAGGATACGGGAGGTAATTAGCCATAACGAGCTCGTCACCCCCGGCTGCCATGATGGCTGTAGCGTAGATGGAAAGGAATTCCTCTGGGTTCTGAGTCCCATTGTACCTCTTCATGTGACCGGGCTTGAACTTTGAGGGCCACCGGACAGCTCGAAGCTCGTCGGAGAAAGCACTGCAGCCCAAAGCATATGACCGGCCACCTTCCCCGGCAGAACCTAGTCTTGAGAAGACGTTGGCCCTGTTGCGCGGAGGAGCTCCTGCTGAACGGGCTGATTTGGCCTGGAGAAACCCTCTCCGGGACAATCCACCACGCTCCTTCCTCGTGGTCGCAACGACGCGCTCCTCACAAGGGGACCGTCCGTGATCATGGCGTCTTGGCTTGCCCTGTTGTCGCGATGACTACGAGGACTCGGCGAAGCGACGGCGACCACGGTAGCTGCTCATGGACGATGATCCTTCGATGGCGGCGAGGTCACGCGATCGATCGAATCTGTCCAACCATTCCGGCGGTTTGGTGTCTTTGCTGGAGGAGTTGTTGACTTCTCCTAGAGACTTTAGGCCTTGACCAATCGTTCTAGGTTAGAAGCAACAGACGCCTATACTGGCGAGGTCGGCCTGGTTGGTGGATCTAATCACCGGTTATGGCCGCGAGTCGTTCCCGACTACGCTCTAGGGTTCTGGGACCCCGAGGCATCCGCGTTACGCCCGAGTCCGATTCTGGGAGAACTAACCCGACGGAGAGACTTCTCTGGGAGACTTGGCGAAGGCATCGCGGTGTGGTCGCGACGCTGTCGCTTGCTGCCGATCGCGGAACAGCGTCCACGGTCGATTGATGGAATCGTCGAGGTTGCGGCGAATGACTTCTTGCTCGCGAGCGACCAACCGTAGACCTCGTCTTGATGCCGAGCGAGTTAATCTGCCCGACCTCGCCACGGCCGCCACGGCCGTCACGGGATCCTCGAGGTTCCTACATCGGCCATGTTAATGCTGCGGGGCCATGCGAAGGTATGCTAGACGGTGTCATCGCCGTGTCTCCACGGTAGAGTCTACCGACATAGCCTTGGAATCAGCAGATCTAAACCGTCGTAAAGATCATCGCCCGTAGTCGCTGCCAATGACGGAGTGCGATCCGAGGCTATCTCTGCCATATAAGCGGAGACATCTGCCTCGGATGCGGAAAGTGTTCGAGATCGAACAGATCGATCTGAATCGACCGGGATGAGACATCCATCCTTCCGAAGTAACCCTCGGGAAGCATCTCAGATCGGCGACGGAGTTCGACATGCTCGATCTGCGTGTCCCCACGGTCGGCGCCAAATTGCCGACGGTTGGGATATCGACCAAGTCAACCAAGGTTCTTCAAGGAGGAGATAGGAGACACGCCGAACAACCACGAACAACAACGAGCAGAGATGGGGTTTTTATCCGGTTCAGCCTCTCGGGAGATAATAGCCCTCGTCCGGCCTTTCTTTATATCAAAGAGGATTACAAGGTGGAACTTCGGCGAGATCGGCGGTTCTCGGTGAGTAGTATGCGAAAATCTATCTGCCAAGGGTCTAAGCTAGATGCTAAGATGTAAAACTCAATGCCAGGGATCCTCTAAACGCCGTAGGGGCCCTGTTTATATAGTGCGGAACAAACCGACCTACCGAGGAATATCGGTCGGGCTAACTACGAGATCGAAACGAACTCGAAGACATGCCAAATATAACCTCGGTAGATAAGGTAAGCTCCTAATCTTGGGGATCACGACTCCTAATCCAATCCGGGAAACCACGTCCGGGTCTTCTCGTAGCCGTGCAGAGCTCTGTTCGAGTCGGACTCAAACAGGACGTCTTGGCCATTACGCACCGTGCCAGCCAGGAAGCTGTTCGGCAGGATGCATATGGGCCAGATGGAACCTTCCAGGGAGCTGGGCCCTGGTAGGCTGTTCGATTGGGCCGTCAGGGAGTGGACCATGGCAATGGGCCGTGATTTTATCCCCGACAATATTTTTTTGTTAGTGCAATGATAATTATGTCAATGTTTTTATGGATATGCATGGAACCTATATTTATTTTTACCAAGGGAAAACCGATGTAACAACAACCAATATCTTATTCAATTGCTTCAAGGTATGTCAACGAACTGCTGGTATTTTAATAACCAGAAGCTTCCTTTCTTTTTCCTCTAACGTAGGAATCTTAATCCTATGGCTCCCAAACTCAGTACCAAACTCTTAGCATGTATTTTTTTAGCATTTTGTTCAGAGATACACAACATATTGAGTGAGTTTCTTCGCATGATGTCTTTTTATTTGAATTTGAATTTTTCTTCATAGTTTATAGATACCTTTTCTTTGCTATAGTTTTGATTAGATTTAAATTTTCCGAATTATGCACTCAAAGAAATTAAGCAGTGGAAAAATAACATACCTGCTAATTTTTTATTTCCTAACGCAGATATTGTGCTATTGAAACCATCGGTCACAAGAATTGGTTTGACAAGGGACACTCTTATTTATTTATCAGTGGATGGAGGTGGGGTAGATACCAGACCTATTGAGCTTATAGAGCCCTTTGGGGTAAAATACTACTTCAATTTTTGCGTATGTGCATACGCAAGAAATTTAATTATGTTCTCTAATTTTCTTTATTAGCTAGAAGTAAAAATTGAGTTTCAGGCTATAGGTTGGGAACGGTAAACTGTTAATTATACTTTACATTGATTAGTATGTTGTTATGAATGTGCTATATTGTTGGCTTGAAAACTTAATAAAAGCATTGCGATAAATCCGGGAGGACCACGATTTTTTTTGATTTTATCTATGAGCATTGCAATTGAGCAGGGGAGTTGCGCTCTGCCTGTCTACTTCTTTTATTTCATTATAATGCCTATCATTGCCAAAGATCATGACATTTGCATTTGCAATTTATAATAGCTAATCCTAATATAGTGTTTGCAAAGCCTGTTGACATGAACATAAGTTTCAATAAATTAATTATGTAGCACAGTAGAAGCGAGAAGACCTTTTAGCCAATTTTAGATTGAGACTCTCTATACGCCACTTAGAAGTGAATGCTTGTCATATTAGCATTCATGTGTTTTCTATTTGCAAGATCAATGTAGGGTAAAATAGTTGTCATAAAAGGATAACTCCTTATTCTCCTATTTTCAATTTTATTTAAATCATTCAGCTCTTTATCTATGTTGCCTTATAGCACTATGCTTGCTACGGTTAAGCAAAAATAGTGGCATGATAGGGATGTTCATGATCAACACCTAAAAAGTGAATATTAGTGTCTTGCGAATTCTTTCGTGAAAATATTTTTGTTCATTACCTACAAATTGTTTTGTTCATCACCACTATTGGTTTGTGCGTCTGAGGCTGAGAAAATCCTAGCGCCATTAGCGAGGTGTGTTTCCGTTGCCTCTTCTTGACGCATCGCCAGGAGGGAAGCAGTCCTTGGATCTCTAGCTAGATCCGAACCTGAGAATGCTCTTTCTCAAGTGGCAGCATAAGAAATTTTAGCATAGAAGATGATAAGAGCAATTTTTTTTTTTTTGCAGAGGTGATTTCATCTTGTCATATGATTTGTTGTGTTCAAGAAGAGGAGGCAACGGTACTCGTGAATTTGTAATTTTCCATGTATATGTATGAAGGTAACTGAGATTATACATCCAAAATTACAAATTGATTGAATTGTATAAGATCCACTGCAAATATCTCTTATTAAAGTTTAGTGCTCTTTTTTTCTACAAAAGCTATCATTTGAGATCATATGTCTCTTGTTAAAGTTCAGTGCTCTTTTTTAAAGTTCAAGTTCAGTGCAAATATCTCCAACTGATTAAGATTCAGTGCAAATATTTCTTTTTAATGTTCAATACTCTTTTTTTTTTAACAAAAGCTACAATTTGAGATCAGATAAGTAATAGAGATGCAAGAAAATTCTAAAATGTTATACATTGATCTTTCCTTACATTGATTTCTGATGCCATATTCAGATCTGGGCATCCAGTCCAGTTCATATATAATCAAATTGATGATTTATGTCAAGATTCGTTTGCCAATTGGGTAGCTTTAGCATTCATCAGGTGTAAAAATGGGTGAGCTTTGTTTGAATGCAAACAGAGCCTGTACTTTTTATTTTGTAGAGACTTCAGAATTGACGCTCTGCTGTAGTTTGTGGAGGATGATTGGACTTAAATCCATGTACATACTCTGTGCATATATGTAAATATAGAGGTCATGCTATTTATTCCAAAATTCTGAAGCAAGGCAAGTGAACAATCAGTATATGCCCCTCAAGTGAACATTTTGAATTATGCGCATGAAAGTATATGCCTCTGATCTGTCCTCAATCTTAATTCTCAAAAGTATAGAAAATGTGATAGCTCAATTTGTATCACAAGTGCATGGAAGTTGGAACATTGCCTCTGCTGCAGCATACCAGTGTAAGCATCCAACTAAAAATCTTTTTAACATGATTTTTCTAGGTTCAACAATAAAGAATTTACGTAAGCTGAACTTGACATTCATATAAGCTCTCACCTGTGAACTGCTGCAACTAAATTTTAATTGGATGCTCATGTCATATTCAGTCTTCTTGGAGTTGTATTGATTGAGATAACATACATACCGAATTAGTGGCTTTCAGTTAAAATTGTAATTGCACGGATCAATTGATTTAAACAAATTACAACCTCAGTTTTTTACATATTCTGAATTGATGAACAATAACATGCAACTATGTGAAGGGATCAAATGTGAAGCACAGAGTGCCCATTAGTCATGGCTGACCATAGCAAAACTATCATCTTTTCTAATTTCACAACTTTATGTGGTAAAATTTAGAAACTCTTTTATTTCGTGGAAATATTTTTCACTTCGGTTGCAACGCACAGACACCTTACTAGTACAAATAGTACACGATTATAAGTGAGCAGCTAGCTGATAGACGTGTGCCTGAATGCGTGGAGCAATCTAGGCACATGTTGTCCTGAAGCGTTCGTCCAAAACAGATTCGGCCACCTCAATTTGATCGCCGCCGATTCTTTTATCCTCGCGCGCAGGACAACCTGTGATTTGGTCTCAGCGTTTCTCGCACTCCGGCTTGCCTTAGCCTTGCGTCTCGCCGTCTCCGTGTTCGTTCCCCCTTGTCTCCCCCCCAAAATCCACCGCCGATCTCGATGCCACCCTCCCGCGCCCTCGTGCACGCGCGCCAAATCCCTATCAAACAGCGCCACCTCCCTCGTCTATCTGAAACGGATCAAACAAAGAACCGCATGCATGTGACCGGCTATTTGGGGTGACCCCAAATCTGGAGTCGTGCAGCCTATAGGGGTTGAACACCGATCGACTTGAAGGCTGAGGCCTTTGACTTCACAAGAAGGCCTGGCGCAGCTCGGTTTGGACGGTAACGTCTGACCGCATGCGCCGGCAATTCCCGATGTAGGGTGGCTAGACGGAAGGTGATCGACGTAGCCGGTTCCGATGAGATGGGCTATCTATCTATAGTCGATCAGATCCGTTGCCCGCTTAACTTTGGATATGCCGCAACCTATGCATGATTACGTGATTAAAAAAACACGATGCTAGATCGTTGAAGGCAGAATATGTGGATTTTTTTTGGGGGGTAAATGTGCTTTTCTGGGTGTCATTGCAAATTGCTACAATCTCGCATAAATATGTATGCCATTGCCTATGTCTCCTGAGCCCCCATGTATATCATAACGGTTTTGCTCATGCTTGGCGCCAAAGAAGCGCCGTCACCGCCTTCGCACGCAAGGCTTGCGCCGCCATTGCTCACCGCCCCCACCGACGGCTCGTCGATTTACTCTTCTCTACCTATCTAATTTGCTCGATTTGTAGCTTACGGAGTTTTTTTCACTTTTTTTATACTGTTTTTTCAGTATTTCTGTATGGTGAAATTTCTATACAATCGTACTGAAAAAAGGAGCGCCTGCACGAAATGCAAAACGCAGGCGCCTGCGTTCTAGTCGGTCCCATATCATAAACTACATGACATGGAGATTTAAGATTTTTTTTTGAGGTAACAGGCAGAAATACTGCCATTTCATTAAAGCGGAAGAACGAACTGTACATCATATACAAAGAGAGAAGAGAAGGGGAGAAAAGGGGGGACTCAGCTTAGGGAAATTACAGGCGAGAAGGCTGCCGCCCAAGCGATAAGACCATCCCTAATTAGGGCTATAACTTGGGAAGCGGACAGAGCCTGATTATGAAAGATACGCCTGTTACGCTCCTTTCAGATTTTCCAGATCACATGGATGATGATGCCGTTGAGAGATATCGCAGTAGTTTTAGGGATGCCATGCTGATTGTAGATCCACCATTCACAGAAACCAACCGAGCCGGTAGAAGGGGGTTGGCGAGGCAGAAAAGCTTGGCAAATCGCAGAGGCAAAAGAGCAAGAGCCGCAAAGGTGGTCGACCGTTTCTAGTGGGCCGAGGCAGAATCAACAAGCAGTATTCTGACTTTTCAATAGTGCTTAGACGAGGATGTCCAATGGATTGGACGCCTTACACCCTCACCCACTAAATGATCTATGGTAAGTTTTACGTCCACATGACACCTCGCCCACCTACCCAAACATGTCTCAACTCGCACCACTTCCTCTCTTGCGGTGTCTCATTCCCCACTTGTCTTTAACATCTCTAAAGTCGGCCTAGCTTTGGAAAGCATGTGGTACTTGCTTGCTCTAGAGGATGTTAGATCCGACAAGGAAATAGGTTGGGCCTCTGCCATGACAGATTCAACGATGCCAACGGTGAGATCCCACGGCCCTACACCTATAAATAGTTCATGGACCTCTTACCATGGAATCCCTTTCCTCTTTCAAAGTTACCTCCTCTCCCAAGAATGGAATCCCATTCCTCCCTAAGCACATTGTCTTCTCTCTCACAGCAAGCCCAATCCTCCCTCACTCCCTCCAGATTTGGGGAAGGAAGTGACCGAATTTGGGAGGAGATAGCTGGATTGGAGGAAAAAGATGACCCACAAATTTGACTTAAAACATTGTCACATAAGTAGTACAACATCTCATTAACTCTTGTGAAACATTTCATTTGTTTTTCTCCGTTCGTTTCAGCTTAATTGCTTAACGGCTTAATAGCTTAATGACTTATTTACGTTTTGAAAAGACACATGCTTTGAGCTTTCTGAGTGTTTTTTCGTTGTTTTGAAGGTGGGTCCTAACGCTTTAAAAAATAAATCAATCGAAATGGATCCGAATCTCGAGAAGCTCTCGAAGTTCAGTCATTTCAGTCGTTCAGCTGTTTAGATCAGGTCAAAAGAACATGCCCTAAACTTTCTTCTCTTCCTTAATGTTTCACTATGAAACACAATTCTAATGTTATCACAACTACTTTTCAATGTTGTAGTGCTCTAGTTCAAAAGTTTTGACGCCTTTCACTACAATGTTGGAGCACTCTAATTTTATTATTGCATCATCAGCTTTTCAATGTTGTAGAGTTTACCTTTAAATTAAACGTCTCATTAATTATTTTTCAATGTTATAGTGCTTACTTTTCAATGTTGCATTGCTTACTTTTTTAGTAATAAAACAAAAAGCATACATGCCACTAGAGAGTCGTCTTTGAGCAGAAATGCCACCGCAGAGATCGAAATATCTGAGGCGCCATTATAGACAGCAACAATGGTCTCGGATGCCATTTTGGTGAGAGGAATTTCAGGAGAAATCTGGATCGAAATCGGTTTAAATACACTGCGACATGTGGGGCCCACATGTCGATCTCTCCTCCTCTTCTTCCTCCTCCTCTCTCTCCTCTCTCCGATCTCTCTCTCTCTCTCTCTCTCTCTCTCTCTCCTTCCCCAATCTCTCTCCGAACTCTCGAGGCACGCCGGCCCGCTTCGCTTCCTTCCCTCGCCTCGCCGGCCTTGCCTGCCCGCCTCCTTGTCGAAACACCGCCGTCGCATCATCCTCCTCGCCGAGAGGTCGGGCCAGCCGCCACCGGAAGACACGGGGGCCAGCCACCCACCGGGCCTTGAGAGAGACCCACCGACGCCTTGCCAGTGAGGAGGTGGAAGGCGCCCATTCTGGCGGGCGCATGGACGAGGATGGGCGAGGAGAGGGCGGCGCCACTATCCCGCCGGAGATGGGGAGATCTAGGCGCGCCCGGCGGTGGAGGTCGGCGGAGGCGGCGCTCAGCGAGAGGATGCAGCGACAGCGCGCGGTCGGCAAGGAGGCGGCGGCGGCGCTCGGCGAGGTGAGGGAGGCGGCGGCGGCGACCTCGCCGGCGGCTCGGAGAGCTCGGGGAGAGAGATTGGGGAAGGAGAGAGAGAGGAGAGAGAAGAGGGGAGAGAGATCGGAGAGAGGGAGAGAGAAGAGGGGAGGAGGAAGAAGAGGGAGTGGAGAGACTGACATGTGGGCCCCACATGTCAGTGTGTATTTTAAACCGTATTTCGATCCGTATTTCTCCTGAAATTCCCTCTCAGCCCTGAAAATGGCATCTGAGACCATTATTGCTGTCTATAATGGCGTCTCAGATATTTCGATCTCTGCGGTGGCATTTCTTCTCAAAGACGACTCTCTGGTGGCATGTATGCTTTTAACCCTTTAGTTTAACATACAATAAGATCTCGATTTAGTGCAACATCAGGTTAAAAAAACTGCAACATTTGTTTCAACGTATTTCAACAACGTCTGATTTGGTGCAAACTGTAACATTTTGACTATTTTGATGCAACATTTGGTTTAAACACACTGTAATATTTTGGTTTTAATATAATATTTTTTATCTAACTGCAATATTTTTTTTACCACACTGTAACAGCATCTCATTTTTATTCAGACGCCCGATTTGTAACGGGACTAATTTTCTTTTTTCCTGCATTGGCTTACCGCACGGATTGTGCTAAATCTGAAGATGGGCCGGTACGCGATGCTGCTTTCACGTTGGGAAAATGATGCTCTTAGATCCGGCCCACGATTAACGGCATGTATGCAACAGCCCAGTTTTGGCTGATAAGGTCTTCCCTTCACCATAATTTTCTAAAAAATAAATTTCAAAAAAAATTGTAAAAAAATACAGGAAGCTCAGGAAAATGTGTAGAATCTAAACATGCAATAAAAATATGATGTTTGCATGCCAATTATATATAAATATATTTGTGTTATAATTGCCTTTTATTATTAATAAATCAAGTATTTAGGAAAAATAGTTTGACTTCTTAAAAAAAAAGAGGAAATTAATTTAGCTTCATGGAATAATGAAAAAATTAAGGAAAATTGAAAGATATTAGTTTGATCTTTGAATTGTAATCAATGTTCAAGAGTTTGCTTGGCAGATTCGTGGTGCCAGACACCGCCAAGCGCCAATTAGGGTCCATTTTTACCCTTAATGACTAGGTATAATATAATTAATATAGTTTATATGTTATTTTCAAGACAACCAGCACTAAACTAGAGTATTAAACTTAATACTTGTACATATACATCTCAAGTAAATAACAATTGTGCAGTGACTTAGCCCACCTTATTAAGCAATTAAGTAAAATTGTGTTAGTGGAAGAGCTCACAAATGCCTAAACCCTAAATCACAATATGATTTGTATGCTTTTTATTTTATTTTTTGGGCTTTTTATGATTTTTTACAACAGAATAGTTATAATTTATTTTCTACGAAACCCTAACTGAGATGTTATGTCAACCAAAACTAGGTTGGTTTCGTCTCAGGAGGAATTTGTCTGATATGAAGAGATTGGGGGTTTGATTGCCTACCTTTGGAGTCAAGGGAGGAAAAGCAATCAGGTCATAGTTTAAGGGGGCAAATGTTTTAAAGTATAATTTTCCTGCTTAGTTGTAAATGTAACCTTTAGCACAATTTCAGTTGTCAAATTCAAATTAACATGAGGTGATTGGAGTAAAAATATAGGAGATTTCATCATATGGCATTACCAAAGATGTGCAATCCATACTATTCCACTCGTGTCTCACTAGAGTGTGAACCTACATGTTAATAAGTCATGAGTGACATACCACATGTGAGTGAGATATGAGTGTCCCATTAAGAATTGCACATGTTTAGAGTGGCATATCATGAATTATTTCTAAAAATACGTAGTACTCTTTTCTAGCGTGGAAATTACAGCCTACTCATCAATAGAAAAATGCTCAGTAGAGCATCCATAATAGGCATCAAACAGAAAAATGCATGGTATAGCATCCATAATTATTAATAGGGCATACAAGGCCGTCTACAAGCATTCTATCATACTTAGAGGCGGTATTTAGCGTTTTTAACTGTTGTGTAGCCTTTAAAAACTACCTTTAAGTTAGCGACAACATTAAAGTATAGAAAGCATTAAATCATTATCATAGGTAGTGGATCTAGACGGCCTAAGGCCATCTCCAATGGGGTATAATTTAGACCAGCTCAGACACTATTCATCCACTTTTCACATCTCATTTTTACTATTCATTTATATTTTTCTCTTTTATAATTAATTCGCTATAGTACTAAGTTGAACTAAGTTAGGCTCCATTAATGATGCCCTAAGTTTAGAGGCAATAGTACTCTCTAACACTATCGCATAAAAGTTTCTAAGTCTTCGAGGCTAGCCCTTCATGTGCCCACACTAGGTTGCGTTTGATTCGAGACTAATAGATGGATTTGCTAAACACCATTGGATTAAGCATGACTTGTAAACACTATTTATTCCCCTAACCCAACAAAAGAGATGAGATGACTCTCTCTCTATATATATATTAAACGACAAACGTTATAAATCTTTTAGTTGCTAAACGTATAACTTATGTTAGGTTAGCTAACCCGATTGGGCGGTTAAGATGTGTTCAGTTAATCTTACTAAGGCCATCCTCAATGCAAAATGCTTATAGCAGGTGCTTAAGGAGAGAGCGTGCTGCCATGTCACTAAGCTTTTATGTAGAAAAACTTATTTTCAATGCATAGAAGCTTATATGCACCTCTCTCAGCATGGTGCTTAATTAAGCATCCATACCCCTCTCTAAGCACCCATGCAAGCACCTTCTCTATCCTACATGACAAAAAAAAACCTGGTTTTTTCTTTAAGCACTTGTTTAAGCACCTGCATTGGAGATGGCCTAAGAATGAAATTCAGTCCTAGAGACAATACTGTCTAACCATTATAAGGTGAAGTGCGTTTGTTTGGGATTGACAGTCAAAAGTATCATATTGTGAGAAAAACTTAATGATTTGCCACCTCAAATAAGTGCATTTGATGATTTGTCATCACATGTCTACAACATGCGAATCGTTCTGTGTCTATGACATGTGGGTCCAATGGCAAATAATCAACCCAATCACCATTGGATGACAAATCATCAAATCCCCTGAATCTAAATATAAGATGCACGATTGTGTAAAAAATATTCTAAACTAATTGATAGAAATAAACGTTTGAAGAGATTTTCTAAAGGGGACCGACTAGAACGTAGGCGCCTGCGTTTTGCGTTTCATGCAGGCGCTCCTTTTTTCAGTACGATTGTATAGAAATTTCACCATACAAAAGTATTGAAAAAACAATATAAAAAACTGAAAAAAACTCCGTAAGCTACAAATCGACAAATTAGAAAGGTAGAGAAGAGTAGATCGATGGGCCGTCGGACGAATGGCGGTGAAGCGATCGGTGTGGCGGCGGCAAGTAGCAGCAATGACGGTACTGGCGTCCTCGGCGTCGGCGGCAATAAGAAGAATGACGTCGGCGGCGGCCAGCCTTGGCGTCGGCGATGAAGCGGCACGGCACTAATTAATAAAATTAAATAAACATTTGGATTGTGAGCTTTGTATTTTTAAAATATATAATTAAAACTAATTAGTCTATAGTGTACTCGGCAAATAGCAATACCTTGATTTAGTAAAAAAGAATGAGGATGGACCTATTTCCCTTGTGTCGATGCATTTCTGGACTTCTTCTTGCTGTATAAACGTGTCTCATATGGTTGTCCAAAAAATTTCAAAAATAGTTTCTTCTTTAAATGGTTGAATTTGGGTGAGTATTGGCATGACCGGAACAAATATTTCTCACCTACTAATTTCGATGGTCGTTTTAAGAAACAAAGTTCTGAGCATTGCCTGCTCTGTTTCTAGTACGGGAAACACTTGACGAAAAGGATTGGTAAAAGTATGGGCAACCCGCAACCCTCTCGCTGGTTTACTCAAGCAAGAAAGGAAACGAGAGCTCTTGATGGCAACACAAGCCCTCATCTGCAGCATAACAATCTCGAACACCTACACTCCTCGCTTTCGTTGCATTCTTTACACAAAAGCGCTAACGGACGACATTAGTTTATTCACTATCAGTACGCACACTAGAATGAGCAAAACCACCAAAAATTTCTTGTTGAGAAGAACGGACAACAAAGGCAAGAAGTATGGACAAGCTCAACACATTTTTTTGCCCACCATGAATTCAAAACCCAAGACCATGCCAAGTAAAACTTGGGGCGCTAAGGAAAGCCTCCGTATATCAACGCACGGTTCGTGTGCTGATCATATATATATAAGAGGGCGCCAAACACATGTCCCAACTCACCAAGCACAGCACTGTTTCTTAATTGTACAAGGCATAAACCCACCCCCTTCTTAATTATATCATCACGTAGCAAATCCTACCACAAGCTTAAAACGTAGCACGCATGGCAATGGCAATGGCAATGGATGGCGGCGTGTTGCACTTCCATCCCTACGGCGTCGCCGCCGCGGCAGTGGCGTTGGTTTCGGCGTACATGGTGTGGTTCTGGGCGCTGTCGAGGCGCCTGTCCGGGCCGCGGATGTGGCCGCTCGTCGGCAGCCTTCCCAGCGTCGTGCTGAACCGGGCGCGGGTCCACGACTGGATCGCCGACAACCTGCGGGAAACTGGGGAGGCGGCGACGTACCAGACGTGCATCCTGCCGCTGCCGTTCTTCGCGCGGCGGCAAGGGCTGGTGACGGTGACATGCAACCCGCGGAACCTGGAGCACATTCTGCGCTCGCGCTTCGACAACTACCCCAAGGGCCCCATGTGGCAGGCGGCGTTCCACGACCTGCTCGGCCAGGGCATCTTCAACTCCGACGGCGAGACGTGGCTGCTTCAGCGAAAGACGGCGGCGCTCGAGTTCACCACCCGGACCTTGCGCCAGGCCATGGCACGCTGGGCCAACCGCTCCATCAAGTACCGCCTGTGGCGCATCCTCGCAGACCACTGCGACGCCGCCGCCAGCGTCGACCTCCAGGACCTTCTCCTGCGTCTCACCTTTGACAACATCTGCGGACTCACCTTCGGCAAGGACCCCGAGACGTTGTCGCCGGGTTTGCCGGAGAACCCCTTCGCCAACGCTTTCGACGAAGCCACCGAGGCGACGCTTCAGAGGTTCCTCTTCCCCAGCTTCTTGTGGCGCATCAAGAAGGCGCTCGGCGTCGGCAGCGAGCAGAGCCTGCGCAAGAGCCTCGCGGTGGTGGACCAGTACATGACGGACACCATAGCGGCGCGCAAGGCGACGCCGTCGGATGACCTTCTGTCCCGGTTCATGAAGAAGCGCGACAGCAATGGCAGGGCGTTCCCGGAGGACGTGCTCCAGTGGATCGCGCTCAACTTCCTGCTGGCGGGGCGGGACACGTCGTCCGTCGCGCTCAGCTGGTTCTTCTGGATCCTCATGCAGAGGCCGGATGTGGAGCATAAAGTGCTCCACGAGATCGCCTCCGTCCTCATGGATACACGCGGCGACGACACAGGGAGGTGGATCGAGGAGCCTCTGGACTTCGACGAGCTCGAGCGTCTCGTATACCTGAAGGCGGCATTGGCGGAGACGCTGCGGCTGTATCCGTCCGTGCCACAGGACTCCAAGTACGTGGTGGTGGACGACGTCCTTCCCGACGGCACCGTGGTGCCGGCTGGCTCGGCGATCACCTACTCTATCTACTCGGTCGGAAGAATGGAGAGTATATGGGGGAAGGACTGCACAGAGTTCCGGCCGGAGCGGTGGCTGTCGGCCGATGGTACCCGTTTCGAGCCTGTCAAGGACGCCTACCGCTTCGTGGCGTTCAACGGCGGACCGAGGACATGCCTCGGCAAGGACCTTGCCTACCTGCAGATGAAGTCCATCGCGTCGGCCGTGCTGCTTCGCCACTCGGTGGAGCTCGTGCCGGGGCACAAGGTGCAGCAGAAGATGTCCCTGACGCTGTTCATGAAGAATGGACTCCGCGTGCACGTCAAGCCTCGGGATCTTGCTGCTTACATCGCACCAATGGAGGCGACACTTCCGCTGGGTTCTGTCGTGTTCCCAATCACCACCGCCGCCGCTGCATAGGCTTGCATTCGCCTGCGTACAATATGGCCTTTTCAAGCTTGCTGCCCGGCCTGATGAAGTTCTGCTTGTTAAATCGGAAAATGCTCTTAATTTTCCTTTGTTTCCATGCATCGTAGAGAGCTCTTTAAGCAACGCGGTCAGGATGTTCGTGCCTTGTATGGTTGCGTACGCGTGTACTGTCGGACGATTGGTCGTATACTTATGTTGAGGTCTGTGTTGGAAACATTGCGGTTTAAGCAAATTCGACAAACGATTCATTTTGAATATAACAAAAGTAATAAAGCCATGAATTAAATTCAGAATCATGAATTCTCCAAATATAAGCAACAATGCATATAAATTCATGATCAACATTGACTTGAAAAACATGGCAGTCACTAATCCAATCAAACCAGCATAAAGCTCATGTTAAAATGATTATAATTTGCTCTCAGATTGCAATTAAAGGGTTGCTAAAACAAATTAGCCATCCAGCAGTTAATAGGGCAATATATCATAGGTAATATTAATCTAGAAAATAAAGCTTTAAACCCAAGAACAGTACTGCTCAAGCCTAAAAGGGGTCAATTACTTCTCTATGTGCATAACCAATTAATCACATGATACCAAAGTTTAATGGATCAAAGTAGCAGTTCGGCCATACCAAAACAGCCACAAATCTGAACCGAACAACAGCAAAATTACTCACTTCACTAACTAGTAAGTAGACAAAACAGTACTAGTTCTACAGGTTAACAAATATAAAGGGCAACAGTAAAATTGATCAATTAAGACAATCAACAATTACCAGATCATACACAAGGAGGCACCAAATTAAAGGACCAAGAGCAGTACTAAACTAGGTCTACGTACCAAGCCTTTAATTCATAGATTTATGAGCCTCAAAATAAGCAATCATCATCGAGCAAAATAGAGCCCACAGAAACAGTGCATATATCCTAATCGAAATTAGCCCCAATTCAAACGAATAGGTCTCCAAATCACCGATTGGCCTGCTGCGCAAAGAAGGAAACTGAAACACTTACGTAGCGTCGGATTCGAGCCAAGAACGAAGAAGCAAAGCGTGCTAAGTGCATTGTCCTAGAAATCAGATCGCTAAGCTACAATTCGCAGCCACCGACGAATGACCCAGAGACGATGCCGTCGTCCCCACCACGGCTGAGCCACGGAAGGAGCCCGAGATGCATAGAGGAGCATCAACGAGCTTACGACGACCACCCCGTGGCCACCGAGAACCAAGTCGAGGAAGAATACCACCACAGCCGCTCGCTCCGGACGCCAAAGCGCCGGCGAATAGTAGCAACAGATCAAGGGAGATGAGAGGGGACTAGCTAAAGCACACATTGAAAAACCCCCAACTCCGAGTGAGTGAGACAGTGCTGCCCTTATAGGAGGCGTCGGTGCAACGAGCTCTGAGAAGCTCGGCCACCATGACCACGCGCGCACGCACCTCCGCGCCAGGCGGAGCTGTTCGTTCCAGCCCCAAGCCGCCGCCGCCAGCCTCACCCGGGTGGAGAAAACCTACTTGGGGTTCGCCGGCACCGTACTCCACAGGTAGAACATCTTAGTAGCATTCAATGACATTCCCTCTTGGACATATTATCGGTAGATAAAGGATGACCTGCACCCAGATAGGGATGGAGCACTCACGCATTTCATTGAGTAGGTGTCGGACAAGCAGAAACTGGTGATGCTTGATGAGCAGGTCGTCGATGTTGCTGGAAACCGCAAGGGGCAGGTGCCTCCATCATGGTGCGATCCTCCTAAAGCCCAAACACTACTGAGGTAACAACGATGCCGACACCCGCTTCCCCTTCGTCCCTAATGCTCAACAAAACCAAGATCTGGTCCTTGCCCACACTCTTGTTTACCCCTCTCCAGACTACTCCTGTCCCCGCCTCCCCTGCATCTCTAGCTCCACTACCTTCACCACCTCCTTTCTCTCCAACGTGGCGTAACTCTCCCTGAGTTGGGAGGTGGAGGGAGGAAGCTGGCATCAGGGTTCAAAGAGGCAGCCGATAAGAGTGAGTGGGAGTGAGAGATTAAGAGGTGGCTGTCGCATTAGCGGAACCATGACACATCTGTGAAACCACCCTAAAACCACCCCATTGACCAGTAAATGGACTGCTCAAGCTCAGTTTTGATACTTGAGTAACTAATCAAAGCCCGGTTTTAGATTTAGGGACCAATTTGCTTCGATGATAATAGTTAAGGGACCAAATTGGTACTTTTTTCTTTTTCAAACATTTTGATGTTGTGTTAATGACCCACACAAAAGTTGTTGCCCGAACCTCATCATATATAGACAAACATATATAGTAAAGGAGGTGAAAATGAGGACGAGTTGTAGCTCGATTGGTAGATCCTGCTGTGTGCAGGCTACCGCTCTTGGGTTTGAGGATCAAACCTAGGCGCCTCACCCCCGATCCTGATTTTAGGGTAGCCGTGATTTTCAGATTGCATTTCAATAGCCACAAATCAAAAAAGAAAATAAGTCGAGCCAAAAAAAGGAAAGAAGAAGGTGAGCGGAGGGAAGAGTTCAAGCCAATGGGAAAGGATGAGGTCGAGCTAGAAGAGATGAGTCGGAGCTAGAGCCAAGAGAGGAGGGGGAGAACCCGGGTGAAAGAGAGTCCAAGATAGAAGAGGAGACCCAAGCCTATAGCCATTCTAACTAGAGTCAAGAGAGGACGGGGAGTTGAACCAAGCATCCAAGCCCCGAGCCAGTGTCCAAGCTAGAAGAGGGGGAGTTGAGTCCGGCGTCCAAACCCAGAGCCAGGGAGAAGTGGATTCCAAGCTAGAGACAAGAGAGGAGGGGGAGCCAAGCTAGGTTTCCAAGTTAGAAAAGGGGGGAGCCGAGTCCGGCGTCCAAAACCTATAGCCAGGAGAAGGGGAGTCCATGCTAGAGCCAAGAAAGGAGGGGGGGGGGCCGAGCCAGGCATCCAAGCCCCAAGACAGAACCAAGGAGAAAGAGAGTCCAAGCTAGAAGATGAGGGAACCGAGTCTGATGTAGCTCAAAGCAAAATAGATGTGGCTCCATGCTAGAGCCAAAAGAGAGAAAAGGTGCCTAGAGCTAGGAAAAAGGGGGAGTCGAAACTAGAGCCAAGGGAGGAGGGGTTGAGGAGCTGACCCAGGCATCCAAGCCCCAAGTCAGAACTAGGGAGAGAGAGAGTCCAAGCTAGAAGAAAAGGGAGCCGAGTTGAGCGTCCAATCCTAGAGTGAAGGAGAAGCGAGTCCATGATAGAGCCAAAAGGGAGGAAAGGGGGAGCCGAGTCCGTCATCCAAGCCCCAAGTCAGATCAAAGAGCCGGGGAGAAGCCAAGAGTGTGTAGTGATAGGAAAGATATGCAAAAAAAAAAACAATGTAAAAATGGCAAGGAAGAGAGTGTGTAGTGATAGGAAAGAGAGTCCCGTAAAAAAGCAAGCTATAATGATGTTTTCATTTAAATTAATGAAAAAGGGGGTTTGCATCCTGTTGCAAAAAAAAGAGGATGCTCGTTGGTCGGCATACATGACAGTCAACCATCGTAGTAATATGTGCGGTGCATAAACAGTTGTCTCAAGTTGTGATAACGAAACATATGGTGCTTGTCTAGATATTGGCGCTCAAGTGTGATCTCACTCGTCATGTCACGGGGTCAAGCCACGCTCAAACCCCTATTTTATTTTATTTGTTGAGATCAACAGTGTACCCACATAACCGTCGGGCCCACGGTCATTGAGCTATGGTGGGCGACGCCCTCGTGGCCGGCACCACGTGACCATCGCCTAAGGGCTTAGGCCAGAGAGCTGCAACGGGTCATGCCATCATCATGTTAGCATGATATGGTTATCGACCCAAAGTTTGGTTAGTTGTGACTCTAATAGTTTTAATTAAGGTTTTACTACTTTATTACTCTAAACTAAAACAATGATTTGCAGGATAATTCTTTTGTGGAAGAAAATAATGGATCCTCAATTGATCCGCTTTTTCTTTTTTGCTTCATAAGAGTGAATCAGTTTTGTGGACGAAGGATGTGACATATGAGTATGGTTGATGGCCACATCACATGATCACAAACGTGGACCATAATTTGGAATTAAGGTAGCGTGGTTATCAATCATATGTATATGGCACGACATTGTTGTTGTCCCACGCAGTTAACCCGTTGACTCTTACTACATAAGTTGGTCAATGATTGTATGTCCTAATTTTTAGGATTGACCCCTCAGAGTTGGCGGTACGTATGGATGTGGCCGTCAGTCCTAATTAGAGTAGATGGCTTTTGTTTAAGGGTGGATGCATGGTCTTCACCATCAAAACTGGTTGATTTTCTTGGGTGTGACCGTGTGAGTAGATTTTTCTGTACAGTAGATGAGGATTCACGGACGTCCACGCGTAAACCTGTTTCCTGCAACGGCGCCAACCCAATTACGTAGTCCACATAAGCTCCAAGCAGCACTATTACTTCAATTTTGTTCGAAGGATAGCAGCCACACCCATCTTCTATGAGGGGTGATCTCGCATACTTCACTGACTAATATTTTCATGGGGAGCATAATATAGACGAATAGCTAGGATACTTGTGTATTTATCATGTGTCACTTCTCTACTCCATTGGCTAATACTTTCCTGGAGAGCAATAGACGAATAGGATACTTAATTTGTATGTTAATGAGTTAATTAAACTTACTATTACTATATACTTTGTAGGATCGTTCGTGCTAATCACCTCTAATTTGATGTAGTATCTTTTATACCATCAGCGGAAGAAATTAAGTAAAAACAGTAATTAAACAAGATCACATTCAAACCAATCTGAAAATTAAGCTAAGAATGAGAAAGATCGCATGCCGGAACCACAATCCGCTGTTGCATCAAGAACGTACATGGTTTCTTTACATTGAAGCACAAATTTACTCAAAATCACCTTTAATCTCTATATAATCGCCTTTAATCATATCTGAAATTTCACTAATTTTATAGCCGTCGTTAACTTTAGAAAACCCTAAAACCCCTCTTAATCCCGAGCCTTCTCGTCCCTTTTAACGGTGAAAACATAAAATGGGCCGCCGCGTCACATCTCCTTCACCTGGCCTACTGCAGCCCATCAGCCTGTGCACCTGCGCACCCCCCTGGGCCCAGCCACCACACGCGTCCCACCTGAGCGGCAGCCATCAGGCCCTCTTGGGCTGCCACCTTCTGCGCCACGGGCCGCGGACCCCTTTGCCATGAGTCCGCGACCACCACTGCTTCGCTTCGCCCTGACCGCTAGCTCGCTTCCCTCACGCTGTTGCGCATGACGGCCTGCTCCTGCACGGTTACATCCACACCTGCTCCTCTATTTCACTATTAGCTGCTCCCTCTATCCTTCCCTCTAAATTTTCTTCATATTTTATACTGCACTCTAAAAGATTTCTTTCCTCTATTAGACACTCACTACAGGAATCAAACTCAGTGTCGGCGGCCAGAACCGACGTCATTGGTCCAAAAAACCGACGTCATAGGCCTTTGTCGGTGGCTGGCCGACGACACAGATCCGCCGACACTGCTTGGACGACACTGCTCACTTTTGTCGGCGGCCAAGAAATTCCCGACGTCATTTCTCCCCTCCCCCTCCCTGCTCCCTGCTCCCTGCCCCCCAAGCCCCTCCTCGTTGACGTTGGCCGACAATAGACCGCCGACACACCCTCCCTATCAGTGACGTCGGCCAGAGATATGGCCGACGTCACTGCCCTCGCCTCCCCTCCCTTCCCGAGCCCCCTTCCTCCCCTCTGTGACGTCGGCCAGAGTATTCCCGACGACAAAACCCCCACGTCAGTGACGTCGGCCAGAGATATGGCCGACGTCACTGCCCTCCCCTCCCCTCCCTTCCCGAGCCCCCTGCCCCCCTCTGTGACGTCGGCCAGAGTATCCCCGACGACAAAACCCCTATCTTTGGCGTCGGCTGAGTATTCCGGCGACAAAACCCCTGCCCCGCCTAGTCACCACTAATGGCGTCGGCATGGATAAGGTCGGCGTCATCGCTCATCGTCCTGCGAGAAAAATAGCAGGAAATTGATATGAAAACCCAATTTCAATCTGCAAAAATTCATATTACACAACAGAATTCATATTCAATCTGCAAAGTGTATCTCGGGAGGGAGCTAGGTATGAGAGCGGATAGGTCCTAGGACTTAGCCATTATTGGGGGAACATGAAACCTTTGACGTCGGCCCAACCATCCCGACGTCAATGCCTTGCCCGCAATACCTTTGACGTCGGCCACGCGTTTCCCGACGTCAAAGATCGCGTCTTCACCGTCATCCTCACGCACATACATGGACGTCGGCCGAGATGTTTCCGACGTCAAACCACATGCTTTGCCGTCGGTCTAAGCTTGCCCGACATCATAGATACAACAATTCTCGTCGGCCACAAACACCCCGACGTCACAGCTAGCCTGACTCTTCCTCGATCAGAGCTAACCTCACCTACAGATCGGGATGGGAGGGGCTGTGTCGTTGGCTACGCCAGGGCCGACGTCATAGACCATACCTTTGACGTCGGCCTAGACTTGGCCAATGACAAAGCCAACACCTGTGACGTCGGCCACAAGGCTGCCGCCGACAAAGCTCCTCCCCCCCCCCCCCCAAACGCCGGTTCTCTCTGATCGGATAACCCATCCGTACAAGTTTTCAAATAAAATTTTGGTCATATTTCGAATTATTAAAAGCTATCATCTCACTACACGCTCCTCCCGCTCGTCATTCGATGATCTGCGTGGGTTTCTCTGAGATGTGCACGTCGTATAGTTCGATCGGCTTGCAATTCACACAACCAAACACGTTCGAGTTCCGTATACGAACACGCATCTACCTCGGACTTATCGCCGGCCGAACGAGGAGCGCAGTATTATCTTTGCTGCGTTACGTACCCTATAGAACCCTAGAGAGACCCTAGGAGGTTTGGGGCGGAGGGGTCGTGGGCTCGCAAACATATCGACCTGCCGTGCCCGGAAGGGGGAGGGTCTATTTCGTCGGCTACGACAAGACTGACGTCACAGACTAAACATTTCACATCGGCATTGGTTTGCCCGACGATAAATCGCCACCTTTGACGTCGGCCAACATATTGCCTCCGAAACAGACCCTTCCGCCCAACGCCGCAGATCCAAGAAGTTCTATCGTCGGCCAAGCTGTGGCCGACGTCATAGACAAAACTAGTGACGTCGGCCGTCGCTTGGCCGACGACAAAGCACTTCCCCCCTGCTGCCGCCGACTTGGCTTGGCTTGGCTAGGCTTGCCTATAACGTCGGCATCCCTGCTGCTGCCGACAAATCTCCTTCCCCCCCAACCCTGGTTGTCTTTCGCCGGACTAAACTCTTTTGGCGGGAACTAAAATTTAGAAATCCGAAAACGTGCTCTCGGCAGGGCAGATAGTGTCGTCGGCCCAATGTTAGCCGACGTCATCGATATCCTGAGCGTAAATGCGGGTTAGAGCCGACGATATAGCTTGTTCGACCGCGGACAAAACCCTTTTGGCGGGAACAAAAATTCATAAATCCGATGTCGTGCCCCCGGCAGGGCAGGTATTGTCGTCGGCCCTCTATTGGCCGACGTCACTGGTGACCTGATGCTGGTTTTGTCGTCGGGACTGTGTTTGGCCGCCGACACAGCCTGTCGTCGGGATTCTGGCCGCCGACATTGCTTTTATTGGCCGCCGACACAGATATCATTTCCTGTAGTGACTCTATCCAAAGTTACAATATTTTAGAGTCCCTGCTACGGATGCTGCATGCCTAAACTCACATGCATCATGCATGCAGGTGCTGCATGCAAAACACACATGCTGGCATGCTGCAAAACATACACAATTGCTGCATGCACTCACGCACATGCACTCACGTTCACAGTTTCCTTTCCTTTCCTTTTTTTTTTAACCGCAAAAATATATCCAAATAAATCCTGAAAAATCTCATAAAATCATTAGTCCAATATTAGTTCAATAAATCACAAATAATCCCAAATCTTTATCCAAAATTATCGTTTTCCTTCAAAAATATTCCAAAATTCCAAACAATATTTTAATAAACTGAAAAATCATCTCATCACCTCAATTTTCATTCAACATACTTCTTCCATATCACAAAAAAGTTGATGTTGCAGACATGTCCTAAGTTAAAATTTAAATGGCTTTATCTATGTAATTTTTTTTGAACTATTTGGATTGAATAAATAAACACTATATGCATGGATTTGTCTTTAAAAAACACTTCCATAATTATATATTTTTTTATGGATTTTATGATACAGCGTGATGCAGGATTCAAAACGACATGGCAAAGACGTGCAAACATAGCACAAGAAAATTAATTTGCCGGCTCCAACAGTGCAAGGTGGCCGCTACGCAATAAATTTAGGATCCATAATCTTTGTGTTCGATTAATTTGGCCAACCAAAGGATGGGCCGGTGATCACACATTGAGATATCTCGACGAGTGAACCAACCAGCTGAGAGAATTGGCTCTTCTTCTTGCCTCCCCCATCTCCAACTCCGGTGAGAGGAGGAAGAAGGAGAAAGAAAAAGGTGAGGAGATGATGACATGTGGGCCCACACATGTCAGTCCGTATGTTTGCGTATTTGGTTCGTGTATAAGATGAAAAATACTGAAAAAAACCGAAAATGGCATTGGTGATAGATAGTTGCAAAAATAATGGTATCTAAAACAATATCGAATTTGTAATGACAAAATCGAAAAAAGAACTTTGTAATGGCACACATGAAAAAAATCTTTTTTTTTCTCTCACATGGCTCAAGGGCTTTTTTTACATTGGACAAACCGTCATCTCCAGTATCCAAACCGAGTGTTCACATGCCTTACACTAGCATCCAGCCATACGACCACTCTATCCAATGTCTATACTTTGCATAGAAATAAAGATAAATCCAACAACAAGAAAGTAATAAAAATCAAGAATAATTTAATACCGAGGTATTGGTAAGCAATAGTACTTTAATATGGGGTGATTTAGTATTTTATTGATTATTAATTATTCCTATAATTATTATTAATTGGAATATTTTATGGAATTAAGCATTTTAGTGTATTTTATATAGTTTCGGCGACTTGTAGAAGTGGCGATGCAAGCAAAACTGTACACAACGGACGTGCAACTGCATGGCCTGTGGTGCCCTCTATTGGGCCGACATTAAACTGTCTGCGTGCCTGTTCAGCCCACACGCTTTAGGCCCTGTTTGTTTGAAATTGCAAACTTCTCCAAAAATGCTTTTAAAAGGAAAAAAAAAAAAATTTTACGAGAAAAGCTTAGATCCTAGTATAAATTGGACTTTTGGTGGCTTTTGGCTTTTTTGAAAGGGGTTCCCAAAGCTGGCTGTACGAGTAACGAGCAACTGCTTAACTGTCAGGCGCACCATTGATCTGTTGCTTCCGAAAAAAAAACTTTCTACTAGTGGTACTAGACAATTGTGATCTCCATGTTAATAGACAACACGGTCCTCTTGATTGATTCTTGTTACAAGAAGGAAACAATGACCATAATGAGTAACTGACCAACTTCTTGACAAATAACAATTAATCGTAAACAGTAATAACCATGATCAACAACACTAGTCGGTGCTGCGAAATCCGGTGGATTCCTGCGGCGGCAATGACTCACTAGTTCTTCTCCTTCTCCTTGTTCTTCGAGGGGATGCGGCCGTCGGTGCCGGCGAGTATGCTGTACTTCTCCTTGCGCGTGATGGTGGTGCACTCGAAGCCGAGCTGGCCGCTGATGGTCTTCTGGATGTAGTTGGCCACCTCGATGGGCGTCTTGCCGCCGCTGCAGGTGAGCTCCTTGGGCAGCTGGTTCAGGAACGTGATCTCGTACGTCGGGCGCGGGTTCATGAAGAAGAAGTAGGGGTCCATGATCTTGAACCCCCGCACGGTGGAGCCGTGGAACATGCTCTCCTTGGTGTTGATCGCCACCGGCACGATGCGGTCGGTGAGCTCGGCGAAGAGCGCGCTGAACCGCAGCAGGAACGGCTCGCGGCAGGTGGTGCCCTCGGGGCAGATGACCAAGTCGCCCTCCTCCAGCAGCCGGCGGATGTGCTCCGCGTCCTTCTCGCGCTCCCGCGTCAGCGCCACGGCCTTGATTGGCGAGATGAGCTCAGAGAACTTGGAGATGCTGTACGTCACGCAGCTCACCTTGCGGCGGAGCGCGACGGCCACCTCCACCGGGTCCAGCACCGTGCGGTGGTTGCAGACGAAGAGGACGCCCGGGTGGCCCTTCTTGGGCGGCGGCGGCGGGTGGCCCTTCACGATCAGCCTGATGCCCATGAGCTTGTAGGTGTAGAAGACGATGCGCTCCGGGAGGGGCAGGTTGACGTACACCCGGAGCAGCGCGAGCGCGAAGCCGAACGGCATCCACAGGAAGGTAACCACCGCGACGAGCGGCGTCGGGCGCTGCGCGAGGCGGCCGTCGTGGAGGATCAGCGGGCACAGCAGCTGCTTCTTGGGCACCGGGCTGTACTTCCTTGATATCACGAGGTAGGCTTCCTGCACGAGTGCGCAGCCACAGTACGTAGGTGTGCTCAGCGTCAGCGTGCAGGGCACCACAAGTGTCAATTACTGACATGTCAAGTGCACAGCACCGGCATCCTGCTTCTTTAATGGAGCGCTTTGTAACTACGTCTGTACTGTTTACCCACTGTATAGTATTTTGATCAGCGTAATCATTAATTTCGCCGCGGTGCAGTCGTGCAGACATGCAGTGCAGTACACTTCCATGAGTACTTACCGAAATTAATCTACTCCCTCCAGTTTGATAATTCCTGTCATTTTAGACATGATCTCACATACTAAGAAAGTATTAAATATCTCGTAGTACTTCATATGGTCAAATAAATGCTTGTAGCTTAGTGGTTGCTCCCACTTTCCCATAAGTTGCATGTCTAGATTCGAATTTTGATACTACACTTTATTTACATGCACACCCAACAAATGGTTCTAGGGCTACGTAAAGTTTTGTTTGCAATCAATGCATCCTAGAACGACAGGAATTTTCCAACTAAACACAAAACGCTCCAGCGACAGGAATTATCAAACTGGAGGGAGTATCTATCTACTGTCTATATAAAACAGAGTTAAACGGAGCCACCACATTAATCCTAAAATCCTATAAATTCCCACGTTAATCGAAAAATAGTAGAAATTCTCACGTTAATCATAGAAAAAAGAAAAAATCTACATCTTTGAATATGAATATTATTATGTAAATCTAACGGTCAATATTAACCTCTCGAAAAATAGTAAAAATTCTCATGTTAATCATAGAAAAAAAATCTACATCGTTGAATATGGATATTATTATGTAAATCTAATGATCAATATTAACCTCTCGAAAAATAGTAGAAATTCTCACGTTAATCATAAAAAAAGAAAAAAATCTACATCGTCGAATATGGATATAATTATGTAAATCTAACGGTCAATATTAACCTCTATAACAAACTACTGAAGCTGATCTATATATTAGAGATAAACTCTAAATCTAATCTGATATATTATCTATATCTTAACACAAATCTAGCCACGCAAACGCGCGGGTCACCTTGCTCGTTATATATAAAGGAGGGGAAAAAGAAGCCACCACGTTCGTCCACATTATCCAAATTATTTCAGCCGTTCGATCAACAGTGGGACCGAATTATAACGGACAAGATCAATCAAAGAAATTCTCACATAATTCAAGAAAAAAAATAAAAGATCTATGCCGTTGATTTTGTGAGGCCGGATTATAACGGCTTAGATTAAAAGAAGAATATTAGATATTCGGATTAAATACTAAAGATGATATAATATGGTTATTTTATCTATTCAATCGACTGTGGGACCAAATTATAACGGGATAGATTAATCAAGAAAAAAAGATCTATGCGGCTTAGATTAAAAGAAAATATTAGAAATTCATATTAAATACTAAAACTGATATAATATATTAGAGATAAACTTTAAATCCGATTTGATATGTTAGAGATAGATTATGAGTTAGAGGTAAACACTATACACCAAAACAAATCTAGCCATACAAACGCGTGGGCCACCTCGCTCGTTAATGAGTAAAATGCACCAGAGGTCCATTAACTTGTAGTGTGGTGTCATTTAGGTCCATCAAATTTCAAACTACAATTTTGGATCCATTAACTCTTTAAGTTGCTTATTGCAGGTCCGTACCCCTTCGTTTTAGTTTAGATCCGACGTGGCATGGACAACTTAAAGAGTTAATGGACCTGCAGTAAACAATTTAAAGAGTTAATGTACTTGCAGTAAACAACTTAAAACGTGGTGTCCATGTCACGTTGAATCTAAACACAAAACGAAGGGGTACGAACCTGCAGTAAACAACTTAAAGAGTTAATGGACCCAAAACTACAGTTTGAAAGTTGATGGACCTAAATGACACCACGCTACAAGTTAAAGGACCTCCAATGCATTTTACTCTTAATTAATCATATATATGGATCGTTGTGCTTGGATTCGGCGCTGCTTACGTTTGGTCCAAATTGACAATTAGCTCGCTGCTTAAATTGGAGGGCTAACAATGATGATGAAACGGACAGTGATATGGAAAGCACGTACAAATACAGTGCGAAGAAAAAAAATGAACCAAAGTTTGTCACGGTTGTTGCCTTGTTGGGCCAGCTATGTTGACATTGTTGAGGCAGCCAGGCAGACCCGGCACAGGTTATCAGGCAGTAGTGAACTGTGAGGCTAGCATAACCTAGAATTTTTTTTTTTTTGCCACTCTATTGGATGACCTCTAACTATTTTTCACTCTGTATGATATGTGAATCCATCTGTGTCTATGACAGTGGGCTAGAGTGGCAAAATGGTAAGAATCAATATTGAGGAGAGCAAAATTGCAATTGATCCCTAACAAACCAGTCCTACCGGAAAAAGGGCGAAAGATTTTAACTGCAAAATTTTCGCCATGAAATCGGTGACCTCTCCACCCCACCAAGAGAGAAATTGGTTATTCTCCAAGGGTAGTGCCGGAATGACGGTCCCAGGGGGAAACGAAACAGGGGCAGTATTTACTTCTCTGCAAGTCCGGACGAGAGAGAAGAAAAGATCTGGCAGGCTGCCGTGCCAGGCTCAGCAGTCAGCACCAGCTTTGATGTCACACGCTGAGCGCCGGCCGATCTCCATGAATGCGCCCGGGACAGCCGGCCAAGGCTTCAATTCTCACCAAACAACCGTAAATGGAGCCGGACGAGCCAGTGGGCGAATCCGCATTCACTCCGGCGGGGCCACTGGCGAGCGAGAAAGCCGGGCTTCCATGCTCTGGCATCTCGGCTCACGATGATACCAGCCTCTCTCATTAAGCTCCATGTGATTAGTGAGTGATTAAGGATAGCGACAGTGCCGACAGCACAGCAAATTTCTGCTAAACCTGCGGAGGATCGGAACAACATTGGGAGCTGGCCAAGTGCCAACCTCTGCATATCCTTAACGAAGGGCCTGACACAGACAGCGTGCGTGCCCTGAGCTGAGGCTACGCATAGTTTGTTACCGACTCCACGTGGCGAACTTGCACGAGGAGGGCGTGATTAGCAGTTTAACATTCCAGGAGTTAAAACCTCGGCTCGCCTATTAACTAGACTGTTATATATAGCCTTGTCGAATCGGAAGACAGGGCAAGTGACTAAAGTGAGATGCTAGTGGTAGCTACGTTGTCCAACGACTGGCTGTTCGTGAAAGAGCTGGAGTACTTGCAGTTTCCATACTCTCGCATGTGACCTGTTCGATACTACGAGGGATACGGGAAGTTCGCCTGAATTTAGCTTATCTCGTCTAAGCGTAGCCTAAACATGCAGTTCGAAGTCCACCAAATTGGAAATTGGAAAGCGGGGGAGGAGTCAAACCTTGCATATGGACATGAAGTCAAAATCGGTCTCCCTGTCCCCCAGGCCGACGTCGGGCAGCTCGTCGCCCAGCTCCTTCACGACGGCCTGCTTCTTGTGGTCGCCGACGAGCACCCCGGGTTTCACCATGAACCCCGTGGCCTTGCCGGACTTGCCGACCTCCAGCTCCGTGCCGACCACCTTGTCGGCGCCGAGGAACGTCTTGGCGAACGGCTCCACCATGATCCTGGGGCTCGCCGTGATGATGTACCGCTTGCCGAAGGAGCTGAACACCCTCCAGCTCTCCGGGTGGACGTCCTCCGCGTAGAACTTGGGCAGCACCGACCGCGCCACCATCTCGATGTTACGCACCTTGAGGCCGGCCACGGAGATGTACACCAGCGTGCTGATGGCCAGCGACTCGGAGAAGAAAATGTAGGTCACGTAGACGAACGGCACGGACAGTAGCAGCGCCACGGCGCGGAGGACGCTGCCGGCCTCGAGGGCGACGAGGAGGTAGTACGGGAAGGCGCTCCGGGAAATGAGCAGCGTGCCGTCGAAGTCGGCGGCCACCGTCTGCTCTGATCTCCCCTCGGAGCTGCACTCCTCCACGGGCTTGAATCTTTGGGACACCATCGCCTCGCCTCAACCTCGATCGATCTCACCAGCTGGAGATACACGTCGACACTCCAGCGGAGGCTGGAGAGAGGAGAAGCGTGGCGAAATGGTGCTCGACAGCCCGTGCCAGTGCAGTAGTGGAGCAGCAACAAGGGAGTTTAATATATGCAAGGCTGGTGGTGACTGGTGATGGGAGGGGGATCGAGAGTCCAGGACGGTGTATAATTGCAGGCACCTTGCATCTAACTTAAGAGGCCATTACTTCTAGAGTGTGCGACCGCGATCGATGCTGCCAAAACCTGCGAGGCTGCTACTTGACAACCGTGGATTTCTTGAACGCTAGTGCAAACGAACGTACACGTAGCTAGGGAGGTCGCTAATTAGCTAATTTAGGTAGCCATGCGCGCTCGTTTCTCTCCAAACTCTTGAATTCATGTGATGCATCTTAGATAGATCATCTATAGTATTATATCAGATATGGACGTTATTGTTTAATACTCTCTATAATATTGTAGGGTAGTGTAGTGTAAATTGTGAATTAATTTTAGATAAATAGACAGAGCCAGACACCAATGCGTTTTAGAGAAGAAAAAAAAATATAAAAGGACTGTTGACGATGCACTCGAACAAAATAGTACTACTATATGTTTCACGATTCATGATTCACATCATCTCTGACCTCTCTACCGTCCCCTTTTCCCGTGAGTCACATCTATTCTATCCAAGAAGAAACGTTAACGGAGCATACGATTTTTTTTTTGAAGCAAAGGCCAGGGGCAGGAGAGTTGCTTTGCATTGATTCAAAGATAGAAGGGTTTACAGAGCGGGGGAAGACAACAGCCCCTTCTCCCAAGGGCCTTGAACAAAAAGTTAATCTATTACAAAATTAGCGCCCGCATCCCTCCAAAGGCGCGAGTCATCTAGTAGGTGGTCGAAGAAGAGAGCTCTAGGTCGCTCGATCTGGTAAAAAATCCAGTTGTTTCGCTCAAGCCAGAGGTGCCAGACGGTTGCCAGGACGGCTAAAAACATACCCCAGGAGGACCCAACCTATAGGATGTCATTCGCCCACCACAGCTTGAAGTCGTGGATGTAATTCCAGCCATCCGGGTTCAGTTGGGGTGTTTCTAGCAGGGCAGACAGACGCCCCCAAATGTAGGAACTGAAAGCGTATTGAAGGAGAAGATGTTATGGGGTTTCTAGGCTGCGAGTACAAAGGGGGGCAAAAATAGTTGTTTGATAGTTGTCTTCGGAGTAAGGCGTCCGTTGTGAAGACCAGTTTGTGAAGCAGCAACCAGAGGAAAAACTTGCATTTGAAAGGTGCCCAAAGCTTTCAGACCTTAAGGAGAGTTGGTGTGGCAACCCGGCCCACAAATTGAAGTAAATAAGCTGACTTGACTAAGAATTGCCCATTTGCAGTGAAGTGCCAAAACAGCTGATCGGGCTCATTTGGAGATGTTGATATGTTCTTTCTGGATGCTGCAATGAATAGTGTTGGGGCTAACTGATTTGGTGCGCAGCCGGAGAGCCATTTATCTTCCCAGAAGGAGAGTGAGGCGCCATTGCGCAGGATCGCTGAGCATCTTGCCCGCAGCAGGGCTGCATCGATGTCAGAACAGCGACCATCCCAGAGGGGCGCTTGAGAGGACTTGTTGAGTCAGAGCCATCGCAGCCTGAGGGCCTGGGCGAAGCGGGGAAGGTCTAGAACGCCGAGGCCCCCAGGGGAGCAGACCGTGCTCCAGTTAACCTTGCCCCCACCGATGGTTGAATCCGTCCCTTTCCATAACCAAGATCGACGGATGGAATCGATTTTCTTCAGAATGGACGGAGGCGGTTGAATAGCCGACAGGACGTAAGTTGGCAGCACAGATAGGACTGCCTTGAGAAGGGTGAGGCGACCCCCCTTTCGACATTAGCGGTCCTCGCCAGCCAGCCAATCTAGAGGCGATCTTGTCTATGAGTGGCTGGAAGTGGACGAGGCGTAGTCTCCTAGCAAAAGGGAACGCATATCACAGTATGTAATGTGTGGAGGCCGGTGGCTTTAATCGAGTCGGAATAGTTGGTTGGGAAGTTTATAGGTGTGGTAGCTTGGCAACGGCAACCAATTGATGAGCCTGCCTGCGTACGTCGCCGCTCGTCGTTACTAGCTACCTTGACATGACACGGAATATTAGCAAAAAGTCAACGGAACAAACCAGCTGAAAGCCACTCGCAGGCCCATAGATCATACATTTACCCAATCGATAATCTTCGCACTGTACGTTGAATTATAGAAGAAAAATGTAGACCATTTCCATTGTTTTGATATCTTCAGCTGATGCTTCTGTATTGACACGTCCCATGCATATTAGCTATCTGGATGAATGGATCTACGCTCTGAATTCTGATATGTCTCTGCTAATTGCCAACTCTTCCCTTGCTGAGAAGAAACTGGCAAAGAACCAAATAGAATACCACTACCCACTTTGTTGGAAAAAAAAAATCGTGTGCTTATAAAGCAGTTCATAAATGGAGTGGAGACTCGTTATTACTTGTTGGGCGGCTCTAATGGTAGAGTTCTAGGTTGGACTATCATGGCCATTGACATAAGACCATCTGTAAAGCCATGCTAGATGACCAAGACATCTCAACTGAAAATGCATACTACAAATTTTGGAGGTTTCATTGCAAGCTTGCCACACCCAAGACTGGGACACGTAATAAATGACTGATGATTTTGTATACCGATCCAAGGGTGAGTAAGCAAGCACCATTGGATATGCTCCTATAATTAATGTAAGAGGTGCCGATCCAAGGCTGACTAAGCATCATCGCTTATTTCCTGATAGCTGTTCACTCGATCAGTAGCAGGGGTGAATACTGAAGATTGCAATTCTTGAATAAGAAAATTTTCCCAAGAAAATGCTCCACCCTGACGCATATCCATGGCAATATCCACCCTGACGCATATATTTCTAACTTTGGTACTCATTCACCTAAGTTTATATGAGCATTTCCCCATCTTTAATCACTTGTGACGAATAAAGGATAGAACCAAATCATAATGGCAGCAATTGTGTAGGGCTCTACCTGCGGTTGCTCTTATACTCCATATATGTCTTTTTTTTTTGTTCCTTTTATGATTTTGATAGTTCTACTTCCGGTTTTAAAAAAAATGGCAGCAACACGGTCTATTTTGTTTCTGTTGTACTGATCTTTTACATACGCCACCTTCCCAACAGAAATTACTCGTAGTCCAATCGAAAAGCACTACCCCGTTCTTGAAATGCGTGTGCTAAATGAATGGTGGAAAAGGGCGTACTTCCGAAAATCCGAATTGTATGCAAGCAGAGAATGCAGCACTTTTCTTTATAAAAAAGACAGAAGAACCGACGTCCAATTTTATTGAGACGAGTAAAAAATAAGAGAAATTCATTAAAAGCACGGGATATAACCGTTGCCACGTACCGCAGCCAAAAGTTGGACACCACATTCACAAGGCGGATAAGTAGCCCGGGGCACCACAACCCATGCAAAGCTACAACCGCCAGCCATGACACCCACCAACAATACTACTGGCTACCTAGAGGGCGAGCCACTGACGCAGAGGGAAGCGAGAAACGAGTCAGGCACACCGTCACATGCTATGGAAGAGGTGTCGCCGCCATAGAAGAGCGAGAGGACAATGAAAACCTCAAGCAACTCATGACAAGGACGTTGTCGCAAGTACCTGAAGAAGGATGGATGTCGCTACCGCAAGAGGGGGGCTACGACGCAGCTTCGTCAGTATTGCGCGTGGCAGGTTGGCCTTTGACATTATCAGCACTCAGGAGGAGGACATGCCTCGTCGCCACCAAAAAAGGGGGACGATGGGGCTACTCCAACTAGAGCATTTGCCTAGCACACCATAAAGGAGGTCTTGGACAAGGAATACCCGCGATGATGTCTCTAGGGAGAGCAAAGCCTCCAAGGAGGGCAACAACACCCAAGGGGCAAGACTATCGTCATCGTCAGTCGTCGCGAGACGGTCAGGCTTTATACCCAGAGAAATGCATCCCAAGATCCAACCTCCTAGTGTCGTTGTCAACCACACGCCCCTATAACCGGCCCAAAGCCGCGCCACCGGATATGGGAAACTCATCGCTGAACCTGGCCTCCACTCCGTTGCATCACCTCTGCTGCCGCGAGTGGAGGGACAAAGAAGGAGAAGGAAGTGGGTCAGAATTCGACGCCCCGGAATCAACCTCCACGTCGCCGGAACCGGCGTCCATAGCATGGCCTTGGATGGACTAAGGCGTGGCTGCCAGGACTATCTCCAGGCACCACCCCGCTCGTCGAGCCGCCTCAACCACTATCGTGCATCGCACAGTTGCTGCGAGTAGAAACACATCGATCATCTTTGCTGCTTGCATCGGAAAAGGGCACAGGACGCGCATGCCACCACAAGTTGGTTGTCGCCCCGCCAGATTCGTCTAGGCCATCGTCGAATCCAGGTTGCCACGCCACCGAGGAAGGGCCTCACCACCCGAGTCCACAGCGCCACGCTATGAGTTGCGCGTCGCTCGCCCCCGTTTCTAGATCTAGTGGGGCAAACAATAGGGGTGTGGGGAGGTCAGGCGGCTTGGACGCCAGGGCCAAGCCACGGGTCGCGACGACGGCAGCTGCCGATGAGCCCCTCGCGGTGTCGCTCAACACATCGTCACTGTTCCTGCACGCGGAAGGGAAGGAGATGGGTAGGAGAGAAGAGAGGGAAGGAGGGGGAAGGAAGTGGGTGGGGGATTGAGACGGGGAGGCTAGGGTTGAGGCACGCCGACCTCTCCTACCTCCCAGGAGAGACAATGCGGTGTCCCGTTTGAATGATACAGACACAACACTCATGGAACTAGACTACCGTGAAAAGCAAGAGCAAAGTTCCCATGTTCCCCGATACAAATATGCTCTCTTCTTTTTTTCATAATGACGGGGCCTCAAATTTGCTTACCTTTGAAACCCGTCCTGTGGAACATCACTAGTCCTTAGAACAGTATACTAGTGCACGCATTACTTAGCTGGATCATCACATACAATAACATAAGAGCTTTATTACAGCAAAAGATAGTACCAAAGTCGGATACCAAGCTTACAATTCTAAACCGACAACATTTTATATTACAGCAAAAGGGTTGACATTAAGGCGGAAGCTGCGCCATGACATTAGCAACAATCCTAAACTAAGCATGCAACTTCCAGACTGTAGGAGAGCTTAATTCTGGTCTGGGACATCGAAGGTAGGATCGCCTTCCTCATGGCAAGCATAATCTCCATCATCTGGATCTTGGTAATCTAAAAGAGTGAGGGTGTGCGAGGGTTAGTGCGCAATCAAACCGCACTAGCAAGTTAACACCATCCTTAATGCAAAACAGTGATAAAGGCTATATGGTGGTGGTTTGGATATTTTATTTGCACAAAGGCTAATTTTAGAATTATCATATATAAAAACCTAAACCTAGCAATTTTTGAAAGGACATCTCCAAAAAGATGTCGATGAAAGATTATATCAAAGTTTCACAAATCAGAACCCATGCCACACAGGCACCCTCAACCTTTACATTCCCGTTTCCCATCTTCTCTCTCCCACCATCATTCCGGGTCGGCAAACCCCGTTGCGGACCCCATCTTCCCAAGTTTACATGAACTAGTGACCTAACTCCAACTCGATGACTGCCGTTTCACGGATGGAATTGGTCACTGGCGCTCACCCTAGGTTGACAGTGTCAGATTCATCACTAAGTTATTACGGAAGGCTAAAATCTGCCATTACCTCAGGATATTTCGCAATTCGCTAGCCACTAAGGCATATGCTCCTCGAGCTCATATATTTCACACAGATCATCGGTCCCATAGACCCGCCAATCCTGCGCATCCACGCGATGGCCACGCGTTGTGGTGTAGGGGACCATTGCTAACACACAGTACAATGGCCGACGGTAATCCGCTGTACCCACGCATGGACACCCCTCCAGACGAGCCCAAACTCTATCTGAGTTCCACCTTCCTCATGCATGCCTCTTACATAGGCATATCGTGCATATTCCCTGGGTCCACCCTGCCCATCACCCTTCTCCTCCATCATTCCCAACCACATTTCCCGTTTCCACATACCCCAGACAGCAAACCACACAACAACACTCCAAATCATGCAACACAAAGCCCATCATGATCAAGGTATGTAATGTATCGTGTCCACCAGTAAGTTTTGGCTTACCAGTGCGGGATTGGTTACCCGATTAAATCATTAGACCTAAGCATGTCTAAGCAGTTTTTACTTTTTACTCCAGACTAGAAAGTGTAAATATTTTATATTTTATGGGGACAATCAAGTGAGCATGATAGCAAAGAATCATGTTGGGTGGAAACGTATTTATCAAGATTAGGGCATGATAAATCATGATTAACAAACAGGCATAATCAACTCATATCAAGCATGCATTTTATACATTTAAAACAATATATCTTTGAAAAACTGGGTAAAAGCATGAGCTATAGTGTTAACTCGCCTTGAGGGTCAGAGGGCTGAATATGACTATCTTCCCGATATTCCCCCTCTGGAATCGGTTCTTCTGTTTAAGAGCAGTGATACCGAGTTATAAAATATTCTAAACAATTCGAGAATGCGAATGCAAGGCTGAACGTTGGTCGTAAACGGAAATACTGAGCTAATGGTCTAGGGTAAGGGTCGACAAGGGCAAAATTACCAAATTATCCCTAGTTTTATCCTTATCTGAGAAAGGTGAAATTATCTATATTTAGGTCTTCTTTAATATATTGAGAGCCTCTTCTATGGACCAGATCCTAATTTCATAATTTTCCCAGGGTGTGGAGTGACTATACTATTTTCTAGAATTTTTTGGAAATTTTCTAAAGTACTCTGCTATTTTTAATAACTGTAAATGCATTTCTAGGATTTTCTATACGAGTAAGTCTCTGGAAATTCATTTGGAACAGTAATGGGCCGAAACCGGCGCTGTGCGTAGCGCATACGGGCAGCGAGGCCCTGAGACGGACGCGGCGCGCCTGCTCGAGCCGGCCCAAATGGCCAACGGTCCACCACAAGGTATGGTAGCAGCAGCAGCGGCAGGCGCCGGCGTCATTTAGCCGTCGTCTCCATTTAACCTCGGCCAGCGGGACCAAGGGCCCACTTGCCAGCCGATACAGGAGACAATGAAAGAGAGACACGAGAGAGGAGGGGCGCGCGCGGGACCCGCCATCGCCGATGACCCATCCGACGGCACAAGAAATGGTGACGTCAGGATGACGTCACCGTGACGTCACCGTCTTCAACCACGCGACGGCGCGCAAACCGAACGGCACATCCTCGGCTCGACGGCGCTACAGGGCATCGCGTCGGTTGTAGGTGCTACCTACGGGTTTCTTATATCCGCCCGTGTCTAATGGAGGTCTCGGCACGGTCAGCAGTAGCCGGACGCGGCGGCGCCATTGTCGGCGGCGGCGGTACGGCTTGGTTAAGCAAGACGACGACAATGTCTATGGCTCCAGCCAAATTGGAAGGCGCATAAGCATCGACAGAGCATAAACATGCTCACCGTGGCCTTAGATCGGATGAAACAGCGCTGGTTCGGCTTAGCGACGAACGACCCCAAACCGGTTCCGAGCAGGGCATCCACGGCGAGATGTCTCTGGCGACGATCTGGTCAAATTGACCGAGGGGAAATGACTGTGAAAAGATGAGGATGCTACAGCCGAAAGGAATCGGAAAACCACATACCAAGGACATAGAAATCGACGGGGATTGACGTAGCTCGGCTCACTCCGGCGAGCAATTCCGACTGATTTAGGGGCTCCGGTGACTCGTGCGTCGAGCAGCGAGCTTAGGGTGGCTTCACGAACATGATGAAGGGATTTGGAGGGCTCGGTTGTGGCTCGAACGAAGGAAACCGAAAAATATCACAAAGCTAGGGTTTATATACCCGCTCGGGGGCGGTGGATGCAGGTCCCTGCGACGCCAGCTCACGAAGGCTTAAGCGGTGGCGTCTACGTGTAGGAACCAGCTTGCTCCTTCATAGCTCGGCTGCAGGGCCCCAGCAGTGAGGTGGAGCACAGGGGGAAAGCGGCGCTGACCGACGGGCAGAGGATAGAGGCGAGCGACAGTGAGCTGAGAGGGAGATGAGCTGAGAGAGAGGTGAGCTGGACTTGGATTCGACCCAAGTTTGGCCCAAGTGAAGCCCAGCTCGGAAGCTAAGATGATTTCCACAAATTTCCATTAGAATTTTTGAATTCTAGTGATTTTTGATAGTTAGGATTTGAATTGTAAATCCTAACGTGAATAGATTTCAAACTGGGCAAATTTTTGGGTGTTACACATAAGGTGTTCACACATTTTAAGGTTCAAACTTCCTAATCTTTGACCAATAATTTATCTAATAATATATATGTTTTGTGATACAAAAATGCATGGTACCGTTGGATTCGTATTTGAAATATTTTCGGTGATTATAATTTTTTAAAAGACTGTGTCAAATTAGACCATGTCTTAATTAAAAACGGAGGAAGTAGTACAAACCAATTATTTTAAATCGGTAATATATATAAAACACTTGCTGCTTGCCTTAATGGTCTAGTGGACATCGGCCTCTAAACTCGTTAACTAGCTCCTAAATTTTACTCCAAGGCATGGTTAATTTTCTATTAGTGGTAAAAAGATACATTCATTAAAAAAAAATGCAAATGCACAAGTAAAGAATTCTCTCAGAAAAATATCATAAGTAAAGAAGAATTTAAGATTGGTGATCCCATTTTCCAGCGTAAGGTGGTCCAAAAGAACGAAGGGTATATAAACATATCTTCTGTAGACTTTAAGATTGGTGGTCCCAACTCCCATGTATAACCTCGACCTAAAATTGAACAAAATGAAAGATAACTATTTCAGCCAACAAACTAGGCCGGACTATCTTAGTACTTGTACATTTCAGCTTAACGTAGCGTAGCGTTTCAACAAAATTTGAGAGTATTTAAAAAGTAGTTTAAATATTATAAAAAATAATTTAAAAATAGTTTTAGGATCTTTATGAGAACTACTAAAAACCTGAGAAAAATCATTACAAATTATTACACCAAATAGACTATATAAAAAAGATAAATTTTGCTAAAACGTTACGCTACACTAAGCTGAAATGTACAAGGCCTTAATGTGCTAGCATGGCATCCTTACTGATGTTGCACTGAGGCCTCAACTAGTTCATGTAACTAGTTCATGCAATTTCAAAATACGGATCTTTTTTTTTAAAAAAAGTAGCAGAGGCATGTGCGTAAAATGATACACAAGTCTTCTTTCTTCAAGACCAGACCAGGAATTCCTGAACAAGGAAGAGGTCTATTATTATTGGTCCAAACTATAACAGGTTAGATTAAAAAAAATACTTTATATTCATTACAATAATAAAATAGAAACAATTCAAAGGAATCTATATCAAATACAAATTTAGAAAAGACACCATATTAAATGCAAGATTAGAATATATATGATTAGAAATAAGCTCATTTTAAATACGAAATATGCAATATAGCCGTGCAAATGCTCGTTTCTACTTAATTAACACCTCTTCCGTACTGATGGTAGCAGCATTAGACAAATCTTGTCATAAACCAAAAGGCAAGCGCACGCGGAGTAATAGGGGCAAATTCCAGCCTACCATCAAAAGGGTACAGAAGGCAAATGAAGCACGGAAAAGGACTTGAGAATTCGTACCTCATTTTTTGCTTAAGTAAATTCTCAAGAGTATGTGGACAGACAGGCTGGTGTAACAAACTGGAAATAAGGCGTCGGTGCACCGTGCACGGACTAACACGATGCATCACTACTAGGCACAAGAATCACTGCTAGGGACAAGAAACCCCGTTATTCCAATTTGCCAAAGTCAAGAACCCGAGGCCAGAGGGTGGGGAAATCCTTGGCTGTTCACAATTATACGGACTTCATCGCCAGTACTCCAAAAGATTTGCAACCTTATCAGATTTGTTGGGGTGCAGTCCTCCTTTTCTTCTTTGTTAGCTTGATTTTCTGGCCATGTACATAAACGTTCTCTTTTCGATCTGAATGGAATCGACAGAACCACTGTTGATTGTTCAAAAGAAATTATCAGAATTGTTAATGCATGGTGAACTGCGCGGTGGCTGCCTCATCTTCCCATTACTACTTCTGCGCTGCACATGCTTTATTCAGGATGAGAAAATGATTCCTTGTCATATAAACCTATCGTTCGCCGTCTGATGGGAACGATTCTTTAAGATCGATTAGTCGTAGCAAAAGAAAACTTCACATGTCTAATTTTCCCGCACAGATGAACATTCGGCAGTCGGCACTACTGCACAAGCGCTGCAGTACTCGTCGAGTTTATGGAAGGGAACAAATACCTAAACGTAGAATTAGGAGGCTCCTCAACAGCCTATAAAGGTTCAGCAACAGGGTACTTGGCATCCTCTTTCAGACAGTGGCGACAAGGCCTTGGAGGTTTGTGGGCCGAACCTTTTTTGGGTTCAATACTATTATGGGCACAGTTTCTTAACTATAGCCCATATTTGAGCGGCAACGTATCCGGTGCAATCCGAAACCTAGTGCACCCCGTGCAATCCCGTGATTCTGGCCGTGCGATGTCGATCTAGCGACCTGGATTCCCTCTTGTGTATTTTTGCAGAGAGACGCCCGCCTACGATGAAATTATGCAACAAAAAACCCCTACAGGACGCCGCCTGGAGCGATCCCTTCTTGCGGCGATGCACTCGACCGATCCGCGGAAGAGGAACCCTACAGGCAATCGCCGTCGTGTAGCCCCGACCCCAACTAAAAGCTCGCCGTCGCCTAGCCTAGCGTCCACCTCGAAGATCGTCGCCGCGCAACCCCTCCTCCACTTGGAAGGTCGCCGCCGCGAGCTCGTCGTCACCCAGTCCCTCATCTGCCTGGAAGATCATCGCCGCTCAGCCCAGCCTGCACTTGGTGACTTGGAAGTTCGCCGCTGCACTGCCCCTCCTTTAGCTCAAGGGTTAAAAGCATACATGCCACTACAGAGTTGCCTTTGAGCAGAAATGCCACCGCAGAGATCGTAATATCTGAGACGCCATTATAGACAGCAACAATGGTCTCATATGCCATTTTCTAGGCTGAGAGGAAATTTTGGGAGAAATACGGATCAAAATACGGTTCAAAATACACACTGACATGTGGGGCCCACATGTCAGTCTCTCCACTCCCTCTTCTTCCTCCTCCCCTCTCTCTCCCTCTCTCCGATCTCTCTCTCCTCTCTTCTCTCTCCTCTCTCTCTCTCTCTCCTTCCCCAATCTCTCTCCCCGGCGAGGTCGCCGCCAGCCCCCTCTCACCTCATGGCGCCTCCTTCTCCTTCCTCGAGCACCGGCGCCGCCATCGCCGTCCGTCTGGGGAGGAACGAGCACCGCCGTCGCCGCCTGAGGAGGCCGGGGAAGGAGGAGCGCCGTCGTCCTTCGCGGGCCGAGGCTCGACGGACGCTGCCGCCGCCGCCTGGAGAGGACGGGGAGGAGCTGCCAGCCTACCGCCGCCGCCGCCTCTTGCCCTCGTCGCCAAGGCCGCCCCGCCATCGCCGCCGCCAAGGTGGGTGCTCGGGGAGAGACGGGAGAGAGAGAGAGAGAGAGAGAGAGAGAGAGAGAGAGAACGAGAGAGCGAGAGAGTTGGGAGGAGGAAGAAGCGGCGAAGGATCGAGAAGCGGCGGCGCGATGGGAGGCGGCGGGAGGCGGCAATGGCGCTTCGGCAGGAGGCGGTGGCGGCGGCGCTCGAGCGAGTGAGGCGGGCGGCGGCGCGCCTGGCGGCGACCTCGCCGGGGAGAGAGATTGGGGAAGGAGAGAGAGAGATGAGAGAGAAGACTGGAGAGAGAGATCGGAGAGAGGGAGAGAGAGGGGGGAGGAGGAGGAAGAAGAGGGAGTGGAGAGACTGACATGTGGGCCCCACATGTCAGTGTGTATTTTAAACCGTATTTTGATCCGTATTTCTCCCAAAATTCCCTCTCAGCCCAGAAAATGGCATATGAGACCATTGTTGCTGTCTATAATGGCGTCTCAGATATTTCAATCTCTGCGGTGGCATTTCTGCTCAAAGGCAACTATGTAGTGGCATGTATGCTTTTAACCCTTAGCTCAAAGGTTGCCGCTGGACCCTGCCCCGCGGCGCCACCACCTGGAAGATCGCCGCTACACGTACCGCGGCTCCACCTTGAAGCTCGATGCCGAGCACCCCGTCTCTCCAACAACTCGAAGGTTGCCGCCCCACTCCACATCTACACCTCGTCTCCAGCAGCAACCAGAAGCTCAAAGGTTGCCGAACCCCTCTACGTCTGCACCTCAAAGGTTGCTGCTGCCCGATGAAGATTGGAGCAACTATGCAAATGACAATATTCATGAGGACGAGTTGCTCGACAAAATGCCTCATGAGGATTCAGTTTTGGGAGTGAATATGCTTGAGAGTTCAGTTCAATGAATATGCTTCAGAATTTTAGTGTGATTTATTGTGCTTTAGAGCTGTTTGTACTCTAGAATTTGAGAGTGAATTTTTATGTCTGAGATGATGTACGAATGCATTTGAACATGTACATTGAAATTGACTGAGAATTAATTTGAATCTTATGCTTGAGTAATCTGAGAATTTGGACATGTACGAATAAATTTGAGAGTGAATTTTTATGACTGAAGCTTATGCTTGAGTTATTTAATACCATTCATGTGTTCTTTGGCCATGTAAATTTTTGACAAACATGTTCCAATAATTTTGCTAATCCTGTTTGCAACCTGAAATAACCAGGAAAAATTGGTTGAATAATATAAAGAAAAATAGAAATTGGAAGAATATGCGGCATCCGACGGAAATTAAAAAAATAATCGACTTTCCGCCACCGGGCACGGCAAAAGCGGCGCTCGCCACAGGGTGGTAAAAGCGGCTTCCACCGGGGTGGCGAAGCCTGGCCGGCCGCCAGCCGTGGCGAAACTGCCTCGTGCCGCCACGTGGTCAGTCTTGATCCCTCGCAGGCCTACATACCTACCGCCGTCGCTCACTCCGAGGCAACGTTTAATAAATTCCCCGCGCAAAACATATATTCATTTAATTAAATTGAGTATTATAGTTGGGTAAGTTGATAATGTAACATTTTATGTAAATTATAAAGATATATGTACACCGATATAATTGGAAATATTATATTAATATTAATTGTCGGCGGAAATATAATATTGGGACAGAATTAGAGAAACTAGATTAAACGTGATAAACAAAATGTGTCTGAATACTCGTGGCAGACAGACAGATACGTGATAGACAACGAATGACCGGACACCAGGTGCGTCTTTTTGCAGCTCACGCCAGCCCATGAATGATTTGCAGTGAGCCGGAATCGGGGCAATCAGGAACACGGTTCAATGGTGCACAGTCTGCAGTGGCACGCAGTCTAACGCATCAGCGAGCGGGAATCCGATGTAGTTAGCACGGTTTTCTCCACGTCGTATGGCGGAAGCCAGCGGGCACGGCTTAAGTCATTCCAGACGGTGGAAGCATGATTCATTTAACTTGTTAATCTAGAGAAACGAAGATTAAATAATAAAAATTCAGATTACAACATACAAGCAATGGCACGCGTGATGCATAAGACAATCTACCGTAGTAGTGCATCATATCTAAACCTACATATCTTAGGAGATTTAAAAACATAGTTGTCATACACGATAACCATACTACTGGGTGCAGCGGGGGTATTTCCCCTTCGCAAACGCGCTAGGTCCTGCATCCCTGGCTCTAGCACCCTCTCGCTTTCGCACAGTCGCCTCACGGTCATTTAATCAAGGCGCTGTCGGTCACCTCATGGCGTGCTCGAAACTCTTCTCTCGCACGCTTGTTTCTTTCTTCCCTGAGTGCGTCTTGCCACCGTTCCTCGGCCCTGGCCCTGCGCTCGGCCGCCTCCCGCTGCATCTGCCGCTCCATTTCGGGAGTCTGCTCCACGTCCAAAAATTGCACAAACTCGCATAATGGAGGCTAAAAAGATTGAGGTTAGCATGTGCGTGTATATGTTCGTTAGGGAAGAAATAAGTAAGAAGTGACTTACAGGGTACTTTGCCCTCCTCTCCATCTTGGCAGTTCGGTCGTACGCATAGTTTGCGCACTTCCAATACCTTCTTCTGTAAGTATAGGCCATGACTTGGGACAGCCTTAAAACGCAAAGACTGCCGCATAGACACATGGGCGGCTGAACACCTTGTGGGACGGATTCGTGGAGAGACTCCCTTGGTGGCGATGGGAACTCCATATGACTGTATTGATCCTGAGAGATTTGCGAAGTGAAGTGCTTAGAATGCTCGTGTTGGTTGTGCTGTGCGTAGTGAGACCTCATGGGTTTAAATAGGTGATATTGCGCAACGTGATCGAATTAAATAAGATATACGCAACGCACAGTTCGAGATGATTTAATGTGTCACGGCAGCACTTTGCAGTGATAGGTCACTTCAACAGAGACAGCTGGACCGCACAGTTCAAGATGATTTAATGTGTCACTGCAGACCTTTGTAGTGATAGATCATTTCAACAGGGCCAGCTAGACCACACAGTTCTGCATGATGTGATGTGTCACCGTAGAACTTTTCAGTGATAGATCACTTCAACATGTAGTCAGAGATTAGCAGTGATCGATCACGTCGTGTACAGAGTATGACACTTTGCCAGCGATGAGTCCCGTCGCGTAGACTGTAAGACACTTTGGCAGTACGGGTTGAAGTCGCACAGACTATAGGGCACTTTGGCAGACGTGTTGCTGGCAACATATCACATGGTACAAACACAGATTCCGATGCTCTGCATGTGTACAGTACCAGTACGAATAAACACACCAGACAATAGCATGACATACATAAACAGTGGCATGCATGATTTAGTCGAATATAAAAGTACGTAACATGTGGGTGCCAGCGGTTTACACACGACGCCTCCGACATGCAGGGCACAAGCGTTCCATTCGGACTTGCATCTCTAGTGTACGGCTTGTCATTTCGAGACGTTGTTCAAGATCTGCGATCCTTGCGTGGAGAACTGTGATGTATGCATTTGCTGCCATTGGAAAAGGATCATCCATCCATGATGTCATACGACAATCGTTTATCTGTTTTGTAAAGGATACAAGGTTAGGTTACCTACGAAAATCAATTCGTTATATATGAATGTAAGTAAACTCACTGCGTATAGAGGACATCGGTAGAATCTCCGTCCGGTCCAACCAGATACTGGCCTATCAAATGTCTGCACCACTGCATCAATTCCACATGCACACTTGGGCCAGTTCCGATGGATGTGAGGGCCGGGCCGCAGCATGGTTGACTGCATGCGGTAGTCCTGTTTCATTTTGATGGGCAGGTCCTCCGAAGGGTAATGGGCCTGGCCTCCTGGACCGGACGATTCCCACCAACTTGGCCTAATCCATGCATTGCTGGAACGTTGTTCGGCCATCGTACTACGATGGTAAATGCAATTAGTGTCCGTAATTCTCATAATGGTAAATGCTTGTACGGTCAAATTTTTTACAAGTGGTTGCTCCGTTCCAAAAAGAAATTTGAGGTAGGTCACACAAAAAATTACCCTGCGTTTTTTGTGACTTCAATCGGAATACAAGTACGCATGAATTTAAGGCAACTGATCTGGAAAATGACATTTACTTGAATTTAAGGCATGGGGGTCGTTCAGAAGGCAGTGTTCGAAAACGAGATATCTGTTTCGGGTGTTTGTGCGGTGCGAGTGTTCAATGGTCAAATATTTTACATGTGTTATAAATCAATGTTATATTTGATTGCGCAAGAATTATATTTTCAATAGTCACATAATGCAATGTCTATAATTGTCATAGCCGAATTTCATTTTCATTTAAGATAAGTCAGCAAAAACAACATAACAATTCACGCTGCATAAATTCAACAAAAAAATATGGTGAGGGTGTATAAATATATTTCACCATTTACAAATGTTGGCTTCTATACAATTAGGTCAGAAAGAATACAAAATTTTGAAAAACCGAAGAAAACAAAATGTTAACAGACGCAGCTTGTAAGTTTTTATTGCGGCCCCCTTCTTCTTGTGAAGTCTTCGGGTGTCCAATGAAAAGGAGGTCGTGTTTCACGCATCCCCGCAGCTTGTGACGGTCCAAACCGTGTCGGCAGATGCGGTATGGGCTGGTCTGCCACCTGAGGAGTGTTGCCAAATTGATAGGATTGCCCACTATATACATGCCAATCAGCAAATGTATCCTCACGCGGTGGTGAAGCCGGTGTCTGCATGTGCCAACTCGACCCGCCTGGATGATCTGGTTGCGGGACAGGTGGGTGGGTATAGTAACCGTATTCAACAAATCAGTGAATCCTACGCCCGACCCAAACATTTGTTGCCACGCGTTGTTCTCATTTTCCCAATCAGCTATGGTTTGCGTGGGTGCATCGCCCCTATACCCAAAAGACTACTGCGTGCTGTGCATGTCTTCTTCCCTCCCGACCGATTGAGTTGGTTGACGATTCATATCCAGCCTATGGGGTGACCCGTACACCGGTGGGGATGCAAACGGTGTAAAAGCTGAATGTTGGTGGGTACCTATATCATGGGCCGATGTCGAAGCTCGTGCCGGATCGGGAGGGGACCGAAACGGAACATGTCCAGGCTGCCTCTCCATGGACATTGTCCTCATTGGTGGGGCGGAACGTTCTGAGAGAGGCTCGTGCGCATCGACATTCTCGGACCTGTCTCTGTCCCTTCTATTTATATTGGTTCGGCGGCTTCCGACTGCCCGTAATGCGGATCGCATACGGTCGCCCGTCCTTCGGATTAAACTACGAAGGGATTCGCCTTCGCGCGATCCCCCGCCTGCTCCGTTTGGGTCATCAGAAAGTCCGCCTCGTCTTGCACGTACGCGCTTTTCTGTGTCTGTATTGAAACATATAACAACCGTTAGGTACGTAATATATGAAATTCGAACATATGATAAGACATTTAAGCAGTCACACGTACCAGGCGGTGAACTCGTTCAGCTCTGATGGCTGCGTCACGGTTGTTCTTCTTCGCCGCTACCGGTCGATGTAAAAGATGGCATCTTGTCCTCGGCATGTACCAATCATAATAGGCATTGTAGTCGTATGGATTGTAAGGTCCAACAGGCACGACGACATCCACAGTGGCTGCCTCCATCCAGCGAACGATGTGTGACGCGTTTTGCACCGTCCAATTAGGGTTGTGTCCCTGGCCGATCCTCCTAAACCAACAAATAGTCAGCTTGGTTAGTACGAACAAAAATAAAATGTGACGAGTGTAAATAAACGTGGTTGATAGAAAGCATACCCATGCGAGCGACCGGCATCTCGCAACACACGCTCCGGTGAGTACACCTTGGCAGCGTTCATGCATAATATATGACATTTCGTTAACCAGTACGCTTCACTGTTTAAGCAAGCTGCCGAGATGCGTCCTCCTTGTGCTATTTCATGCATAACATATGGAGAGAACGGGTCCCAACAGACATCATTTTTAGTGATAAAATCCAGGTCAGCAACCACCCACATGTAGGACCCGTGATCAACCTCTTGCGCCCAACGAAGCGTGGCATGCATATATTTATATCTAAGTGTGGGACGCTCCAACTCGTGCATATCATCGGGAACGTCCACCGGGTAGTACGCGTGCTTAACGCGCGGTCGAAGCATGGGCAGGTAGAACCATGACCACAACTGTACCAACATTGGACAACCCGCCATGTTCGAACTATCCGCTGTCCTCCGACATGCCTCGCACAAATTGCGGTATGTGTCGGTAAGAATAGCGGACCCCAGCAGAAGGCATCTGGCTGGTTGCCGTGAAGAGCATCAGACGCGAGCTGGCGAGCAACCCACACAAGATGCGCACCAACGGCATCTCCATTTGTGTGCGTGAACATGACACTTCCAAGCAATAGAAGTAGGTATATTTCGTAGTGCCTGTTCACGATCTCAATATCGGCCTCTTGTGGGCAATCCCCATACTCGGCCAATGCTTTCAGCCACGAGAATGACACCCCCTGGTCACTCTTCGCACCGTATTCGGCGCCGAACCTGTAGTTTTGTTTTCTTGTTGTAAGTGAACAAATTGAAATGGTTAATTGTGTGATACATTCGAATAATAGATTGTTTCGTACCTGTTCTCTACGTAGTGTTGCCATTCAACCCGTTCTGGCTTCACGACAACAAGTGGGCGACCCTCTATGGGAAGACCAGTAATCATTGCGACATCTCGCAACGTGATCGTCATCTCCCCACACGGAAAGTGAAAAGTATGTGTCTCAGGACGCCATCTGTCCGCAAGTGCAGTTAAAAGTTTAGATCGCAGATGCGGGAGAGGTGTCCTCCCAGCACCTGGCAAGTTTGCCCCATCCATGAGTAATGCAAAGGGGAGCAATCCACAGTGCGCCAGAGGTACATGGAATCTCCCATCTAGCCTTTTAAGCAGCCTGGATCCCCTCAGACGAAAGGGTCGTAGCTACGAAAATAGCAAATTACCGTAAAAATCATATATGCATTCACTCCAACCAATAGAATGTAATGTCACCTGTACACCGGCAATCATTTTTCTTGCCCTATGCTTACTGTCGATGGCCTCTTTGAACAACTCCGGAAGTTCCATCCTATAACCTGTGTGAACTTAACGGAATACAAATACAGCTTGTAACCACATTGAACTTAACAGAACAGCAATATATTAATGGTGACCATATTAGAATACATTGGTATAAGGGTGTACAGATACACAACTTTCAGTGATAAAATACATGAGCTAGTGCCCTTCTAGTTTGGGCATCTGCGACGGTCATGTCCAGGCTGACTGCATCTAGTACAAAGCCTTAAACCACCCTCGGATTGTGATTCATCCATGTCACCCACTAATCGTGCAGAGGGTGGCCTTCCTGGTGTGTCTCACTTGGTAGCTGGAAACGGTAGCCATGTACAGGGTGCGTCCATTTTTCTATAACTTCGATCACCGAAGTTGCGAAATTTCGGTCTCCATGTGTCGCGGATTGCTTGCATTGTATAGTACGGAGACACGAATTGGAGGCCATTGTTGTCACCAAGCTGACGGCACGCAGCCAGCACGTGGGAGCATGGGATATGCTCCAATCGTGGCTTGTTACACGAGCAAACTGCTTCGTAGCTTCCAATGTAGCAAGTTTGCACGTTGTCACCCGCGCTAAACCCTGACGCGTGCTTCCTTCGACAGCTTACTTTGAATTCGTTGGTGGCCCTATCATAAAGTTGTGTTACATGGAATTGCGCCTTCAAGCGTCTTTGCTCGATGAGCGTTTCGACGCGTGGAGCAAACATGCACGCCGATTGCTCTGCTGCATAGCCACGGTCTCGAAAGTACTCCATCGTCCGATAAAAAGTAAGTTTTATGATTTAGCATATCGGGAGAGCACGAACTCCTCGAAGCACGTTGTTGTACGACTCGGCGATATTAGTCGTCATTACCTTATACCTAGAAAATGGCACGCATGTTTTATTAGTACAACATTCGTACATAAAGGGGTGTGATCAAGTGGCACTACTTACCAAGCGCCGTCAGTGTCATGAGCTAGCGCCCACTTCTCCGCCGGTTTACCCGCGATCCACTGCGCGAACGTTGTGTTGCGACGCACAGCAGCTCCTTCGCCTCCAACCATCTGCATGGCTTCCTGCTCCTGATCGGCGACAAGCCTTTGTGTGCGTTGGTTCAGATCCCTATAAATTGCTTGGAACTTACGCAATTGGTTCTGCAAGCACATTGTCTTAAACTTCTTGACCATCGTGCGGCTCCGGAATGCAGTGTATAAATTTGCACCAAGGTGACGCATGCACCACCTCGATTGAACATCAGGCCAAGCACAAGCTCCGTCATGACCTCCCTTCAGAACATCCAGTGCATGCAAGATACCCAACCCACGGTCCGATACAACACAAACACCGGTTCTATCCCTGACCACCCCAGTCTTCACGAACCGCAGGAACCAAAGCCAGCTGTCATTGTTCTCACTCTCGACAATGGCGAAGGCAACTGGTAATATCTGATTGTTTCCATCGGCAGCTAACGCGGTCAAAAGCGTCCCGCGGTACCTCCCTTTTAGGAATGTACCGTCCACGCAAATCACTGGCCGACAGTGTCTAAATGCTTCTATGCATGGACCAAATGCCCAACAAAGTCTCAATAGGTACATGTGACCTTCAGAATAGGAACCATCTGCCAGCTGCACGGGCCGCTGGTCAATTCCCCATTCAGTGCCTGGGTTGGATAATGCTATCTGCCGCAACAAACGGGGAGCCCAGTTATACGAGTCTTTGAATCCCCCAAATATCATCGTTAGCGCCTTTTGTTTTGCCCGCCAAGCAAGGTGGTATGTGATTACCATCCCTGTTCGGCTCTGCATTTCCGCTATTATGGTGTTTGGTGCTAATTTAATGTCTGACTCGACTATGGATATGAGTGTTTGGGCTATATACCTGGCATCTATGACCTTGCTCATGTTTAGAACACCCTCCGCGTTGCAACTGTGCGGTTCGTACCGTGAGATAATGAAGTATTCATCATTATTTGGTTTATGAGCCCGTACACGGTACGAGCACTCTCCCTCTTTTTTACACCCAACCACATAGACGTTTGGGCCAGACAGTAGCACTTTGAGCTCACGACGTGTGGTGATGGCGAAATTGGAAATGAAGTGTTGCGCCTCCTGCTTACTCCCAAAACTTTGTCCTACTTGTATATCGCTATGCTCATATCCCTAGCTAGATATCTGGGAGAAATCAGGCATAACGCAATTCGCTGCTTGTATTTCGCGAAAGTATGCGACTGCAGTCCCTGCATCATCCTCACCATCATCCTCACCTTCTCCCGTCACGTCGGCCTCATCATCTTCCATGACCGCCACATCAATCTCCTCCGATACGACAACCGTATCATGTCCTCCAACCATCTCCTCTACTTCCGCGATTCCACCTCGCGATGAGTCCCCTATCTCTACCGTGTTACTGCGAACACACGTAGCAGGGTCTACAGCCATTGATGATTCACCTGTGCCTCCGTCCTCTCGTGGTACCACTTCAGCGTAGACACCAATCCCGAACGCTTCCTCAATCGACTTTGCAACATACAAGTCCCACGAACCTCGGTTCCGAAGCTCCCACATGTTGCATACTACATGCGAAGTGTTCGGGACGTAACGGGGCCGAACCGCCTGTAGGCGCACTTTGAAGTTACGCCGATCTATGGCAAGTGTTCTGGCAACCACCCCTATTAAGTCTTTAGGTCCTATAGGAAGATCAATTGTGGCTTGCGTGTGCATGCAACTGTGTATGCTAACAAAAGCACCCTGCACTTTTGTTGGAGCATCCCCATAGAAAATATGTAAGGTTGTTGCCATAAAGATCTGTCCATCTGTCATTAAAAAATTTTATCACTCGTCTATATATATAAGCTCGCATTCAATACTATAAATTTTAATATTTTCACACAAACAGGCACATGCAGACACCTTCGACAATAATTGTTATTTTTATTCCGTCGGTCTAGAATTGTTCAGCAGACTTTCTATAATTTTTAAGAGTTTTTATTCAATATATCATTTTTTCGTAATCATACGCTAAAAAATCGCCGAAATAACTGAAATAATATTTATTTCTTAGATGTCATAAGTACCGTTTGTACCACTACCTATAATGAACTAAATAATTAAATAACAATTTTTTAATGATAACAATTATTTCATGTGTTTAAACGTGTAGGTTTTATATACATTAATAACTATTAACATAAAAATATGGTCAACTTATTTTATTTATTTCAAATTCAACTAACTTTAAATGTTACATTCACAGTCTGCGTTAAAGTTTTCTTACCGCCGCAAATATTTTATTTATTTTAAATTTAACGTACTTTAAATGTTACATGCACGGTCTACGTTAATGTTTTCTTACCACCGCTATAAATTTGTCAGTACTATAGTCATAACATTTACGACATAATGCTAAATTTCATTGCTTACAAAATCTACATTAATGTATAATTGATTATACTGTATGATCGAAGTCCACGAACGCGAGTTTATTGAATTGCATACCTAGTAATAATATGTCGAATAAACAGTCTGCTCACGAGATACCAACACCTGCGCATTCAAACACATAAAATAATGAACGAAAGTTTTCAAACTATGTCTTCATGCAGACACCTTCGACAATAATTGTTATTTTTATTCCGCCGGTCTAGAATTGTTCTGCACACTTTCTATAATTTTTAGGATTTTTCATTGAATATATATATTTTTAATAATCATAGGCTCAAAAATCGCCTCAAAAACAAAAAAAACTGTTTATTTCTCAAATGTCATAAGTACCGTTATTTACTAACTAACTGTAATGAACTAAACAATTAAATAACAATTTTCAATGAGAACGAATTAATTGACTAACTATTGTAATTACGTACGCATTAAATATAACAAATATTTATGGTCACCATTTCATATCACATGTGAATCTACACGATCAAACGCATCAAATAAAGAGGAAAACATATCATTTTTTACGACTTTCAAACGGATTAATTGTTCTGTAGACTTTCTATTATTTTTAAGGATGAATTGAATATATCAAATAAATATGCAACGTTGTTGCCATAAAGATCTGTCCATGTGTCATTAAAAAATTTTATCACTCGTCTATATATATGTAAGCTCGCATTCAGTACTATAAATTTTAATATTTTCACACAAACAATCACATGCATAATAATTGTTATTTTTATTCTGCCGGTCTAGAATTGTTCAGCAGGCTTTCTATAATTTTTAGGAGTTTTTATTCAATACATCATTTTTTTATAATCATATGCTAAAAAATGGACTAAATAACTAAAATGATGTTTATTTCTTTAATGTCCTAAGTACCATTTTTACCACTAACTATAATGAACTAAATAATTAAATAACAATTTTTTAATGATAACAAATTAATTGACTAACTTGTTAATTATGTACGCATTAAACATACCAAATATTTATGTTACCATTTGATATCGCATGTGAACCTTTCGCCTTACCACTCTTATGTCCACTATAAATTAGTATGTAATCAGTCATTATACCAAACAAACTGCTAGTCATTATTTCATACGCATCCGAGTGTAACAACATCTTCGTATGTTATATATAGCATCCAGATTTTACGCAGAACACATGTACAATATGATGCTACATTTCACTACTGTATAAATCTACACTAATCTATATTTTATTCTACTTTATTATACAAGTGTAAGCACGATCGTTTATTAAAATGCTTACCTACTGAAAATATTCCGAATAAACAGTCTGTTCACGAGGTATCAACACCTGCACATTGAAACACATGAAATAATGAATAAAATTCTTAAAAAGTAAATAACATCTGCATATTACATTATCTCTACACTGATTCAAAAAAAATTAGAGCACCTTGATGAACACACTGAGAAAAAACAGAGCACCACCAGATAGCAAAAAGAGGAAGAGTTGCTGAGAACCGAGCAGCACAAATGCGCAAGCGTTGGTGAGTACTAGGCAGCACAAATGTTTTACAGAGAGAGAATCGAGAGCACGAGCAGCACAAATGCAGGTGAGCACCGGGCAGCACAAGATGTGCAGAGAACCGAGGACACCTCCTTATATAGCCGTGCGTGCGTGATTAAATTAGGCCTAAGCATGCAATTTATTAGTGGCTAATTACTTTTTAATTAAAGTAAACGCAGGTTTTATAGATAATCGGGAGACATGAAATGACGTCGCACCACCAGCTGCTTTTCCAGCGCGCTGCGTACCGCTAACCGCAATAATTAACGCACTTCGAGGATCGGCATGCATTTCGAGGGTATCCGAGGCGGCAATCATGCGGCAAGGCGGCGGGCGGCGTGAGCGGCGCGCGAAGCGAACCATGACGCTGGCGCAGAAGAATGGCTTCCGCCACCGGGCGCGGCGAAGCCCCGCTCCGACGCTGGGGTGGCGGAAGCCATGCGGGATGGCGGAAGCGGCGGAACCGACGCGCCGCGTGGCGGAAGCGCCGCTTTTGCCGTGCCCGGTGGCGGAATGCCGATTATTTTTGTAATTTCCGTCGGATGCCGTATATTCTTCCAATTTCTATTTTTCTGTATATTATTCAACCAATTTTTCCGAAATAACCATGGACCTTTTACTAGGAAGTAGGAAGCTCAAATAATCATGGACCAACTACTTGTTATACATTTGCAGGAACATGAGATCAGGTCCAAACATAAGGCATACATTCAGCACTTCATACATCTTCTAAGCATACATATATGAGATCACATCCAAACCGTAATATATCAGGGTCGAACACTAATAATATCTCATGACAAAAAGGTGTATCTTCTGGACTTTTTTTTCAAGAAAACACAATTAAAAGCACATCTCAATATTATGACAAAAGGCTCCTTCAGTTCAGACTTCAGAGATCATAAGAAAAATACAGGCTTCAGTTCATAAACTTATAAAGAAAATAGAGAAGTCACGATGCTCCAATTCAACAGCAAAAGAGGGGTTCGTAATCTCATAAGCAAAATAGAGGCTTCAGATTAGGCTTTCAGCAACAAGCCATGCTTCTAGTGCTTCCAAAGCGTTGAAGAGGGGCGACGCAGCGACGAGTAGGGCAACCGCACCAAGAGGAGAGGTTGGCTGCCCAAACGATAAAGCCAGACGATCGCCGCCGCCGCCGACTAGGCTGAAGACGATCGCGATGGTTCGGGCCGCTAGGCCACCGCCGTCGATGATGACTAGGGTGGGGGACTACCGTGAGCGCACGACCACCATTGATGGCGACGAGTAGGGCGGGGACAATCGTGATGGTTCGGCCACCTTCGCCACCGACGCGGAAGAGGAAGCGACGCGGCGGGTTTTTCACAAAGTCGGCAGGCCATAGGAGGCACCTTTTTTCACAAGTTCGTTTTGGAGCGAGCGTCTCTCTGCAAAAAAACACAGGATGGAATCCAGGTCACTAGATCGACATCGTAGGGCCAGAATCGCGGGATTGCACAGGGTGCGCCAGGTTGCGGATTGCACCAGATATGCTCTCTATTTGAGCAGCTGTTTTTTTATAAATTGGACAGCTGGTTTTTGCAGAGCAAAACAATCTCTGAAAAGGTTTGAGATGGATGCTTAATTTTCACCTTCTATAAGTAAGCCACTCCTAAAAAATCGGATAGCGCAGATCTAATAATAGCATGTTACCCCATCTAACGCGGAGATACTCACAGTGTATAACATGTGTGACCCATGGCATTTTGTTCTTTGGTAACATATTTAATGCTAATGCCCGTTAGATGGGGTAACATGCTATCATTAGATCTGCGCTATCGGATTGTTGAGAAGCGGCTCAATTATAGAGAGGTAGAAACCCACTTTCTCACTTAAATGCTTTCACACAAACCCTCCTTTGACAATCTAATTGGGACAAAGCATCCACCTCTACATATTTGAGTCGCTCCTCATAGATATGATGATTCAGATCTAATGTTAGCATGTTAACACCCAAATGGTATTAGCACCGGGTATGTTACCTTTTTCTTTTGATTTGATAAAGGAGATAAGCAAACAAGATGTCGAGGGGGATTTCATTTAAGGACAATTTTCTCACGTAGCACTCTAAAGTTGCAAAAATTGAGCAATATGTGAAAACATAACCGAGTGTTATTTTTACATATGGCTAAAGTTTTTGTAACTTTTCAGTGCCACGTGGGTAAATTTTATTTTTATTTTTAATTGGTGGGTAATTTTTAGAAAATAACTAGAGACTATTTTAATCATATAAATAAAAACTCCACTAATCTATTTTTACTAAAAAGACTCGTCGTCTATAGAAATCTTTACTGATGTCCATGCGCTTTGGCCTTATTCTTTTCAACTGAAAGCTGCTAAAAATTATATTATGAAAATTTTGTCTCCCAAGAAAGGCCTTAGAGAGTCTAAAATTTTTTTAGGAACTCCAAAAAGAATCATTTAAAACCTCAGATTTGATTACAATGTGTTACATCATTTTCTTTAAAAATAACAAATCTCCTAAAGGTTACTTTTAATGTTGAAAAAAGCTATAACGAACAAGGTCTAAGGCTTTTAGCATCACTCAAGCAACCGCTGGAAATCTATCATTTTTGTATAAGTTAAACGATGTAGTGATTTATAGTCGTTTTGTGTGGTTTTAAATGGTTCTTCTTATAGTTCATTTTTTATATATAATTTTTTAAACTATAAAGGTTGCTCTAAAGGGTCATAGCCTTTTTAGATTAAAATTTTCGGCTACTTTTAGATAAAAAGAACAATGCCTTAGAAATCAGTTTTTAGTTATTTGTTTTTTTACCCCCTCAAGGACTTCTGTAAAAGATCCACAATGTTTTATATTATAATTTATTGTAACTTTTGACGTGAATCAAACAAATTCGATCCCCCACCAACACCCTACCTAAAATAACATTGTGCTTATTGCACAAAGAATCAAACTATCCTTACAAACAGGTTGCTTGGTTACATCCTCACACAAAAAAAGGATCTTTTAGGTACGTATATGGCCCTAATTAAGGTTTTGTTTAAACTTAAAGTTGAGTTGAGTTTTACGGTATCAAATTTGTGATTCCTCGAAAGACGTTTTAAAGAGTTCAAAAAATTCTGAAAAAAAATATTTTACGAACTATAAGAAAAACTATTTGAAAACCTATTAAAATGATTACAAAATATTGCATCATTTGGGTTGTACAACAAATAACAATTTTAAATTTAATTTAATTTCATTTCATTTCATTTGATTTAAGCTGAAACAAACAAGGCCTAAAACGCACACAAATAATTCATTCTGCAGTAATGAAACTCGCATTATTGCCGAAATTGAACTTTGACTGTTTTGCATAGTAGCTTAGAAAAGCTGAAACTGGCAAAATACGGGGATGACTTGTGGCTAGGGGTGAAAGGCCAACCAAGATCGGATATAGCTAGTTTTCCGCGAAATCTATTTCAGTAGAGCATATGATGTCGATGACCCGAGGTATTATCGAAACTAGATTTGAAATGGTTATCTCGTGATTTTGATATTTCCGAGCTTGTTTAGAAAATAAATTAATAATTTAAGGAATAACTTTCTGGAGCAAAACTCTATCTACTATATATGAAACAAGATAAAGCAGAGCCACCATATTAATCCTAGTAATACTATAATCTTCTATATTAATTAAAAAAATACTATAAATCTCGCGTCACTTAGAGCATCCCCATCTGGCTCATCAAATGGGCCTCTACTTAAAATTTTTTTGTATTGCACAGGAGGGAAGCAACAGGCTAGGAAGAAGCAGCGCACTGTGCGTTCAAAAATCGAATTACTGTAGCGACAGAGGCTCATTTGATGCCCCTGCTGGGGTCCTGGGGATGCTCTTAGGGGAAAAATGAAATATTGACATCATCGGTTGCAGTAGGTCCAAATTATAACAACAAATATTAAACGAAGGAGTTTATAGAGATCCATTAATCATTGTCGGTCCAAATTATAACGGTTAAATTAAATAAAAGTGGCCATATCCAGTATAGCTATAAAATAAAGTATAAATTCAAAATAAATATTTAGAAATATGATTCCATGCCATATTAAAATAAAAGGTTCATACCAATTACAATAAATTATTTCATACATTTGAAATAAAAATAAGAGCCTTTATCAAATTAAAAATTGATATCAATTTAGCTGCATAAATACGTGGAACACCAGCTCTTTGAGACAATAAAAGTGTTTTAAACCAACGAGGAAACCTTTTTATAAACCCTAATCAGATTAAGATTAATAGAGACTCCGGTCGAATGTGTTCTCTCTATGTGTGTTCTTTGTTTTTGTGATCGAATTTTGTGATCGGTGATTAACTACGTATCGATTATTCAATTATATCGCAACAAAAAAAATGGAATGTATTTCGCACGAAAGGGAGCTATCTAGCAACCTCGCATAAATAGATGAACCTCGTAACAGAATCATCAGAAGTTCAGGACTGCGCGAGGATGAGACTAGACAGATGCTATCCGCGTGACGTCACCACACTAGCAGGTGGGGCGCGGGGCGCCATCGGCCATCCAAGATTCCAAATCATTTTTCCGATGGGCGGAGAGCCGGAGAACCAGATCCACAACGGGGCCCACGTATCAAAATCAGCCCAGGAAGGTTGGTGTGTGGGCCACCCGGAGCCGGCTAGGCTCCCATGGTGCGTGGCCCATCCGGCTGCCCGGTCGAACCCCAGTATATACCTTGGATCGCAACATCGCCCTGTTGGATCCGTCCGCTCCGCGCAAGTGCGTGCGCGCAGGCGCGGCAGCCAGCAGGACCACCGTGAAAGGCAAATATGTCAAGGGTAAAACGTCGGGTCCTCCTCTCTCCGCCCTCTGTTTGCTTGTTTTTTTTTGTTTTTTTTGAGAAACTCTGTTTGCTTGTTTCTGCATCAAGATTCACGCAGCCATTCCCTGCCTCTGGCCGCGTAGATGTGTTCCACAGCACCTGATCTGTATCAGACCGTGATGCCGTCCACATGCGTAGAATTATCTTCCTCACGGGCCATTCACTCATTCCCTGTTCTGTTACTCCTTGCTCCCTCGTCTTATTCAAAAAATTATATAAGTTATCATTTATTTTGTTGTGATTTATTTTATTATTAAAGTTATTTTAAGCATGATTTATATTTACGTATATTTGCACTAAATTTTTGAATAAAACGAATGATCAAAGACGTGTTCAAAAGTCAACGGCAACTTGTTTTTATAACGAAGGTACTACTAACCCTTGCTTCCTAGATTGCTGCACATTTTGCAGGCCCGCCTCAGGCCAGATTCGTATACAGGCCGTCGCATGTACGGGTTTGACATTGGTCAGATTGTCCACATATGGTGCCAAGGACCCGCGTGTTCTTCGGCATATAAGCATATTCTTCGGAGTTCAGTCATCAGTGTCCTGCGCATTCCATATTCCATCTCGGATTGGTCCAAATTTTGAATAGATTTTTTTGTCCTTACTTCGAAACCTTACCTCTGCCAGAAAGAAGATTGGCAGTGGTAGTGCACTAGTGTTGGGCTGCTGGATAACACTACAGGTCCGGTTTGCCAATAATATTTGCCTTCTTATACAAATGGAAAAGGTCTATTTACCCCCTGAAGGATTGAGTAGGGCACACATAACCCCCTTGAAGGATTGAGTAGGGCGCACATAACCCCTGACTTCGAAAACCAGGTATTCTGTCCCTCGAAAGATTCAAACCGGTCCATTTAACCCCCTGATAGGGGTTTTGAGGGTGGTTTTGCCACTGTGGCAGCCTACGTGTCTCTCTCCCCTCTCTCTTCTTCCTACCTCACTTAGCCATTTCATCGAGCACCAAAAGTGCATCCCGACTACCTCTGCCACCAGCTCAATAAGACACTCGCCCCTGCGCCGTCGCTTGTGGTAGAGGGCGACTTCCACGCGTCGCGCCTGCGCCTAGGCCACACCCACACGTCAGCAGCCTGCCGCAGCGCCCTCGTCTAGGCCCATTGCCGCCGCGCCAGAGCCCGGCGACCTCCGACTTTCCCTTCTTGATGGCCGGCGAGTCGTCCAGGAGGAGGAGGAGAGGCAGAGAGAGGAGAGAGGGCGGAGGAAGAGAGAGAAGAGAAGGGATCGGAGAGGAAGAGAGACTTACTTGGGGCCCCACTTTTTATTTGTTTTGTTTATATGTGATTCTACCGCCACGTCGGGTGCCACGTGGGCAATATCACCCATGTGGAGCGCTGAAGTGGCAAAATCATCTGCGAAACCACTCGCGGGGGTTATTTGCACTGGTTTGAATCTTTCGGGGGACAATACCTGGTTTTCGAAGTCAGGGGGTTATGTGCGTCCGACTCAATAGTACCCGTAGAGCCGCTTGATCGGAAAAATACCCGAAATAATCAACAGTAAAAAGAAAATTAATAAAATAATCCACAAGAAAAAGAATTTACAAAAATATCACCGGGTCCCGCCACCCGGGTGGTCTGCCACATCGGCGCGCGCGGCATGAAATGCCGCCACCTGGGTGTGGCGGCAGGCCACCGCCGCCACCCAGTGTGGTCGGCCCCCGTCTCCGACCAAATGCATGCAACGGTCAAAAAAAAATATTAAAATAATACATACCGACAATACAGTGTCCAAAAAAATAATAAAATAATCTTTCACCAACAAAACAGTGTCGAAAAAAATAATAAAATAATTCTCAACGACAAAATAGTGTCCAAAAAAATAATAAAATAATCGTCACCTACAAAATAGTGCTGAGTTTTTAATTAATCAAATAGTAATTACATGATTTATGCTAATTAATACGGATTAGAGGTCACAGTGATCACAAAATTAAGTCTATATATATCGCGTCCTGCCGTTCGCCTTCACACACGTAGCACTCTCGCTTTCAGTTCATTTCACACACGCGCAGGCTTCATACGCAGAGCGGCCTTCACACACGCCCTCTCTCGCTTTCAGTTCTTTTACATTCGTTCGATTCGGTATATTATTCGCGATACCTCGGTTGGGATTCACCAGAGTGTCATCATTGATATTTTCGCTTTCAGTGAGAGGAATATTTTGAATTTAAATTTGATCTACTTGCTAATAATTAGTGTTATTATGCACGATATGCAAGAGTTAATTTTGGCATAATAATATTCTATGCTAATCTTGTATATATATATATTAGTACTTAATATTGTATGTATATATTAGTACTTAATATTGTATGTATATATTAGTACTTAATATTGTATGTATATATATTGTATGTATATATTAGTACTTAATATTGTATGTATATATTGTATGTATATGTTAGTACTTAATATTGTATGTATATGTTAGTACTTAATATTGTATGTATATATTGTGCGTATACATTATATACACGGTATGATAATCTTGATATGTGAGGGCTATCTGACAATACTAATGTTGGCATAGTATGTTGTTAATGCTAATTAAACTAATCACCATCACGTAATTAATTAATTAAACTAAGCACCAGCAGCTACTTAGTTTCGTATATTCTGTCTAATTTACGCTTGTTTTAATTTTTTCAGGAACTTTGAACCGATCGATCTTATTACTATCAGGTACACATTTTATAGTTAACATGAACTTGTTGTGTTAGGTTAACTTAAATTATGATTAGTGATTAGTTAGTTTTGTAAGGAGAGAAAATGGTCTACAAATATAATGCAAATTAGTGAATTTTTATAGCATGTAATATATGAATGTTTAAATTTTAATTGCACGTACCGCGCAAAATTATATATAATTAGCGACAAATTAACGGTAGTGTGCGTAATTAAAAAGAGTGACTATATTTTTTTCATATAGTAATTGTCTTGTTAGCTTAATTAAACATAATAGAGAAATTAATGTATATTTAGCATGCAAAATAGTCATATAATTGTACGTATTTTAGTGACATTTTAGTTAATATTTATGTATTAAACACGTAAGCTAACATTTTATGTATTAAACACGTAAGTTAATAATTATGCGTATTTATGTATTAAACACGTCGCTATATTTACACGTATTATGTATTAAACAAGTAAGCTAACATTTTATGTAATGTATGAAATAATAGTTAAATATAAACAAACGTATATTTAATATTAATATGAATGAGCACGTGTATGTTACGTATAAATGGAACACCAATGACTATTTTTACGGAGATGCACCCGCCAATGCAAGGGAATTTTGTAAGCATGCACACATGCAACCATTTGCAGACTACAGTCACATTGCCAATAGAGCTGCCAATGCTGACGAGGGTTATAGCTCGAAATCTCCGTATAAACCGTCATGAATACAAACTTGTTCTACACGGTATTAGGCCATGTCAGGTTCCAAATAGTACGATGTACGTATACAACCTGTGGCCACTGAGAAATAAATCTGCTTGGACGTACTATGTTAATAAGGTGGTAGAAGAGGGGTACCACTTAGGTGTGTACGTGCTGCTTGAGGCAAGACAATCGGAGGCGGGGCCTAGCAACACCGTAGAAGAGAGTGCACAAGAGGAAGTGCCGGAAGGGTATGGGGAGGACCCAATTGGTAGTATCATGACCGGTGTCGAGGCATTAGGCATGATGTCTCAATGGAGGAGGGAGAGATAGATGCACATGCCACAGGGGATGATTTCGATGAAGGGGGTGAGCATGATGTCGAAGAAGAGGACGACCCGATGCCTGCCATAGCGTATTATCGCGCTCTGGATGCTTCGAATTGGGTGATCGAGGATCACTCGAATATTTTCAGATGGGGGTATATGCAGAATGACATAACAGTGGGTCAAGAGTTTAACACGAAGGATGAGGTAATACACTTCATCAGCAACTTTGGTGTGACAACACGGCGTGAGCACTATGTGGCATGGTCCGGACCGGCCGTGTACGAGGTGAAGTGCGTAAAGAAGTCGGAGTGCCCATTCCATGTTCGGGCGCATCGCCCAAAACATGACCACTACTTCATAATCAGTAGGTACGAGCCGCACACTTGTACGGAGGAGTTGGTACGCAACATTAGCAGTAATGTGGACTCGAAGTTCATAGCGCAGATGTTGCTAACTGCTATTCAAGCCGATATCTCCTTGAAACCACACTCCATAATGGCCGAGGTGCAGAACCGCACTGGCATGTCAATCACATATCACCAAGCATGGCGAGCCAAACAAAAGGCACTCAAAATGTTGTTGGGGGATTACAAGGAGTCATACAACTGGGCTCCCCGTCTCCTCCGCAAGATACAGGAGAGCAATCCTGGGACACGCTATGTTTCTGCCAATGAGCTAGTATACCTCTCCGATGGAAGTCTCTTGAACCACTTCTACCGATCTTTGTTTTGGTCTTTTGGCCAGTGCATAGAGGCCTTCCGGCACTGTCGTCCTATCATATGTGTGGATGGGACATTCCTCACCGGTAGGTACCATGGTGCCCTACTGACCGCACTTGCAGTTGACGGGAATAATCAGATATTGCCTCTCGCATTTACTTTTGTGGAGAGCGAGAGCAATGATAGCTGGTTGTGGTTTCTATCTCTTTTGAAGATGCACGTTGTCATGGATCGGCCTGGAGTGTGCGTCATTTCTGACCGCCACCATGGGATCCTATATGCTGTAGATGTATTGTCCAACAGCCCTGAACCAATGTGGCCAGACCTTCGTTCTCGATGGTGCATGCGTCATCTGGGGGCGAACCTATACACTGCATTCAAGAACAAGTCCCTGGTGAAGAAGTTCAAGTCAATGTGTATGCAAAACCAACAGTGCAAATTCAACGCGCTTTTCAATGATATTAACGAACGTGCGAAGAAGATGGTCGCCGAAGAGCAAAGCACATCAGGGGTTCAAATAGTAGGGGGCGAGCAAGTGAGCTCTCGCCGTAAAATTACGTTCGCTCAGTGGATAGCGCAAAAACCGGCGGAGAAATGGGCTCTCGTGCATGACACTGATGGCGCCCGGTAAATGCGTAGATTTATTTCTAATGTTAGTTTTCATTTCGATCCCTCGTAAATATAAGAAGTCTCGTTTTGCAGATACACGGTGATGACGACGAACATAGCTGAGTCGTATAATAATGTGCTACGAGGCGTGCGCGGCCTGCCAATATACACTATCATTGAGATGACTTTTTTTAGGACAAGAGATTATTTTCGCGACCGAGGTCTGGCGGCCATGCAAATCACAAGCACTTTCTCCCCTCGTGTCGAAGCCATCCTACAGCGGCGTCGACAGAAATCTCAGTTCCACCGCACATCAATATATGATAGAATGAATAACATATTTAATGTGGACTATAAGAGAAAATACATGACAGGATTTAGCGCGGGAGATAATCAACAGAAGTGCCAACTTGGCCAGTATGAGGCTGTATGCACTTGCAATAAACCCCGCCTCAAACACATCCCATACTCTCACGTCATGGCGGCATGTCGCGATCTGGCTGGCAACGATGGCACCCAATACGTCTCTCCGTACTATTCGATGAATGCAATTAGGCAAACATGGGCACCCAAGATGGCGCCAATTAATCGAGGGGGGATACAAAAACTCAGAAGGGTCTACCTTCCATCCATTTCCCGGTACAAAACGTGTCGCACAAGGTCGACCACGTACGACGCGATTTGAAGGTGACATGGATGCTGCCGATGGTGAAGATGGTTTGCGTCGCTGTCGTATATGTAAACAGTCAGGACATGACCGTAGGCGCTGTCCTAATCAGGGATGAGTCGTATAGTATCATTATGGCAATTATTGTATCACTGTCATGTTTGAATAAAAGACTTGTATTCGTTATATCGTGAGTTCAAGTTTTAATACAAGACTTGTATTCGTCACTGTCACATGGTGTTATAATATTTGTCGTATGTAATAACTATAATGTTTTATTGCAGTATAGACAATGGAGGTTCCACAGTTCTTCTCTGCACGGGATGACTCCGGCCATAGGTCTCAGAAATGGGTGCTAGGCACCGAACAGGTTTGCATGTTTCATACAAATTATCTCATATTAACATGGCTTGCTAACATTATGATATTGTTACTTGTAGATGCATCCATTATGATTGAGGGCATCACGGCAGATCAAACAGTTGGATGCCTGGTTTTGGATGTTTCTTGCCCGTGCCGGATTGTTGCCGTGGGCCCTTACTGTGAATGGGGCACCACAAGGAAATGACCGTCTGACACCGCTCCCAAGACTTGACCCGGGCCTTATCACCGCACTGGTCGACCGCTGGCGTCCTGAGACGCACACGTTCCACTTACCGGTCGGTGAAATGACGATTACATTGAAGGATGTGGCCATGCTCACAGGGTTGCCCATCTCTGGACGGGTCTTCGTTGTCGACAAACCAAGCAGGCAAACGTGGAAAAATTATGTCGAAGAGAGGTGAGTGTCAAATTTTTCACTTGCATATTCCTAAATAACTCATAAATTGAGCCTATGAAATATTATTCTAAATCTGTGCAGGTTTGAAGTTGAATATAATGGAAGCGACCAGGGTGTTTCGATCTCATGGCTCGAGCACCATGACGAGGCTGGTCCGTGTCCAGTCAATGCTGAAGAGGCGATCGTACTGCGGCATTACGAGGTGTACCTGTACTACCTCCTCGCCGGTGTCATGTTCACAAATGGCAACGATGACTGTATACCCCCTCACCTAGTCTTCGTAGCTCGAGAGCTATGCAACGAAGCTTTATTTAATAAGAAGTACGAGCCGTACAGTTGGGGGTCTGCCGTATTAGCCGATACATACCGGGAGTTATGTGTCGCATGCCATCGGACAGCCCCGAATGCAGTGTTTGGGGGTTGTCCTCTCCTCATCCAATTATGGTCGTGGAGTTATTTGCCACTAAATCGTCCAAACACGCCAGTACGATACTATCCTGTTCATGTAAACGCCGATTTGACCCCCCGGCATGTAGACCAACAATGGAATATAGATGGTTGCATGCGAGGTTGCGATGGTTGAGAGAAGTAGACAGGGCGTCATACACGCGGCTTGTGTCAGACCTAGACCTTCTGGTACAAGACCAAGCTATGTGGGAACCATTCTGCCATCTGGCAACGTATGATATTGCCACGGGGGGCTTGCTGGCTAGCACGTGTACTGAGAGTATAGACTATTGGATGACGACCTATTATCTAGTCTGCATGAATGCCGTGGAAGGATACTCGCCGGAACGCGTTCCAACAGCAATTTGGCTACCGGCAAACATTTCTACTCCCACCTTCTCGGCATCCTGGCAACTCTCATGGGTATGCATCATAAGTTTCATATTTCGAAGATATTTCTACCACTCATAATATAACGTACAAGTGTTTTTTCAGGCTTAATTCAACCGGGCGCAACCGTGATTGGGCTCATGTCCACAGCGCCCACATCGAGCCGTGGACTGAGTTGGCTACTGACGAAGTGTGGTATCCTGATGGAGCCACGCATGAAACTGATATTTGGGGGTACATGGAATGGTACCGCCCAAGGACCAGATGTCAGCTTGCGATACCACAGGCAGCAGCAGCACCGCTCCGACAACCAGAGGGCTATGCCCAACGAGTCCATGTTCTGGTATGACGTGCGCTCTCCGATAGTTTCATCTATATTGCATACTTCATAGCTCCTTCTGAATACCATATGACATGGTTGATGCAGACACAGGAGGCCGATTCGTTGCATGGGCATGCAACGCAGCTTCTATCACAAACACAGCGGACCGGCCAATCATCTTCATTCATTGAGAGCCCTCATTAGAAGGGCGGGATCTCGGCTTACGGGAGCGATTAGGGGGGTCGGCGGGAATAGATCGCGCACAGATCGCGAAAGGGATAGCCCGATCCGACAAGAATCTGTGCACCGCATCACCGAGTCACCACCTCCTCCAGTATCTGCTGCTCCTGCGAGATCACAGTCCATGGACAGGCGTACACCACCAGGTTCAGTTCCACGCCGACAATCTCAATCTCCCCGAGCCTCTACATCGACACCCTTCCAATACAGCGGCCACCATTCTTCAAATCCAGCTGGACCAGGTCACGAGGAGGGGATTGATATTAACGTAGCGCCGTCTTCAGAAACCTACGATGACTATCGCAGCACACAAGATACTCAATTTGATGCAAATTGGGCAAACATGTGTTGACACCCAAATTTGGCACAAAAATACGGTTATTTTCGTGGCCAAAAGAGGGTGAAAAACAGCATATTCGGCTAAAAAAAAGAGCTAGATCGGTATTTATTGATCGGCTAATATTCGGATGATAAACTGTATTATTAGCTGATGAGAGATTGATCATCGGATTCGCAGTGAGGTGTTTAGAATTGATCGGGCTCTATACACACACATATGCACAGAAGGATTGGTGGCTGGTTGATTAAGCTGCATCTAATATATTTAGAAGCCGATCATGTTTCAAGGGATAAAGTGCTAACAGTATGAAGGGTGATCATACATCTATCAGCTAGCTTTGGATGTTGATCGTATATCAATGAAGGAAACTTGTGATCGGATTATATACGTACATGTGTGTGACAGTTGATAGCCGATCATAAGTAATAGCCAATTGTGTTCAGGTTGAAGGCACGTGATTGGCTAGATAAGGAAGTTACGTGAAGGCCTATATGTGGTATGAATAATCAAGAGCTAATGGAGTATGTACGTAATCATGTATGGCCGGCTTCTAGCAAACAGCAAGGAAACAAACCACGTAGAGATCAAGCCGAATAGGAGAGTCCAGAATAATCACGATGAAGCCATATATGGCAAGGAACAGCTCACTCACGTGAAGACCAAATAAAGGAAGAGCAAATCAGATTTAAATCAAACCATCAGGAAGGCTCACGTCGGTTACAAGTTATAATAGAATAAATAGCATTAGTAATATTTCGAGTCGGTTTGTATCTAGTCCGTGCCTTGCACGATAAGTCTAGTCGGTTAGTTATTTTAGGTAACTAAGAGATAGAGTCCATGTCGAGTTACCGGATTAGCCGATGCGTCTTTAGTATAAATAAGAGCGGCCGTGCAGCATGTAAAGGATCGACCTCTCTATCAATCAATAATACATCTACTATTTCGTCTACCTGTTACCCTTGTGCTATGAATCCGATCGATCCTCTCGTATCGGTATTCAAAGTACACGCCGGCGTCTACTGTCTCGATTAAGTTCGATCTCCTCGCCGTCGACTCCATCGGTAGGGACTGTCTCGGTTCAGTCCGATCTCCTCGCCGTCGGCATCGGAATACTATCTCTCGGTGGCATTGCTGCGCATCGCCGTCCGCCGAAGGTGTTAGGTTCCAGTCTCATCGGCTTGACGTCTCTTCGTTAAGCCGATCATCGGTTTATCTCCAAGCTATCGGTAAATCTTCATTGCTTCGCCGGTATCTTGCCTATCAATAACCTTGCCGATTGAAAAGGTCAAATCGGCTGGCACGTCCTCGTAAAGCCCGATCCCCTGTTGTTCGGCGGTAGTTGGTGCCGGGAAACCACTTTTCCGCGTCAACAACATGGGAGCATCTATGCTGGATAGTACATTTGCATCCAACCTTAGCTTTCAAGATATCTTGGGTGGATGCAACATTTCTATACCAGATCTGACACAGCCTGGGGGGTCTAACTGGCAAACTCCCCATGGGGTCCCTTCAAATTTGCAACACGGAGAGCAAACCCCCTATGCGGTCCCTTCACAGGTTGTGCACGGCCATGCGACCCCTTATGAACGAAGCATGATGGGGGATTTTCCACACTTTGGTGGGTTTGCGCACGCCATAAGTTCACAGCCTAGGTATATCCCAACCACGGGCCAAACTAAGGATCAAATTCGGTTTGGACCTTCCCAGGCTACAGGACAGCGTACGACGCATCCACCTGACCATTACATCCCAAGTGCATACACGACAAGGGGTCGTCGGCGCTAAATGTAATAATGTAATTTATGAACTTATGTTATTATGTGCATTCGGCGGTTTGGCCACAAAATTGTTCTCCATACAATTATTGACATTGCATTTACCATTATGGCGATTAGTGACGTTGCATTTACTGCTGCTTCGCACTTACCACTTGCCGTTAACACGTCTATGCACGATATGTCATACTGTCTGCCATCATCGTAGTAGGATGGCCAAACAAAGGTCCACCAACGCATGGATTAGGCCAAGTTTGTGGGAATCGTCTGGCCCAGAAGGCCACATCCATTACCCATCGGAGGACCTGCCCAACAAAATAAAACAGAACTACCGCACGGAGTCAATCATGCTGCGGCCCGGCCCTCACTATCTTCGGGACTGGCCCAGGTGTGCTTGTGGAATGGATGCAGTGGTGCAGACCTACGATAGGCATGTGTCTGGTTGGACCGGACGGAGATTCTACCGATGTCCTGTATACGCCGTGAGTTTACTTACCTTCATATAGATCGAATTTATTTTACGATGTAATCTAACTTCATATCCTGTGCAAAACAGATAAATGATTGTCGTATAGCATCGTGGATGGATGATCCTTTTCCAATGGCAGCAGATGCATATATGATGGTTCTCCACGCAAGGATCGCAGATCTCGAAAATCGTCTCGAAATGACAAGGCGTACCCTAGAGATGCACGTCCGCACGGAACGCTTGTGCCCTGCATGCCGGAGACGACGCGTCTAGCTAGCTGCCAAAAACATGTTACGACGTACTTTTCAATTCCCCTAACAAACGACTATAAGGTTTTCATGCTTGTATTGTATGGTTTAAACTCTGCTACTTTCGTATTGATTTTTGTCTTGTATTGTATGGTTTGAACTCTCCTACTTTTTCAACAATGAAGATGACCTATGACTCTCTGAAGACGACATCGAGATTTCTTCTCATTTCCTAAATAGGCATGGCATGGTTCTATAAATTCATTTTACATCTCATCGGTTCATATGAATTCCATACGTTTTCTACATAAGTTTGTATTTGTGCTATGGTTATATACATAAGTTTGTCATCGGTTCATATAGATTATATAAGTGTAGCTTGAAATTATTCTCTATTTCACTTTACATGTATTTTATTTATCTCATAGCTTCTAACTTTACAAACTTTAGTTTGCCCTACAAACGACTATTAAAACTTGCTAAAATTTTAAATTTCCAATTTTTTAAAATTTCATACAATTTTAAACTTTAAAATGTATATATATTATATACATATATCAATTTTAGAAAATAGCGCATATATATCATACATATTATATATATCATACAAGCATATATATTAACATATAATAATACAAGCATATATATTATTTTAATATATCGATATATGCATATATATATATATTAAAAATTACAGCTACATGCAATACCGGCCGTGTATATCCGTATACACACACACACACACACACACACATGTAATACCGACAGTAATTAAAAAATGTGGCGGCTGCCATGCCACGCTGGTGGCGGCAATCGAAGCACGGCCACACCGGTGGCGGCGGCTTAGTCTGCTGCATGCCCGGTGGCGGCAACCACCCGGTGGCGGGCCCGTGATATTTTGTAAATTCTTTTCCCTGTGGATTATTTTATTAATTTTCTATTTAACTGTTGATTATTTCGGGTATTTTTCCCGCTTGATCATCCCTTGGTCAAGTGTGGACAGAAAGTACCTGTATCGTTTAGCCGATCGACCATCCCTTGGTCGAGTGTGGGCAGAGAGTGTCTGTATCATTGTGTCGCATGTCCGTCTCCGGTCATGTGTGGGCAGAGAGTGCTTGTTCCGTTGTGCCGCATGTCCGTCTCTTGGGCGTGTGTAGACAGAGTGTTATTTCATTGTGCCGCATGATCATCTCTTGATCCTGTGTAGGCAGAGAGTGCCTGTTTCATTGTGCTGCATGATCATCTCTTGGTCATGTGTGGGTAGCAGGGGCGGAGCTAGAGCAAAAATAACCATGGTTCACTCACACACTGATATGTTGGATTGTCCTACCGGATGCACAATTATTAAGGTTACGGGGTGCACTTGTTAGAGCAAACGACCTAATCCTTGCTAATTTTTTTTTCTACCCTGGTGCCTGTGCAACCCCCACCCTCAACCTAGCTTCGCCCCTGGTGGGCAGCGAGTACCCGTTTCGTTGTGCCGCTTGATCGCCTATATGGGTCATGTGTGCACAGAGAGTGCCTGTTTAGCCGCTTGATCACCCCTTGGTCAAGTGTAGGCAGAGAGTGCCTATGGATTCTGTGTAACATAATGCTCATTGGTGTCAACTAAATAATTAATTCTTAAACAAACTTTTGAGTAGATAGGCGTTGTGGCAAAACAACCATCCATCTCCTGTTCCTGCATTCATTTTTAAGAATTGCTTACTGGGTAGCCGCGTACTCATTATACCTATTGCGGATATATTTGTTATTTAGGTTGCAAGCCGGATCGGGAAGATCATAGTGAAGGTGCCAGGGTTAGCTATGGTGTCCGGGTCAATCTTGGATGTCATCACCGATTCTCCGTTGCCACTCTGATTGTCTTTTATTTCGTTTTTAATATTTAGTGCTACTTAGCAGAGCTACCTGCATTATTTTTTTTGAGAGGGAGCTACTCGCATTATTGTAATAAGGCGAATGTTGCCACCTTTATTAACTTAAACTGTTATTTTATTTAATTAATGTTTACATTTGCGATAATGTCCGCCTATTTGTCCATCATGAGACACTAGAATAGGATTAGTATCGCCTCATCATGTTGGATTCCCTGTACAAGTACCGGGATCACGACACCAGATCCGTTATACATGTGCCAACTTGATCCTGCCATGATTATGACATGACCTATAATGCAGAAGTCAGAATGATTTTTCATCATCTAAAAATAGGCATAAGAACTTTTACGGTTTTATAACCATTGACTTCATTTATCGTCGGAAGTTGCAGAGTCTTGCTGTGGTTTAAGTTGTGCGCCAATGAAGGTTCATCCTCCTTATTAAATAGAAACGAAACTTAGAATCTCCGGTGACTTCTCTTACTCTACCATGTCTTTTCCTACACAATGTCGTCCTCTTTCTTCTTCTCCAGTGACTTCGCTTTCGGCTCCCACCCGATCTTCTCCAACGAGAAGAATGATGACGCAATCACCGCTGCCTTGCAAACGAAACTCTCTGCAGAAATACATGTGGATCAGAGAACGAAGTGGTCAAAGACAAAGCCATTGCGTTTGCGCTTCAGGAGGAGGAGGAGGTGAGGGGGGAGGAGGAGTAGTGGCCGGCTAAAGAAAAGAAAATAGAAAAAACAGGCTCTAGAGTGGAGACTAGGTATCTCTATGATGGAAATTCATGGCAATATGGTATTATTCTCAGTTCTGCATTGTCATGAATGATCGAGACAGAAGAGCTGGAAGAGTAAATATCTACCCTCAAAATCGACATTTCAAATTGATCGTGAAACGGAAACTGTTTTTTCACCCCTCCTGCCCTCCACCTCCCATTTCCACGGCCAAAAAAAAAAAAACGTAAGCGAGCAGCTTGCATGCGGGTGGAATAGAACAGTTTTTTTTAGAACGCAATTTAAGAACAGATTAAAGACGCAGCCGGTGAGGAGAAATAGGCATTTTGCCTATAAATCCAAATGAGCCTGTTGTAAAGAAGTATCGAATCACAATAGAAGTTTAACCGATAGTCTGTCAAAAGTTTGGTTAAGGTCGAAAGAAGGATGCAGTTGGATATTTCAAACCTACGTACACGTGACCAGAGTTAATTAAGGTACTGGTGTACTCATGTGATTCAGCAGCCCTGCTGTTCTGTAACGAAGCAAAGGCTGCAAAGGGAACGCGAACCGGTCGTGCACCTATCAGACCATCGCCCATCGCGCTTAACGTCGCCATCGGGGAAAGAAAATTTCGACCTCAACGGAGCAGAACTACGGGACGACTACCGTCCACATCGAGTGATACATGCATGTAATCTGAAGATGATACACTGATGTCGCCAGTTGTTCAAGGTTCGTTCCATCGATCGATCTCAGTTTGCGGCTGAGCAAGAGGCGCTAATCATTCTGAATCACTATCATATATACGTTAAATTCATTAGTTGTCCTTTTCTAGGTAAAGAATTAGTTGCAAGTTGATGTAATCCAGCACTCCAGCATTATTCTAGCAAGCTGAGCAAGATACTTTTTTTTAAAAAAAAAAGGATTAACCTCATTTTCCATTGCATCAGCAGAGATACAGCGGAAACTATGTGTGCTTACAAATTTCTAAACAGATCAACTAGTTACATCTACCTAGGGCCTGCCCCTTGGCTACTCCTCGCACTGTTCTTTCTCTTTTCGCTTCTTCTCATGTCGTTCCCTGCCTCTTTTCGCTTCTTCTCATGTCGTTCCCTGCTTTTTCTGCTTTTGCCCGCACCTCGCGCTCTCGTTTTTCCCCACCTTCTTTTTTTTTCGCCTCCGGTGAGAAGCGTTCTCATGTCGTTCCCTGCTTCTTCTGCTTTTGCGCGCACCTCACGCTCTCGTTTTTCCCCACCTTCTTTTTTTTTTTTGCCTCCGGTGAGAAGCGGGGGATCGAACCCCCGACCTGTTGTGTCCCACACCCAGCACACAACCGGTTGAGCAATGCTCACTTCTCAGCTGAGCAAGATACTGCATCAAAGTTATAAATTACGTTTTATGCGGCTTCATTGTAAGGTCTGAAAAGATATAAAAACTATCGCACGCTATCGTAAAAGATATCCTATATAATGTTTTGACATGCATAAAGTTATATAGCATATAAATATTTATATAGTATTAGTTATATTCAAATAAATAAGAACATATATGTTATACTTTATAAGTACGATGCATGTTCATATATGGCTATAATTAATGTGAAGTACATGTGGTTGCAAACTTGCAATATATTATTCTATACGTTTATTATAGAGAAACTTTTCTATATGGCCATTTATTAGTTTTGCATTAATAGTATCACCTTTTGAAGTTCTATGATGCAAGAATTAAGTAGACCGTAACAAAAACACAATTCTTTATCGAATTTTCAGATAAAAATGAAAAAAAAAGTAGCAAAGTGGTGCTATTGCATGACATACCCAATTTTCTTGCCATTTTTAGCATGAAAAAATTCGCAAAAAAATAATCATTTATGCTCCTTACCTTCCATTTAATAGAAATCTTTCTGATCCAAACATTTATTTTCTCATTATATTTCTCTGATTTTCTAGGAAAATAAATACCATAAAATATCCAATATCATAGTATTTTTTGAAATATCTTCATTTTTATTTTTAGAAATTTATTCCATATTTTTCTAAGCTATTATCAATTTTCTACAAAATTCTAAAACTTCATATAATTTCTAAAAACACGATTTAAACAAATCTTTCCTATTCTAGAAATTTCTCGGGATATGTCTTCCCTTTCATGAATGCGCCTTCGATGTCAGCATGCACAGCACGCTCCGCATCCTGCTCTTTATTTTACTGTAACACGCTGGCGGGCAACCGATTCAAAATCTTGCAGACCACAGCCATGCTCGCGGGGGGGGGAGCATCAAGTCAAGCGCTTAGCGCGATCTGAGCTGGCGATGAGGAGCCACTTGCGCATGCTCCACCAAAGAGCCACCGGCACATTTATGTGACCACCAACGACCAAGATCTTTCCCTCCAAATCCAGCGGCATGTGTTGAGCCACGTCACCCTTCCTCATACCAATTCAGTCAATCAAATCCAATGCCGCCTATAGTTTCTTCATTTGATCCAACGGCCGCTACTGTTCTTCCTTCCCCGACCAATGTCGCCCCCTTTATAACCACCAGTGTCGACGTCTCTGTCGCACCGCTCGTCGGAATTCGACACCGCCGTTGATTCCGAGTCTTCTCAAGAACAATACTTGCCTCTCCGGAACCCTCTCGTCGTCGCAGATCTCGTCCGTCACCTACCAGCCCTTGGATCGCCGCCACTGACCATAGATTTCTCGCTGCTGTTTAGGTCCTCTTAGTGGACACGGCTCCGACTACCATTACAGGAAAACGAACTGTTAACGTCGGCCAAAGTAGTTTACGTCGGCCCGGCTGAAGCCGACGTTAATAATAGGGTTATTTACTTCGGTTGGACCTTGCCGACGTAAATAACATTATTTACGTCGGCCAGGCCGACACAGGTGATTAGACCACGGAGGGAGCTGGTGACGTGGAAGCAGTATTTACGTCGGCCTGGCCGACGTAAATACTTATTTATTTACGTCGGTTTTCCCTGGCCGACGTAAACGTCTCTTTTCCCCTTAACCCTAACCCGCGCCAATATTTCGTGTTTCCCGCGCCGTCACATATCCCATCCGCCGCCGCTGCCGCGCCCTAGCCCTCCCCGACGCCATCGCCGCCACGCGCCCTTCTGCACGCCGCCGCCGCGCCGCCCCCGCCGCCGCCACACCCATCCCCGGCCCGCGCCGTGCAGCCGCCCTCTGCGCGACCCGCCACGCGCCCGCCGCCTCCTCGCCCATTGCCGCTGCCATGCTATACGCCGGGACCGCCGTGCCGCCCTCTCTGCCAGGCCGGTCCATACGCGACGCTGCCAAGCCTGCAGCGTCGCCCGGCCGCCGCCCTGTGCTGGGTTAATTGTTTGGGTAATTTCTTCTGGTTCTGAAATGCTGCAGTAATTGTTGGATTCTTGATATCAATCATGCTTGCATACTTTCAGTTTCTTCACGAGAAAATGCCTAGCTGCCATTAATCTTTGGTCTAACAATTAATGTCCGTTCCTGCAGTCCGAGATCTCTCTCTGCCGCGTGTACAAGCACTTCGGCATCGACGACGGCCACGGCCAGCCCTCCGCCGCTGCCGACACCTTCCCCAACCTAGCTAGTCGACCGACGCCCCTCTCACAGCCACGCTGACGCTGCCTCTGCCTTCGTAACCACGCTGACGCCGCGTCCCCCTAGCCGCAGTGAGGTACATTAATATACTCCTACCTGTTGTATTGTTGGTTTCTTCACTAGTATTTACTTTGATACCCCGTATTATAATAAGTGATTGCGTGGTATATATGTTTATTTCAATTCATAGTGTTGGTAACCGTTAAACTATGTTTGAATGGCAAGAATTTGTGATTGAGGAATTATATTTTATTGTATTGTTAAGCTTTGTTTTCCTGTTGCCTATAGCCTTTGTCCGTCCCGTATATTATTGTCATGATTTACGTATTTTTGAGTAAACCGATTTTTCTAACACAAGTCAACCCAACCTATACGTCACCCATTTGGGAGCGACATTGATCACATTGAATTGTGATATTTGTCGCTCCCGAATTGTCCATGTTTTTGGACAGCCTGGGGATGGACGAGTTAGCACGGTTTGTCATGGCATGTGGTTTGATCTGAATGGAATTTCGGCTGCGTAACCTCGTTGTTCTCCGATGCACAAGTATCATGCATGCATTCGGAGAACAGCGAGGTTACGCTGTCGAAATTCCGTTCGGATCACACCACATGCCATGACAAATCGTGCTAACCCGTTCATCCCTAGGTGGGTTTAGGACCTATCTTTGCCTAGATCTCCTGTTAGGACAATTACTAAACATATTTTTCGTGTATCTTTGAAATTACTATTAATAAAGATGGTTGAAGACCGTAGATGGATGTACGACGGTTGGAATAATGGTATGAAGCACAGTGAAGAATGGAAAGTTAACACACAAAGTTTTCTGGATAAGGTTTTCACCCCAGATCCTCCTGGCGGGGTAGCGAAGTGTCCATGTGTTAAATGTCATCTTTTTATCCGAGTAACAAAATCCGTTATGACCGGTCACCTATGCAAATTAGGCTTCATGCCGAATTACCTCACATGGTATGAGTATGGTGAGTCACGGGCGGTAGATATATCTGATGAAGATGATACTACTGATGGAGTGGATGACAGGATGGATGAGATGGTTCAGGACCTGGGTCGGCAATTTCAGAATGCTCCGGAGGATGAATCTGTGCGTCATGAGGATGTACCGACTATAGCAGCCGAGAAATTCTTTAGCCTTTTAGATGCTTCAGATAAGCCTTTACATGAGGGCACTAAGGTGTCAGTCCTTTCGTTCCTGACACAGCTTATGAATATAAAATCAAAGTATGGTTTCTCTTAAGGATGTTACAACGATTTGATCAAATTGATTGGTGATGTCCTCCCAGAGAACCATAAGTTGCCAAAAGATATGTACTACTCGAAGAAGATTTTTGCGTGTGTTAACAATTGTATGTTAGTTTGGAAGAATGATGCTACGAAGAAAAAATGTTTAGTTTGTACAAGTAGTTGATGCAGAGAGAAATGTAGTGACAAGTGATACACCAGTGAAGGTTCTACGTTTCTTTCCTCTAACACCGAGGCTACAACGATTGTACCTATCTGAGGAGACTGCTCAACACATGAGGTGGCATAAAGAATGAGTACGATTTAACGAAGGTTTCATGCGTCATCCATCCGATGGCGAGGCATAGAAGACATTGGACCGGCATGACGAAGATTTTGCCAAAGATCCAAAAAATGTTCGCATCAGGTTAGCGACCGACGGGTTCTCTCCTTTCAACATGAATGTTGCGTCGTACTCATGTTGGCCTGTGTTCTCAATTCTTTACAATCTTCCACCTTCGATGTGCATGAAGGACGAGTGTGTGTTCTTATCCCTTGTCATACCGGGGCCAGACCATCCTGGAAAGCAATTAAATATCTTTATGCAGCCTTTGATCGATGAGCTTGTACAGTTATGGACAGGGTGTAAACTTATGATAAGAGTAGAAAACAAAACTTCAACATGCGTGTTGCCTATCTCTGGTCCATCCATGATTTTTCTGCATATAGCATGTTTTCGGGATGGAGCACGCATGGTAGAATGTCCTGTCCAATATGTATGAATGAGGAGGAGGCTGAGGGAGGGGACAAGGCTGAGGAGGATAGTGCGGAGGGAGGCGAAGATGAGAAAGACGCTAGTGCTGAGGGATTGGATGCTCCTGTTTTTAGGTGGAATGTATAGATAATTAGGAAATATTACTAAGTGAACATTTGGCACTAATACCATTCAGCTAATATTCTATTTTTGTTTCAGGTATAGAGGTACTAATACCATTCCCCCGGTAGCAGTAGCTCAAGCACGTAGAGTTATCCTGCCACATGGTAATTGGTAAGTAAACATTTGGCCTTTGTGGATATTAATTATTTACTAGAGTTTTCACAAGTTGTATAATGTATATATTTGTAGGCAATGGGTTGATGTAGCATGGACAGGCACAAACAGTATAAGGCAAGTGAATGGTACGCTGGGTTCTCTTTTGCGTTACTATTATCCTGGCCTAGTGGTCATTAACGGTGCAACGCTGCCAGCACTGAAGTGGGCTCATTATAAGGCTGCTACAGATGGGATGCATGAGAATGTTGCCCAGCGAGTGTGGGTGGACTTCTGGGTAATTCTCTAAATTTTTTATTCGTTTTGAATATTGTTACATACAATTAATGTCTAACTAATTTATTCATTTCCCATGCAGGAGAGATACCGTTTGCCAAGTAATCAGGAGCAGTCTCTCTAGGAGAAGGCAAGATATGTTTTTGAGAACGCAGCGACCAGGACGGTCAAGTAGATGATGTACCAGGCTCGTATTCAGGCGGTGTGCTTGTATTATAAGAGGGTGCTACATCAAGATATGAGTACGAAGTTTGGTGCATAAAAAATCTACCTTCACGAAGATCAGTACCGATGGCCTGAAGTTATGTTGCCTTGGTTCAACAAATGCCCTAAAGCATGGCATGCTCTTAGCCAATACTGGGCTTCAGCATAATTTATTTAGAAATCAAATAAGAAGAGGGATAATAGGGAGGCGGGCCCGAGGGTATCTCAGCGGTACAGAGCCGATGGACATCTTCGTCTTGCGCGATGTATGGTAAGTTTCTTACGATGTTGTATGTTATAGGTCATTATCGATATTTCATTAGTTTAGTTTACTAATGTTGACTAATATACCATATGTTCACTAATGTTGTTCTATAGGAAGCTCAAAGTGGGTCTCGACCTACTGAGGTCGGAGCCTATATTAGAGGTCACCTTGGCTTTGATCCAACACGCCCGCACCAGCTATGCAAAGGACAAGGCGACCACGAGCCTGGTTAGTATAATTGTTTTCTAACTGAAGTGAATTCTTTATTATATCCTGATGCATTGATATGTTGTGCAGGCATCTTATGGGCAAGTGATGGCCGATGCTCACGGGGCTGAGTACGACTGGAGAAGGGAAGATGTCGATCCTGTGACTCTGTATAGTAGTGGAGGTGGCAAGAAACATGGTAGATTCTCTACGTTTAATGGTGTCCTGGATATCGACTGTTTTAAGTTCAGCAAGATCCTCGGCTTCTTCGCAAGGTAGTGGGTCGAGCGCTCATGAGACCCAAGTATTACAGAGCGATTGAGGCAACAGTCGCCCAAACAAGTCGCATTACGAGGCCCAACTACGAGAGCGTATGAGGCAACAACAAGAATACTTCGTTTCATGGCGAGCGAGCAATGCATGACTATCTGAGTAATCTTGTTCATTTTAAATCATTGCTCATTTCTACTTCAAATTAATGAAAATTACAAAATTATGGTGCTCATGATGCCTTGTTTCAATTCCATTTATTACTGCTTTATGTTAATAAAATAGCGCAATTATAGTTAATTGTTAACCTAATAACTACAAATTTTACTTCATATTCATAATCATTTCCTAATATATGCAATTCACTATTTTGATCTTAAAATGGATAAAATTATTTTTAGGCATATATGACACAGCAGTTTGGAACGCCATTAAGTCTTCCTCCATTCCGACCTTCACCTATATTTACATAACAATCTCCTATTACGGTATGTATCAAATTTAAACTTTTTGAATGTGCATGGTTGTGTAACTTAGAAATTCTAATATTTCATTGCAATTTAGGGTTCGGTGGCTTCTCCAGATGCCAATGTTGGAGGCGCTTCTTCTTCGAGGACTCCGCCGACCGTTGGAGACTACCTGGGCTCAGGAGGAGATGCTGGTAGTGGACATCAGTTCAATAATACTTCTCCAAGTTAGGTTATGTTGTGAACTATCTTCTGATATATGCATATGTGTTGATGTGTTGAACTTGTCGGTGCCAGTGTTGAATTATGCGGGCTTGTCGATTGGAACTTGTATGTGAACTTGTATATATGTGAACTTGTATGCGAACAAGTGGATTGGAACTTGTATGTGACCTTGTATGCGAAGAAGTGGATTTGGAACTTGTATGTGACCTTGTATGCGAAGAAGTGGATTTGAAACTTGTATGTGACCTTGTGCATTGCAAAATTATGCGAACGTGTTGAATTGTGGGAATGTGCGGATTGGAATGTGTTGTAATGTCTATTGCAAATATCCAATGTTGATTGCAAATGTGAAATGTGGAATGAAAATTTGAAAAATAGGGGTGCAGGAAAAAATGGGCTGCTGGGTAGCCTCAGTATTTACGTCGGCCAGGCTGGCCGTCGTAAATACCTAGAAGCCACGTGGCTCTTTCCCGTGCCGTGCCGAGCAGTATTTACGTTGGCCAGGCTGGCCGACGTAAATACATGTGGTGCCACGTGGTGCGTTGCTGTGCCCTGTGGATCCCCTATTAACGTCGGCTTAAGCCGACGTAAATAAGACAGAGATATTTACGTCGGCCGCGGACGACATAAATACGCAAGCCACGGCGACGCCTCTACCCGACTAGAAGTAAATAACTGTTATTTACGTCGGTCGCCGATGTAAAAATCGTTATTTACGTCGCCCTATTTACGTCGGCTTATTTACGTCAGCATGCCGACGTAAACAGCTATTTCCGTCGGCTTTCCAGCTATTTACGTCGGCTTCTGGCCGACGTAAATAAGTCCGATTCCTGTAGTGTACCATCGCTCACCCCCGCCAATAAATAGGTCCTTCCTTGCTCGCCGACACTCCAATCCACCTTCCTTAACCGTCCTCTCCTCCCTCCGCCATCCTAAGCCACCCCGACGCTACCTTCGTCTACAACTCCAGCGACTACTGCCCCGTCTGCTCTTGCCCTCCACAAGCCTCGACGCCAACACAAGACATGTGCCATTCGCCGCTCCAAAGTCGCTGCCACCCTCTTTGACCATCGGCAACCACCAGAGCTTCTCACTCGACATTGACCATGAACGTTGTCATCGCCACCTCGCTATCTACCACACAATCGCCGAAAAAAATAAGTGTCAATCAATTTTGATAGAATTGCACTATAATTATATTAAAGTTGCACATTATTACAAGAGAAATTTTACTATCTGATTGAAACAAACATGATGACTTAAAAATAGAAAGATGAAAAAAATGTAAGCACGTGTATTTAGCAAATCTACATAGTAATAAAACGTAGAAAATCAATTAATAAAATAAATAATTGATAAATAGCAAATTTATACCAAACTTGTACCTTGTTAAAGAGTGCAATTTTAGTGTTAAGCATGTATAATGGTTGAGACAACAATTGTCTCTAACTATTGCTATATCATTTAGAGACAACACTAAAGATAGCATATACAATGGTAGAGATAATTGCATGTTTTTATAGATAATTTGCTCTCACACAAATTTTCTTAATTCTCTTATAGAGTTATAGAGTAGACTCTTGTTTAAGAGATGGCTCAAATATCTAAGCACACTCTCTCCCCCAAATCATCAATTAGCTAACATGGCACTGCTTAGTGATGGCTTATAGACTGTTGGGGTGGACTGTTGTACGTGCTTTTAGAGTGCAACTTTAATTGACTAATAGTTAAGAAAATATTAGGCGCATGAGAATTAACAAATCTAAGATATGATGGCATGCTTTTATAGACAACTTCCTCACACAAATTTATTATTTCTCATGTAGAGTCAACTTTTAAATTAGAGGCGTTCTGAAAATGCTCTCTCTTCCGGAGCATATACATCATCATACATATTACATGATAAAATTTATAAAGAACCTAAAGATAGGTGGCATAGACCATTCGTACATATTTTAAAAAGTTAGATTCAGCTGAATGAAAGGCTCGTCTTCACCACTAAATTTCTCCGAAATTCTATGCTATTTTTTTAGGAACAAATTTTGTGCTGTTTCATAAGTGGAAATTGTCCGGTTTTGTTTCTGTGAGCATATGCATCATTTGCGATATCGATAGATTTATTTTTACACTATATTTGATCAGTCGCAGAAATTTTCCGGTTTTTTCCGTGAGCATGTGCGACTGTGTATCGTTGGAGATTTCGTTGATATTATCTACCGGACCGGGCTGATGTTATTTCACTGTCTGCAGTGACTACCAAGCAGAATAGGACAGGCAACCACGAATCAAAAATCTTTAGAAGCCACACAAGTTGAGATCTATAGATTGAACAGTAAGGAGGCCAAGAGGCCCAGGAGTCTGGTGACCACACAAAAGATCGTCGTCGATACCTACCGTCTGTCCGTAAACTTTCCTTAAGTAGATGCACTCCATCTCAAAACGATGGAAGCAAATTCTTCCATGGGCACGTTGGAGTTAGCGGCAGCTGCCCACAAGGCCACAAGTTGGTATAAGAGAACAGCAACGCATTTAGACGGGAGTGCAACTCCGTACTGACAATTCAGAATAGTCCAGTATTGGTTGGCAGATTTAAATCACGTTAGTCTAAACCACTGGTTTGCGGAAAGACACGTGAACGACCATGTATCTGCAGTCACAAACTCACAATTGCGCGAGTTATGTTCGTTTGCAGATATTTACTTCTTGAGTATACTACTAAGTGGAATTATTGATTCAATGAACAATCGAGCGACGGAAATGGAAGAGACTTCTTGCGATCCTGAAACCGCCGTTCCACCGCCCCCAAAGCAAGGAAAAAACAGTCAAAAGCACATGAAAAGAGAGAAAGAGCTGTCAAAATCATACAGGAGCACGAAAGTTACTTCATAGAACCGACGGAAATCAACTTGCTAGAGGAGACGTATACATATATGATATATTCTCTTCCCGTTTCTTTCTTTGTTTCGTGCTCACTACATTTGAGGTGAACATTTCACGCCTGATTCCTCTCTACCTTCACTGCATGCATACACTTCCAGCAACTACTAGCATCTAGCTAGCTAGCTTCCTTGATAATTTGACATCTAACTAGCTAGCTAGATAACTTGATAATAGAAAAGGAAAACAGTTACCGGTACATCGACCTCAGTCAACAGCAATGGAGGGCAAATCCAACCCTCACTCTACAGTGGTGAAACGATTGGCGATGGCGAATTGGCGATCCAGCGCGCAGTCACGACTCACGCCTGGCAACTAGCCGGTGCACATTTCGCCCGTCGCTCACCGGGTGGGTGGCCCAGGCGCGGACTGGTCCTCAGTCCTCACAGCCGCGAGGCCCGTCTCGACCGTCCAATTCGCGGCGGAAGAACCAGCCGATCACGCGGGCCGTTTGGCCGGGTCGATCCGAACGCCGGGCGGGATGGGAACGCGGCGCCCATCGGGCCCCGCTCGCAAGCGCTCGCAGCCGTCCGCCGGTGACGCCCCCCGCGGGAGATATTTGCCTCTGTTACCGTCTCGGCGGCTAGCGCGCGCGCCGGCGCGGGACAACGGTGTCGCCAGCACGGGAAAAGCTTGGGTTGGGACGGATGGGTGACTTTGGGGAATAATTTGCAGAAGCGCGCACGCGCATGCATACGGATGCGGGTCCGTGCGGGGCCGTCGGATGTTGCAGCCTCATGTGATGGACGTACGTACGAGCTTTTTTTCGTTAGGTGCTAATCAGCCGATCGGCCTCGGCGTCCCGATTTCGAACGGCGTCTAGCGTCAACCTCGGTAGGATTAATCAGTTGCCCTTCGTTCTCACGTAGAATCAAAATTCAACATCAACTAGTGTTAGTGTTTTAAATAGATTTAAAGCGATTTACAGAAAGCTGTTTCATAATATGGTACTCCTGCTCATTATGGCACGTGGCCACATTATACACCTGTCAGTCATCTTTTCTCCCTTCTCTTCTATCTTTTTTCACTTCTCTCTCTCATTCTCCATCACAACGACGTTGCCACCTCGATGTTGGCGCATACTCCATACTCAGAGAAGAGGAATGAGGAGGGAGGACTAACTAGTCTGTTCGACAACGACGGTGGCCTGCAGATAGGGGCAACAACCATGGGCAACGACGAGCTAAAGACGTCATGGTGGCCATGGTTGACGGCGGGCAGCAAACATCAACGATAGACGATGCACGGTGAGTGCACACGTGGCAAGGACATAAGCGAGGGTGTGAAGACCTCAAAGAGCCTCGGGTGGCGTGTCCATGCGGGGGCGAAGTCTTCTAGGCGGCGTGGCGATGAGGCAGCGAAAGGCCGAAGACACAATTATGCAGCCACAACGGTGCGAGCCCGAAGGCACGGTGGGCCGACCCTAGAGAAGAAGGAGAAGAGGAGGAGCCATGCCGACCTTGCAGAAGATCATTCTGCTGAGCTTGGTGTCGGGACCTTACTTGCTAGCCGCCGCTCAGCCATCTCTAGCCAACGGTGGGATGATTTTGGAGAAGAAAGAGAGAATGAGGAGTTGTTTGGTCTGGAGAAAGGGACCTTTTATGTCGCCGCCATTCTGACCTATCCCACTAGTGAGAGTGAAGAAAGAGAAAGGAGGGGCGGATGTGCCAGGTTCTTGGGGCAGGGTCTGTGGCGGCCAGACGAGGCCGGATGGTGGCATCGGCGATGGACAGGGCCATGTGTTCAAGGAGGTGCGGACTAGGTCGGGAAGGCCTGGCATGCAGTGCGAATGGGGCCACTCGTCCAGGATGGCATGGATCGAGCTAAATGGTTCCATGGTCGAGGGAGGAAACATCACTTGGATAGTGGTGAGCCCACATGCGGATCGCCAAGGCCAACCTGGATAGGCAGGGGGTCGACATCGACGCGTATGAGGCTGGACGGTGGCATGGACGAGGGGGAAGCAGCTATAGCTTGGTCGGCGGCTAGTGGCGTATTGACGGTCTCGATGCACAATAGAAGTTCTGGGGCTATGCGGAGTGGGTGATGGGTGCAGCTTTGGTGAAGCTATGTGGTCAACACCAAGTAGGAGAGATGAAGTACAGAAGTGGGACGATGTGGCGCATGTTGGGGACAGTGCTACAGTAGGGCGTAGGTGACGTTAGGGTTGGCAGGCAATAGCGGCAGTATGCAACGACCGGTGGTAGGAACTCCACCAACAAGGAGCATAGGCTATAATAGGGTTGAGCTAAGCCGAGGCAACTCTCTCCTCTCTGGCCGAGGAGAAAATGGAGAGGGAGTGAGAGAAGAATGTGATATTAGAGGAGAAGAAATGAGAGGTGCATCTATCATTATATCTGCTATATATATTAGCATAATAAAATAGATTTACCATGTTAATTCTAAAATACTAGAAATTTCCACGTTAATTGAAAAAATACTAAAAAAATCTCACGTCAATAGAAGAAAAAGCTACACCGTCAATTATAGTGGATCAGATTATAACGACTTAGATTAAAAGAAAGAGATATATACACCGTTGATTATAGTAGATCGTATTATGACGGGTAAGATTAAAGGACACCCTGCTCGTTATTATATTAGAGCAGAATTAAATAGCGCCACCACGTTAATTCTAAAATACTATACAATCCAACATTAATAGGAGAAAAAGAAAGATTTACACCATGGTTTTTTGTGGTTTCGATTATAACGGCTTAGATTACACAAATAGTGCATATCCACCACGATAATAAAAGAAAGAAACTTAAAAAAGTCATATCTAATAAGGTAGAAAAACAGTTCATATCAAATACAACATCTAACCTCACAAATATGTGTGATACCTTGCTCGTTTTTCTTATTCCGAGGGCATAGCAGGTGACATGGGAAGCCACATCATCGTACCGCCTTTGGATTTCCTTTTGGACCTGCCATGAGACATGAAGGCAACTAAATGCACGGTTTTGAAAAATTTTGGAGCTAAGAGAAAACATATGCCAACCTTATGTACCAGCCATACAATTTATTCTCTTACCTTAACGGAGTGACACAGCTGCATGGAATAACTTTGTTTTTTTTAAAATAAAAACTAAAAAAGTGGTTTGGTGTTTCTTGATAAATTTAGTTGCTACTCCCTCCATTATGAAATAATAATCGTTTTGCACATTGACACGGTTTCTAAATTACAACTTTGACCATATAAAATTTTGAATTTTTATTTATAATGCACTAAAAATTATAATATTATGAAAGTTCCTTTTCAAGGCGAATCTATCTATACATTTTTTATATCCTCAATTTAAATAGTTTAAAAAAATCTTCGGAATTGCTTATTACCGGACGTCTGATTGCATCGGACGTTGCGGCCTGGCCCAACTGCTCGCGCGCTCGCACATGCCCAGGCCACGCCATCTAATCACGCCGTGCTCGTTACATGCACATCATTTATTTTTGATTGCTGTATCAATGGAGGCAACACGATTAGTGGGTTTGGAATGTATTTGAACATATGTTTCTTTTGAGTTAGTGACAAACGATTGATTATACATGGCCGTGTCACTCATTGATAATATCCTGCTTGGTTGTGCATGCATCACGTATTAATCATCCGACCAACTAATCATAAACTTAATATCCTACTAAATTGTGCATGTATAGGTTGCACCGTTTGAACAATATGTTTGGCAAAACTAATTATTTTACGAAATTGCTTTCCACCGGGTGTCCGACCGCGACAATTTTTGTTGCATGTGGTGTCGAAAATATTGCAGTAGCACAATTTTTTGTTACACGTGATATCGAAAAATGTTACAGTAGCACTTTTTTTGTTAGACATATTTTTCCAAAAAGCCAAACTAATTGTTTCAGCAGGCCAAACATATTGTTCCAATACATACATAAATTGTTTTAGCGGACTAGACAATTTGTTTCAATAGGCTAAACTAATTGTTTCAATAGGCTATATAAATTGTTCCAATAGGCTAAACTAATTGTTTCAACAGGCTAAACATATTGTTCCAATTGGGTTAGCTTATTGTTCCAGCAGACCAAATACATTGTTTCAATATATATAAAAATTGTTCCAGCAGGCAAGATTGATTATTCGGAGAGGCTAGACTCATTGTTCCAGCAGGCATGATAGATTGTTCCGGAAGGCTAGACTCATTGTTCCAACAGACAAACTTTATTATTCCAGTAGGCAAACTTTATTGTTCCAGTAGGCAAAACCTTATTTGTTTCAAAAGGCAAAAGTTATTGTTCCAGAAGGCCAAAAGTTATTGTTTCAGAAGACAAAAGTTATTGTTCCAATAGGCAAAACTCAACTAATCTATTAGGACAAACTTTATTGTTCCAGTAAGCAAACTTTATTGTTCAGTAGGTAAACTTTATTGTTCCGGTAGTCAAAACCTTTATTTGTTCTAGAAGGCAAACGTTATTGTTTCAGAAGGCAAATTTATTGAGGCAAAAGTTATTGTTCCAGTAGGCAAAGTTCAACTGTTCTTATAGCACAAACCTTATTGTTCCAGTAGTCAACTTTTATTTGTTTCAGTAGGCAAACCTTGTTGTTCCAGCAGGCAAAAATTATTGTTTTAGTAGGCAAACCTTCTTGTTCTAGTAGGCATTTTTTACTATTCCAGCAGACCAAATACATTGTTTCAATAGGTATGCAAGTTGTTCTATCAGACCAAATGCATTGTTCCAATTGGGCTTAGCTTATTGTTCCAGCAGGCAAAATACCAAGTTGTTCCATCGTATTAGACGTATTGTTCCAATAGTACAAATTAATTGTTCCATTAGTATAGATAAATTGTTCCAGTAAAAATTTATCGTTCCCGAAGGCAAAAGTTATTGTTCCAGTAGGCAAAGTTCAATTGTTCCAGTAGGGGGCAAATACAATTGTTCCCACAGACAAATATAATTGTTTCACGAGGCAAATATAATCGTTCCCATAGGCAAATCTAATTGTTCCCACGGGGCAAATATAATTGTTTTCAAAGGCAAATATAATTGTTCCACAAGGCAAATATATTTTTTGTTTCCACGTGGAAATATAATTGTTCCACGAGGTAAATATAATTGTTCCCAAAGCAAATATAATTGTTCCAACGCAAATATATATTTTTTTGTTCAAGACATGCATATATAATTGTTCCACGAGGCAAATATATTTGTCTCAAAGACAAATATAATTGTTCCACGAGGCAAATATAATTGTTCCAAAAGGCAAATATAATTGTTTCCAAAGATAAATACATTTGTTCCCGAAGGCAAATATAATTGTTCCCAAAGATAAATATAATTGTTTCCAAAGGCAATACAATTATTCCCGCAGGCAAATACAATTGTACACACAGACAAATATGTTCCACGAGACAAATATAATTGTTCTCAAAGGCAAATATAATTGTTTCCAAAGGCATATACAATCGTTCCTACAGGCAAATACAATTGTTCACATAGACAAATATAATTGTTCCACGAGACAAGTACATTGTTCCAATAGATATACAAGTCGTTCTATCAGAACTAGATATTTTTTGTTCCAATTGGGGGGTTTAGCATATTGTTCCAGTAGACCAAATACATTGTTCTAATAGGTATACAAGTTATTACATCAGAATTGACATATTGTTCCAATTGACTTTAGCACATTTGTTTCAGCTGACAAAATATCAAATTGTTCCATCAGATTAGACGTATTGTTTCAACAGGCTAATTTAATTGTTCCATTAGTATAGACAAATTGTTCTAGTAAATTTTATATAGCAACATAGGTCTTGTTATGTGCATAAAAATACCAGGACCACGTTGGTGAAAACGGTTTGTGAATTGGAGCTCGCAGTCAAAAGTTGGGGCCATTTAAAGGAAAAACGAAAAAAGAATCTTCGCTGATGTCAGCAATGACATCAGCGCTGCAATTAGATGAGAGAGGAATGGGCTGGTTGCATTTTTTCTGCTTGATGGCGCGCTGCATGCATGCTAATCGCGCTCCTACCAATCCGCGCTACATGCATGTCAGATAAACCGCGTTGGTCGACTGGGCCGGAGGGGTATCCAATCTCGTGGAGGACGAACAGACGTCCGGTCCGTAGTCGCCCCCCAAAATCTTTATAGATAAAGTTTTAAAACTTTGAGTTTGGACAGATTTAAAACTGCTACTAAGCTACATGATCTCGGTGTACCTTAATCTTGGCTTGTAGAGTTGGGTTTTTTTTTGTTTTGGGGGGGGGGGGGGTGCAAAAAGGTTAGCACGAAACAACGGCGGCAATAAGAAAATGGAGCAGCATAGAATATATGCGCCGTCCAAAAAATAATGTCCATCGTGGCTTTTAAAGCATGGGCAAGTATTATTTAGAAAATAGTGCAAGTATTAAAGAGCAAAAGAAACCGAGAAATTTTATTAACGTTATTTAGGTCTTGTTTGCTTTAAATGAGAGTTGCTGAAAATTTTATTATAAAAAAGTTGGTACCCCTCGCAACATATCTTAAAAGGGTTTAAAAATATAAAAATATATTTTATGAAGCATAAGGACTATTTAAAATCTTATAAAAATAACTATAAAGTAGTACATTTTTTTGGATCAGAAAAATAATAAATTTTCATTTAATTTAATTTTGTTTAATTTAAGCTGAAACCAGCGAGGCCTAGTGCTATATGATGAGCATGTTCTGCGCAATTACGCGTCACCCTTTCTTCGGAATTTTTTTTTCCGAAAGAGAAACCCAGTGAAATCCGAAAGCCAGTGCCCGGGTGTTAAAAAACAACGAAGAAAATAAAACTGCACGTGATCAATTGCCGTGTCTGCACAGTGTGTACACGCCCTTCTAGGCACTGACCCGAGTCCAGCCCATGCTGCCACGGCCGCAGATGTTTTGTGGGTGACGGGGATGGCCTGTGTGGCGCCGTCCGGTGATCGGCTGCCACCGCGGCTTGATGCCGGACACGTGCGGGACGGGAGCCGGAGGAGGGAAAGCCTCGAGGCTTCACATTGGCAGCGCCACCGCCGGACGAAGGCGAAGGCACGTGAACGGAGGTTGACGCTCTCTGATGTGCCTGCTTCTCTCCTCTCGCTTCGCTTTCGCTTACTCCAAGTTCAGGCGCGTGTAATGAAATGAGATGGAAAGCAGAAACCAGAGAAGGGTTGCCTGATCCTCTACACTGAGCATATGCAAGAGATTGTAGACAGATAATTGTTTCTTAACACCTTTCTAGATTAGGAATTTTGTCCAAATTGTCATTAAGCATGCCATCGTGAATGCCACAATCTTATCATAACAAGCGACGTATCCCACGCATTTGCACGTAAAATTATTTATATGCATCAAATTTTAATAGAAGTTTATTTAGATAAAAAGATTCATGCCCATCGACCATTGTGAGCTCTAATAAAGTCAACCTTATTCATTATGATTTTCTATTATTTTATTTTTAAATAATATTGTTTTTATTCTAGTTGATATGTACCTTTTTATTTTAGTTAATATATACTCTTTTTTTCATGCCCATCGACCATTGTGAGCTCTAATAAAGTCAACCCTATTCATTATGATTTTCTATTATTTTATTTTTAAATAATATTGTTTTTATTCTAGTTGATATATACTTTTTTATTTTAGTTAATATATACTCTTTCTGTTAGTTAATACAAATTTTTTTAATCATTTTTATTCAAAATTTTATGTTTTATGGTATTTTGTATGGTAGTCACTTTTTTGGTGTTGTACTCCATTCGATCACAAATAATCACCGTTTAAAGTACGTGTAAGTCAAAGTTTTAAAACTTTACCTCTGAATATATTTTGGAATATTTAGATTGAGTACATAAAAACTATATGTGTAGATTCGTCTCAAAGAGTACTTTCATAATATTATAGTTGCCATGGGTTTATAAATTAATTGTACTAGTAATTAATGTTGAAAGGTGTATTTGGAATACCGTGTCAAAGTTCAAAATAACAATTATTTGTGACCAGGGACAGTCGTACCGGTAGAAACTCATTTTCTATTATCTTTATTAATAGATAATAACGGGGTCACGGTAGCAACCCATCTGTTTCTTGATTGTCACTTCTCGGATCATACGGACCGGCGTCGGACGCAGATCACGCCACCGTGTTACGGTTCGATGGCGTGGCCACAAACGGCCTCGACCTCGATCCATCAATGGTGATGTCGACGGTTGAGATATCGATCTCAAGTCGTTAAGGTTCTTTAAGATTGAGATAGGAGACACGCCGAACAACCACGAACAGCAACGAACAGGAAGGCAGAGTTTTTATCCTGGTTCAGCCTCTCGGGAGAGATAATAGCCCCACGTCCAAATTTTCTTATATATCGAGATGAATACAAGAGATGGCTCGGCGAGGCGAACAAGTCTCGGCGAGATTATGGGTGTACAAAGGAATATCAGTGCCTAGTAGATACAAAAGCGGATCCATCCCTCTACACGCAGAGGGCCTTGTTTACATAGTCTTGAGCAAACCGACCTCTGGGGAATATCGGTAGGGCTAACTACGAGATCGCGAACGAACTCGGTACATGCCAAATATATCCCGAGGTAGATAAGGCATACTCCTAGTCTTGGGGATCACGACTCCTAATCCAATCCGGAAACCAACGTCCGGTCTTCATGTAGCCGCAGTAACTCTTGTTCGAGTAAGACTCAAACACGAATCCTAGGCCGTTCATGCACCGTGCCACCAAGAGGCTGTTCGGCAGATGCACATGGGCTGATAGAACCTTCCAAGGAGCTGGGCCTGGTAGGTTGTTTGATCTAGCCGTCGGGGAGTGGGCCATGGCTATGGACCGTAATCTAATCCCGACAATAGCCCCGAGACTCAAGTGGAAGGACTCACTAGAGTGGGTCTTCCTCTTGAGACTCTAAGTCACGAAGAGGTATTTTTCCTGCTATAAAGACATGTAACGATCGACCAACAGGTTAAGTTTCAACCAACAAGACATGTTCGGTCCTAATAAACTCTTTCGATGATCAACAACTCCGTTGTGTCGAGCGAGGAACGACATCTGTCTGAAAGCGAGCACCCACCTTGGCCATGACCTCGAAAAAAAATAGCCGTTAGCGGAACTCCAACAGTAACTTTACATCATTGCTGCGGTGAAAGCAGAGCACGCTTTTACCTAGCCGTTGTAGTAAAAACTAGCCGTTTTGGGACTAAACCGTTGCAGAGCTGCTTATATGGGACTATAAAGCACCCAAGCCGCCTGCATGCCCACTGTTCTCACGCCTTTCTCTCTAAGCCCTAGTTCCAACCACGCTCGGCATCAAGCACCCAAACTCCACCACCAACCACCGCCGTCGATCCTGGAACCGCTATGGCCAAGTTCACGGCACTAGCGACCGAGGAGAACCTTAGGATCTGGGAGGAGGAGGGCCACATCGACACCGGTGGTGGAGGTCGCCGGAGGAGGATACTCCGAGCAGCTGGAGGGAGAGTTCGTTAACCGAGCGATTCGCCTTTGTTGGGTTGCGATCTCCAAAGCGACTTCGTTGAGGCCTTCTTAAACATTAGCGGATTGGAGGTGGCGAACCTCAATCCGAACAAGATCCTCCAGATGGCCGTCTTCGCACACCGCGCGAAGGCTATCTGAGAATCGATCCACCGGTGGGCTGTTTCCTCCACTATTACACGATGACGAGGAGCGGCTCCGCCGCTTCGGCGCTGGGTGCTACTACCTCAAGCTCGAGCCACCGCCGACGACGGCCAGTATCCTCGTCCACCGCCGCTTTCGACTCGATGGGCGCGTGGTGGGTGAGGTGGTTCTACTGACAAGCGGAGCGGCGACAAGAAGCTCATCTTCACCGGAAGGCTCTGCGAAGGAACCCCAATGCCTCGGCCGGAGATGTCCGCCGAGGATTGGTACGACAAGGAAGATCGCCTCCTCGTGAGCCTCGGGCTCACGCGGAGAGATCATCCGGGACTTCACAATGAATGAATCATCCACTGCGGAGAAGGTCCTATCCTTCTACAAGATAGAGGATGGGAAGACATCACAAGGGAGAGCACGGGTAAGTACCTTTAAGACTCAACCTCTTCATTGATCGTTTTCTCCGAACAGAAATTTAACGATTCTATCTGCTCGGGCAGAGAAGCCAACCGACGCATGGGTGACCGAGCGGGTCGACGCCATGCTCAAGGCGGCGAAGAAGCACGCCGAGGTCACCGCGAGGTGGCCTACACTTGTCCGAGGAACGGCTTGTCCGCATGAGACGAGGTAAATCACTTATACCCACCCGTGTTGCTAGATTTGCACCGTTGGTTTTAATGCCGACGTTCGCTTCTCAAAGCGCAGGAGGACGGTGATCCTCGGAGGATCGTCGAGGATCTCTCGGGTCCGAGAGGAGAAGCCAAGAAGGGCAAGGCCAAGTCGGCCACAAAGCCCAAGGTGGCGGCCGAGCCGACGCGAGCTCGCCAGCGCCATGGCGGCCGCCAACCGTCGAAGAGACCACCAAGGCGACGGAGCGCACCGAAAGCGAGACCAAGCGGGCGCGTGGTCACCCAATGAGAAGAGACCAAGCCTCTCCTCTCCGAAAGCAGAGCGACGAAGAGTAAAGACCATGGCCCTCGGCTTAGGCGTTACCGCAAGCTCACCCGGCCATATGGCGCGCTTCTAGCAGTCGCCGAGCAAAGGAGACTCGAGGAGGAGGTTGCGCGCAGGAGAAACTCCTTGCGTTGCGCGAGAGGAGTGCTCACCTCACGTAGAGCCGAGCTCATCGCCGCGAACGTCCAAGGGCCAAAGCGGAGAAGCCGCCAAGGAGCCCCCGAGGAAAAGGCGGAAAGTTCGGCGAGGAAGATCGAGACTAAGCCCTCCACGGCAGGTATGTAGAAGTCGATCTTTTGATCTTTCCACCTTCTCGACCGCACTAGACTTAACGATCAACTCTCGCTCATCACCGCCCAAGAAGAGATCACACGACGACGCCGAGGAGGCGGCCGAGATCATTCTGCCCGAGCATCCGCACGGCGCGTCGGCAGGCGATGGTGGCGAGCCTCAAGGACAAAGGCGGCGTGGAGCTCTTGCCGCCGGCTCAGCGAAGAACTCCACGCGCCAAAGGCGCGGTGGAGCGGCTGGAGGCGAGGAGTAGCGGCAAGCGGCGCCACGGACTTCGTGCCAAGGCGATGGCTCGGAAGCTGCCAGGCGGGACCGAGCGGCCGGTCTGCCTGCACTTCGTCGCGAGGCAGCTCACCCAGAGACGACGGGATTCTCCGTGGCGGTGAGATTCCGTCTCGAGGAGAAGAAGAAGCCCCGGCAGTCGAGCAAGCCGCCCCGCCGGTGGTAACAACGGCGCCACCGAGCGGAGTGGCTCGCCTCGTCCAAGACGTTGGGCGGAAGAGGAGAAGGAAGAGGAGAAGGAGCGCGAGACAAGCGCTTGCCTGTCGCTCCCGCTCCCGGCGAATCGCTCCCGCAAGAAGAAGGAAGCGAACAAAGGCGGCGTCGGCAAGAACGCGCCCGCCTTATCCCGCCTGGCGAGCGGGCTTGTGGACGCATGGCCTCGAGGACCGCCTTGCATCGCGGATCGGCGCCGACTTGGCAAGGTAAACATCAAGGCCAAATTTTGTTCAAATTTTAGCCACATCATCAAAACGTAGTTAACTTGTTCTTCCTCTCGTGTCTTGAGGACACTATGGCGGAACTCGAGGATGGGGTCACCATCGAGCAGACGCCGTCTTGGCATCCTCCGGGAGCATCTTGAGCGGGGATCCGGCAGAAGCGCTCTGGCCGCCCAAAGCCGAGCCGGTGAAGGCGAAAGAAGAAGCTCAAGGCCAAAGTGACCAAGGAGGCATTCTCTGAGGCTCTCCTAAAGGAAGCCGAGGAGCCACAGCATAAGCCGTGAAGGCGAGCACCGCGGAGGAGATGCCGGGCGCACGAAGTGGCTTGAAGAGCAGCTTCTCGACGTGTCCCACCGGCGGAACCACTTCATGGAAGAAGCCAAGAAGCTCAAAGCCCGGCTCGCCAAGGAGGAGCAAACATCCGCGGACTCGTGCTAAGATCTCAACCTGTGGGCTTCACAGAGGAGATTGAGGAGATCTTGTGGGATGGCGGTGAGGGCGATCACCATGGAGAAGAAGGTCAAGGAGCTGGACGAGCAGCTCAAGACCGTCGGCGGCCGAGTTAGCTGGCGAGGCTCGACCGACCACCTGCGGGCCAAGACCGAAGAGGTCGAGGCTCTCCGTCTGGGCGACGGAGCGAGCCAGAGCAGCAAGGAGGAAGCCGATCGTCTCCGAGCCGAGGCCGGGAGGGGTTCAAAGCCTGAAGTCCTGCGCCTTAAGGAAGTGATCGAGGAGCTCAAGGAGCAACTCGCTTCTAGGTAGTCAGAGGGTCAGAACCCGAGATGGACTTTGTACCGCAAATTTTGTTAATAAAAACTTACCCTTTTCCTGCAAAGAGAGAGCAAAGAAAAGGACAAGAACGAATGAAACTAAGAGAAAAGCGAACAGCGCTAGGAAGTTTAAGAAAACCGTAGAGCGCTTAGCCTAACTCCCGGCCCACATTGCGCATCTCGCTCGGAAACCCGAGTTTATAACCCGAACAGATGCACAAGAGAAAGAGCGACACCCTAGCCTCGGTGCAGACGATGCTCGAGAACCTAAACTTGCGAACTCGAGCATGTGCGTAGGGAGAAAGAGCAACACCGTACATTTTGCTCGATTCGTTCCGTAGTCGCTTCCGTTGCCGTAAGTTAGGCAGTTCCGAGAGTAACCGAACAAGGAAAGTGCCTCTGCCGCGGGGGGCTTACGAGAGCAGGCTTTGCCAAGTGGTCGCGCCGAGCAGTAAGTGCCTCTGCCGCGGAGGGCTTACGAGAGCAGATTGAGCCGCAAGGTGGAAAGGCCGTGTTACGCAACCCTGAGTTTAGGAACTTGTCGAAACCAGATACGGGTAGGGAACAATCCTTAAGATTGCGGAGCCAAAAGTTCGCAAGGCCGGGCAGCTATCAAGTGTTACCAGAAGAAAGTGTAGTCTGAGAAGACAAGTAGTGAAAAGGGCACAGAGGCCACGAGGATTCACCGAAGAATTGGATTGAACTTTACATGGTGCCCGAGAGACTTGGACGAACTAAGGCGCGAAGTTTACAAAAAAGCGCGAGGCTAAGCAAGCACAGAAAAGACCTACACAAAGAACTTACGAAGCTGGTCGATGTTCCAAGTGCTGATCAACTATCTCCCGTCCTCCATAGCTGGCGCGAACAGCTCCGGACGAAAGCGGAAGAAACGATCGTGAACGGGCCTTCCCAACGAGGAGTTAACTTGTTGGCATTGGACAAGTTCTGGACACGGCAGCGAACGAGGTCGCCCGCCTTCAAAGCCCTTGGTCGAATCCGACTTGGCGGCGTGCGTTTGCGAAGATCTTGCCGGTAGCGCCATTACGACTTGTGCCCGTCGCGTGTGCCTTCGAGGAGATCGAGATCGAGGAGGCGCTTGCTCGTCGTCAACTAAGTTGACCGAGCTCGTCGCGAGGCGAACCGAGTACGATTTCGGTGGCGTGATGGCTTCGCACCATAGACCGCTTGGAAAGGAGTTTCCCGGTCGCCTACCGTAGTCAGAAAGCGAATCGCCTGAGGACGGAAGGAACCGTCAACCCGAGCCTTCTTGTGCTCGCGGAGAGCAGCAAATACCCGCCGTTTAATACCTGGACTATCTGTCTGTTAGCTCGCCGATCGCTTCCATTGCTCGTGGGTGTGCCCGGCGGCGAACCTTGGTGCCCACTGTTCGCAGATTCTGGAATAGCTCGCTCAATCGGGTACCGTTATCTGTGATCAGCTTATGGGGGATCCCAAAGCGCGTGACCACGCTGCTTTTAAAAAAGCGAACAGCCGTTTTGGCGTAAAGAGACGACACAGACTCGGCCTCAATCCACTTTGTAAAAGTGTCTATGGCGACGAGCAGGTGTGTGTAGCCCTTGTACCCCTTAGGGAATGGGCCGAGCAGATCCAGACCCCATGTGGAAAAAGGCCAAGATGGGGGGATTGTTTGGAGCTCTTGGGCGGGCTTGTGTGCCTTCCGGGCGTGAAATTGGCAAGCCTTGCACTTAGTCACGATGTCCCGGGCATCTTGTAGCGCAGTGGGCCAATAATAGCCCATGCGAAACGCTTTGCCGACCAGAGTTCTGAAGGAGGCGTGGTTGCCATAGGCACCCTCGTGTATGTCCCTAAGAAGGAACACACCCTCTCATTGCGAGATGCACTTGGAAGAACTCCCGAGCACCTTGACGGTAAGGATGCCGTCCACAAGTTTGTATGGAGCAACCGCCTTATGGCGGGAACGCTCGGCCGTCGTCGGCGGTCCCATCTGCAAGGTACCGGACAAATGGCGTTGTCCAGTCCGCAGCCTGCTCGATAACGGAGACAGCACCACCTGTCTCTGTTGCCTCGTCCGGAGACGTGATTGAGGGCTTGTGAAGGTGCTCGGTGAGCACCCCTGCCGGAGCAGATTCTCGTGAGGATCCATATTTGGATAGCTGGTCGGCCAGGAAGTTGTCCTTCCTGGGCACGAAGAGCACTTCGAAAAACCGAAAATGCCGCTCCAACTTCCTCACTTCAACCAGGTATCGCGCCATTGAGTCATCGCAGCACTGATACTCCTTGTTTACCTGATTGATGACCAGCTGTGAATCTCCCTTCACAGTCAGCCGTTGGACACCAAGCGACTTGCACGCTTAGTCCCATGAGGAGGGCCTCGTACTCTGCGGCGTTGTTAGTCGCGCAAAGTGTAGTTGGATAGAATCTTTGGAGTTGCTCTCCTTGAGGGAGATGAGAACAAAACCAGCCCCGAGTTTCGGTCATGCGAGCCATCGAAAAACATGGTCCAGAGGGTTCATCGGGTTGCTCGGGGCTTCACGGATTTGGGCAGCGGTCCATTCGGCAACAAAGTCTGCTGGGACACAGTGACTTAATAGCGGTTCGGGCGAAGAAATAACGGATCAAACTACGCTAGTTCCATTGCCCACTTAGCTATCGTCCGCTAGATTCCTTGTTCCGTAGGATTTCTCCCGGAGGGAACGTGGTCGGGACCAGATGTTGATCGCTGGAAGTAGTGGCGAAGCTTCCTGGAGGACATGAGCAAGGCATAGAGGAGCTTCTGGACCTCAGGGTAACGCTCCTTTGATCCGTGAAGTACCTCGCTCACGTAATAGATTGGTCGCTATATGCCTTCCCTTTCGACCGTCAAGACTGCGCTCACCGCTTGTGGCGTGCAACTTAGGTACAGTAGGAGCTGCTCACCATGCCGCGGGGTAGTCAAAACGGGAGGATTGGACAGGTATTGCTTCAGATCCTGGAAGGATCTATCGGCTTCTTCCGTCCACTCGAAACCATTATGCTTGCGCAGGGCCTTAAAGAAGGGCAGCCGCGTTACGCCTTGACGGAAATAAACACCTTAGAGCAACCATCCGCCCATGAGGCTTTGTACTTCCTTTATGGTAGTTGGAGCCTCGCATATTTTCAATGACCTCGATTTTTTCGGGGTTGGCGGAAATACCTTGCGAGCCAATGACATAACCGAGCAACATTCCAGATCGAACATCAAAGGTACACTTCTCTGGATTTAATTTTATTCGATGCCTGGTGAGATTACGAAAAGTCTCTGCCAGGTCTTTTACATGATCTGGAGCATACTTGCTCTTTACAACTATGTCGTCGACATAGACCTCCGTGTTTTTTCATTTTGCTCGGGAAGGTCTTCTCCATTAAGCGGCGAACACGCACCAAAGATTGCGCAACCGAAAGACATGGTCGAGCAGCGTAAAGTGCGAAAGGGGTGATGAAGGCGCTTCTCTTCATCCTCGGGAGATGCTTATCCGTGGTAACCGGAGTAAGCATCTAAAAACTCGAAAGTCAAGGCGTCCGCAATGATCGCATCGACCGGTGATCAATCTGGCGCGGAAATTGTCCTTAGGACAAGCAGCGTTCAGATCTGTGTGATCGACACACATCCTCCACTTGCCGCCTTTCTTCTTTACAATGACAGGGTTGGCTAACCACTCGGTGTGATCAACCTCGCGGATGAACCCAAAGAATGAAAGGTTTGCTGTGATCTTTGATGATCCTGTTTGAATTAAAAACAAATAAGCTTCCGGCGAATAGGCTTTTTGTCCCACGGACAACCCGCTTTGTGCTCGATAACCTCCCTTGGGACTCCGGGCATATCAGACGGCTCCCAGGCAAACACGTCTGCATTAGCTCGGAGGAAGGCAATGAGCTCGCTTTCCTATTTGGGGTCCAGATTGACCCCCAGATGAACTGTCTTGGCAGCGTCATCAAGAGACAGTGGGACTTCCTTGGTCTCTCCTCCTGTCTGAAGGGAGACCCTAGGGCGTCTGAGACTTGGTCTGCGGAACTTGAGACATGGCGGAAGTTGGTCGACAAGGCGAGGGATCGCTCGTCGCAATCGAGCCGCTTAGAAGTTGCCCTTGACCGTGATCACACCGTTAGGACCCGGTATCTTCACGCAATGGTAAGCGTGGTGGGACACGGCCATAAACTTACCGAGAGATGGCCTGCCTAAGATCGCATTGTACGCCGATGGGAAGTCGACCACGTCGAAAGTGATCAACTCTGTCCGGAAGTTGCTTGGGTTGCCGAAGGTGACAGGCAGGACAACCTGCCCCAAATGCTTGACAGCTTCTCCCGGAACAATTCCGTAGAAGGGCATTGCGACTTCCTTCAGCTTAGAACGAGGAATTTGCATCTCGTCCAAGACTTTAGCAGAAAGCAAGTCCAAAGCGCTCCCGCCGTCCACTAAGACGCGGCCAACTCTCGCGTTACTGATGGTCGGGGCGACCACCAGTGGGAGCCGCTGAGGCTTGGTCATCCCAATGGGGCAATCCTCCCGAGAGAAGGAGATGGGACCTCGATCCACTTTATCGATTCAGCCGAGGTTTTGCCTTTTCGACGTTAATGGACCTCCCGCAGCTTCCTTGAGGCTGCGCCGAGAGGTGTAAGCCGAGGAGCCCCGAAAATGACGGCGATATGGTTCCTGCTCTTGATATTCATCATCATCTTCCGATCACCATCGTCGGTTTGACGCTAGCCTTCCGGCATCACCTTGTTCGGGCGGGGTGGGCATTGGGCCCTTGCCGTTGTAGAAATCTTGAGCTTTGCAGCCCAAGTTCTCTGATGGCGTATATCGTGCCCGTAGTCTTTGGTGGAACTTGCAAAATCGGTCGCTCGGACCTTTCTTGCCTTGTCCGCCTCCCTGAGCGTGCTTTTGCCCTTGTAGTTATTGTTGGGCTTCTTACGCCCATCCTTGGGAGGAGGTGCGCGATCCATACCGCGACGGTATTGTTCAGATCACCTTTGTTCTTCTTCTTCCGGGACTTCTTGTCACCGGAACATTCTTCTTGCTCTTCTTCTTCTCATCCACACCAGTCAAGGGCGGCTCGCCCTTGTCGAACGCCTTTTTATCTTGAGCAGCTCTGCTGCAGCGTTAGCATATGATCGGCCGCCTTGAACAGTCGTTGGCGGTCCAGTCTCATTGATCTCGAGATCTGAGTGAGCCGCTCGTCGCGGACTCCGTTTTGAAGGCGCGGACAACGGATTCATCCGAGATGTTCGGGATCGTGTTGCGGATCTTAATGAAACGCTTCACGAAGTTGCGGAGGGTCTCCCGTTCATCCGGATCATCCGGTGCAGATCATCCTCCTTGCCCGCACGCACGTAATGCCTCCGGAAATTAGCGATCGAGGCGTCACAAAGGCTGGTTCCATGAGTGATGGAACCCTCCTGCCGATTGAATGACCACGTCCGAGCAAACCCTCAAGAACGATCGGGAGGTAATTAGCCATCACGAGCTCGTCACCCCGGCCGCCATGATGGCGTGGCGTAGATGGAAAGGAATTCCTCCGGTTACGAGTCCCATTGTACCTTTCCATGTGACCGGCTTGAACTTAGAGGGCCACCGGACAGCTCGAAGCTTCGTCGAGAGAAAGCCCTGCACCCGAGCATATGACCGACCACCTTCCCGGCTGAACCTAGTCTCGAGAAGGCGTTGGTCTTGTTGCGCGGGGAACTCTGCTGAACAGGATGACTCGGCCGAGAAACTCTCTCGGGACAATCCACCACGCCCTTCCTCGTGGTGGCGGCGACGCTCCTCACGAGGGACCGTCCGTGATCATCACGCGCGCGCTTGCCCTCGTGGTCGCGATGACTACGAGGACTTGGCGGCGACGGCGACCACGGTAGCCCGCTCATGGATGCGATCGCCGATGGTGACGGGTCCGCGATCTATCGAGAGTCCGAATCATTCCGGCAGCTTGGCTGCTTACCGCTCGAGGAGTTGTTGACTTCTCCTAGAGACTTTAGGCCTTGACCGGTCGCTCCGTGTTAGTCGCACAAAGACGCCCATGCGGGCGAGATCGGCTGATGGTGGATCTAAGGACCGTTGCTATAGCTTCGAGCCGTTCCGACTTTGATCTATGGGTCCCGGGATCCACTGAACCATCCGCGTTCTCCCGATCCGAGTCCGGTCACGCGGGAATTGACCGAACAAGGAAGCTTCACGGAGACTTAGCGCCAAGACGCGAGGTGGGTTCTGACGCTGCCGCTACACGGTCCGCGAAACCGTGCTAAGGTCGATTGATGGAATCGTCGAGGCTGCGGCGAATGACGTCTTGTTCGCGGCGACTGCGCGCACCTCGTCTTGATGCCGAGCGAGTTAATCCGCCCGACCTCGGCAACCGCCACGCCCGTCACGGGATCCTCGAGAGGTTCCCACATCGGCCATGTTAATGCGGGGGCCATGCGAAGGTATGCTAGGCGGTGTCATCGCCGTGTCCCCACAGTGGAATCTACCGACATAGCCTTGAATCGACAAATATAAACCGTCGTAAAGATCATCGCCCGTAGTCGTTGTCAATGACGGGAGTGCGATCTGAGGCTATCTCTGCCATGTAAGCGGAGACATCTGCCTCGGATGCGGAAAGCGTTCGAGACCGGACAGATCGATTGGAATCGACAGAGGATGAGGCATCTGTCCCTTCGAGTCGTAGCCCTCGTGAAATATCTACAGATCGCCGCGGAGTTCGACATGCTCGATCTGGGTGTCCCCACGGACGGCGCCAGCTGTCGACGGTTGAGATATCGATCTCAAGTCGTTAAGGTTCTTCAAGATTGAGATAGGAGACACGCCGAACAACCACGAACACAGAACGAACAGAAGGCGGAGTTTTTATCCTGGTTCAGGCCTCTCGGGAGAGATAATAGCCCTACGTCCAGCCTTTCTTATATATCAGAGATGAATACAAGAGATGGCTCGGCGAGACGAACAAGTCTCGGCGAGATTATGGGTGTACAAAGGAAGATCAGGTGCCTAGTAGATACAAAAAAGCGATCCATCCTCTACACGCATGAGGGCCTTGTTTATATAGTGCTGAGCAAACCGACCTACCGAGGGAATATCGGGCCGGGCTAACTACGAGATCGCAACGAACTCAGTACATGCCAAATATATCCCGAGGTAGATAAGGCATACTCCTAGTCTTGGGGATCACGACTCCTAATCCAATCCGGGAAACCAACGTCCGGGTCTTCATGTAGCCGTGCAGAACTCTTGTTTGAGTAAGACTCAAACACGAATCCTAGGCCGTTACGCACCGTGCCGACCAAGAGGCTGTTCGGCAGGATGCACATGGGCCTGATAGAACCTTCCAAAGAGCTGGGCCCTGGTAGGCTGTTTGATCTAGCCGTCAGGGAGTGGGCCATGGCTATGGGCCGTAATCTAATCCCCGATAGGTGGGTTGATCGACTAGGTCACGTTCCTAAAGATATGACAAAAGGGATCGGAACCATCATCATTCTGACACTATGGGTAATTTGGTGCGAACGTAACAGGCGTCTTTTCGAAGGCCGTCTTGCTGCAACATCACCGACTTTTCTTGAATTTGGACAATGAGCGTCGATGTGGTCGATGGCGGGATGGCTGCCCTTCTTAGTGAGTAATTAGTCCATAGAATTACCCAGCCTACGCGGCGCTACCGTGGGTTTGTTGTGTGTGTTCTGTTTCCCCCTACCCCTCTCCTGTCTCTAACCTGGTCTTCACCAGGTTCTTTGTAAGTCCTTGTAAATTTCTCTCCTCCTTTGAATGAAACAGTCAGCGTAAGCTGACCTTAAAAAAAAAATTATCTTTATTAAGTTTTTATTTTTATTGTAGTTGATATGTACTTTTATTTTTATTTTTTTTGAAAGATTGGCGAGCTGCCCAATTCATTCAAAGGAGAAGCAAGAACAAACACAGTTCGGTAGCCCAAGAGCAACAAACTCCCCGACACAACACCGTACTAGCCTGGCAAAGCGCCGGCTAGACTAGCACTAGATCATTCTTAATTTTAAGCAGTACATCATCCGGCCAGCAATCCTCGTGGCGGAAAATCCTGGCGTTCCGCTCTTTCCAAATGTTCCAACATATGGTAATGATGATACCGTCTTCAGTGCGCCTGACGACCTTACCTCCCTCCAGCTAATCCCACTAGTGGCCAATCGAATGGAGTGTTGGGCTGTCCACCTTTGAATTGCAAAGAAAAGGTGCCATTGCACACCAAATTTGCCTCACAAAGGCACATTCCCAAAACAGATGCTTATGACTTTCTTCGCTATCACTGCATAGAACACAAAGAGCGTTGCACGGCCACCCTCTAGCGGATAAACGACCCGCAGTATACAACCTCTCACGGATCAAAAGCCAGAAAAAGAAACGACACTTTCTCTGCACCTTTGCTTTCCAAATACGAGCAAAGTCATGATTGTGCGAAGAACCAACGAACTGCAAGGAGTACGCCGATCTTGCGGAGTAAAGCCCTGAAGCTGTGAATTTCCAGCAAACGGAGTCTGAGGTGCCTGGTTGAAGGATGAGTCGATTCAAGGCTGACCAAAGAGTGATGAACTCCTGTACCTGCTCCACAGTGGAGATGTTCCTCAAGGGAAGCATCCACCGACCATCAGTAAGTGCCTCCCGCAGCGAGATATCATCTCTTCTAATAAGCCTGTAGCAACTAGGAGCAACCTCACTTGGAGAAGAGCCCTGTAACCAAGGCGATGTCCAAAAGGAGGCCGTGGATCCATCGCCCAAGGTCAGCTCCGTGGCCGCTCGAAACAGCGCGATATCCGTCGGCGAGAAGGAAAGCATAGATCCGACCTAAGGTTTGTGCGGGGAATGCCAAATATGCCAAAGCCAACGTAGACGCAAAGCCCTACCAAACCGGGCAATATCCTTGATGCCCAGCCCTCCTAACTCCTTTGGCCTACAAACCGTTGCCCAATTTACCAGGCATTTACCACCACCACATGCTTCGTCTCCACTCTAAAGGAAAGCTCTCCTGATTTTGTCGATCTTCCTGGTTGCCCACCCACTCAGCTCAAAGACCATGATGTGATAGACAGTCATTGAAGTGAGTACGGAGTTCACGAGGACCAGCCGCCCTTCTTTGGAGAGAAGCTTGGCCTTCCAAGTCGCCAATCTGCGCATGACCTTTTCAATGAGAACCATTTCCTCTAGCTTCTTGATTTTAGTGGACTTCATAGGCAGGCCAAGATAACTACAAGGGAAAAGTTTAATCTACGCTGGGATTTCATTATGCAGCTAGCCCCCGATTTGTTGGTCACACCTAATTTGGAAGACCTCGCTTTTAGCCCAATTCACTGCCAGCCCAGACGCTCCTTGGAAAACAGTAAGAATCTGACTGAGTGCTTGCACTTCCCTAGAAACCGGCCTGATCATGACCATGACATCATCCGCATACAGCGATACTCTCAATCTAGCAAGGTTATGCGGTATGGGCTGAAAAACGCCTCTATCCTCGGCCAGATGAAGAAGTCTAGCCAGAGGCTCCATGGCCAGAATGAACAACATCAGGGAGAGAGGGTCACCCTGCCGCAGGCCCCTACGATGCAGCAGGACCTTCGTCGGCGAGTTATTAATCAAGACTTGCGAAGAGGCATCCCTTAACAGAATGGCAACCCAATCCCGCCAACGTTGCCCAAACCCGAAGGCCTGAAGGACCTCTAGTAGATACTCCCAACTGACTGAGTCGAAAGCTTTTTGAATGTCCAGCTTCATAAGCAAAGAAGGCACCTTTTTGCTATGCAGGTGTTGCACACTCGACCTAACCCAAAGAAAGTTGTCTTGGATGGACCTCCCTTTAATGAAAGCACTCTGAACAGGGGAGACCAAATTTTCCAAATGCCTGGAGAGCCTGTTCGCAAGAAGCTTGGAGAACAGCTTGCCAAAGCTATGCATCAAGCTAATCGGCCTAAATGCAGCGATGGAGGGCTCGCCTTGCCCTTTAGGAAGTAGGGCAATGTGGGCACAATTCAAGTCGACAAAACCATCCGTCCTACAAAACCATAGGTCCTGAAGAGCCGCAATCAAATCTTCTTTAATGATTTCCCAACATGATTTGTAGAAAATCCCTATGAAACCATCAGGGCCCGGAGCCTTATCCGAAGGTAGGTGTTGGTGATTGATAAGTGGCCCATCTTGAAACGGGCCTTGGGCCGATTCCGTACTAGCCCACCGCACGAACAGAGGATCCAAAAGGCCGTTCTCGGCCGTACTAAGAGAAGCGCCTAACCAGCCAGCGGCTGCCCCGGGCTTGACCAAGTCAAACTATACGGCGCCATGTGTCTCCCGGGCTATCCTTAACCCGGGAAAAGGTCCCTCGGGTAATCCGCCTACCTGTGGGCAGGTGGCGACAACTGTCATATCCCACTATACTTTCTCCGGCCTTGACCGGAATGAACTGTGTCTCCCCGGGAATCCGCAGCCCAGGGAGGGGCACGCGGGCAGCCAGGTTTGTCGTTTGCCCTACTTGGCGAGCAAATAACGGTTGTTACGCTTCATAACGTCCCCTAACAGGCGGCGCGAGGTCGGCTTTCGGTCCACCAAGGCTATATCAGGGATAAAGGGAAAGTGTTTTCTCCCTAAAGAAGGTTTCCTCCCTGAATAGGTACATCGAGACAAACACGTGTCCAGTACTAACCTGACTAGTTTCTCCCTGCAGGCTCGGGACCAGATAGAGCCCTAGAACAAGACAAGAACATCGCCACTAAAGCAAAGACCGGCGCGGGCCCACCGCATCAGCTTCGGGCGACCCGCCGCGCCTATAAAAGGAGGAGGATCCCCAAGCGATCCAGGCAGTCACACACACAGCTCCAAGCGTACAAGCCACATCCGTCCAAAGCTTCCTCACCAGTAGTCTTAGTCCTTTAGCTACCGTCATTGTAAGCTCGGGATCGGTGCCTCTAAGCCCGGTCTCGGCACCCTTGTACCGTTTTCCACCGTATAAGCAACAAGACTGGATTAGAGCTATTACCCGACAGTGGGGGCTCGAACCAGGGTAAATTTTCTGTGTCTTCATGGTTTGTATCATTTCCCTCCCTTCACGGTACGAAGGATCTGTACCCGGATCATCAAGTCGCACCGGGCTTAGTTCGGGAAGACAGCACGACCTTAGCCCCCCGAAGGCTTGGCCGCCGCCCCGGGTTGCTGAGAAGGGTGGTCGTTGGGCCTCACACCAACTACAAATTAAATCTGCTTGGTCCGTGGTCTCATTGCTCTTGAGAGCGCAATTCCAGCATTAATCGACGGTAGGTGCTTAATAGCATCATGGATCTCATCCTCAAGGGAGGGCGATTCTAACCCCTGCAAATCGGCATGCTGGAAATGGAGCACATCCCAAGCCAGGGTGTGTGACCTATCCTTTCTCGAGCCAAGAATGTCCCTGAAGTGTGAGTAAACGGCGTCCTCGATGTCGTTGGCCTCGGACAACACACCTTGATCCATGTACAAATGTGAGATCCTGTTACGACCCTGCATCGCGGAGACCATAGCGTGGAAAAACTTTGTATTAGCATCTCCTTCATTAATGAATTTCGCTCTAGATTGCTGTCTCCTCCTCAATCTTTCCACCGCGGAGAGGCCTAGAGCCCTGGTCTTCAGAGCTTTATACAAGCCCGATTCAGATAGAGACAGCTCTCTAACCTCCATTGCTTTGTTGAGCCTAAAGATAACCTCCGTTACAATGGCCAGCTGAAGCCTTACCAGCCCAATTAGATTCCTGCTCCAAAGTTTGAGAGCCTTGGCCGTTCTGTTTAGCTTGGACGAAAAACGACGGAGTGCCCCAAGAGGATGATCACCGGTCTCCCAGGCGGTCTTGACAACTTCGAGAAAACCTGGCAACCTAGGCCAAAAACTCTCAAAGCGGAAACCACGGTATCTGTTGGTTGGCACACTGGAGACGAGCAATAGAGGAGAGTGATCCGAGATTGACGACGAGAGCGGCCGGAGCTCCCTAGCAGGGAAAAGAGCCTCCCACTCAATGGTTGCAAAACATCTGTCTATCCTCGTCATAGTCACATTGTTTCCATGGCCGCTTCCTCTCCAAGTGAACCTCTGCCCCCTGAGATTTATCTCCCTTACCTCAATGGCATCAAGCGCCATGTTGAACTCCCTCATAAGGGCGCCGTTTAGATTCAAACCCGAGCTTTTCTCCTGCGGTGCTCTAATCATATTGAAATCACCGAGAACCAGCCACGCCTAGTTAACACATCCTTTCAAACGGCGGAGGTCAAGGAGGAACCTTCTCTTTTCGACCACTGCTTGGGGCCCATACACCCCTGTCCATGACCACACCTCCTGACCCTGAGAAAGATGGACATCACATGTAAGAGTGAACTCCGAAGATCTTACATTAACCATCTTGAAAGAACTATCCGCTATTGCCAAGATGATTCCCCCTCTGGTTCCTGTCGTGCGCGAAAAAAAAGAGTTACGACAAAACGCGTCCAAGATCGCCCCTCGATGATGGCGTCATCAACTAGTGCAAGTTTAGTCTCCTGCAAACAAACAAAAATCGCCCTGCTCTCTTGGACGAACAAATGCATCGCGTCTCGCCGGGCTGGAGAATTAAGCCCCCTGACATTCCAATTTAACAGTCGGAGGCAATCATAACAAACCAAAGCACCTACGACAAGGAAATTACCAAATAGATAGCAACTGACGAACAGGGTTCTCGACACAAAAGACGACAACATAATGTAGCAACACCACACATGACACACAGAAGCAAACTGCTTAGACACACAGGACACAGCCCCGGGGCTGCCGCAGGGACAAGTTTCCATGGATAAATTACCAAAATAAAGCATAAGAGATGGTTTGACACCCTCCAAAGACCCTAACAGCAAGCAGCACATGCGCTCAAGACGGCCTAATCGGCCACACCCAACTCTTGACAAAGAAGGTTGACCCCCATTCAAACCGCCAAGTCCTCAGATCGCGCCAACAGATCATCATCCATGTTGTTATTGAAGAAGGACTTGTAACGACATAAGGTTTCGCCATTCCAAACTTGATTCACGCCAAAGACTTTGACTTGGCGGCAGGACTCTTGTGCCTTTGCCGTGGCCGAGAAATTATCATCTTTATTTCTTTGCCAACCGGAAGCTTCTTCTTGGAGAGGGTTGAAGACCTGCAGCAGGTTGTTTCAGCAGAGGTGGGGGCAGCGCATGCACGACTTCAGAAAAAAGTTTCTTCAGCGGTGTAGGCGAGCGAACACTCAAGTCCTCCTAGACCACTTGGGATGGCAGTGTGTCCTGGACTTGAACCAACAATGGTTGATCGAAGGCGACATCCTGAGCAGCCGGAGAGGAATAGAGGACCAGGTTTCGTCGAAGAATCCCCGCGTCAAGGCCTGCCAGGGAAGAACCCCGCCGCTCGCTCGCATAAATGACGACACCCGAAGTCCGCCACGGTGCAGAACGTGGACGCCGACGGCGCGACGCCGACCGGCACCTGGGTGGTTAGACTGGCGTCTAGAAGTTGAAGAGGAGGTTCCGTTTGCCCCCGAGGCCGCCGAAGGCCGGACATCCCACTTGGTTGGTCGGCGACCCCCAGCCTGCGGAGGAGGCGGCGGCGGCGGCGTCATGTCATCATCATCCTCTCCCGGACCCTGCCCGAGCCTTGCATGGACCGGCGCCTTATGGCCAGGCGGTCCATCAACAACCCCCAAGACCCAATCAAAGGAGTAAGAGGTCGCAGTGGAATCGTTATCTCTATGTTCCCTAGTCGACCAATCGAAATCCATCATCGTGTCGACAAGCTCAGGCACGAGGTAGCCCGAAGGGGAGATGAGGGGGGGCAATGGCCGACTCGGACCAAGCGTGACGAGGAACCCCCTCGATGCATATTCTGACCTTGAACCGAGCTGCTTTCGCCCCGGCATCAAGGAACCTAGTCCAAGGACGCAATCTGAACCCAATCCCTGCAACAGAGACGTTAGGCCGGCGGATGACATAGTCCCGCAGCTCAACAGAGTCAGTCATGACAAAGAAACTCTTAGGGAAACTCCTCTGGACGCAAAACCTTTTGATGTCCATGCGGAAGAATTCCTCAAAGGAGGCCTGAACCTGTTTAGTGGAGACATGGCAGTCGTCCAACACAAAGGCGACAAGCGCTTGATCCCTGTAGATGGCCTCCAGATCTAAGGCAATGGCAGATTGAGCAGCATACCTGAACGCAAAGCACGGTCTCCCAGCCAGGGAACCAGCGAGAGGGGCGGCCTCCATTGTCGCTGTGGTACGCTGGCGAGGCTCAGCGACTGGTGATGGCCGGACCACACGAAGCGGGCACGCATGAGCACGGTGTCCAGACTTTTTGCAAAGGAGGCAACGGGGCGGAGCAGAACAAGAGGCAACAAAGTGAGAAGGGGAGAGGCATCGAAAGCATTTACCTCTAGACTCCCGTAAGAGCAAAGCAGTGAAATCGCTCGGCGACCCACCCGCACTGAAGTCGGCATTGAAACCTACGTGCTTCTTACGTCTGGAGACCAGCTGCCAACCATCTTCATCAGTGCCTTGAATGCCACTCGCGGGCTGGCTATCTACACCCTGAACCAAATGGACCTGAGAAGCAACCTGCACTTTGGGCTGCAAGCCATGCAGATCTGAAGCGTCGCCCTGATTTCCTGCCGAGAAGACCGAGCCAATAGGGACGGAGAAGTCCAGATCTGCGGCTGCGAGAGAGGGATTGGGAAGTGGTGAGGAAGACCCGACCGGATCCCAGCGATCCGACGCACGTAGATCTGGTGAACTGGCCGCCCGAGCCAGACGAGGCCTGCGCCAGCACGCCGCACTCGCTTCCTTACTCGAAAGGGTGACGGCGGGAGGCGAGAGACCTGGGACGAAGAGGAGGCAGAAACTGTGGGCGAGGCGGCGAGAGCCGTCGCGGTGGAGCAGGACGGACGGGGGGAGCGCGGAGAAGACGACGAGCGTCGAACCATCTCCGCGTTCTTTCACTTATTTCTTTTAGACCTATGTACTTTTATTACTTCAATTTATAATATTTATATTACGCACATAGTACATTCGTGATATGTACCATAAAATAATTTTGCTTTAGAAATACGCCCACTTGTTGTAAACTATGCGAAACCTGGTGGAAGATAAAGCAATGATAGAGCAAAGGCAACGACAGTTGAGTTTAGTCTGCAGTACTCCGCAATTACATGTAGATAAATAAAAGAAAATTGAGGACCAAAACAAATAAGCTGCTTCCTTCCGAGGCGTCTTTCTGAGACCGCAGATATCTGCCTTCGTTTTTCTTTTGGATTTAAAATACACAATACATACACTTGTGAATACAATTATACAATAGGATGATCAATAGAAATTCAGGGTAGCCACACCTGCAGCCTGCACACATTGATGATGAGACAAGGAAGCCGTACATAGGAAAGGGGCGGTGGCCTGTAGATTCTTCGAGCGCCACATGGATGCAGCCGGAAGGCAGGAAAATAGGCGAGACACCTGTCTACAGTCTACGCTGCAGGGCACACGCTAGATGAAACACGTCAGTACGACAGTACGTCACTCGTCTTCCCTATCTACCCTCGTCACTACTTGCATGAGTAATTTATCACGATAATTTTCCATCCTAACATATTATTCTCATTAATTTGTACCGAGAAGGCCTTGCGTCACTGTTTAAGTCGGGCTCTTTTCTAATTAAATTAAATTAAATATAAAAATATCATAATTTTTTATTTTTATAAGACAAGCGTTGTACCACTTGGTAGTTATTTTGTAAGGCTTATAGTATTTTTATTAATTTTTGAAACTAATGTTTAATAATTTGTTAAATTTTGCCGGTTTCCATAATTCCATTGAGGGTTTACAATTTTTTCAAAATTAGATTCTACCGATAGTTTTAAAAAAAACAATACCTTGATTATCAATTCTGAGTAGTGTGATTCACGTTATCGTCTTAAGTGTTAGTAATTTACATGCTATTGTCAATTGAGTGTGTGTGTGTGTAATCATTTTAATGCTAAAAGTTTTTCCTAATATGAATTAACGTATATTTCGAGAAACTACGGATGTGACAAAAGAAAAAAAATATGGCTTGCCATAACGAGAAGTATTTTTAAATGGAGATGCATAAATGTTTAGTATTTAAGGTTACTAATTTTGGTGTGATATTTATTTTTTTTATTTTATTATGGTTGGCTATATAATTTTCGCAAGGCGGTGTCACCAGTCACCACACGCCATTCGGCCTTAGCACCGCTGCTGCTTGCTAGTGTACCTAGATCGCTTCACGAGCTGCGTGGGGAGGTTGACCGGGACGCCTTCCGGATCTTGAAATAAGGCCACCGTTCGTTTCCCCTCCCGTCTCCTCCCTCCCCTTCCTCTACCTTGCATTTAGCCTCCCACGGTTGTGGAGCCGCGGGCCATTTCCCAACCGTCCTTCCAGTAGTGGCCGGCCGGGACGTTCTCCATGGGCATTCAGGTCGCGGCCGTGACGTCGTCGCCATGCACTTCCCCCTCCTCCTCCTCGGCGCCGCCCTCGTCCTCTGCCGTCGCGACGTCGTCGCGGCATGCCGTTCTTGGCGGCGGCTGCGTCCGGCTGTCGAGAGCCCAGTCATCGCTGGCTAGCTGGAGCGTCGGCCTCGTGCGGCGGCGCGGCGGGCATCAGATGATGAGGCGCGCTCTTAGCGCCAGCATCGACAGCGTTGGGAGCGGCGGCGGGGACGATGAGGAGTTCTTGAAGAGGATCCAGGAGCTCGCGGTGGGGCTGCACCCGGGCGCCGGCGGCTGTGGGTGGCCGGCGAGCGTGGAGCGGAGCGCGAACAGCGTGGGCTTGCCGCTGTCGCTGCGGATGCTGAAACGGAAGAAGCAGCAGCAGCAGCGGGGGCGGTGGGACGAGCGGCTGATCGACTACGCCGGCGAGTCTGCGCGCGCCGCGGTGGGGCGCGCATTCTCGTCGATGGTTCTCATCATCCGGGAGCTGCAGAGCTTCACGCTGCAGATGCGGCAGGCACTCTTCTACGAGGACCTGCAGAGCGTGCTAGCTCGCGTCCACGGCGAGATGCACGCCTCCTTCGTCTGGCTCTTTCAGCACATCTTCGCCGGCACGCCCGCTCTCATGGTCTCCCTCATGCTCCTCCTCGCTAACTTCACCGTCTACTCCATGGGCGACAGCATCGCGGCCGCGGCCCCCCTCCCGCCTCCCCAGGCCACCGTGGCGGCAGTCGCAATAGTTGACACCCAACACACAGATCAGCCCCATTCCCACCAGCGGTTCGACCCTGTCTCAGTAAAGACGTTCTCCATTGGGCGAACGGCCTCGGTGGGCGGGAACGGCGGCGGTGGTGGCAAGGAACGGCCGGTTGCCGGGGCCACCGGCGACGACCGGTCGGACGAATCGTCGTACAGGCAAAGCGGCGCGGTGCTTCCTCAGGACGCGTCGGAGGCGACGCCGGTGGGGTCGGGCGCCGAGGAGGCCGTGTCCGATGCAATGGCCGTGGAGGAGGCAGAGGACGAGCTGGTCATATGGAGAAGGATTTCCGATGAAGCTACCCGGATGCAGGCGGGTGTGCGCGCCGAGGCGCTGATGGACCCGGAAATACTGGGGCAGCTCATCGCGCCGGTGGAGGCCAAACTGGACACGGAGGACTTCGCCGAATTCTCGACGACGGAGCGGAGATACGAGCAGGCCGTGTCCGCGGATCCCAACAATTCGCTGCTGCTTGCCAACTTCGCCCAGTTTCTGTTCCTGGTGCGCCGCGACCACGGCCGGTGAGTCCCATCGTTCGACGAAACGACGGCGGCATCTCGCCGTGCCTTTGGGTTTTACTACAGTCGCTGACCGAGGTTGGCGATTTTTGCGCGCAGGGCTGAGCACTACTTCAAGCGGGCGGTGCGCGCGGAGCCGTCGGACGCGGAGGCGCTCGGGCTGTACGCGATGTTCCTGTGGAAGGCGCGCAACGACCTCGCGGCCGCGGAGGAGACGTACCAGGAAGCCATCGCCGCCGACCCCAGCAACGCCCACCACGCGGCAGCCTACGCGCACTTCCTGTGGAACACGGGCGGTGAGGACACATGCTACCCTCTCGACTGATGCGTGCACCAGTGCGATCCAGCAGCTCCCCGTCTCGATACGTCTCAGAAAACGAAACAGAGAGGATTTTTACTCCACTCGCTGAAGAAGTCCACGCATTTCTCCTGCATGTGCTTGGCCGACCACGTAACAATACTACTCTACTCGTACAAGTGAAGCTGATACACACTACAGAGCCGAATCTTTCGTTTACTTTAGGCTTGTAATTTCTTCGTGTGGCTCGTTGTTTTCGGGTTAGCACGGAGCAGAGGTGCAATGACCGGTGGGCGGTCAGGTGATGACCAACGGTTTACTGCTGCTCGTGGTGCTACCCCTTTCTGGAAGTCCGGCGAGGTTGGCACTTGGCCGGAAAGAGTGCGGCGATTTGATCCATCGAGCTCGCGGCTCCACAGATTTGTCGGTCGCCTCTGGCGATGGGGTCCGTCCCATTGGCGTCGCGTCCCTGCATGCTTCTGGTAACACAGTGCCGTGCCACCGCCACGCGATGATGAGAGGCTGCTTTGTATTAGCGGAGTGACCACTACAGTAGAAGTACATAGCAGCAATTTGCTTCTTGTAAATTTTTTTGGGGTAAGATATGCTTCTTGTAATTGTGCAGACGAATAAACAATAAAAAGCTCACCATCCCCCATTGAGTTTTTCCCCAAATTATTGACATAGCAGGAGCAGGAACACATTTGCTAGTCCCCCAAAGACTCTGGAGTCTGGAGTCTGGACTCGGTGACTCTGGACCGGACGTGATGAGTCCGTGCTTCCTATCAAAAGTTCATTGTTTCTGCCCTCTCTGCAAGCGCAATTTGGAGACTCCCGAGCACCTTTTTCTCCAATGCACCTTCAGCTACTTCATCTGGGTCCGGTTGTCGTCCTTGCTTAACGCCCAACCACTCGATCCCGCTGGGTGGGCAAACACCGACTGCTTCAATGCCTGGTGGTCCAACGACATCTTTCAGGGCGGCGCTTCTGCAGGGGTGCTCTCAATCGCCTTCGCCACCATTTGGTAGATTTGGCTCGAACGCAACAACAAGATTTTTCGCCAAACCGACAAACCTACCGCATTTTTCCTTAATCTGCTCCTGGATGACCTGCGCCTTTAGGAGGCTACGGACGCCCACTTTGTAATTAGTTAGACCGGCTTTCGGGCCCACGGGGGAGGGGTCATTATCTCCCCCCACTCTGTAACTCCTCTTTATTAATACAAAGGCAGATCTTTTGTCTCTTGCTCAAAAAAAAAATTTGTTTCAGTTAAGTATGTGAACGTCAGTTAAAGCATGTCAACGGGGGTGACAAACTAACGACTCTGGACGATTAACGGCCGATTTGCACATGTAGAAATAGATGATATATTTAAGTATGGAGTGGTTGGCTAGTCTGTTGCTTTTCATGCGTAGTACGTACAAATAGTGGTATCATTTTTTGAGATCTTGCAAACATTCTATAGTTCATCCTTCCTTTTTTATGGTTCATTTTGTATGGCTTAAAACTTCCAATTAATAAAAGCCGCCTGTTTCTTAACAGCTAAGAAAACATACGACGCACTAGAGGACTCGAGGTCGGTTTAAAAGAGATGATGTATGCTAAACAAATAAAGAAAAAGACGGATCACGTTACAACAATATGCCCATTTGCCCAATTTTCTGTAGAATTTGGAGGTTACAGTTCCTCAGTTCCATTCTTTTGTCAAGCTCCTCTGCTCCTGCTATGTTCACCGTAGCAGTTACGAGCATGCGAACGATCGTATACATCTCTGTGCTGCTCCTATCGTATTTACAGTCGCATGACGCATGGTCGTAGGCAAGGATTTTCTTGGAAATGTAATTGCAGATATAACAGTACTACGCTACAAAATAGTAACTCATCAATCATCAGCGTACGCCCGGTTTAACCAATAATTCCAGCTCAACTGCTCTCTGCCCGCACTCCATATGCACGATGGATGCATTGATGATACAGAATTGTAGCCAGACCCACCCAATACGTGCGAACGAACCTAGTTTTGAGAATTCAGTGACACTGAATTCCGCATTTTCTCTAGGTGTCATCTATATATTTGGGCTAAGAACTAATCATGATTAGAACATATTTAATGTTAACACTGTCTCCTGTAGCCCAAAGCTGACAAGAATCTCATCTTGTACCGGCCTGATCACTGATCAGTCACTGCCTCACAGGCTGGTATGCCTTCACTTCTTGTGAGCTCTCCGCTACGAAATACTCCAATAATCGTTTTTTACATTGATGCGGTCTCCAAAGTACAACTTTAAACATAAGAAACTTTTAAAAATCTATTTACAATGCATTAAAAATTATAATATTATAAAAAAAATTAAGATGAATCTATCTATATGATTTTTATATTCTCAACCAAAATAGTTTAAAAGTTATCTATAGATAAAGTTTTAAAACTTTGACTTATAAGAAATTTAAAATACTACTATTTCATAATGGAGAAAGCAGCAGGCATAATACGCTTTCATGTGCAACGCCACGCTCAGCTAATGCACCAAGGATTAGCAGCCAAATACGGCACAGCTCCAGCCTCCTGGCAGCGTCTAAAAGAACACCATAAAACAACACATTATGAAACTTAATACTCGCGCCTCACGGGTGCTCGTTAATATCATGGAGACAAATGTAGGGACTAGGGCTGCAAACGGGACTGAAAATTCCCATCCGATCCGAGTTTGAATTTGTTTAGAACTCGATTCAAATCCGAAAAATCCATCTATTCGAAAAATATATGGGTTAGGATATGAGAAAATCAATATCCGATCCGTATTCGATCTATACCCGCATATCCAAGATATTCGAAAGGTATCAGTACAAATTAGCGAACATAGATAGCCGATAACATATCTGATAAACATAAAATACTCTTTATGAAATATGTTTGATTGGAACCCGTAAGTTTTACCTAATGTTTGATTCAATATTTACATATCCATTAGCTTTTGTTTTAAATATAGAAGTTTAAATAGTATTGCTTAATAGTAAATAATTATGTTATATGCTTTTTATGTATGTGAAATATACGATTGTTTAACTGTCATGTTTGTCCTGTATCTGTATCCCGAATAATTTGGATTCGAATCCATATCCGACTTATTCGTATCCAAGGAAAAAATACGGGTTAGGATATGATACGGACAATATTCGCTTGTATCCAAACCCGTCTACACCCTAGACGGATGGGGTGTAGCAGCCCGCTTAAGGGCAAGCCGATGCAATGAAGGCGTAATGGTCACAACGAGATGTCGTAGTGACAACCTTGCATTGGAACTATGATGGCGGCTGCCTTCCCAGCACTAGTGGTGTGCCCAGGGATTGGATTGAGCTTAGGAGCTAATCTCTAAGAGCGAGCTAACCTCACAGGAAAACCTAATCCTCGAGAACCGTTGGCTTCCACTATTTATGATGTGAAGCGCATTGAGGGCTGCAACCAACCGTTGGTTGTGTGCCCCTTATCAAGACGCATAGGTAAAGCATCTAGCTCCCTAAAGACTCAAGTTTTTTTTTTCTTTTAGCCGCAAGATCACTTTCAACATTGGCACTATTAATGATGCATTGTGCATTCGGGTTAGCAAGCGTCGGTGGCTTGCTGCATAACAAATTTATGAAGGGCTACCCATGAAGATCAGACGATGCTTCATGAAGCGATCGAAAACCGAGCAATTTCGAGTAGCTAGCCGCATTTAATTGAATAGCCTGCCTTTATTACTGGGGGACCCCCTATTTATAGTAAGGGGCCAAATTACAATGTGTCGTTACAACCCTCCCTCGAGGGTATAAAGCAAGGGTAATATCGAGATTACAGGGAGGGTTTGGCTGTTGCAACAAACTAAGATTCTACTGCCACCTAGAGCGGTTTGTTACAGCCAGCTGTCGTATCTTCCTGACACAAGATACGATCCATGGCCCCCGTAACAAACCGTACTTGTTGTCCCCTGGATCTCCGCAATTGTCGTTGCCTCGCGACTCTAGACTTAGGCTATTCTGGTCCTAAACGACGACCCGGCTTCGCGTTTCCTCCAAAAGGGTCAACGCTCTTTGCTTTGCGGCTATCCCGCCCGAAGGTGACGGGGCTCCCTTCGGGCGGCATACTCTTCCCTGGTTCGCAATTGCTTCGGCTTGGGTACGCGAAGCAATCCCTCGAGATGGCCTCTCCCCCGACTTCGTAGGCTGGTTCGCTGATCCCCCTTAATTTGTGGGGGATGGGTGTCCCCTACTACAACAGCAAGCGTAACCGATAGTTGATCGTGCAGCCCATCGGAGCACTTAGAGGATGTCCAATGATAAAGCCAACTAATTTCTATAAGAAAGCTTCATGTTATTTATAGATAGTTTGCAGACAACATTTTTAATGAATTAGCTATATCATTGGTACTTAAAATTAATATAATATCGGTTCATATGTAATAGGTGCAATCCACCTTTTAATCCGCTATAGACTGGTTCTTGGTTAAGAGCTAATCTCTATCTCTATCTTCTCCTTCTCTCTTTCACATAAGCAAAAAACTAAGGTAGACTCCTTGTAGCCTGTTGAGTTGTCATTATTGGAGATGCGCTTAGGTGGAGCGTCTAACTCTCTACAGACTCGGCCTTGAGATCATTTCCAAGTTCCAACACCTCCATGATAACTACATCCACTCGAATAATCCAACTCATGTCACTTCATCCGGTAATAGCTATAAGAACTCAGATGGTTCCGATCAAGACGTGTACAGTTGATGCGATCCACGGGACTAATCACTCGTCGAACGTCCACCGCTTTGGCGTGTTAGGAAGCACGATCGATCGATCCGGCACATGCCATGGGCCACCTGCAATGTGTAAGATTGTGCCTGAACTTATTCTGAACTGCCTGTTCTTGATCACGTCGAGATCGATTCCTGACTGTGATCCCGTTCGTGTCGCTCGATCTGGTGTGCTCGTTCCCCTGGTCGAACTAGAATCCATAATTTCGAGTCATTGACAAGAGGAAAATTCCATGGCGAAGTGGGGTTCAGATTAGTGTAGCTTGGTATGCAGCAAAGGGATGATGACAATGGCCAGAGGGACAGGCAGCGCTCCATAATTTCATGCATGCTTGCTTTCATCGAGATTGATGGAAGTAGAATATGACCTAATCGCTTTGGGATTTTCTTCTTTCGAAGCTGATTTGCTGCGACTTGTTCAAGCATTATCACGGCGCGCCTCCTCTTGTACGGCATGCATGATTACCGATTTCATCTTGGGACTTGGATATGGGGAACAGTAAACACCAGTGCCCATCTAGAATTAGCTTAGATTAAAGATACAATATTGGCCCATTCGGCTGTACGTACTCTATACAAATTACGAACCACCCTCTAAATCCATAATTTCCCAAATCACAGATCATAAACTGGGGATTGCAAATTCTTACCAAATCACAGATCATAAACTGGGGATTGCAAATTCTTACTGCGTTTCAGTTGCCTTCCGTGGTAGCCGTCGGCCTCGATCCGTTGCGTTCCGTCCCCTGCCCAGCCGCGCCGCAGCCCGCCGCATGCAGCCGCGGCCACCGCCCGAGCCAGCCGCAGCGGCGCAGGCAAGCGACTTTTCGCTCGTGACTCGCGAGCATAACACTGGGCATGGACGCTGTGTTCTCTATGGACTCGAGTACTGGACCTGTGTAGGCCTAGTTGCGCCGTCGGGGAGTGGGTTGGGGGGTTCGGTCCGGGGAGGCGAGGCAGCACATTGGGCTGGTCGGGCATCTCGTGGGCCGTGGGCATCGACTTTTGTTGAGAATACCATTGGTCTTTTCTGTTGCCAAAATTTCGGCCACCCACAGGTTTAGGTTTTAGCCCTCAACACCAAAGCTAGGCGATCAACCTCCTCATTCTATCAATATATCAGATAAAATACCCTCTCACCCAAAAACATTCTTTGTTTTGAACGGCATGTCATTTTCAGAATTTTTTTTAGAAACTCAAATAAATTGTGGGAAATCATAGAAAAGCTCAAAAAATAAAATAAAAATATCCATAAATTTATATAATCGTATAAAACCAAAACATTCAACAAAAAAAATATGTTTGTGTGGAAACTTATACGGAAAAAATATATTTATTTTACAAGGTACTTTATTGATTAAAAAATCAAATATTTAGGGAGAAATAGAATGGCTTATGGGAAAAATGGAGGAAACTAATAAAAAATAGGAGGATATTAGTCTTACCTTTCGAATTGAATTTTTAAATTTAAATTCAACATTAGTTTGACTTTTGCATTGCTTTTTAAAAAATTTAAAGTCAAAGATTAAAATAACATCCTTACATTTTTATTGATTTCGCCATTATTTAATAACTGATTATTAATCAATATAAGCCAAAAAAAAGTTTGCATATAAATAATTTTTTTGTATTGCATATTCGGATTTTGTACATTTTTATTTTGTAGGTAGTTTAATTTTACTTTTCTAAGCATCATGTGATTCTCTACATTTTATTAAATTTTTGAAAACCTATTTTTTAGAAACCATGCTAACTAGGATGCCATGCCATCCAAAACCGGGATAGATTCAGGTGAGGGAGGTATTTTGTCCGATATCCATAATATAGAGAGGTTGGTCACCTGGTTTTGTAATTGAGATGACAGAACCGAACTTTGACGATAGTCTAAGGGCATAAAGCAAGCTTTTTCCTTTTTTTTGGCACACCTTTTAGCCGCCCATAGCCATACCCCATACTGATACCTTGCAGTGCAGGCTGGCATCTCCTAATTTGCCCTTGGCACCCAGGAAACATATGTACATTTTAACAAAATTGTTGGCATGAGGACGTCAAACACAACGTAATAAGCCAATAAATAAAATAATTCTGTTATGCGCTCAGATAATAGGAATGTCAATCAGGTCGGGTACCTCTGGATCCAACCATTCTAGACTCGAACCCGAGACCTGAACATTTTATATAGTTTAGGACTTGATACCATTTTCGGGTATAAATTGAGACCCGAACCTTACCAAACATCCATCGGGTCCAAGCAATCTAAAAGCATCACCAATCCAGACCTTGATCTGTTTGGGCCCGGTATTTCCATGTATGGAACACTTCCTACTTGGACGCTGGTCCCACCTGGCAGCGATGTGGGGGCACACCCTGGTGTAGAATACACCGACATGCTTAAAGTAACTTTAATATAAAACAAATCACAGCAAAATAAATGATAACTTCCGTAGTTTTTTTAATAAGACGAATGGTCAAAACCGTGTCCAAAAAGTAAACAGCGACTTGTTTTTATGATCGGAGTGAGTATTATTTATATTTTTCTCTTTTCAATTTTATTCACTGTAATATTAAAACGGCGCTCTAAAGATTTTTTTTTGAACCGGAGGCTACTGCTTTCATTTATACACGCTCACAGGAGTCTCCTCCTCTGCACCAACGGGACTAAACGGCGCTCATGCTCTCAGTAGCTCGCTCGTATCGTGTGGCCTGAGGCTTCTGCATAGATGGGCCTGCAATCAGTGTTTCTACGCGTCTCTCCGCATGGGCCACCTGGGCCACATGGCCTTACTCACTGCTTCAGTGCTCTTGCATGGCTGTTTTGCATCTCCGCATGCATATACGGTACAGGTTAGGCGAGTGGCTGCGAATATAATCTTTTAATTATTTCGGCTACCATGGTAACTATAAAATAAAAACCGTATCTAAACCCGAAACTGAATTTAAATACCCATGGATCCAGAATCGAGACTCGGACTCAGGTCCATCAGACTAGATACCCACATATATATGGATCCATGGGTGATCCGATACCCACATATATATGGATCCATGGGTATTTTCGTCATCTCTTTCTTTCCTTCTCTTCCACTCCTAATAATACTCTGTGATCCAACGTGATAAGCATAGCCTATAGGGTAATCTATTGAGGTATTGTGGACAAAACCAAATTGAGATAGCTATAAAATTATCCTAGAGGTCTTTTGGTTGTATTGTAGACAACTACCATCTGTATAGATGCCGTATTGGAAATAATACTTTCTCGTTTTCTTTTTTTAATGTAAGACATATAGTTTGATCGATCTTGTTTACAATTAGTATAAGACATGCATGCAAAATTATTGATGTTTTTCTTTGTCTAGCCTTATTTATTGCACAATTCTTTCTTAAAGCAACTCTCTCACAGATGTTCTCTCTCATATTTTCAAAATATTTATAACATGGGCAGCATGATCATTTTTAAAATTTTTTTTGATTTCTCAACTTACTTAATATATATGCCAATTAAAAATACATCTTACCTAAAAAAAAGGAGGAACCTCTTTTTTCAAAACTCAAAAGGCATGCACATATCAAATAGTTTGTCATTTCTTTCTTTTTTATTTTGAGGAGTTTGTCATTTCTTAAACGGTCAATCTATCACATAGGAATAGGAATATAGGATAGATCAATGGGGGGTGGAGTGTAATTAATACGGAGAGAAACATAATAAATTCGTGCATAAAAAATCTCTATCCTGGAAAGGGAAGAAACGAAAAGAAATCATCACCGAGAGCATACCGTTGTTTCTATAAAGCTCATTACTAGAATGTTTCTTAAAAAACTAGGAGTAATTACCCTCGGAAGATCTGAGGGGAAAAAAAAAAGAAGAAAATGTGAGGATTTCTTTTGCTTTTTGTTGTATCGTAAGTCGCGTGAGGACAGACTACATCGTTGTCCTGTGCTGCTGCGCTGCGCCGAAATCCGTCCATCCCACTACTACGGAACGGTCCTTCCATCCCGCAGACATCACCAGTGTTACCATCAAACCGAATCGAGGTTAACTTCATCCTGCTCAATGGTAACGAAGGCGAATGCGCCAGCCGAGTTGTTGGTTCCACCAACCGAGACCGATAGGTCGATTCGCGGGACAGATGGCAGATGGGGAGTACTAGTCCCGATTGGTATTAACAACCGGGACTAAAGCTGGGCTCCGATAATTGGCGCCATTTCTCCTGTCACAAATGGCCCGGTTGGTGTTACAAACCGGGACTGATATTTGTCTATTTGTCCCGGTTGGTGTTACAAACCGGGACTAATACTCGGCTCCGATAATAGGAGCCATTTCTCCTCCAGTAACAAAAAGTCACTGCGTCGATCGTCTTCTCGTCGCCGGCTCGCCGCACTTGCTGAGGGAGCTCGCACGCGCTTGTGAGGAAGGAGCGGAGACCGGAGCTGAGGAGCAAGGAGCTGCTGAGGCGAGAGCAAGGAGGAGAGGGGGGAGCCTCTCTTCGCTGCGCTGAGGAAGCGGTGAAAGGGGATCGGATCATCATCGGAGCAACGCTCATGACGCCGCGCCGGCCGCGTCGTCACCACCGCCCCGGCCTCGCTGCTCTCGTCATCGCAGCCGCTTCGCCTAATCGCCGGCGCCTCTCGCCACGCCACGAGGTACATTTATCCACCGGCATCGCATCGCTCGTTTCTGATCCCACCGCCACCACTGCCACCGCCGCCGCCGCAGCCACCGCCGTCACCGCTACCGGCGCAACTACAAATGTCGACCTTTGTCTGTGTTTTTACCATTAAATTTCCGTCCAGATTTAGGATGTCTTGTTGGACCGGTGACAACGCCACTAACATCGAAACCACGCTCCCTCCAACTAGGTCCAAAATGTGTTGTTTTCTAAAGTGTCTTTGCCCCTCCACCATTGCTTGTTGCGGGGGGACGAATACCCACAGAAATAGCGCAAAAGACAAAAAATACGTGGCGACCAATGATGTGCCACGTCGCGACGATGGCAGTGGCGGTGGTGATGAGGAGGGCGAGGGCGATGGCGATGGCGAGGGCGAGGGCGACGGCGGTGGGAATGGTGGTAATGAGGGCAAGGGCAAGGGCTGCAATGGCAAGGGCGAGGGCAAGGGCGAGGGCAGCGAGAGCAAGGGTAAGGGGAAGTCACGTTCCCGTAGAGTGTGATTGAGACATCGAGATCACATTCTATGTTGTACTTTTTAATTAATTCAAGTTTTATGTATTTAAGAAATGTTGTTGTCCGAACAATTATTATAATTGTATGTGCTGCAGACTTTGTATGTTTATTAATGCATTTTAAATTTTTAATGTGTACTATCATTGGATGCTTGTATGTGAAGTATCGGATTATGTTTGTATATGTATTGTTAAATCATGTTTGTATGTGTACTAGCATTGATTAATGGAGGGGACAAGGATTGGGAGGGGTATTTCATGAATGATGGATGTTAAAAAATATTATTATTTTTATTTTCACATATCTACACCAAATTCCTAATAGTATCAATGATGGATGATCTTTGCTGATTCACCCAGGAGTATTTAGCCTTGCAAGATGTTTGTTTGTATGGTATCAATATGTGTATTTGATCACAAGCTACCGTTACACTCAATGCTATGAATATGTATAATGCGATGGATCAATGATGGATGTACATGGACCGATGTTCCTCGCAGTTCGTGGAGGGTTTAGAAACTTTTATTCGCCATGTTAAAACCAATATTACCTTAGACTATATATGTTGCCCATGTATTGATTGCAAGAATCAAAAGGAGTGGGCAAACTGTGAGCAAATTCATTTTTATTTGATCTCAAGAGGTTTTATGGAAAATTATACCTGTTGGATCAAGCACAATAAGTAGAGATTACACGGGTCAAGAAGAACAGTGGACGATAATATCTCTGACGCCGCCAACACAGATTATTTCAACATATGCAGGGGGAGTTTGGCGACGATGATCTGGACCAGATGCTGCTTGATGGAGAGGGAGAATACGTTGATAAAAGGCATTACGAAAAGTTTCAGCGTCTTTGGGAGGATTATGAAACACTGTTGTATCCAAACTGCGGACAGGGGCATAGAAAGTTGCGTACCACACTAGAACTAATGCAATGGAAGGCGGCAAATGGATTGTCTGATAAGGGATTCAACGAGTTGTTAGGCCTCATGAAGAAGTTGCTTCCAGAGGGTAACACATTGCCTGAAACTACGTACAAAGCCAAGCAAGCTCTCTGTCCTTTGGGTTTGGAGGTACAGAAGATACATGCATGCCGTAACGATTGCATCATCTATCGCAATGAGTGTGAGAATTTGGAAGCCTATCCGGTGTGCAAAACATCGCGGTATAAGACCAAGCGTGATGACGCAGGTGAGGTAGAGGGGGCACGTAAGGTGAAGAGACCCCCCGCTAAGGTGGTGTGGTACTTTCCTATAATTCCTCGGTTGAAGCGTCTGTTTGCGAACAAAGAGCATGCGAAGATGATGCGTTGGCACAGCGATGCTCGTAACGTTGATAGAAAGCTAAAACATCCCGCAGATGGGTCTCAGTGGCGAAAACTTGATAGGAAATACCCGGAGTTCTCAAGCGATGCGAGGAACATACGGTTTGCGTTGAGTACAGATGGGATGAACCCCTACGGCGAGTTGAGCACCAATCACAGTACCTGGCCAGTGACTCTATGTATCTACAATCTTCCTCCTTGGTTGTGTCAGAAGCGAAAGTATATTATGATGCCATTACTCATCCAAGGCCCCAAGCAACCAGGAAACGACATCGATGTGTACCTAAAACCGTTGATCGAAGATCTGCTAACATTGTGGAACGATGGTGTACATGTATGGGATAAGTACAAAAGAGAGTACTTCACCCTACGTGCATTACTATTCGTAACGATCAATGACTGGCCAGCACTTGGTAACCTGTCGGGCCTATCTATCAAGGGATATAAAGCCTGCCTCGAGTGCTTGGACGATATGGAAGACAAGTACCTGGCAAACTCTCGGAAGGTTGTATACATGGGCCATCGTAGGTTCCTAAATCTGATGCACCCGTTACGGAGTAACTTAGTTAATTTTGATGGGACGGAAGAGAACCGCAAGAAGCCTAAGCATCACAGTGGGGCAGATTTATTTTCTATGGTAAAGGATCTGAAAATCGTATTTGGAAAGGGTCATGGTAGCAAACCTGTCCCACCCCTCCCTCCTGAAGAAGCTAAGAAGAAGACTAGTTGGAAGAAGCAATCAATTTTTTGGGATTTGCCTTACTGGAAAGACTTAGAGGTTCGCCACTCATTAGACTTTATGCATATAACGAAGAATGTCTGCGTGAACTTGCTAAGATTCCTAGATATGTACGGCAAATCAAAAGATACTATTCACCACGGAAGGACTTACAACTATTAGGACTCAGCAGAATTACATCCGCAAGAAAGAGACAAAGGGCATTACCTCCATCCTGCGAGCTACACTCTAAGCAAAGAAGAGAAAAAGAACATGATTCAGTTGTTAAACAATGTTAAGGTCCCTTCCGGATACTTGTCGAACATAAGAAGACTTATAAACACAAAAGAGAATAAAATCGTAAATGTGAAATCGCATGATTGTTACGTGTTGATGACCCAGTTGTTGCCAGTGATGTTGAGAGGTGTTCTGCCATACAAGGTACGAGGGACAATCGTGAAGGTGTGCTCGTCCTTCAACGCCATATCATAAAAGGTCATAGATCCAGATAAGTTATGTAATCTACAGGATGATATTGTCGCTGCTTTGGTCAACCTTGAGATGATCTTCCCTCCGTCCTTCTTTGATATGATGGTCCATCTCATGGTTCACATGGTGAAATAGTTAGAAATTCTCGGACCCGTCTTCTTATACAGCATGTTCCCTTTCGAGAGGTACATGGGTGTCCTAAAAAAATATGTTCGTAACCGGTCTCGCCCAGAAGGATGCATTGCCCAGGGTGTTGGCACAGAAGAGATGATTGAGTTTTGCATCGACTACATTAATGAATTGAATCCGATTGGCGTGCCTGTATCACGCTATGAGGGGAGGCTACAAGGAAAAGGCACTCTAGGGAGAAAAGAATCCTCTTGCAAAGATATACTGTCATTTAGACAAGCACATTTCACAGTATTGAAGCAAACAGCTTTAGTGGCTCCATATGTCGATGACCACGAGAAGATTCTACGAGACGAATACCTAGGGAGGTCAGAAAAGTGGATCGCAAACAAGCAAGTAGACAGTTTTGGCGGTTGGCTACAAAAGCAGCTGTTGGGCAAGGAGGGTGTCCACGAACAATTGCAACTCTTAGCTCGGGGACCATCAATGACAATGGTATCATGGCAAGGGTATGAGATAAATGGATACACATTTTACACTGCATCTCAGGATAGCAAGAGCACAAACCAAAATAGCGGTGTTCGAATTGATACATTGGACAAAAATGGAAACATGGACACCTATTATGGTTTTATAGAGGAAATCTGGGAGCTCGAGTACGAACCTTTGAAAGTCCCTCTATTTCGATGTCAATGGGTCAAACTGAAAGCTGTTCAGATTGACGAGCACGGGATGACAACCGTGTACCTTAAGCAAGTGGCCTACAGGGACGAACCGTTCGTGCTCGTCAATGATGTCACACAGATTTTCTATGTGATTGACATGGATAGCAAACCGAAAATGCAAAAGGGACGGAGTACCAAAAGGCAGAAGGATAATACTTGTAATACTGATAAGCCAAGACACCATGTTGTTCTTCCTGGTAAAAGAAGGATTGTCGGATTTGAGGGCGTAACGGATGAAGAAGAGTATAATCAGTTCAACGAGCTGCCGCCTTTCTCGGTGGATGTAGACATTACTATCCTCAATGGTGATGGCGATGCCCCTTACGTACGCCATGACCACAACGAAGGATCACTTGTAAAAACAAAGTAGTTGTATATATGTACTATTTATCATTATTTTTGTGATAATCACATATGACAAGTACGTGAATGCTAAATTATTTTTTCGAAGACACCTCATTTTCGACAAGCGTTTTGCGTCCGACTGGTTAGTAGCGCGCGGCGAAAGCGTATTTACTGATCATTATTCTATTAAACGGAATTAACTGGAATTTTATACTCTTTAATGTATTTTATAGTGACGACAGGAATTTAAACATTACAATGAATATTTCATAATATTTGGTATGACAGAGTGGCCGTAATAAACTATTTACGAACAATACTTCCAATATTAAAAGAAACCACATTTTCTGGAAATTCTCATAATAGATATTTTCAATCCATTTAAACAATGCGCCCCCATTAACGTCGACAAGCGTATAGCATCCAACTGGTTAGTAGCGCGAGGCAAAAGCGCGGGCTCACTGTGCCGCCGCGGTTCGAGCCCCGCTTCTGCCCCCTACGAACACAATTTTTTTTGGAAAAATAGGTCCATTACTCCCGGTTTACAACACCAACCGGGACTGAAGGCATGCACAGCTTTTCGGCCTACGCGTCAGTAAAACTTTAATCCCGGATTTTATTTTTAACCGGGATTGATGGTTTTCTACGCCCGGTTTAAACCACCAACCGGGACTGATAGGCGTCTTACGATTTTGTGATTTTGACCATCAGTTGTCTGACCCCACAGGTCAGTTGTCTCCATCAGTCTCGGTAGGTGTTTTAAATCGGGATGGCAAGGCTTCGCGGCCCCACGCGTCAGTTCTTTTCCCTTCCTCCGGTTCGCTAAGCGTCGCTCCTGTTCGCCTCCCCGATGTAATTAATCAGGGAGGCGAGGCGCGCGTGCAGCTACATTTTCCAACACACGAGGGAAAATAGAAAGATCAGTCAGGCCCCTTATAAATTTGGACGGAATCAACATCACACACACGAGCTTAATTTTCTCGCTTATACCTCCGCCCATGTCTTCTAACTCGATTCATCGCGCATTGCCGCCACCACCGGCGGTGGAGGCTCTCGAGTTTTGCCACTCCGGTGGCATCTCTCGTAGGGTACCAGCTCGGAAGAGGATGAGGCGCCATGGTGGTCCGACGACGACATGTACGACGATCTCTCCGACGATCCGGAGGGCGCGACGACCCGACCCGAATCGGGCGGTGATTTACGAAGCCGACGGCAATGGCTCGTCGTCGACCTCGGCAATGGGACGAGGGTGACAAATGATTTACGAGGAGGAGGAGGAGGAGGATAGCAAGGACGGCGAGGGCGGCCGATTAGACATTATGTAGTAGTTTTAGTTTTTCTTAATTTCATGCGAAGTTTTTTTTAAGTCCAAAAATGTATCCTGTTAGAATTTTAATGGAATTTACTGATCATTATTCTATTAAACGGAATTAACTGGAATTTTATACTCTTTAATGTAATTTCTAGTGACAACAGGAATTTAAACATTACAATGAATATTTCATAATATTTGGTATGACAGAGTGGTAATAAACTATTTACGAATAATACTTCCAATATTAAAAAAAACCACATTTTCTGGAAATTCTCATAACAGATATTTTCAATCCATTTAAACAATGCGCCCCCCCTTTCCATTGACAAGCGTATGGCGTCCAACTGGTTAGCAGCGCGAGACGAAAGCGCGGGCTCACTGTGCCGCTGCGGTTCGAGCCTCGCTTCTGCCCCCTGCATCCCACGATTTTTGAAAAATAAGACCATTACTCCCGGTTTCATTAGTCAACCGGGACTGAAGGCCAACATTACTCCCGGTTTAAAACTCCAACCGGGACTAAAGGCCTGCAGACACAATGCAGTTTTGCCTGGCCCGCACGACATTTACCTTTTACTCCCGGTTTGTGGTTTCAACCGGGATTGATAGTTAGATGTAATACCGGTTTTTGGAATCAACCGGGATTGATGCCCCTATATGTCCGTTTCCCCCAATTTTTCAAAACACTCACCCTAAGCCGCGCCAAATTAACCCTAGGTCGACACCGCCGCCACCGGATTCGCCGCCGCCTACAACCCCTCCGACGCCACCGTCCCGCCGCCGCCGCCACAAAACCCTCGGACGACGCTGCGGACGCCGCCGCCCGTGTCGCCGCCGCCACTACGACCCACCGACGCCGCCGCCGCCGGTGTCGCCCCACGACAACCCTCCGACGTCGCCGCCGCTCGGTCGCCTTCGCCGACAACCCTCCGACGACGCCGCCGCCATCGTTGCCGCCCCTACAACCTCTCCGACACCACCGTCCGTGTCGCCGCCGCCTACATCCTCCGACGACGCCCCCTTGAAGTCGCCGCCGCCCACGACAACCCTCTCCGACGTCGCCGCCATTACAACCCTCCGACGAGAGGTCATCCGTGTCGCTGTTAATTCTCGACCTATTTCACATACAAGATTGTTTAGTCTCTATTCGCTGCAAAGATTGTTGAATTGTTTGTTCTGTGACCTAAAGCATTGCAGTCCTTATTTGATTTAGCTTCACAAGTTAGTTAAAACTTGCAAGCAATTTATCACCGCTTTATGTGAGGATGCACTTGTATTTTCAAAGCCTTTATTTGTTACAATGGCGGCGGAGGATTGGTGATGATGAATTTTTATGGAGATATTTAGGATTCATCCGGATGATGAGTTGAACTCGGCGGCACCGGTGAGGCCAGAGAAGCCACCGAGGCCGATGAGGAAGCCGGTGAGGCCGTAGAAGCCACCGAGGCCGATGAGGAAGCCCGTGAGGTCGAGAAGCCACCGAGGTCAGTAGAAGCCATCCGTCCGGTCAAACCAAGACTACCGATCACGCGGCGAGGTCAAAGTAAGAAGTCAAGTCAAGGCACGTAATCACCGAATCAGCGAGGAAGGCGAGCCTCTGCCAAGATCGGTGATTGGGCCGCTTAGATCGACTTTCGAACGATTGTTAGGGACCACGTGCCCATTAGCATTGTCAAATGGGACGACGTATCTCTGCACCTCAAGAACACCTTATGGACCGATATGAAACAAGTTTTCACCTTCCGAAGGACCGAATGAAGGTGAAGAGTTACACATTGAAGAAGATGGCAATGGCATTCCGACGCTCAAGAAGAAGTTGAACAACGAGTACGTTAAGAATAATGTACTCCCGACTTCAATAAATATCCAAAGTCGCAAGATCATTGGGATGAATTTGTAGGGTACAAAACTTCTCAACAAGGTCGAGTATGAGTGAAAAGAATAAGCAAAATGCGGCGAAGAAGCAATACCACCATCGTTTTGGCCTCGTGGTTACCGCAAGGCGATACCCAAATGGGAGAAGAGGAACATGACCTGCTTGTAAAGGTGTCGAGCCCGTAATAATGAGATGGTCCGACGACGAGGAATTGGTTATTTGGTCATGACGGCGGCCTTGACGACGACGGTAGGCCGCTTTTGGTGAAAGGATCGTAGATGTTACAAGAAGGCTTCAAGAGGCGCACGAAGAGTCGACCCAAGGCATCTTCGTGCCAAATAGGGAGAACGATGAGCTAACCAGGCCCTCTGTAACCTCGAGCACCTCGGACGCACACGAGGCATTGGCGCCGTCCGTGGAAGGTTGGTTTCGCGCATGATGCGAGACTTACAGGAGTCGGTCGAGGAGCAAGGGCCGACAGCACAACACCTCCTCGACCTTGAAGAGCAATCGCAAGCAACACAAAGAGCATACAAGAAATCGTCCAAGAGAGGTGCAGCTAGCCTTGAGCCAGCGCGGAGGCCGATCATCGAACCGCCAAGAATCCTAACGCCATTAGCCCTCCATGCGGCGGAGCAACATGTGTGCTTCCGGCTGCTGCCGAAGACTTGGCCCGCTATCCCGTGGATTTACATCACGCAACCGACACCTTGTGAGCTGCACTTGCCGGAACCTCTCCATCAAGGCAACAGAGGCATGGCTTTCCCAATGGAGGCAGGCAGGTCATCCATGGCCAACAGATACCCCGAGCTACGCCAAGGTCTCCGTGGAAGAGGTATGTCGTGGGTACGAGGACCTTGACCTCGACATTGAAGGGGTGATGGGACCACGGGCTAGGAGAAGCATTACACAAGATCGTGTGGCGTAACGGTTCATAATTTTCGAAGGTAACATGCCCGTGTCCTTCCACGGTCTCCTCAGATCAACTCCCGAACGAGTCCTCTCACACGAAACTCCAACTAACACACCGCCAAGACAGACCACTCTACTAAGCAAATAGCTCCCAAGAAGGTGCCGGCTAGGTCAAGCCGGCGTGATGGGGCCTTCACCTCTCAAGAAGACAGGCCTAGATCATCAAAAAAACACCTCCGGTCGACGATGATATGACCGAAGAGGAAACTGAGCGGATAGTAAGAGGCGAGGTCACCGCACATTTTGCGAACAAACCAACTCCACCGAGGGTCCAGCCCGGTACGGACGAATGGCACAAAGGCAAGAGGTGTATCTTATCGTTGAAGGATAAGATCGACAAACCAGAAAGACCACCAGACGTCGGACTACGAGCGATCTTGCGTAAGAAATCTGAGAAGGGAACATCAGAGGAGCAGATTCCAGAAGAGGAAGCGCAAAGGAATTTCTACATTGAAGCTGGGCTTGATCCAGAAATGGTCTTGGGCCTTAAGGACATCCCCGTTGCAGAGGTACAATGAAAATATGTGAAAGGTGGATCGCTCGTAAGGCGTGAGGTGCTTCCCCGCCTAACAACGAAGATGCGGCAACTCCATGATTGATATTTGCGCGCTAAATTTAAAATGGTATGGAAATGTTCAAGTCCGTCTTCTAGCAACACCATTTCTACCAGGGGACTTTGAATTCTTGATTCAATTTGAGGTTCTGCATTACCTATATCGTGGATTGGCGGTCGACGCCGCCATGGTGGTTTGTTGGGAGTCAAAGTGTATTCTTTGTAAATTTCGATCGTGCAACCGGTATACTATACTAACTTCGAGGCCTAAATCAATTTTCCTTATGTAGAATGGAGATTAAAAGATGCGCAATGGAGGAATCCATGAATTTGGCTTTCTTGACCCATTGGTCATTAACGAGTACATGGCTAACATGAGCGCTGTGACGATGAGACCACCATTTACTTAAGGGCTAATGGCACAACGACACAAAAGATATATACTTCTACCCTACTTAATTTAGGTACGTGTTTTCGCATCACTTTATTTTAATTCCTTTTGTTAACACTGTTGGAACTAATTAGTAAACCGCGTTGACATATATTTGTGCGACTTTCATCGGATCCTTTTATTATAGAGCTAAATCATAGCAGATCACGGTCATGGACTCGAAAAGGGGACCAGTTGAAAAGTACAAAGACTTCCTCGCCATGCTCAACCGGTACATTCCTCTTCCATTCATATCTTACTATTTCTGTTTCTCCATATCAAACAAACTCAATTATATATAACTTGTAATCAAATGTGCAAAGCCTTTAACGTTCCGCAAGAATACCGTGGGAACATTCAAGACACGTTTCGACTTGCACATCGCTAAACATATATGTATATCATATTATGAGTATTTTGTTAGTTAACGTAATTTCCATGATCTATTTCACGATTTCAACTCGTCGACCACAGGTCTTGTATCAACCACCTGCAAACAATTTATGCGGATACTATGTGTGCGAGATGATGCACAACTTCATCGGGGGCACCGCTGAGTACACAAGAAAAAATGTAGGGTTTGGGGTGAGTAATATATAATTACTATCTTAATAACGCCTAGGTAGCTACTGCAAACATTTTCTATAGTTTGAAAGATTGATATGTTAATTCCCTATTTAATGATAGATTCCCCTAAAGTTGGCAAAAAAAGGTTTGGAAAAAGGTCCGGAACTATCGCCGGTGCGTGTCAAAGCAATTCAAGAGCAAATCGCCGGCTTCCTTTTAGATGAGGTCATAAATCCGATGGACGAGCATCACCACCCTACATTTAATAAGATTCCAGAGCCTTCAAAAAATACTAGCCAACCGTCGAGGAGCGATGCTCGTAAAAGATCTCGATAAAAAGTGTATGTGCACTGTGTACATTGTATGATACTTATGTTTAGCTAGCTACCTAATAAATATTTGTTGTTTAACAAAGGAGCAGATTGAAGATTTCATGGCGTGGAGTCCTGGAGTCTTTGGCCCTGGAAGGTTATCTTTTGAGAACTGCCCTTCCCCTTATGTTTTTGACGAAATCTGAAAGATAGAAGGTAAAGATCAAATTTATATATCCGTTCTGTTGTTGGTTACTTAGTTTGGTGGTGTTATTCATGTGGCGCCGCAAATTTTAAATAATAGCATGTTGCCATTTCTACTGTTTTTGTTAGATAATATTGTTTAATTTGGGTTGTAGGAGGAGGCTGCTAGGTCAACGATGGTGCAAAGGCATGATACAAGACAATGATCTCAGAAAGTGACAACGCTAAGTTCGACAACGCCTCAAAGTGGCTTGGTGTGACACAGCCCAAGATTGTTTGATCGATGATGCTGTACAACGAAGGTGTTAGCGGAAATCTGAAATCAAAGTTAAAAATGGGTGCCACCGTGAATACTAACTGATCTTGCCAAATTGGGAGAAAGTGTATTGTAATACATATTTGTAAACTCTGAATATTTGTAATTGCACAGTATGGATGATTGCACAGTGCCCAGAGCCGGTTTGATGTAATACATATTTGTAATATTTAATGCTATTTCGATTTTAGTTATCAACCAGCTGTGCATCTGCTAATTGTGTTAAATGTGGTTTAGTTAGTGACTAAATAAGCATAACATTCAAAAAATACACCTCAGTCCCGGTTGGAACAACCAACCGGGACCAAAAGTGTGCCCAGCGGCACTATTTGGTCGCCACGTATGCACATATTAGTCCCGGTTGGTAGTTAAAACCAGGACTAATACATATACTCAGTCCCGGTTGAACCAACCAACCGGGATCAATAGAGCTACCTGCATTCGGGCTGGCCTATCGAGGAGAGATTTAGTCCCGGTTTAGAATTCCTGATCGATGCCCAAGCAGATCGATCTCAGGCTGTCCCGTTCAAAACCGGATGGCTCGCTCCAACCGGACCAACGCCTTTCCGTAGTAGTGTCCAGTGTCCCTTGCGATTTTGGCCAGATTTTAGGGGCTATCCATGTCAATCCTGACCAGCTTGTGCCGCTGCTTGTGTACCGCGCGCGCTCCATGTGTGCCCTCCACGTCCAGCTCACGCCGCGTCTCCGGCTCTCCGCTCTCCACCACACCCTACATACATGTACACTTCGCAGGCCGGGTAGAGGCGGTAGTGCATGCTTCCTGGTGCAGATCGCTTGGAGTTATGCAGTGGCAACCTGGTATAAAGCAGCCGATTAATTGCAACGGACCGAGCCGCCGGGCGAGAAATACGGGGGAAAGCAGGGGAGTGCCTGGCCAGTCGGACGGACCAGACGCCTGTTCCTAGCCAGATACCAAAGGGCCGTCGTTAGCAATGTGCAATGCGTGATATGTTTGTGTCATGTATCATGTATGCATCTGATGGCTTTGGCATCAATCCTCTCGTTTCTTTTTGGCAACGATTATGTAAAGGGTCTCTGAGAAAACGATTATGTAAAGGGAAAGAAGAGGTTTAGAGGGGAGTTTGAAGTGCAATGAAACGTGATAGATTTTTTTTTGTTATAATAATCCTCCCTTTGGTAAGAAGGGATATTGTGATAAGTTTATCAATCAATTTAAGATTGTTTAAATAAATTGTGGTAAAAAGGCTAAGTGTCTTTTCTAGACAATAATTATCTCATAGATTTAAAATGGTAGGAGTTGAAGGTTAAATTCTCAAAATCTTCAGCCCATAAATTCCCCCATCCAGTAAATTCTCATTTCCTCCTATCAATTACCTTAACCCAAAGACCAACAACACATTCAAACGACCTTTTAAAAAAACATGATGTATAATTCTTGGAAAACGACTAATAACTTCTCCGTACTATTTTGTCGTCTCTCCTATATATATACACACACATTACGTACCAATTAGCTTTTTATTATCTTGTAACGGCATGGAATTCTCGCTCCACTTATTAATAACATATCATTTTAATTTGCCTTCATAATATCACCGGTATACCGTTTTCGACACGAAAACACCAAACTTCCATGCACCTTTTTCATCGTGCCATCTAGCTATATGCATAACGGTTATGCTTGTCATGACCGGCAAACGGTTAATTAACGGTTCTCCATCTATACCCTAGAAACACAACAGTATTGAAATCCCAGTCCAATTATAATAATTGATTTACTACATTTCTTCATCAACATTCTTTTGGGACTTCCTTTATCAACACTTTAACACTGAACTTGTTGCGGATGAAATGTACAGATTTTATTTTTTTAATAGATAAAACCCACAGCATTTGGGCTTGCATATTCAGGGGTGGCTTGAGCAACGTTACCCTGTCTCTATCTATGCTGGTAATTACCGTTGGGATGACGAAATGCCCATGAACCATGCAGCTAGATGATCATTTACTGCCCACAATCCTTCTATTAGATCACCAATAATAAGAATACCAAAAGATCGAATTCTGCCGTCAAGAGATACACTGTTCCGCTCGATGCTTTGCATGGCAGGAACGATTCACGATTTCAACATTTGTGCCGAGCCGGGACTCATCGTCAGTCAAAGTGTCAAACACTGGCACTTCATCGTCGGCTTGTCCATTACTTTGAACTGACAGCTGGGCCCTGCTATGCGACACAGAGAAGCTGCGTACGCGCGGTGTACATGAGCGAGTGAGAGAAATGCATCCACGTACGCCTCCAGTGGACAAGAACGATAACAATGTACCTGGAACGTCATATTCTAACGTCGTTTCTGGCCGTTGGATGAGGAGGACGGCCCGAGAGATGGACGGCTACCGCGGCGCTCGTTCCCTCTATATACACAGGGCGCAAGGGGCTCGCCATCCTCCAGTCCAGTCCCCTCGCTCTCACAGGCTCAAAGCTCGCTCGCTCCGTCTCCCCCCAAGAAATTCCATCTCGATCCTTCGCTGCTCTTGTCGACCCTCTAAGGCCGAGCTGATCATGGCGGCGCCGGTGAACTCCTTCTTCAACCACGAGGTTGTGGAGCCGACATTCGCCGCGGACGCGCCGGCGCTGGAGAGGTACCTCGCCGCGCGCTCTGGCCATGGCGGCTACCACTTCCAGAAAGCTTCCGGTGCTTCGGTCGGTGTCCCCGACGTGGGATCGCTCGTCGCCGGCATCGGCATGGCCCCCGCCAGCTTCGTGATGCCAGAGGGGGCCCTGGCGGCAGCAGGCTACGGCGCCATGGCGGCCGTTCCCGTCCCCGCAAGTGTTGCGGTGGCTCGGCAGCCGCGAACAGGGACCAACGACGGCGAGGTGGTGCCGTTCAAAGGAGCGTGGACCAAGGAAGAAGACGAGTAAGTACACTGCCGGTTCAGTCCCCCCCTAAACTTCTATCAGCATGCATGAGCTTGTTCTTGATCTATGCGCTTTACTTTTTTTGGCAGAATACTCAAGGAAATGGTGAGTGTTTATGGAGATCGGAAGTGGGCGGTGATCGCACAGAGCCTCCCGGGCCGGATCGGGAAGCAGTGCCGCGAGAGATGGACCAACCATCTACGCCCTGACATCAAGGTGATCTGATCTCTCTTTTTTTTTTTATGCCTAGTAGCTCAAACTATGGGAATTCTCTTCGTCTGTATGATCTTGATGGGGAATTTCTTTTGGTTTAACTTTTACGTACAAAGTGTGCAGAGCATTCCGTTCCACTATTCGAAAGTGGGTATTAAGTCCGGAGTAAATAGTCAGTCGTGTTGCATGTATTTATTTTAATCAATAAGTGCGGCAATTTCTTCATCAAAACCCCTAATTGATCACTCTTGTGTAATTTTATCCGTAGCCCTTGGGGCAAAATTAGGGGGAAGATGGTGAAAACATTTTTTGTTTTACTGGTTAATTATATATGTCACGTTAGATGTGTGTTGAGTATTTGGCTATTTGCTGCTTTATAATGTTACTAAATTTTACTTTATTTTAATATTTGCCTGATTTTTTTCATCGACTTTGAGTGCATTTTCCTAGCCACTGTGTTAGCTTTGAGAAATACGTGTTTCTATTCTTAAATTCAATATACAACGGTTCGAGAATGTGGTCACTACTGCACTTCTATATAGTAGTCAATTTTTTTTCGAAATACCGCAAGAGCACTACCCAATACCCATTCATTTATAACTTTATAGTCAACTAATCCCTTCTAAAATTGTATCATTCATCTCCAAATCAAAAAATGTCAAAGGGCAAATTGTACTTAATTTGCTTTGTGCGTCTGCCAATCATTAGGATGCATTAACTTGTTTAGATATTCCACAATTGCAGAAGGATATCTGGACCGAGGAGGACGACAGGGCGCTGATCGAGGCGCACAGGTGTTATGGAAATCGTTGGTCGGCGATCTCTAGGTGCCTCCCCGGCCGGTCGGAGAACGCGGTCAAGAATCACTGGAACGCAACCAAGCGGAGCCTCAAGTCGAAGCGCCGATTGAAGAAGAAGAAGAGTGAGCAGGCCGCCCCCGGCGAGTTCACCACCCTTGAGGACTACATCCGCAGCAAGTGCCCTGCAGAGGAGCACACGGAACCGCCGCCGACGGTGTCTGCCCCGACGTCGAGTAACCTCGGGTACCACACGCTGGTTGGTCCAACCGCCGCGGTGCAACCAGCCGGCTCCATGATCGGCCTGCCCGGGATGGGAATGTACCTCAACTCCAGCAACTCGCCGATGGCGCATCTGAACATGTCGACGATGCCAACCTTCAACGCCTACGGCGATCTGCAGGGGGAGTACTGCCTGCCTCCCTTGGTCACGTCGGACAACCTGCCCTACGGAGCACTGCACTCGCCGGCGCCTCAAGAGATGCATGCAGCTTACGCGAGCCTAAACCCGTACCCATTTGTTGCTGAGAAGCTCGCGAGCAACGTGGAGTTCGAGGGTCGATCCTCCAGCAGGACGAATGCCGTCGGCGGGCACTACGGCCAGGTAGGAGTAGGCCCTGGCAGCACCGGCGGCGGGGGAGACCCAGACGACATCGACGTTGTCCAGATGGCCTCGAGGGAGTTCTTGACGCTGTCCGAAAACGAGGCTACTCTTGACCTGACTAGATTTCTGTGAGAGTGAGATAGTCGTCTGGGAGTCCACCTCCGGCTAGTTAAGTTTGCTGTTGTGTAATACTTTGAAATAGACCGCACCTGCATGCGCGCGAGCGTGGCTTGTGCTTCCATTTGAGCATTTTGTAGTTCTACCTTTCGTGGTTCATGTGTTGGTGGATCGCCTTAAGTTGTTGTAATTTAACATTTTAAACATAAATGAGCGTGTGCATTTCCATTTCTGTTCCATTAAAAAATTTTATTTTTCGATCTATTTTAAAAGATCCATGTGTTTTTTGCGTAAAGGGCACAGCAATGATGATCATATTTTAAAAAATTTAGTGCAAATTGGAATTTACGAAATGACTCAATCCCTAGGGTGGCCATAGAGCCTATCAGAAATTAGCGGATCGGTCTAAGTAATAACACCAATGTTAGTTCTAGCCATCTCACGAAAGTTATCTAGCACCACACAGTAAGCAAGAGAGCTAAGGGACGCACGTAGGGGTGGACATGAGCCAAGCCCTCTGGCTCAGCGCGGCTCGTTCGTTACCAAGCCGAGCCCGAGCAGAGCTGAGTAAGGGGTCCGAGCTGGAAAGCAGGCTCGGCTCGTTAGTGGCTTGCAAGCCAGGGAACCCATTGCTCTCCCAACCTTGTAAGGTATTAACCATTGCAAAATATAAGTTGGCATTGTACATATATATGAGTATCAAAATGACTTGTGCATGTATATGTGGGTTTTAGGCTATTTATGGTCCCTTTTGGCAATAGGATATGTCATTTTCGAATGGTTAAGAGATAGAATAAATAGCACTAGCATGTAAACGAGCCAAAACGAGCCGAGCCCGAGCGAGCCAGCCTCTGACTCGGCTCGGCTCGCTAATGGCCACGAGCTGTAAACGAGGCTCGGCTCGTGCTCGTTTACAAACGAGACGAGCTTTTACCGAGCCGAGCCCGAGCAGCTCGCGAGCTTTGAGCTAAAGTTCCATCCCTAGACGCACGGACTAGTGGAAGATCTTGCCATTGCACTCAACCCAAAAGGTTCCAAAGGAACTCAAAATTATGGAGCCTACCCTGGGAAGTGCTTGAGGGGGTAGCACACTAAACATCCACGTCCACCAACGAGAGAGGCTGGTTAGATGAGCCCCACACATGGGGTTTAGCTAGGCAACCTTAGTCGTTTCATCACGCCTTGCCAAATCAAAGAGTTGAAACTGTATTTCAAGAATAAGTGGCAATGTGTCTCTAGATTACGGTGGCAAAGAGGTTAGAAGTAACTGTTTGGCAAATGTCGCCGAAACAGGACATCGGCTATATATAAGTAATTGTTCGTGCAAAGAGAAGTCGGGCAAAGAATTTATATTTGGACGGTGCCCGGGGTTTCTAAATTAGGGGCCTTACAAGCGATAAAGTTTCACCTAAGATTTCTAACTTGTAGGTTGGATTAACCGAGAAAATGTCTTTTCAAGCGAACCTCCAAGTGATATGGTTTTGCATATCAACTAACATTGTGTTTTTATTGCATTTGGATTCCACGGTTTTTATGATTTTGTAGGTATTTGTATTTTTTTCAGATTCGTATAATATTCTATAATTTATTAGTTGTTTTAGATTTTATTTTGTAGAAAACTACGCTAAGTAGGACGCCACATCATATAAAACCAGGGTGAATTGGGTGGTGGATATTTTGGCCGGTATATCAGTAAATGTACAAGCGTGGGTTTAGGTTCCTCCTACGTGCCACGTGGCTTCGCCCCTCCGGCCTTTCTTGCCACATCGCCTCCAATTCCCTCGCCCGTTCGATCTCACCGCCCGGCCGATCCGATCGCTCAGGTTGCCTCCGCATACGGTTTTGTAGAAAAACCCTCCAAGTTTCCATGAATCAACCCGCCATCCAAGCCCCACACTCATGCGTATTTGCGAACCAGCCCCTCTCTTTTTTTAATTTATGATCCATGCCCTTCGAACCTGAGGTTCCCTACCCCGTCCAGGTACCCTCCCATTCAACGATTCTCCTCCCTCCGCGCCGCCCCTCCTCTTCCGTCGCCGCCGCCGCCCCCTCATCCTCCTCCGCGCTGCACTTCCTCTTCCGCCGCTGCAGCCCCCTAATCCTCTTCCGCGCCGCCCCCTCCTCTTCCGCCACCGCAGCCCCATCATCCTCCTCCGCGCCGTCCCTCCTCCTCCGCCGCCGCAGCCCCCCTAATCCTCTTCCGCGCCGCCCCCCTCTTCCGCCGCCGCCGACCCCTCATCCTCTTCCGCCGCGGCCCCTCCTCTTCCTCCGCCGTCGTTGTCTCATCCTCTTCCGCCGCCCCCTCATCCTATTCCACAGCCGCCGTCTCCATGGCCATGGACTGTCGCTCTCCTTCTTCTTCCCTGATCCTCAGGAGCAGCGGCGTACTCTCCAGATCTGCGTGGTACGGTGGACGCCGGCTGACCCCTTCGCCGGACCCGTCCCGCTCCTCCCACCCTGCTCATCCCGGTCGTGCCACTCGCGTTCCTACTTTTCGGCTGCCGTACTTCTGTGCAGTGCTCAGACTCCATAATACTTAATCAAGGGTTTGATAGCTTAACAATTCCTCCTCCAGCTGCTCTTGATGATTAGTAAATCATCCTTTTTTCCATTGCTTCCAGGTTTTACAATCTCTGTCATTCTTTTTCAGTGCATTATAATGATCCAGCTAACTGAAGCTCATAGAATGGTAAAATGTTGGATAATCAACTGCCTGACAGTCATGGTAATGAGTACAATTCTGTATTTTATTTGTATCTTAGCTGTTTCTTTCTGCCAAGTGCTTATCAAGTACCATGTGTGCAGTGCTTAGATGTTCTTTAGCTCTCAGTCAAGGATCTGGTTCTACCTTAAAGCCACCTTCTGCAAGTTTTATTCCATTGCAGGCGAATTCTAATGATGGTAGATAATTAAATGCTTCATGTTTCCTTACCCTGCATATTTGTCTAAAGATTGCCTTCAAATGCACTGCGTTATACATGTTTTGCATGTATGGCTGTTTTTTAGTACATTAAATTTGCAGCCCTATTTATCCAAAATTGAAAATGGCAGATGCATATAGACTTTACCTCATTATTATTTGTTAAACTGTTGCTTTGAGCGAAAAATTGATTAGCTGTTCTGAAGTGCGAAGTACCTCAGCTTTGCTTTTTGAAATAGAACAAACATTATGCGGTGGGTACTAAAGTCAGCGTACTTTCCTTATTCTGCAACCAATTTCTGAACTACGTTTATAAGGTTGAACTTGAATACACATGTGCCTTCATAGACTCATATGTTATGATATTTTTTACATAGAGATTTTCCTACAGATCGCATTGACATGACCCTCATTGCAAATTAGAAATCAATGAGAAGATGTCTTCTCATCTCGCTCCCATTAATTTCTATTTTGTGCTATGGATTCAAATATTCATTGTTGCAGAATCTACTACCTCCTACTATAAATAATGGTATGCAGCCTTAGGTAGTTTATTCTGGTCATAGGTTAATGCACACAATTCCATGTATAGGATTATTTCTAGGCTTGCAATGGGTTGATGAATGTTTTTGCTGCTCTCATTTTATGAGGCTTCATTGGACCTCCGCTCTATCTTTTCCATGCTTTTCTACGGTATAAACGTTTATTTTGCTAGTATAGTACAAATCCAGGTTTATCGTCTGGTTTGGAGTTGAGGGGAAAAAGTTCACTGAACTTTGATGATAATTAAAGGGGCAAACTCGACTTTTTTTAAAAAAAAAATGGGGCGAGATCAGGAGCGGATAGCCCAGCTGTCAGCAATGTATAGAACGGGCCAACAGTGGGCCTCTTCTGAACTGTATAGCTGAAAGCAGAACTTACCCATGGTTCATCACGTGAAACGGCGGGTGTGCAAATATCCGGAATTTTTTTTCACCATTTCTATCTTTTTACAAATTAAATAAATAAAGACACATTTAATAAAGCAATAAATAGCCTCTTTCCTCCCGTTGATCAGGCGAGATCTATAAATCACCGTATGGACTTTTTTTTAACACGCAACTCAATTGTTTTTAATCATTAATCTAATCTGATTCAATAGTGTTTATAAAGTCTCAACCTCTGAACCCCACTTCCTTTAACTTCCCGTTGATTTTTTCCATTTTCGATGGCTGGGACGCATGGCGCCGCCAGCAACGAAGCGCGAGGTCACAGACATCGTGGGGACGCCACGGCGGCGGTTTACCGGCACGCATGCATGGCGCCGCCGCGCTTAAGGAACGCAGCAGAGCGCCGACGAGCGCATGGAGGTGGTGTCCGGAGACGTGCAGCAGCGCCAGTCGACGAGCCAGCTGGTGGGACGCGTAGTGACGGTGTTGGTCGGGTACACATGGCGGCGCCGAGCAATGAACGCACGGCCCCCAGCGGGACGCGCGGCGGCGTGTGTCGATGAGCACGTCGTGGTGCTGTCCAGAGAGACGCAACAGCGCCGATCGACGAGCTCGCCGGGGTACGCGCAGTGACGGTGCTGGACGGAAACGCATGGCTGTGCCGGGCGACAAGCGTATGATGGTGGTGGGGACCGAGGCGGCGGCGGCGGCGCCGACGAGAAGGCCGCAGCGGCGGTGGTCGGGACGCGCGATGCAACGGTGTCGGCCAATGACCGCCCGCCATATCATTTTACGAAGATTCACATTAGTCATACGATGGACAATACACAGTAAATAATGCTCTCACCCCCATGAGATTGAGAGGGAGTACACTAGAGGACCTCGCAAGCCTCCAACATGTGAGGCGGTCCTTTTCTTCCTCTCCTCCTCTCTCTCGCTCATCCTTTCTCTCCGCCCTTCTCCCCCCTCTCTCTTCCTCACCCGGCCACTCACCCAAATGGCCACAATGCCGACCAAACGGAGCAGTGCAAGGCTTATATACCAGGAAAATCCTGCCCTTTGGAACCTCCAAATCTTTTCGTTTCAACAAGAGGATTTCCCCCCTCCAAATCCCACCATTCCATCTGACGAGGAAAGGAATCTTGCCATTGAATATGGCGGTTTTTTTTCTGCCACACACCCCTAGTCGTTGTGGTTAAAGCTAGACTTGATCATGAGAAGCCCAGCCCGGCAACCCGGCCCAACCAGGGTGTCAGGCCGGGCTCGGGCCTCAATTCGAAGCCCGGTCGTCGGGTCGGGCCGTCGGGCTTCAGGCTGGGCCTAGCTCGGGCCTGGTCCCGCGGGACCAGTCTTTTTCAAGCCCGGCCCGGCCCGACGTTTGATCAGGTCTATTTAAAGCCCATCAGACGGGGTGGCAGAAATTAAATTCCCGCTCGATGAAAGGATGGGTTACAGATCTTGCCTAATCAGGCAATCACCGGACGAAATGAGGCTATTTATCTAGTTTTATTTAATGGATATTTATTTTCTTTACTAGTCAACTTCACTGTGATTTTTTTTAAAATAATCTATACTGTTAAAAATCTTAAGTCTTTGAATGATGTCTAATGAAGCCTACTCTTAATGTTATCCATTGTTTCATCACTCAACAATCGTGCTCCACAGAGGCGATGCCAGCAGTAGAGAATGGAGTATTTAGGAGGATCAAATTGAATTGTGGACTTGGCATCGAATTGGATTATGGATTGTATCGGGTTTTAAGCTACGGAAAGCAAGACCATTGATGGTGAACCGGTGACCAAGATTAATACTCTTAGATTCACGGTTCTGGTTCGGTTTATAAAATTTGTTATTTTTGTACGTACCATTCTTTGTAACATGTTGTAATAATTTTTTGAATCTTTGTAAGGTTTTTCTCAAATATCTCAAAAATATTTTTTTAATAAAATTTTTAGGCGAGCGCCAGGCGTCGGACGTCCGATGCCTGGCGCTCGGTCCGAACCAAGCTGAGGCGTTGGATCACCACTACCACGCCAATCCAACGCTCCCGCGTCCCCTGCGTTCGCACGTTCCCAGCAAACCAGTTGTTAGTCGTCCTTTGATTAAACTTCCGATTAAACTTCTGTTTTTTGTATAAAATTCAAACAATGTTCAAAATGCGTGGAATAAATTTCATAATTCTTCTAAAATCGAGAGCAACCCATTTTAAATACCTTTTGAATTTTTTGATTTTTTCACTTTTTCAATTTTTTGATGTGAAATAGGAGAAGGCGCTTATAAAACTTACATCTACTAGTACAATGTCCGTGCTCTGCCACGGAACTAAAGGGGAGAAAGGGGAACATAAATTATAGAAACATAAAAATTATAAAGGATGGTTTAACTTAGCTATGCGTGCATCGTCTGCCGCAACGTGATTTCAAAGTAAAACAAAAAAATCAACGGTGAATTCGAATAGGAGCAAATTATTCCGAAAAAATATAATGGCAATTGAATTGCGCACACATTCAATCCAAATACATCTCAATGGTATAAAGAGAAAAAAATTACATGCAACTGAACCGGCACCTCGACTAAGACGTAAGTACTTCTCTGTATACAATGTTTTTGGTAAACGTCTCACGGATGCTCCTTGAACTCTGTCACTTTAATTTGGCCTTGTCAGATACAGCTAGCATGGTGATATTTTCTCTTGAAGTAGCTCTTGACAACGCGACGTAGAGTTGTCCATGGGAGATTGTTATCTTGGTACCTAAACATTAACTGAACATATGTTGATGTTTTGCTTAAACATTGTTATCTTTCAACCAAATTACAAAATTTCATCTTGGAGAGACCGAGTCCCTACAAACAGTGTTAGCCTAAACGGTAAACGCTAAACAGTCGGCCACTCTTCGTTTAGCGAATAGTCGGACTACACGGTCGATTAAACGGGCCAAAAACGGATTAAACGGGATTATACGGATTAAACGGCCTACACGGCCTACACAGTTGACTACTGAGTAGCGTTTAAACGGTGTGTAAACGGTCTACACGGCCATGTAGGCGAACAATGCCTACAAATCGAGAGCACGACTGCGGTACCCTAGGCTGAGCGGCGAGGGTCACACGAAGAGAGAGGGGATGGCTGATGAGGACATCAACATGAAGGATATGACCGCTGCCTCTACTTCATCTACTTCCTTTTCGACAGCACCGTCTACTTCGCCCACACTCGACGCTACGACTCCGTCATCACCTAGGGGCCTAAATCCAGGAGCTCGGCCTTTCAAGCCCAAGACAAAGGATCAGTGCATCAAGCGTGCACCCCGAGAAAGGACCACGCACCAAGGAACGCCCATATGGAAGTCCAAGATACTAGAAAATTCAGTTCGGCCATCCAGCAGCACGTCGACTCCAAACGGGCGTAACTCGGGCTCCCGAACTCCGATTTCGGCGTACGACCACTCGTTGGAAAGCTTTGGAGATAAGCTTTCCAATGGATCTAGCCCCACATCTGAATTCGTCCAGCAGCGTCGGGAAAACACAGAAGAAGGTGACGGGCCACAATTTCAGAGTGTTGCATCACCTTATTTTTTGGGCCCATGGCCCATGTATCCTAGGGTTTTGGTGGTGGCCGCCCCTAGGGTGGTGGACGGCGCCCTGCTGGTCGCCGTTCTATATATGGCCTCCGCTGTCATATGTCGTCTTTTAGGTTTTGTTGTGTGTTGGTAGACCCGTGTGCATCCCCCCTCGAATTTGCGTGTGTCGACTAGACCACCCAAGTCGAGTTATCGAACCTTAAATTTATCCAAGTGTTTCATCCATATTTGCAATTTTAAATTGCGTTTATCTTGTTTCTTGCTTGTTCTTAGATCGCTTGCAGGAAACGACCTTCGTGGTCAGGTCAATCGCGTTCTTGGCGTGGTTGATAACGAGCAGGTTTGGTGATTTAGCGATTGCCGGGTTGTCATCCTTGGGAGGTTGGTAGCCGGATCATCAAGGTCGCCTCTCCGACCAGATCGAAATTATCCCTTCGAGTCTCACCAGAAGATCAGGCCGCCCCCGTGTCCCCATCAATGGCTATGGAGCGCCGTAGTGTCGATCAGGCAATTTTAGAACTCGTACTTTTAAAGGAGTAGATTAAAGGAGTAGAGATAATCAGGTTTTACATTCTAGTTTTGACTCATCACGGGACAAAAGGAGGAGTTTTCAACCTTTGACTTGACCAGGTTTGTGAGTAAAAAATTATGCCAGGCTAACATAGCTACTTTAGAATTTAGATGCTTGGTTTTAAAACCTGAAATAGAATGGACGATATTTGAGTGCCAAGCTAATCATACTAATATTATTGTTTTTATTTTCTAGAGACCAACCTAGCTACTTCAGTTCTATTTTAAATCCAGAATGCTAGATATAGCCAGCGTGAGAAGATAGTTATAGCAAAACAAATAACAAATTTACAACACACAAAAAAATCATATTTTATTTCTAAATAGGCCTATAAGTAAACTCTTAGATACAAATATTGCATCCAAAATTATTTGGCAAGTACCTGTCTCTTTTCCTAGAAATGGTGCACCCATTTCGATCTCAAGACTCCGAAGAACTCAATTTTCACTATTCTCACACACCTATTTTTATAGTCTTGGGTCACCAAAAGGGTTCACCATTGGACATGAGAAGGTTTAATTGTTTTTTTTAAAAAAAAACTATAGTTGGCAAGGGATCCTCACGTGCAACAGAAAATTACAAGGGCAGACGCTTTTGAAATAAGCACTAAGGTCTGCCAACCAGTGAAAGTTTATATCACAAAGTCATCCTCAGAAACTCAGAGTTGTGTAATCATAAGACGGTTACACCATCCATCCTCAAAATGTGATGAGATCTAGTGGTATCGATTTATATTTAGAAATGTGACATTAGCAAAGTGAGATCTTGTTAAATCAAAAGCAAAAACAATGTACATGATCTGGAGTCAAATAACATATATATTGTGTTTGTTTTTTCTAATTTTAGGTAGCTCACATTTTACTTTTACTATCATGCACTATGGTTGATTATGCAATTGCACAACAATGAACATGAGGGCTTGAGGCATAAAGTATAATTGTGGAGGATTTGACAAAAGCATGGTCGACCAGAGTTGTGCATAGGATTTTGGGGGAGTTTCGGTGAAGATGGAGTGTGGCTGCGTGGTATGCGGTTGCTTTGAATGCAAGGGGAGGTGAAGCGGAGATTACCTTAAATGTTGGCGACGGTAGGTGTCGTGAAGATCGGCATAGGGCGGCCCAATGCGTATCAAAATTGGTAGCTTTTTGTCCTTATGTTCTTTGTTCCAAGTTCGCTAAAACCAAATATCCTGATAGAAAAACAGCAAACGTCCATTATCTTGGGGAAAAACAATGCAATCGATATGCAGATATTTCTCGGGTTATTTGCCATAAAGTGTATTTGTATTAAAATGGCATTTATTTAGTCTTCCAAGTCAAATGTGGACTTCTTCCGCTACAAGCCGAGGTGATTAAAACATAACATTTAACCTTAGAAACCTGAAAAGAAACACCAAGTCCTAGGAAATGCACACATATGGAAAGCATGAATAAATATTTTCTTTAGGTAATACAAAAAAAAAAGGTTTTTTGACCCCAAATTCTTTATGGCTCCAATCAATGAATGGCATCAGACAATATTTTTTGTTTAGGTAGTTCAGAAGAATAAATGGTTTCTTGTCCCAAAACTAATATGGGATCAATCAATGAATGGCATCACGACCATAAGCTTATGAACCGCAAGTAGCAAAGCAAAACCGTACATAGGCAGCAGGGGCCTATAAATAGGTAATTTATGTAAATGGTAATAACTCCACAGAATGAGTGAAGTGATGAAGAGTACCATAAAAGTGCAAGTAGTAGTGACAAAAAGAGAAACCCAGTACTGCAGTAATCTCTGGAGAACCTAGAAGAATGGTGTTGTAGTTCAGAGTACTGCAGTAATCAACAAATGCATGCGCTCCTGATGTAAGTATTCAATTTTGTTTTAGAAATGTTACTTAATATCAAAAATCACTGCCAAAAGGGTCAGTAGTGCAATCTACCTTTGCCAACTCATTGTTGCCATCCATTGTGTTGTAGTCACCTTTGCTACACAGCCTGTGGCATGAACAACAAAAGTAGTTCAGTAAAAATACAGTAAAGGCACATACATTATATGCAAACAGAATCCAGAAACTGCTACTGCTTAAATTGGGAACAAGTATGAAACACTTCATGACACCCTTAAAATAGAATTCTATCATAACTCTACGGAGGAAAGAAAAGCAATCAAGCACTATATGCAGGTATTTTATAATGATGTATCCCTGCACAAATTGACATGAATCCATGAGTAACAGGGTAATGTGCATAGATTTAGAACTTAGAAGTATCCTTTAGGATTAAGCTAATTTAATGTAAAGCAATAACAACTCCATCTTCTGAAAATAGAAGGCCTAGAACAAAGTATGAGAGAAACCATCTGTACTCATGTATATAGAACATGACTACATGAGCATAGATGAACATATTTGACATAGGAACTAATTTTATACAAATCAACATCATATTCAAAACTAATATAAGTGGGGCACACACTTGAAAGTTAAAACCGACATGCCAATTAATTGTAGAGTGTTGCCAAAAGCTCCTGCCTGATTTATTTTCGGATTTATGCAGTTTTATTTAACAGAGACATGCAACAATGATCAAATCTAATTTTAGTCATTCCAAGCAAGAAAAGCACGAGGGATGTACTTCATAATTGGCACAATGAAAAGTCAAACGCAGAATTTTAATTTGGTGACCCATACCATTAGTAATTACAATTTTTAATTTCAAAGAAAGGCATGAACAGAGGATGTCGGCGTCGAAGGAGATCCGGCGACGAGGGCACGGTGGTGTCGGCGTCGAGTGATGCAACAAGGCTGGGACGGGCGGTGAGGTTCGGGCGGCGCTGGGACGATGGCGTCGAGGATGCAGCGACGCTCGGTTGGGAGGGCGGCATGGGAGGAGGAGGCGGCGACGCTGGGAGGCACGCAGGGCGGCGGCAGTGGGGCATGCCAAGCTGGCAGGGAGGAGGCGGCGTCTTGGGACGGCAGACGGGCGCTGAAGTTCGGGCCGGCACCGGTGTGGTCTGCGCGAGGCGGGCCAGTGGGGAGAGGGAGCGACCGGCGGCGGTGGGTATGGGGCGCCGGGGGGCACCGGAGGGGAGAGGGAGGGAGGGGCGGCGCCGGGTGGGGAGGAGGCAGCGGTGGAGAGGATGCAGAGAGGGGAAGGCAGAGAGAGGAAGGAGAGGATAGCAGCAAGCAGGGGGAGAGGGCTACGGCGGCCGGGAGGGAGGGCGCCGAGAGGAGAGAGAGGAGGCGCGGCGCGGCTCGTGCCCCTCGGGATCGAGGCTAGGGCGTTGGGGGGAATTAGGATCCGTGGCGGGCTGCAGTGAGGCGATGGAGAGGCGGTGGCGGCAGCAGGCAAGTGAGGGAGAGGGAGGGAGGCGGCGGGTGGGGGAGAGAGGAGGAGGAGGCCGGGCGGGCAAGTGAGGTTCTTGGGTGAGGGAGGGCGGAGGCGGATGAGGAGATCGAGAGGGTGTGGTGGTGGTTGGCAGGCGGTTTCGCCAAGGCAGATCGGACGATGCAGAGTATTCAAGGCGAGATGGACGATTCGGATTCTAAGTTCGAACTACCACCACGACCATTAGGTGCTTTATAACAGTAGAGATACTAGCGAAACTTGGCCGTGTGCTGATGAAACCTGATGAAACTTGGATGAAACTTTGATGTAACTGATGAAACTTGGATGAAACCTGTTGAAACTTGATGAAACTTAGATTGGCCTGATGAAACTTGAAGAAACTTGAATGAAACCTGTTAAAACTTGATGAAACTTGCATTAAACCTGATGAAACTTGACATTCGTGAGTTTTACGAATATGAAAATCAAGTTTGATGAGATGAAACCCAAGTTTCAGTAGGCAAACCCCAAATTTCGTCAGGTAAGTTTAAAGATTTATATGGCAACAAACATCTTGTTTTGTTCGTAAAAATACGAGGAACACGTTGGTGCAAACGGTTTTTGGATTAGAGCATCTAGTCAAAATTATGGTCACCGAAAGAAGAAAAAAAAAAAAGGAATTTGCTGACGTTAGCTTGCGTCATCGTTTTTTATTGCCCTACGCATGCTAATTTTCCCGTGAGCTCGCATGCATGGGCCGGCCTTGGGCTAAAGGCCCATTGCCTTGCGCACGTCCGGCCGGACTGCCGAACACAAGTGTTTTCGATTTTTTTAGCCTTTTTCATGTCTCTTCGAAAAGACCCTTAAATTTTGCAAACACAACGAAAACCAAACCACTGCCACGACAAAGAGACCCAAAAATAGGCTTCATCGTTCATCACCCAGCACTCACCATGAGACAATTTTAAAATATATAATATAATAGAGAATTTAAGAAAATAAAATGTTTAAAATTCCATATATTTGTGGTTTCCCATGTGAAGCTACTAGGGTGGTTAGCGCGCCCATGGCGCGCCACTGCAAGCCTTTTTATATATGGGCCTCTCTGATAGTTTGTTTTAGTTTAGTTTTTGTTGTGATTGCAACTTTTGTTATTTTTATATACACCATTCACTTTATTCTTTGAAAATATTTTTTATAACTTTATAGGGTTTTTCTCAAATATCTCAAAAATATTTTTTTAATAATTTATTTACCCTTTTCATACCACTTTCGAAGGTGGTCAAATTTTCTCAACTAAAACTAAACAAGCTATCAAAGAGGGCCTATATCTGAGTAAAGAAAGATATATGACAAAACAAACTAAAAAAAGCACTACATCTTTTGTTTGTTGTTCCTTTTTTTTTAGAATAGTTGTTTGTGCCGAAATTTTTTTAAGGTTATTATCATGCTATTACGATGCCTTTAGCGAAGCCTTTTTTCCAAGTTTTTTAAGCGGCCATTAAAGTTGAAATTTTGAAAAGAATGAATTATTTCGTAATACAATCATTTCAAAATAGTAAATGTTTTAAAAATAGCTAGTTTTTTGTGGGCATTTTAATGAATACGTGCTCCTGAACTATAGTTCTATATTTGAAGGTTTTTATTTCTATTATTTACTAATTGATATCGAAAAATTAAACATTTGTAATACTTAAATACATTTATGGGCTTCTACTATAAAATTTTGATTGCATTTTCGAAACATGTATTTCTGGATTTGTTTACGTTGCTACATTAAATTTCTCCCACTTGATCCCCTCTCTCTTCATTCTTTCTAAAATATGTTTTAGGGGGGTTTAAAGTTTTAAAATTGAACACCAAAGAATTTAAAATTTGGCAAAAAAATTAAGGGATTTTGAAAGATATCAAAATTTTCGTTTGAATTTGGGTTGGCAGTTTGGGGGAAAAGATTTTGAAAAAATGTAAGATTCATAAAGGGGAAAGAAAGGTGTACACGTGAGCGTGTACTGCTCCCCAAGCTGCGGGCCGCGTCGTACGGTATGGAAGAAAAATGGTTTTAAAGGTTGCTTTAATATGGACGGCTGGATATGTTTGGACGACCGATCGGACGGCTGGGAAGCTCGGCGCTGTAGCTTGCGTGCAACGCGCTGCTAGCGTAGAACGCGCTAGCGCGTTGTATATAAAAAATGACGTAGCAATGCCACCTGTAAGCTATACGGGCCTTCGACTCAAACCAGAGCTAGCATGTCACCGAATTGTCAAAATGGCCGAGGATGGGCCTAGGACATGGCCGAACCATTGTTCCTCCGCCGGGCGCGGGGTCTTTCAAAATAAAATTTTGAAGCTCTTGCGATATTATTCTTTCCTCGCTACAATGTTACGCCCGAACAATAGCGTTGTAATCGGTCCTTCAACTATAGGCCTGGTTCATCGTAAGAAACCTTAAGGTTTTGTTTGCTACAGGCTATAGCTTTGATAAATTACTCCCACCAATTTCATAATATTTGTCATTTTAGACATTGACACAGTTTTTAAAATGCAACATTGACCATCAATTACTAAGAAAATTTATTTAAAAAATCCACGAACATATGATGTTGTGAAAGTATTTTTCAAGACAAATTTATATGTATGGTTTTTATATACACAATCCAAAAAATGTAAAAGTTTCTTATAGATAAAGTTTTAAAAGTTTGACTTAGGACAAACCTAAAATGTTGAGTATTATGAAACTGCAGGGAGTAATTCAGTTGTGAAATTTAGACCAAAGAGTTGCTAGGTTTTGTTAGGCCGATTCAATAAGCTAGAAAAAATTCAATTTTTAAATCTTAAAAAAACACTGCAAAAATAAACGTTTAGGTTGTGTTAAATCGGCTGAGTTATAAAACAAATTTATGCATGTAGATTTAAGTTTTAATTTACGCTGAGAAAAACAAAGCCATAAGTATTGACACGTTTTGGTGTCAAAATGCAATGCGGTAGAAGTGCTACCTCAACTATGAAAATGTTCATCGATGGTTTTGTAAACGAATCAACGGTCGTTTTTGTGGTTTGATCATAGACGTATTTCTATAAAAAATCACCAAATCCAAATGAAGCCATATATTTGAGTTTCTTATAATTATCTAGTCTCATAAATTCTTTTACATGATTTTTTAAATTTTTCGCAATTGTTTAGCATTATCCCCTATTTTTTTAGAATGCAAAAGATATTTAAAAATAAAAATATAATATAATAAAAAATGAACTTGTAAATTATTAGGTTCAAATGTGGTTTTTAATTTTAGATACATGAATATATTTATATGTAAGATACCATATATGATATAATATAATACTGAAGTTAACCCATCTTTGACCGGTTAAAATTGCAACCAACCGTGTCAAAAAACAATTGATCAATGATTTCCACATAAACCAATTTGCCCTGGTTTACAATTTATTAGAGAACAAAAGGGAATAGCTGATATAATTCAGAAAATAAGAGCACGGTGTATTTGTGTGACTATTTGCATGGCTCGGATGATCAATATCTTCGTAAAAAAAAAAAAAGGTGGGTACAAGAGAATATGTTGTAGAATATATCTTTGACAATTGATCGTTTGCTCATCGTTCTTGTTAAAATGTCCGAAAGTAAGTGAATTAGTTACTCTTTTGCCTTTTAAAAAAATAGTTGACCATATTTTTAGCAAATAAATGAGACGAAAAGACTATCATGTCCCTCCCTCCTTTCACAAAGACCAAGGAAGCTTTCAAGCACATGCAAATTTAGGTCAAGTTATTTCATTACATTGGTAGACCATAACCTACCTTTATATATGTACCAATTCATTCATAACTTACATCTTCGATGTCATTTTTAGCTAGTCAGACCATTAAAAAGATACGTAAAGGCCTTGATGTCCCATACATTTTCAGTATATTGATCAATAAGATAAATTCAAAAAATGAAAGTATTCATAACATCACAATATGTGTACTCAAACGTGCCTATGAAATTTAAAATGATGTGAAATTTTATATTAAAATTAATGATACCTAGTATCGTAAAAATAAATTTAATATTATAATTTTGTATTAAAAAATATAAATTTAACGGCAATTGAACATTATTTTACATAGATTTACAAATATAAGTTACTCAGTTTTGAGTTCAAATGCAAGAGATAAAAATTTTCAAAATGCATGGGTATTTTGAGCATCACGGTCAGAGCTTACCTAGCAAAGTTAACAACAATTGCATAGAAGGTGTGAGGTATCAAGCTATGAATATGATAACACATAAAGGTGGAATGTGAACGTGGTGCCAAGGGATTGAGAGACTTTGCACAGAAGGATTTAATTCTAGAAAAAAGTCTACCTGACCCCTAAACTATAGTGGTGCAAAGACTCTAACCCCCCCCCCCCCACACACACGTGCCAAACAGTCTAAATAGACCCCTGAAGTACATTTAGTAGGGCAAATAACTCCTAGAAGCGGTTTTGCCACCGTGGCAGCCAGTGTGGAGAGATATTTTTTTCGATAATGGAAATTAATCCAGCCTCTACATCCGAAGATATATACGGCAAACAAAAGTCACACAGTTCTCAACAAAAGAACATTACCGTAACAACACCTAAAAGATCCTCAACAACAGAGGACTTAAATACTGCAAAGATAAAAATGATTAAGCATTACAAAGTCTATTATTTAATTGCCATCCGTGATTGGCAAAACATGACAAGGCCACCTCTTCCAAAGATCGGCAAGCTTGGACGAAACACCCCCGCTCATCTTTCTTTTGTAACAAGGCTCATTGACGTAACCAATAGGATCCTCTGAAGATAACCTGCATACATAAGATATCTTTGCATTTGTTAAAAACAATATCATTACGGCAAAGCCAAATCGTCCAAAGAAGGGCCGCAGTTCCAACAAAAAATCCTTTTCTTTATCTTTAAAGAAATTCCATAAAGCCAATCACCTAGTAAGTGAGAACAACTAGTAGGAGCTTTCAACCCAAGAGCAATTTGGACAATGCGTCAAACTGTTTTTGAAATATGACAATCAAAGAAAAGATGTTGAATTGTTTCATTGCCACTACAAAAGCAACAAAGCGGACTCCCCCTCCAATTACGCTTTGCAAGGTTATATTTTATTAGAATAATCCCTCTACCTAGGTACCACAAGAAAATTTTTATCTGTAAAGATAGCTTTAACTTTCAAAGAAGTCTGTTCATACTAGACACATCCTAATCTTTGGTACATAGACTGAACTGAAAAGTGGCCACTCTTATGTAACTTCCAACTAAAAATAACTTTTTGAGTATTTAACTCAACATTAGCTAATCTATTAGCTAAACTTTGCCAATCAATTAAATTTTGAGTCACTAATGCTATTCGAAAAGAGACATTAAATGGTGAACTATTAAGAACACTAGCAACCGTATCATTTTTCTTGTGAGCAATGAAGAAAAGAGATGGATATTGCTGCTTTAGTGGGATTTGGCCTATCCAAATATCTTCCCAGAATCTAATATTAGTACCATCATTAACTATAAAAGTTCCCCACCTGAGAAATTCATGTTTCACCTTCATAAGTCCTTTTCAGAAATGAGAATCTCTAGGTTTGGATTCAACCTGAGTTAGAGTCTTTGAATGTAAATATTTGGAACGAAGAAGCTGTTGCCAAAGACCATCTTCATTTAAAAGTTTAAAAAGCCATTCGCTTAATAGGCATTTATTTTTTATGTCTAAATCTTGAATTCCTAAACCACCTTGGTCTTTTGGTCTACAAAGAGTCTTCCATTTTGCCAGGCGAAATTTTTTTTATGCCATCACATTGCCAGTAGAATCTAGATCTAAAATAGTCTAGTTTCTTAAGTACCACACCAGGAATCTCAAAAAAAGACATCATAAACATCGGGAGACTAGATAAAACTGAATTTAGTAGAACTAATCTCCCCCCGAAGATAAATGCTTCCCTTTCCAGCTAGCTAATTTTTTTTTCAGACTTTTCTTCCACCCCTTTCCAATTAGAATTACTCAGTTTCTTATGATGCATAGGAATACCAAGATATCTAAAAGGAGGTGAAGCCATTTCACAACCGAAAATTCTCGTATAATCTTCCTCAAAATCTTTGGCTGAACCATAGAGATAAATCTCACTTTTATGAAAATTGATTTTTAAACCAAATAGGTGTTCAAAAACACATAATAATAATTTCATATTATGCGCATGCTTAATATCATGATCTAAAAATAATATGGTATCATCAGCATATTGTAAAATGGACAAACCATCCTCCACTAAATGAGGCACTACTCCATTAATAAGGCCTTCAGATTTTGCTCTTGAGATTAAAATGCTCAACATGTCTGCAACAATATTGAACAAAATTGGAGATAACGGATCTCCTTGTCTTAATCCTTTTGCAGTTTGAAAATATGTTCCAATGTCATCATTAACTTTGATACCAATACTTCCTTTTGAAATAAACTCTGTCACCCAATTACACCACTTAGGTGTAAACCCTTTCATCCTTAAAGCTTGTTGTAAGAATGGCCATTTAACTTTATCATAGGCCTTCTCGAAATCAAGCTTTAACACTACTCCATTCAAATTTTTCGTATGTAGATCATGAATAGTTTCATGAAGGATAATAACTCCTTCCATGATATTTCGACCAGGCATGAACGCAGTTTGACTCGGTTTGATAATCTTATCCGCTACCCGCTTAATTCTATTAACACCCACTTTAGTAAAAATTTTAAAGCTGACATTAAGTAAACAAACAGGTCTATATTGCTGGATTTTTTTTGCATCATGTGAAGAGGTATTGCCACGTAGAATAAACACATGGCATTTTCTTTTACAAATAATACATTTTAGATGCAGGGTCCACATGTCAGTCATATATTCTCCTTCTTCCTCCCCTTGTCTTCTACCTCCACCCTCTCTCTCCTACTAAAGCACACCCACACACCTGTGACCTGACACACCCTTTGTCTTCCTCCGGACGCCTCCCTCCGCCGCTAAAGCCACACCCACACACCCGACGACACGCCCACCGCGCGGCCACCGCCCTCGCTTCCTGATGCCCCTCGCCATGGCCGCGGCGTGCTCCCCGCCGCCGCTGCCACCAGCATCCGCTCGGAGGTCGGGCCCAACTCCTGTGCAGGCCACGTCGTCGTGCTCCCGGCGGATGGCCGTGGTGAGGGCGCCGGCCTCTACAAGGAGCTTGGTAGGTCCGCTCTTGCAGATTTCCCTAATGAGAGTGATGATGTGAGATCTTCTGGTGGTCCATCTGCTGTGTTCTCCATTCTGAATGTCAAAGTAGGATCGTTTGATGAATTTACAGTGATAGAAGAAAGGTTACTAAACAAGTAGCCCAAGGATCTACGAGTCGGCGAAGTGGAAGTGGAAGGGAATCAATGACCCGGTGTTTCCCATCAGCGGTTGCAAAGCGTGAGAGCCTGGGCGAGCTGTGCGACGACCGCGGCGGCGACGGGCTTTGGTACGGGCGAGCCGTGGCGAAGGCGGACCCAGTTGAGCAGGTTCGGGCTAGAGCAGAGGTCCTCGTAGACCACGTGCACCTGCACCATGCCGGGGTTGCTCGTGCCAGTGAGCTAGGCCAGCTTGGGCTCGTGCTCAGCGAGCTCTCGGTTGAGGTCGTCGGTGAGCCGCGACCGGTCCACGGACTTGACGGCGAAGGCCTCCTTGATGGCGTGCGACGTGCAGCGGTGGACGATGCCGAAGCAGCCGCGATCGATCTCCTTGCCAATCTCGTAGTTCCTCTTCAAGTCCCTACTCGAACGTCAGCAGGAGAGAGAGGATGGAGGAGGAAGAAGACACGGGATGGAAAAAGGAGAACATGTGACTGGTATGTGGACCCCTCACCTCACTATAGTCCGAGAGACTGAGGGCACTCCCTACTTGTGGTGTACTGGTGTCCTTGTGTGAATGTGTGTGACCGATCGCCCTCTGAATTGGGGTTGTTGCCTCTGACAGGGGAGCATGTGCTGCGCCGCGAGTCTCCATGGAGACATGTTGGTCAGTGGCAGCGGCGCAGCGCACCAGAAATGTTTAGACAATGCGGTCAGGTACGTGCGTATCCAGTTAGACTGCTCTACCCAAGTCTCAACTCTCAAGTCTGAACATTCAACTGGAGAAGGTCAGATTTGTATATTTGTATCATCTGGAACCAGTCTACTGCGAATTTTTCTTATGATTTTGTAGCTGCCTAGCTGGTACTGCTTGATTTGCGTGTACTTTGTTTCTCTGTTCCGGTGAGAACCATTATACGTCGGAACATTGGTGGGGTGGAGATAAGTTTGTACTAAGAGCATCTCCAATGATACTTAACTATAAGAGAATGCTAATTCTGTAATTTTTTATGTGGAGGAGAGAGATTTAGATTAACTACTAACTTACCGTCAGCCTACCTGATTTTAATGTGCATGTATACTATAACATGTATGTTTATATTAACTTTACAGACTATGTTATAACTAGTCCATTGAAAAGTTTATTTATATACTATTTATAGATTACATGTTCATTTTTTATAGTTAGTAGTTATCTATGCTATTGAATATCCTATGGCTGTTGAATTACTCCATTAGACACAAAGTATGTATTCTCAAAATATTTGGACGCAAAACCGACTAGTTTACTCGGTAAAATTTTGGGTTTTATGTCCGTTTGAGAATCGAAAATTGTTCTTCACCGGTATAGGGAGTTTCGGCACCGTCTCCTCCCTCCATCTATCTCTCTCCTCCTCCCATTCACCTGGGCGAGCCGGCCACATCGACAACGACCACCCCCAGCCTCAACATGCCAACTCACCGGCGCCCAGAGGAGCCGATGTGCCGATCAGCTGCGTTGCGCCGAGCCGCCGCACGGTCACTGCTTCTTCAGGATTTGGCGAGGTCACGCACCGTCAGGGAGGTGTTCGCCGTCACTGGAGCTACCGCTACGACCATCGTCGTCCCACCGAAAGTCGCGCTAAGCCGTGTCGCACCGGCTCCTCCGTGCGCCAGCATGTTCGCGCACTAGGGGAGGAGAAATTGCCATTGGCACATCCGTTGGGGTGGGCCCAGCTCGGCTAGGCGGAAGGGAGGAGGAGAGAGGAAGGGAGGTAGAAGAAGAAGAGTACGCATGGGTGGAGGAGAGTGTACCGAAAACCTCCGGTACATGTGGGAAAACCCCTTTGCTCGAGAATTCTTAACAGCAAACTAAATGCTCTGTTTGATGTTATAACATTTCGTTCTACAACTTTGTTGCATGGGTGTGTACTCGTAGCAGACAGCCTAAAACATTGTAACTTCGTAGCTTTGAGTTGAGTAATTCATGGAGGTAATATTTTTTCAAAAACATAGTGTAAATTGTAAAGAAAATTTAGAAGAAATAATAGAGCAAGTATCCTTGCTCGCGACACGTGTCTTATTTGGTCAATTCTCACACGGAACTGAACCTGAAGTGACCATTTTAGCCCTGCTATCTTCTTACTTCCTCCCCTCTTTCCTAACGCGCGTGGCGGCGCCTTCCCGCTCTCTTGTCGTGCCTAGCCCTTTGATCTTGTTTCCTCCCTGCTTTCTTCTCGCTCTCCCTCTGTATCTCGCACCCAAGAATCAGACGTGACCAATGAACCAAACCAGACCGGTCCGTTTTTTTATTGATTGGTTTATTTTATTTTAAAATATAAATATAATTTAAGAAAAATCATTACAAATTAAACGGTGACATATATCCTACTAACCCAATATTTCATTGAATGATATTTACGTGGAATATACACATGAATTGCAACTGAAATACATGAATATGACCTAATTGAATCGTTGTTTAGTAAGATATGAATAACACACTACATCACAACACGAATACGTAATAACAGCAGCTATTACTGCATACGCTCGCAGCTCGCTACTAAAAAGAATCAATCTAGCATTTCAGATTTACAGACACAATGATGCATAGACGTCTCCAAGCCTGCAAAATTGAAAATTTGTAGAGTTATTCGACCGGCCGGCCGGCACTCAGCCACGCGGATTGGCCGTTTCAGCTTCTCCTGACGAAGCAGAGGAGCCGGCCATGTGCTGAACCCAGTAATCCGCCAAGAACGTCTTGGCGGCGTCGAGGCTGGGGTAGTACGGCGGCTCGAGGAACATCTGCGCCAACGGGTCCATCCCCTCCGACGGCACGAACAGGGCGCGGTTGCCCAACGCCTCCGCCGTGCCCATCACCGCCGCCACCAGCTGCCTGTATGCGAAGAAGAACCTCCTCACGGCGGCCTCCACGGCCTGGAACGCCTGCAGCAGCTCCACCTTGCCGGCCTCCTCGCCCTCGCCTCGCTTCCGGCTGTGGTACAGCCTCATCGCCGCTTCCTGCACCCTCGGCCCGCCGTTGGGATCCACCTCGACGCCCAGCACCCATGGCACGCGCTTCTTGAGGTCCCTTGTGGCGTTGGTGACGTGGAGCAGCGCCCTGGAACGGAAGCAGAAGGACGCGTCGGAGCCCGGCGCCGCCCGTATCGCGAGCTGGCTCTTGAGCCGCAGGAAGTCGTTCGGGTCCATCAGCAGGTGCAGGTCTTCGACGTCGGCGAGCAACTTCCAGACGCGCTCCAGGGTCCAGCAGTCGCTCGCCGCCGCCTCCCAGTTTCTTGCTTCGATGCGGCCGTTTAGACGGGTGAGAAGTTGGGAAGCCACGCAGAGCCAGGATTCGAGGATCTGGTAGATGGTGAACAGCGTCTCGTTCTCCCAGTTGCGGTAGCCGGTCTTGGGCTCCGGCGCGGCCTTTGGCTTGAGGGCGTACAAGTCGTGCGATCGCACAACGCGGTCGTACTCGAGCACCGGCTTGCCGGCGAGGTTGGGCTCGCCGAGGCCGAGAGAGAAAGCGCAGCCCTGCATATGGCTCTCAATGGCGTACATGATCTTGGCCGCGATGGTCTCGGACTTGTCCCACGCCGCAAGGCGGGGGAGGAGGCTCGCCTCGCTGGCGTGGCACACCACCGCGGCGGCGCTCCCCGGCAGCTGCCACACCTCCGACGCGCTCCGCTCCCGCGGGAGCACGCCCTCCGACGCGGTCAGCTCGGCCAGCGGCGCGCACCGCTCGCCCTCGCAGAGCGCGGCGACCACCTCCACCTCCCGCGTCCCGAGCGCCTCCAACCGCCGCGCGAGCTCGCGGCGGCCGACGTAGACCCGCGGGTCGGAGAGCGCGACGGACACGAAGCGAAAGGTGATCTCCAGCGCCTGCAGCGCCGGCTTCACCAGGCCCTCGTCGGCCCACTCCGGGCAACACCTGCCCCTCCACAGACTCGACAGCTCCGGCAGCCGTATGTACTGCTCGTACGCCTCCGCCGCCGAGTCGTCCTGCACCCTCACAGCAACCGACGACGTCGTCGCCGACGATGACGACGAAGGCGCGCGCGGATTATCTTCCGGCCGCACAGGCGAGACCGGGGACAGCTTGGGCGTGGCCATTTCCGCGCTCCAGTTGAACTCACGGGCTAACGTTGGTTTCGAAATTTCTACTGTCTTCTTCTCTGGTTTTGAGTTTGGGATATTGCCTCGCGAATTTAGAAGCCGAGGCGTCTTATATATACTGCTCTCGTGCAGGAGCGTGATGGCTGGCTTGTGGACCGTGGTGCGCGGCGTGCTTCGAAATTGAATTCGACGAAACCGCGGGTGGGCAGTGGGCTGGCCGACGCTGGCGTTGCGTGGGGGCAGCACGCAGAACGGCAATAAATTAGCGCGAAAAAAGAAGAGGTTTTGAGCTTATCCGGGAGAGCCGTGGGGTTGCGCTTGCGCTTGTGCTGTCCAAGTCGAGCACCGGCGATGTTTTCTCGTGTTCGGGCGTCGCACGCCGTTGTATTTTATGGAACGCCGCCCGTCTCCATCCGTTTGTCCAGCCTAGGCCGGCAGCGCAGCGTCCCTGCTGCTCGATCTCGCGGTGAAGGTTATCGGACGAAAACTCGTCCCCTCTTCCTATTCGGTTTTGCTGAATATTTTTCAGTTAGTCTTCGTTGCCTTTTCACTTTAATAATTTCTTTTGGTTATTTATACAATTTTTCATTTAGGTTTATAGTGAAAATTTAGTTATTTTATAGTGAAACACATGTTTACACTAATTTTTTAAAAACTTTTTTGTTGATTATTTATCTTTTTATAAGAACATGATTTGTAGGTTTTTATCTTAATTATATTTGGATATTTTGTTTAACTTATTTAGTTTTTTTTTAGCTCGGGTGTTTTTCTATGATTATCAGTGAGTAGGTGGATGACATAAATCTTAAAAGCAATTATCTAGCACTAAGTCAGTCTTTTTCTTGTTAGTTCATTTTCACAAGCCAGGTAACGAACGTAGCTTCATCAAAGGGCTCGGCAGTTTACGGTCGGGCCGGCTTTGGGCATATCCGGTTGACTTTAGTCGTGTTTCTTTATTCGGTTATTTTAGCACTAGCGAATGTGCTCGTCAACCAGTTCTTCTCGGGTTGTTTAGCACATTTAATAATTTGACAAATCTAAGATTACTTCCTTTAAGATGTGTATAACTTAGGTGCTTACAAAAATCTATCTATTTACTATATATATAAGAAAAAAAATCTATTATTTGCCCCAAAAATTTTTTTACAATCTACTATTTGTCCTAGCATGTGTCTATGACATGTCGGGTTTGATTCCATCTGTCATAGGCACATCAAGTTAATAGAAAAATACTAGAAATTCTCACGTTAATTGAAGAAAAAGAAAAATATCTCCACCGTAGATTATATTGGATTGAATTATGACAGCTTAAAGTAAAAGAAATAGTCCATACCAACTATAATTCTAAAAAAATAGAAATTCATAATAAAATAATAGAAATAAAAGTTCCTTTCGTATTAAAAGGAAGACTTCATATAAGTTATAAAAAAGCACATAAATTATAATAAAAATAATGTCCATGTCAGGTTAAAATTGAGACAAATCTAGCCACGCAAATACACGAAACATCCTTCTTGTTATTATATAATTAAAACAGGGTCCAACGAAGCCACTAATTTAAAATCCTAGAACTTCCCACATTAATCAGAAAGATAAAGAAAATTCTACACGGTTGATTGTTGTGCGCTTAGATTATAATGGATTAGATTTAAAAAAGATTTCATATGAACTAAAAAACCATTGATTCGATCTTGTGATTTGTGAGATTCGATTATAACATATTAGATTTAGAAAAGATTGCACATAAACTACTAAAAAATAAAAATTTAGGATAAAAAATAAAAGTATATGCTAGATTAAAAGAAAGAGTTTATATCCCTTATAAAAAAAATTTATAAATGTGGAAATAAAAAAATCTAGCCGTGCAAATGCACGGAACATAATGGTTGTACTTATATAAAACAAATCTTTTTCTACCTCTTGGTTGGTGTTTCCACTTGATTTTTAACTCTTTGGAAAGTCTAAACACTTATATATACTTTTTTACTCCTCGGAAAGTCTATCAAGGCCCAAGCCCGGCCCGATGCTCCAGTTTGGGCCCGGCCCGATGCTCCAGTCGGGTTGGGTCGGGCTTCCCATGATCAAGTTTAGGTGGGACCCGTGTGTTCTATGGTATGGAGTAGGTTGTAGGGCATCGCCAGCAAAATTTTTATGTTTTGTTCTCTATATCCCTTTTTTGAATTACTACTATTTGTTCTCTATATTTTTATCCTCTTCAGCAAAGTCTCTGTCATCGAAAAGATATAGAGATTGGATGGAGAGTCTCTAAATTTACAGACTCGAGAGATCTCCAAATTTTGAGACTGACATAGACACTATGCTGGATGGTGTATAGAGACTAAGGTTAACCGCAACACTATTTTAGGAAACCTACTAGGCATGCTTAGAGCATCACAGCAGGATCTTCATATTTCACTCTATTTTGTCTTCTCTAAATCATTATTCGTTTCCTATAGTTCCTTACTTCGTAGTCGACTGCCAACGGGCCGGCCGGCTCGCAACGCAGTTCGGTTCGGCGGCCGGTTCGTTTAACTGGTTCGTTTTTCTACCGATTACTATGCAAACCGGGCCAAAGCAGAATCAACGGCCGATCGCCTGAGTTGGTTCGCTTGAGAATCGAACGAACCGGCCTACCGATTCGGATCGGTTAGCCCGATTTTAGTGTAAAATTCAAAAAATTCAGAAAAATCCAAAAAAATCAGAAATGTGAACCATAATTCATGTAAATAATTATAAAATTTGAAATATATATGGAGAAATATTAAAAATGCATTGCAGAGCTTTTTTATTAACGTGTATTCACATGGCTGCCTCGTTAAAAACTTTACCAAGTAAAAACTCAATTTGAGAAAACCTTGGTAAAGAAAAAGGAGTACAGCCTAAAGCTCTGCAATACAAGAAAAAAATTGGGCCCTTATATTGGTCATCAAGTTCTAAGCCCCCGAATGAAGCCGCCAACTCTTGATTATGTCTCTCGGCGATGATGTTTTGCTGTCGTCTTTTGGCTAATGCCCAATCCTTTGTACTCAGCAATATTTCGACCATATCACTATGGAGAGAAGTCCTTCTCTCCTCCAGTATTCTCCCAAAGAAGGCCGAAGCGGACTCGAAGAAACCGTGGAGATCGAATAGTTAACACATCCCGTGCTAGTATGGATAGCACCGGATATGTTCGACCATCTTCTTTGCCACCATAGAAGAATATTAAACTCTTCTTCTTGAAAGTCGACGACGTCTTTAAGCTAGATAGGAGGCAAGCTCGCCAACAGACTCATGAGGTGCTTGTGCGATTGGGTGAGTTGAACCACCCGATGAACTTGAAGTGTCCTTCCCCGTGATAGTCTTTCAAAAGGATATCTTTCTTCCCGTTTGTTGAACTGGTGGTGGTCGTGGTGGACGAACTCCTGCATACTTTTCTTCATATTTTCTATACAGATCATTAAGTTTACTTCTAACTTCTAGAAAATAATTTGAATAATCAATTCGATGAGACACCAAGTTGTGTTAGAGCATTAGTTAATCCAGGAAGTTTAGCTCTAGGATCTAAAATAAAAGCAAAAGAATATAAGAATGGAATATCTCTCCAGTATTTTAAATATTTAGCTTTCATATGGCTAACAGCATCAAATAAAATATGATCATTTTCAAACATTTTTAATTGATGAGCAATATGATAAATGGACATAATAATGGAACAAGATGTAGGCTCATACACAGTAGAAGCGCTAACGGTAGCTTCATAAAAAATCTCAAGAAATGAATGTAAATGAGTAAGTACTTGCCAAACCTGTGGAGTCAAAAGTGGTGTTCCATCTTGAGTTCGATATTGAGTGTTAATAAAAACTTCGAAAACCTGTCTATACGGTAATATGTGTTGCAACATAAGATAGGTGGAATTCCACCTAATAGGCATATCGAGGCCAAATTTCCTAGGCTGAATAGATGATGCACGACAATAGTTTTTCCATGCAGCAATTATTGGATTAGAACTATTTAAAAATGAGATGGCATCCCGAATAACTTGAAGATAAGGTTGCAATCTTTTTAAACCACATTTAACAATTAAATTAATAATATGACATGCACAACGTTGATGCATTAAAAATGATTCGGCGTACGTAGATAAAACAGGTTTCAAAATATTCATAGCACTAGTATTAGCAGATGCATTATCCATAATTTCAAATTCTTGAACAACATTCAAAATGCAATCAGCAATATTTTCACCGGTGTGATTAACATCAATAAGGCAAAGAGCAATTACTCTTTTTTCTATTTGCCAGTTTTGGTTAACATAATGAGCAACAACACTTAAATAATCTTCTCTAGCCCTACCAGCCCAGATGTCCGAGGTTAACGACACAGAAAATGTACAGGTTTTAAATTGTTCTTTTAACTTTAATTTGTTGGCGGCATATAATTTTTTCAAATCCCTAGTCGTTGTTTGACGAGAAACACTACTATATCTAGGATTATGAGCAGTTTTTATATATTCTTCAAAGGCAGGAGAATCACCAAAACCAAGAGGTAAATCTTCAGAAGCAATTAATCGGCACAACGCGTCCCTAGCTACCTCAGGATTGTACTCCCAGTTACTTACCGAACCATCAGGGTTATAGCTCAAATTTTACTGCCTCATTTGAGGGCCTTTCCTCTTCTTACATCCTATGGCATGCCTCTTCAAATGCCCCGTACCCGAGCCCGACACCGCCGACAACTCCTGTCCACACAATTTGCATTTAGCCGCATACCTCACTAGCCTCCCGTCCACGAGGTGCTTCAACTCCTCATAGTCGTTCCACACTTCCGACCGGTTCACTCGAGTCCGCTTCGATCCGACGGTATCGGAGCCGGAAGCACAGGTTGAACCGGAACCGGAACCATACGGATGATCATCGGTTCCGGTAGTCTCCGTGTCTTGAACCGGTTTCGGAAGATTTTGGCCGATTGGCTCGTAGTCCTCCGGTCTTAATCCGAACTGGCTAAGGGAAAACTCGTCGTACGGAGAACGACCATCAGCCATTTCGGAAAGCTGTCAACACATAAAATAACAAAACAACAGTTAATTTACAATCACAATACTTAAATCAAACATATAGCAAACAAATGTATGGAAATATATCAACCTCACAGGATCACACCAACAAATATAACGGTCAGAAATATTTTCCTGAAATATTTCAAACTAAGCCCGAATTTGCAATTAACAACGCCTATTTAGCTCACAAATTGCAAAAACTCAATGCGCACAAGAGACTGAAGAGAGAATGGTTGCAAGGGTGGCTGGCAGAAGAGGGCGTGGTACCCTATTTATAGGAAAAAATTTGAGATTTTTTGGAATTGTTTGCTATTTTTTATGAATTTTTTAAGCATCAAACGGCTATAAACGGCTATATTTGCAGCAGGAATAAAAAGCGAACCGAACGAACCGAACGGGTCGGCCCGCCCGGTTCGCCGCCACGTGTCGATCGTCGTCGCGCCACGCTTCCATGGGCGGAACGGCCCGGCGGCCGGGCCGCATGCACACGCGGGCGAACGCGGCGCGACGCGGCGTGAGCGCGAGGCGGGGCCGAAGCGGCGAAGGCAGCGGGGGGACACGCCGACCGGTGGGGCCCGCCGACGCGTGGCGTGCTCGTCATTGTGGGCTTTATTGGCGCGAACCAGCGGGAAGCGGGCGCGAGGCGGACAATGGTAGCGAAGGGAGAGAGAGTCGGTGGGATTTTTCAATTTTGAAATGCTACAAGATCTGGGACCAAACGGGCCGAACTGAACTGTTCGGTTCGCATAGTAACGAACCGGGCCATTACTATGCGAACCGAACCGTGCCGGCCCGACGGGCCGTGTGTGCGAGCCCAGTTGGTTCATTGGGCAACCGGCGGCAGCACGTTCGTTTCGAACCTAACCGAACCGGCCTACCAAGACAAGAACGGGCCGCCCGGTTCGGCCCAGTTGATTCGGCCCATTTGGCCAGCTCTATCCGTAGTAAAGTTATATTCTCAAAAAGATATAAAAATCGTATAGAGAGCCTATAAATATAGAGATTGTAAGAAAGTCTCTAAATTTATTAAGTGACGTAGAGACTCTGCTGGACAATGTATAAAGATGAGATTGACCTTAATAGTGTTTTGGGCAGCACCGGCTAGAGGCTTTTTCTAGATATGCTTTTACTTATGCATGCAGGGCAGCCGGCATCTAAATTCAGGTATGCACAAACCAGAAGAGCGATCAACTGTAGACAACCTCATCTGCTGTACTGCATGCACAAATTCTTCACTACTGTTCGGTTTACTTGACTCCTAAGCATCGGATGCATGTTTATCAGCCAGTGCACAACAGCCGGATTTAGCCGGACGTACAAAGCAGTGCTGATACGGCATGCACCAACCCGTCAAAATCCCGGTTTAATACTTTAATTACTCAAATAGTCAAATTCCATCGCTTGCCGCTGGACCTGAAGGTTCACAGTCTTTCTGCAGCCACATGCATGTATTTGGCGATTTGCTCCAAAACTTGGAGTATAGGTCGTCTGAACTTCAAAGACGGCAAGTGCTTCGCACATTCTGCGAGTGCGAGACCGTCCACGCTGCCGAACTTTGACGGCTGCCAAAATGCCAAGCGAGTCTTACGGATATAAACTTGCCTCTTTTTTCTGATTAACCAGCAGAAGCGGAAGTAGCCGAGAAGACTCCCTTTGGTTAGTGGGAAATTAAAGCTCTTGGTAACCACAGCTTTGGTTAGCCGAGAAGGCTATCTTAGTGGGAAAATAAAGCTGTGCCTTCTTCATGTGGTTGGACCAAGTAAATTCCAAGAGACCTGTTGCAGACTTGTAGCTGCTAGACATAGACCAAGTAAATTCTGATAATTAGGCTTGTCGCGATTTATAAGTTGTCTTATTAAGTCAACCACAGATTTGACAGGTTTTTTTTTTATGAAAGCAAAGTTGACAATAGGTTCCAGCACTGCAGGTATTCGTGCATATCCAGCAGATACAGCCGGGAAACAGTTTTAGGCGAAGAAGGCATGCCGATAAGCCAACGCAAAGCATGTAGGTCGGCGGATGGCCTGTCTAAGCAACACCTGGCGGGCTGGCGGCAGAGGACACGTGCGTGCAGCCGTTGAACAGTTTTTTGAAAGAGGGGGTAGGAGAACTGCCGTCCTATTTTATTGATCAGAAGGAGAAAATAAAGTAAAACCCATACACGCACGGAGTACAACCACAGCGCTCCGCTGCAAACCTGGTCAAAGCCAGACACACCACCGGCTACCGCCGAGGACACCACCTACAGAGGGGAAAGAAAGCAGCCCCCCGCTGTCGCTTAGAACAAAAGCAGAACATGAGAGAGAGACAGGACAGAAAAAGGGAAAGAACAACACCGGCCACCGCCGGACACCCAACCAACACTCCCACAGCAGCGAGCGACTCCAGCAACAGCAGACCCAACGGAAGCCCATAACGCTAGAACGACAACCACGACGCCTCCAACAAGGTAGCGACGGGGAAGACCAGGCGCCGTCGCTAAACCGCTAGGGTTTTCACCCAAAGCAGGACAAGGTCCAAATGGTGATGCTTCCAACGAGGAAAACGACACAAGGGTGACGCCATCACCGACTGAAAAGACGGGCTTCCCCAAAACTCGCCCGTGGCGTACATAGACCTTCGAGGGCGAACAGCAGCAGAAGACCGAGCCGCCGGCCGAAGACACAGAGCCGAAGAGCGTCTACGAGCACCACCAGCCGACGTGGAAGAGGCCGACCCCGCCATCCGACACCTCGAAGAAAGGGAGGGTCTAGACGGCGAGGACAGGACCGAGCCAAGAGGCGGAGAACGGGGACGCCACCGGAGAAAGGTCATCAGCCAACGCCGCCAGAGAGGGGCCACCACGCCGGATGGCCCGCGCACGGGAAGCGAAATAGACCAGACGCCGCGCCACCAAGGCGATGCTAGCCGACCCCCGCCTCTACCTCGAAAGAAACCGACCGACGCCATCGAGCACCTCGCAGGGAGGGGAGGGCAAGAAGACGAGGATGGGACCAAGGAAGAGACAGGTGACACAGCATCGTTGAAGAACGGGCGACGGCCCAGCACGCCACCACAGGAAGTGCCGAGGAGACGCCAGGCACACGCCCCTGGAGCACACCCGCTCCGTCCGCTCCAGCCAACTACCCAAGCGGCCTCCACCGAGACGGGCTCAGGGGGAGGGGGAAGAAGGAGAAGATGCCGGTGCCGAGCTTCGCCGAGCTACGAGGCCACTGGACCCACGACCCTAGAGCACACCCACTCCGACCACTCCGGCTGACAACGCCTGATCCAGGCCTCCTGCCCGCGGATCCGATCAAACACAGAGCGGTCCCCTATGGATGGTCTCCACCAAGACAGGCCCAGAAGGAAGGGAGAAAGCCGGCGCCGGGCTCCACCACTGAGCGCGAAGGTCGGGATGAAGAAGAAAGGGGGAACCGCTAGCCCTGCGAGGGATGACGGGTGGTGGGCGAACGGGACACGGGAGAGGAACGATGCTACTCACCGGGCGGCGACGCAACACTGGAGAAGGGGATGAGGAAGGCCGCCGGCTAAGCTTAGATCTGGAGCGAGGAGCTCGAGGCACGCCGGCCGGCTAAGCATAGATCCGGAGTAAGGAGCCCGAGGCACGCCATGAGATCGATCCGGTGCCACCCAGTGCGCGCGCCGCACACCGCCAGTCGCGCGCCGCCTCGCATCGCCGGGCCGCGTCGCCGCCGCGCCCACCACGCCGCACTCGGATCTGGGCGTGGGGCCAAGGTTGAAGCGACGCCACTGCGCCGCACCAAGGCAGAGGTCGAGGCGGCGTGCACCGTGCCGGGGGGAGGACGCCGCCACGCACCGCCGGATCTGGCGAGGAGGAGAGCCGTGGCTAGCACACGCCTGGGAGCCATGGCGCCACCCGCCGCCGCCCCGATCAGACCGCCCCGGCCAGCCGCCACAACGCCACACCAAACCACGCCATTGCCGCCGCCCCGAAGCCGCCAGTAGCGCCGCCGCCGCCGCCGCCGCGTCGCGGCCAGCCCTGTTGCCGCCGCCCTCGCAGAGCGGCGACCATCGCCCGAGTCACGGATCCAACCGCGGATCTGGCCTCCAACGAGAGAGAAAGAGGAAGGGGAGTAAGGAGGTGGGAAGAACCGAAGAAGACAAGAGGGAGAGAGGGGTGGCCGGCGGCGGCGGCGCTAGGGTTTGTGGAGGTGGGCTAGGGGTTTGGACGCCCCCGAGCCGCCCTACGAGCGACGCGAGGGCCTCGTTAACTTTGTTTTAGTTCACATAGTATGTGGTTGGCTCAAGTCTCAACGCAAAAGCATACCTATGCTTTATAATAATAAAAAAAAAGCATGCGTATGCATTCCTACGCCTTCCCAGGGATTTCGTTAACGCTTTTCGGACAGCTAATCTTATAATTGGTTAATCAATTTTTTTATATGCATACCTTCTCGAAGTGGCTCGGATGGTTTTATGTTTTGCTTTTTAAAGTTTTGATAAATCTTTGAGATAAAAATTAAAATCATTGTGTTTCTAAAACTGAAGGCATCCCGTTCAGTGGTGCACGATCGATGTTGCAACGGGATGGGACAACAATTAGGAGACAACACATAGGAATAGAGAGTCATCTTTGAGAGAGGCACAACCTTATTTTGGGCTAAACATTTTCTCTTTTTTGTGGAACCCTTTTGTATGGTGGCCTCTTGCTACTTACATAGGGTTAAAAGAATGTCTCTCCTCTACCGCTAACAAGGTGATATTAATCATTCTACCTCTAGCCAGACAAAGTGGATCTCATAGGTTTTTGAGATTTACCAAAAAATAATTAATTAAATATATAGGCTAAGCCCATATATTTTAACAATAATACTCCCCCGGTCATAAAAAAAAGTCGCCGTTGACTTTTGGACATGCCTTTGACCATTCGTCTTATTCAAAAAGTTATATAAATATTATTTATTTTGTTATGATTTGGTCTATTATTAAATGTATTTTAAGTATTACTTATATTTTTACATATTTGAACTAAATTTTTGAATAAAACTAATGGTCAAAGGCGTGTCTAAAAGTCAACGACGACTTCTTTTTATGACCGGAGATAGTACTATATAAGAAAAGTGGGCAGAGAACAGGAAGTTGTTCAGACGAAGGCAGCGGAAGAATAGGCCAATATTTAGAACAGTTGACTCGATGTTTGAGAATATTCATCTGATCACGTATAGCTGTATAATTAATAGGTTGGAAATCTGCCAATCTGGTACAGTTAACTCCAAGCGGCAATACTAGCGTATGGAGCTACCACACATTTGCTTGCAGAATCCGGTAACTCGCAGCATCAGATTCTTCCTTCTCTTTCGAATGCCATTGCCGATCCTGCGAAAACAACCGGTCTTCGTTACGCGAACAATTTACACAAAATATGACTACCTTCTTCTGATAGCAACCTATGTAAAATAAGGAGCAACGAGTACGTAGGGTGCGTTTTTTTTCGTTTAACGCACAATCGTATAAAAATAATATAAGTTTAATCATTTTTGTAGAATTGCATTATATATAACTATACCAATTAAAGTACTTATTATTAACAAGTGTAATTTTAATCTTATTTGTGTGCAATTTTAGATTGCCTAAAATAAACTGTGACTTAAAATATAGGAAGAAAAAGTATGCAAACACAGCATTCAACAAATCTACGTAATAATAAAGCATAGAAAAATTACGGCTAAAATAGAAAATTGATTACTACTAATTTCATACTAAAATTTCATCTTCATAACCAGTGTAATTTTAGTGTTACCATAGTGCAACTTTGTGATTGATAGTTGCAAAAAATTAGACGGTTGAGAATTAGTAGCTTTTTATAGGAAAGTACATTGTTGCCCCTTAAAAATGTACCAATAGCTCACGAAAATTGAAAATTACTTTTTTGGTTCCTTAAAGTTGGTTTCGTTGCATGGTAGGTCCCGCACCGTGATTTCTACCATTAAACACTGAGCTAGATGCTGACATGTATATTTTATTAAAATAAGTGTACTATTGCTTCCTAAAGTCATACTAAAATTTCACTTAGCCCATGAAACTGGAGAGCAGTGGCGGTGGCTAGTGAGTGAGCTCTAAGCTTCAGTCATAATGGAGGTAAGCAACCATGGGACAATGACCATGGAGTTAATGTGACGCAAGGATGGAGATGTAACTCTTATGTACAACACACACTCTAAAAGTTCCTAAGATTGCTTCACAGGATCATGGCTAGAGAATCGTTGATGTTCGTAGTGACGAATTGATGCACCAATTTTTTTTTTGTGAATTTATTTAGCAATGAGTATTTAGGTCTTTCTCATTTTGATATTCGCGGTTGTGATCTTGGCAGTTGATGCTTTGTTTCTTATCAAATTGTAGACGCCGGTGGTTAATCTATTTACGTTGGAATTGCATTATGGAGATTATTTTATACGAATTGAGTGGAAGAAGTATGTCAATGATAAAGTCATATGATTTGATAGATGTGTCGGGGATAAAATCACGGCCCATTGCCATGGCCCACTCCCTGACGGCCCAATCGAACAGCCTACTAGGGCTCAACTCCCTGGAAGGTTCTATCAGGCCCATGTGCATCCTGCCGAACAGCTTCCTGGCTGGCACGGTGCGTAATGACCTAGGATTCGTGTTTGAGTCCTACTCGAACAAGAGTTCTGCACGGCTACGTGAAGACCCGGACGTGGTTTCCCGAATTGGAATAGAAGTCGTGATCCCCAAGACTAGAAGTATGCCTTATCTACCGTGGGGCGTATTTGGCATGGTACGAGTTCGTTACAATCTCGTAGTTAGCCCGGCCCAATATTCTCTCGGTAGGTTGGTTTGCTCTGCACTATATAAACAGGGCCCCTACGGCGTGTAGAGGGTACGAGGTTTTTGCTTAATACTTCCTGTACACCCATATTCTCGCCGAGACTTGTTCATCTCGTCGAGTTCCGTCTTGTAACACTCTTTGATATAAAGAAAGGCTGGACGTAGGGCTATTATCTCTCCCGAGAGGCCTGAACCAGGATAAAAACCCCTGTCCCCTTGTTCGTCATTGCTCGCTTACTCTACATTGGCGTGTCTCCTATCTCACTCTTGAAGAACCTTAGCGACTTGAGATCGATATCTCAACCGTCGACAAGATGCTTTGTGGACACTTGGTTAATGCTCTAGATTGACAATTTTGTAAAGGAAATAGGGTAGAAAAAATAGTGATAAGTGTGGTTTATAACCCGAGAAGAATAATTGGATGGAAGGAGAATGAACTCATGATGAGCATTATACTAATAGATGGAGTAAGATCGATCATGCAGTGGACGAGGATAAACGAGAAGACAATCATGCTCAAATGTTGGGGCTAGGTGAGACTTTGGTATAATTTTAGGTGGTAGTTTTTTTATATAAAATATCCATGTCAACGTCTAGCTCAACACTCCACGGTAAAAATCATGGTGCGGGACATGTCGTGCAAACAATACCAACTTTAAGGGAATGAAAAAGTAAGTTTCAAGTTCAGCAATCTAAGCAACATTTGTTACAATATTGAGGAGAAAAATGACGATTTACCGTTTTTGTTAGTAGTTCCCATCAAGCTTTACGCGACCCCGTTCGTGCATGCATGCGACCATGCGTGAGCCTGCCATTAATCGCATACATGGTGATCCCGGCAAGGCCCATGCATGCTTGCATGGTGCGTGTCCACCAATCATATTAATTACTCTTCACGATCGTTTCGGCAAGGCCCATGATTCGTGCGTCCATCCATGGCTGGCGCCGGTGATGCGTGATGTCTCGGATGGCCGCGCCGGCGGCCGGGTCCATGCCGCCAAGATTGTGGGCTTGTGGCCACCAACACCTCACCAAATGTTCCGGATAAGAGCTAGCTAAGCAAAGCAGCGGCATGCATCCGCCGTTCAGCCGAGGTAGTTGACCGTCTTCCACTCTTCCTTCTCGCTCGCGTGCTGCGAATGGACGACCGGTAAACGTCGACCGGATCGTAGCCGATCGCTGGAACGACCTAGCGAATTTGTTTCTAGACGAACGGAGCCTCTCCACGCAAACGCACGCACGTCGCCGTCGCTGAGACGACCGTTTCCGGCCACCGGAGCAACCAAAACCCGATCGGATGGGCCAGCCCGATCGGCCCCGAGAGCGACGTGTTTAGGCGGAAAGGGGGCATGACTGACGCCATTGACGCTGCGGTAAAGGTTGTTGCTAAAACATGCCTCCGTACGTGTTGGGGTGTGAGTGTGACGGTGAGTGTGACCGGGGCGACGACGGCTCGGCCGGGTGGATATGCAATGCAGTGCAGCCTCCGTTTCTCCGTCGCTTCCCTACCGCGCCGAACACGCCTTCACGTGCGGCGGTGATCGGAGTCGGAGGTCGGAGGGAGAGGCGACGGCAACCCGCCGGAAAGGTCGGCGTGGGCTAGGACCCAGGTCCGAGGGGATCCCGAGCTCCCGCCGCGTGTAGGTGGAGGCCCCGTCGGGCACATGGCGTGCCGAGCGGACCCGAGTGCGGCCCATGACATGAGATGCCCGGCCCGGCCATGTGGACTCTCAGCTTTCATACTCATCATACTATGGTGAAGGATTAGAAGGAAAAAAAATGGCCTTGTACATCTCAGCTTAGAGCATCCTCAGCAGAGCCCCGATTTTACTGTAGCGAGAGCTGGCGGGCTGGAATTTCAAATGAGCGCAGGCTGCTGTGCATGCTGGAAATTCAAATTCGCGATTATTGTAGCGACGCAGGGAGTTGATGCAGGAGCTGTTGTGGATGCTCTTAGGCCCTGTTTGTTTGAGCTTGTTTGAGTTGCAGCTTCTCTAAAAGCTACTTCTGGGAGAAGCCACAAAAAATTAGCTTCAGAAAAAAGCTCATATCACAAGACAAATTAGGCTTTGGTGACTTTTGGCTTTTGAAGGGGTTCAAAATTGTCTACTGCTTTGTTTGAGCTTCTGACTTCTTGGGTTAAAAGCTGGTTAGAAGCTGAAACAAACAGGGCCTTAGTGTAGCTTAGCTTAGCGTTTCACTGTACCAAAATTTATCTTTTTTATATAGCCTATTTGGTATAATAATCTGTAATGATTTTTCTCGGGGTCTTTAGTAGTCCTCTTAAAGGTATTAAAACTATTTTTTATTTTTTTTACAATATTTAAACCTCTCTTTAAACACTCTTAAATTTTGCTACAGTGAAACGCTACGCTACGCTAAGCTGAAATTTACAATTACTTGAACTAGCCACACTAGACAAACCATCTGTACAAATGAGAAAGAAATAGGGTGAAAGCAGATCCCCTTGTCCCATTACAGGAGAAGGAATTCCAAAGCAAAGCTAGAAGAAGCTATAAAAGTTGTTGTATTGAATATAGTGTCTGATAGAATGGAGAAATTTTTTAGAGTGCAGTGTAAAGTGTGAAGAAAATTTACAGCGAAGCTCTAAATTTGCAGTAGAACTATTTGTAGTAAGCTTTAGAGCTTCTCCTAACTTTGCTAGGCCACGAGCGGCAGGACAAGGACATTTCCACAGGACATGTGGACTCTCAAACAAGGCCACGAGAATACGAAGAGATCGCACATGCAGGTGATGCGACTGAGATTACAGCCATGTTGAATAGCAGCTCGTCACGTCCGTAGGCAGGTAAGCTCGGTGGAATGGTTGATATGGATCAAGCAGGGGCATGCGTACCAACTCAATGGACTCGCCAGCTTCTTGTCACAAAGCCACAAAGGGATCAAATGGCAGCGCTTTACAACCGTGTAATGCAGTCTGCCAGTCTCCTTTCATGGTACATGCATGCCCTTGTAAAGCTGTGCAAATGGAATGGATAATATCTGATGACCGATCGACCGAACGTGAAAAATGATTTGGATGGTTATACGGATATAAGACTGTTATTCACAATTGTGGATACGGATAATATCCAAAGGAAATTACGGATGTTATCTGAATCCATTTTTAGGCTATTAGATATCATTTATTAGGCTAAGGCACCATTACCAACCAGGCTACTATGCCAGCCCACTATGGCATCATCTAAGGTGGCTAGCCCATTATACACCGCAATGCAATACAGTACTAAAGTCTAAAGTTTAAGCCGACACATGCAATATTTTAAGTCTCCATCAATCAATTAGAAACCTAGCCACCACGTGTGAAAATTCTTATACCTACAAAAGGTTCCATCTTTATTGCTCTAATATTGTTCTAGTGAGTATGAGAGCATGTGATTGGTGATGCTTTCAAACGTGTTACTCTTGGATTTTCAATCCTAGATGGCTTGGTGGGTGTGATCTTGAGGTGTTTGTCCATGGCGTGTGTGGAAACCCTCAAGACCGTGTTGTGACAGGCTTGTAACTTGCGTACCAGAGTGGTGAAAAGCTACTAGAATGGATAGAGGTTGTATGTTATAGCGGGAGTCGGTCCTTTGGTAAAAGGCTTGCCTCAAAAGAGAGTAAGAGGAGAACTCCGAACCTCGATCAACAAATCCCTGTGTTCCTCTTTGTTAATTTCCTGTATTTACTCTCTTTCTTTAATTCCGTCGTTGTAGTTTTTTTACATTGGTTATAATAGGGCTTGTTACTCTAATCATACATATGCGGAAGACATCATAATCGTTTCCTTTAATTTATGCTAAAAAAGCCCCACAAATCTCATGTTGCACTATCTCCCGACTCCTAGTCACTAGGCATCCTAGTGCCTGCAAGCGTAACACTATGAGTACTTTGCTTTGTGGTCGTCCATCAAGCCATCCATGAGCGGCACTCTAGCACTAGCCATGAATCGCAGCAGCCATCCGAAGAAGCCCTAACCCTGACACTAAGAACCGTGCCTTGAAGGCCAACACACACAGACGTCGCGAGACCCCTAATACTGTAGTAAATAAAATAAAAGAAATAAAATTATGATAAATAGTGAAAAGGTGTGAATAGTGACTAACCTAGCCTAAGTTAAAAATGGTTGGAGATAACCTAATGACATGGAGGACAAGATCCCCTGTCTCCCTACCTAAGGTCTTGCTATTATCCTCTCAGACCTGCTCTTTTGCCTGCTACGTTCTCCTCCCTCTTGGAGTCCCATTGCCAGGTTGTTAGCCCTCTTAGACTTTCACATGTTGGGCTTAGAGGTCGAGATAGGTCAGGTATTGCCTTATCTGATTCAGCCTGTATTGGGTATCCAAAAATCTTGCCCGGCCCCTGAGTCGACCCAACCTATTTGATCCTTGACTCGCCTCGGCCGCAAGGAGGAGAGGAAGGGAGATCCGAAGCTAACCATGGGAGAGTTGTGGAGCCAGGCTACTGTGGAGGAAGAAGGTGTCACAGGTCGCTGTGTCATTGGGCCCAGCCGCATCGAAGCCATCGCAATCGTTATCACCGTCATATCCGCCTTCGCGGTCTCCATGGCTCGCGGGGAAGGAGAATGAGGTGAGGAAGGGAAACATGGTGGGATCTCAGCATCGAGGGGGGGGGGGGGGAGGAGCTCGTCATCGCAATCGTGGAGGGACTCTAAGTGAGACAAAGGGGTGGCGGCAAGGAGTGAGATGCGGGTGGAGTGGGAGGCCAGAGGTTATGGTTGGACTAAGAGACAAGACGAATCTATGTGGTAGGATTAAATCCAACGGGCCAAGAAGGTTTGGGGATGTGTTGGGTCGGATGACCCAAACTTAACCAATATGGAACTGGGGAGTGAGATGCGGATTGAGCGGGAGGCCAGAGTTTATGGTTGGATTAAGAGACAAGACGAATCTATGCGGTATGATTAAATCCAACGGGCCAAGAATGTTTGGGGATGTGTTGGGTCGGATCGAGTAGGAGGATGACCCAAACTTAACCAATATGGAACTGGGGATTTGACCTAAACCTCACTTGGTTTTTGAGTTAGATTAGGGCCCATAGATTCGCTCAAAATTGATGCTTTTTTCAATCTTCTATCACCCAATGCTATTTCTGTAATCAAAAGATAAGTAGTGTTGGGTCGGCATCTTTTAAGGGTTTAATGTTGGGTCAACGTCTTAAACGATGGCATTTTGTCGTAAAAAAAAAGTGTCTAGGCTCGCTCGGTGTCGGCTCGAATGGAGCCCACAGAGCCGATCCAAACCATGCACGTTCTTTCGCTGGTGTTCCCGCGCGAAACCGAAAATCCTGTGGCGCGCTCTCGCGCCACTCCCCACCTCTCCGTTCTTTTCTTCTCCCCAGTTCCCCACCCTTCACTCCCCTCAACTCCACCCAATTCACACCTAATTCCCTCCAAATCTCTCTCCCGCCTCCAATTCCCAGCGCTCGCAATGCCGACACTTCGCAGCGCCACTCTGAGCTCATCTCCGGTGGCGACCCCCTCTCCATGCGCGGTAACCACTCCGCGCAGCGCCAAGCGCCGCCTGACCCCTCGCCGTGCCGCGGAGTCACCCGACGCATCTCAGTTCACCTCCCCGCACGGATCCCCTCTCGCCGGCGCCGGAACCGTATGTTCCCATGCTCCTCTCTGTCTCTAATGCAAATCTGCATAACTGTCGCTTCGTTTCGTCCATAATCCCCTTCCAATGCACACCAACTGTTCGATCTCGCAGGTCGGCACCCCAAAGCTGCTCTCGGCGTCTCCAAAGTCATCCAGAAAGCGGCTCTACAGCGACCTCGTCTTGGACGAGAAGCCCAAATGGAATCCGCGAGGCAAGTCTCTGAACACCCGTTTCATCCAGTCCAGAATTCGATGTTCTGTTCGGTGTCTGACGGAAAAAAATCGCTGTGCCCTACAGATCCCATGCAGATGCAGGCGGTCAAGGAGGCGTTGCACGTGGCCACGGTGCCATCATGTGGGTTGGTTTGCCGGGACGATGAGCAAAGGCGTGTGCTTGAGTTCTGTAAGGCGTGCATCGAGCAGGAGCGAGCTGGTAGTCTCTATGTGTGTGGGTGCCCCGGCACGGGGAAGACATTGTCCATTAACAAAGTCAAGGAGAACGTAGCACATTGGGCACATGAGGTATACTATAATTTCAAACTTCTCCATACTGATGAGTAATTTCTTGATTTGGAATGGAATATTGGTTAAACTTTGTGTCATTTTTGTTGCGTGTAGATGGGAATGGAGACACCTGATGATTTGGCAATCAATTGCACGAGCCTAGCAAATACATCTGAGGTTTTCAGTAAGGTTTGTACTATTGCCAAATTCTAGGCTTGGGCTCGATCTATATATTATTCGCCAATTTGACCAACAGTGCGAGTATTAATTGAATTTTGGTGCAGATACTTGGAAAATTCCAGTTTCGGAAGAAGGCAAGCGGCAAACTGTCACCGCTTCAACAACTGCAAAGCATGTTTTTGCATAAGGAATCTGCTCCTAGAAGGATGCTGTGAGAATTATTTGCACTCACTCTTTAGATATGGCTTTTATGCTAGTTTGATCCTGCTATCTGAATTGAATGTCACTTGCTGCCAGCATGGTCATTGTGGATGAGATGGACTATTTAATTACAAGAGACCGGGCTGTGCTACATGATCTATTTATGCTTACCACATACCAATTCTCCAGATGCATATTAATAGGTTAGTTTTGGAAAGAAACTTGTGCCTAAGCCATATAATTTTAATCAACACTTGGTACTATTTTGCTAATCGATAGTAGCACCTTTTCAGGAATTGCAAATGCCATAGATTTGGCAGATCGGTTTCTTCCAAAGCTTGAATCATTAAATTGTAAGAACCCTTCACCCTTGAATTGACTTGTTGACATGTTTGATGTATGCTTTCTTGTACAAATGAAACTGACATGTCCTTGGCATACAAATACTATCAACAGGTAAACCACTTGTTATAACTTTTCGTGCTTATTCGAAGGATCAAATATCTGACATAATTAAGAATAGGCTAAAGGTAATAAATTTTTTAAGGGACTGATTCTGACTTTTAAGTGTCTATTAAATTATTATATTTAAAAATCCTTACTATACATAACTTTCTGGGATGTCACTTATACAGGTTCTTAAGTATGATGTTTTTGAACCAATGGCCCTAGAATTTTGTGCTAGGGTAAGTATGCTGCAAGTACTCTCATTTTCATTTTGTAATATTTAAATTCATTTGGAGATATTTTCTTGTTAAGGAATCATATATTTTTTCTTTAGACGCTAGGATTGGAGTTGATGTGTGCATGAACATGCTCGTTTATTAACACTATGCATAATGTTCTTTTATATCAGAAAGTCGCTGCAGCTTCTGGAGACATGAGAAAAGCTCTTGGTGTTTGCAGGTAATCCACTTCTTGTGCTGAGGCAACATTCTTTGCACTCTGCCACCTTCGTTGTTAGAGATGATAAATATAAAGCATAGCGTTTTTTTAAATAAAAAAATCTGGTGAATATCATTGCTGCATATAATCATCTTATCAGAAGTGTTGCTTTGCATATATTAAGTGTTAACCTATTATCTAGTGTCTACTGTGATCATATGTAAGATGTGCATTTGGGGATGCTTGTTGTTAAGCCATGACAGTGAAGCCAAAGTGTATAACATCTTTCCTTGTATTCCAGGAGTGCTGTGGAGATATTTGAAGCAACGCTACAACAGTCTTCTGACCAAGAATTAGGAATTGTAAGTTCGTTAGTCCTCACACCATTTTGATAGGAATTTGTCAATAAAAATAGAGTGGTTTCTGGGTGAATTCCACAGCAAAACAGGTGTACTGTAGTTCATATGCACATTGATAATTTCATCTGCACTTCATCTGTTGCTTCAACATTGAAGTCTTGAAGCCAACCTTGCTGTTGGGTCATATTCTATTATGTTGAAGTGAATCTTGTCTGTGCTTATCTCAGTTTTTGTGCCCAACTCTGGAGTGTGGACCAATGTAAGCACATAAATCTCAGTGTGCCTTTTTTAGATAATGGACTAAAATCTGGTCTATGCATCATGTGATGTACACAACAATCTCATACTGTACTGTACCTAAATATGCCTATCCTCCATTCCTCCAAAATGTCCGACATAGATCTGGCAATAGCAATCATTAGTCTAGAGAACTCCTAACGAAATATGTTTTGGTGCTAAATACTGCCTAACAATGAACCACATGATATTGCTGTATTGTATTTAATTGATCCTGCCAATGACTTCACCTTCCGTGTGGAAGATAAAACATTTCCACATCCTTATTAACGTGATTGGTAATAAATCTATTTCGTTCCGTTCTCAGTGGTCTAATGTAAATTCTTACAGGTGACATTTGACCAAATGGATATTGCCTTATCAAAGGCATTCAAGTCAGCAGTGGTAGATAGCATACTGTGTCTCCCCCAACACCAACAGGTAAAGTCAGTTTTATCATCTTCTGTTCCATTAAAACTACTTTGCCACAATTTTCTGAAATCACATTCTCACATGGACATATTGGCCAGATGGTGTTGTGTGCATTGGCAAATACTTTTCAGCATTTCAAGAAAAAAGCTACTACTCTAGGAGAGGTAACATTTGGCATTCTTATGAACATATCTGATCACCTTATCCTGTAGGAATTCTGAAATTTTAACCTATATATATGAATTCCTTGTTGCAGCTCAATAAATCATACATAGCAATTTGCAGATCAACCCAACTCCCAGCAGTTGGGATGCTTGAATTTTCCAACATGTGCATGGTTTTGAGTGACCAGGTCTGCAAACACCCAGTCTATGTCATTACAACTCAAAGAAGAAGAGTTAACAAAATCATGATATTTTTAGTACTGTCTAATGGAGCTTGCATTGTAGGGATTCATGAAGCTAGGGCAATCCAAGGAAGATAAGCTTAGGAGAGTAACGCTTCACATTGACAGTTCAGATATCACTTTTGCATTTAAGGTGTGCATAGAAGCTGTTACTGTTGAGTTACGCCAATATGTCAGATGTTTTGTTTTCAGGTGAACTTAGTGGTTTCATTCATGATTCAGGGTAATCGATTCTTTCAGAAGTGTCTCGGGCAGACAAAATCTTAAGTTGATTTATAGAAAGCACCATGCTGCCAAGTTGCGTGCTCTTTTTGTATTGAAGGTACCGAATACAATAAATCAAGCCAAGATTAACCAAAAGCTCAGGTGAATTTATAATCATACTATTTCTGTAGTTTTTCTGTGATTAAGCGTTTACATGATGATGCAGTAGGCTGTAGCGTTGGCATGAGTTTAACCAAATATAGTACTGCTCATTCCCTCTACAAGATTCCTTACATTTCTGTGAATTTTGTTTGTCTCAGGTGGTTGCATTCTGTTGAATAAACTATTAAGCAGTGGTAAAAATTTTTAGCCCGTTCTCACTGTTTTTCAGGAAATTCATTAATGAAGAAACTTTCTTAGTGCGGAAAGTGTACATGCGATGAGTTCTGTCGTACAAAAGATTGTTGACCTGTAATTCTGAATTTTCCAGTTTCGCTTCTTTCAAAGCAATTGATTATTTAGTTAGACATTGATACACCAATAATTTATGTTGGTTAAAATCAGTAATGCAAAGCTGGAACCTTTTTTTATTTTTAGTATTTTGAGTTGCCAAAGCAGTCATACAAATACAATAGCAATTATCTTGTGGAGGAATGCAGCGTTGCTCGCTGCTTAAGCTAACTGGGTTTTTCGTCTGGCCTTTTTGCTAACTGGGTTCCAAGATCAGCCCTGCACGTTCATGCCATAACTGGGCTTTTGCGTGGGCCTCTTTCAGACTATCCTCTGTAGTTACGACGCTTCTTTTTCTGTCGTATAAACTGCAGGTTGCATTCATACGTTACCCTGACAAAAATCCTCCAAAAAAGATTTGATATGATTTGGTATTTTAGAGGAGGCGCCAGTATAACTTCATTAGATCATGACGTAACACTCGAGCCAACCGATATTCAGGTACCAAAAGAATACTTTCTCCAAGGGAATATGGCATACAGTTATCTTATGCTAGCATGAGGCTACATATTACTCATCTTATATTCCCTTAATCTGAAAAGCCAGATGTTTCTTTCGCCTTTCGTGATAGCTAGACAGTGAGTGAAGTACTACTAGAAAACAACACCAGTACAGAGAAGAAATGTGCAGAGAGAGGGAAAGGCAGTAGTAGACTGGAAGAAGCCACTGCTACTTGGGATGGGGAAGGCAGGTGTGGATGGATGGAAAGGGTATAGATGCCGGTCCATGTCAGGACGCAGTGCCGCACGTTCCAAAGAGACCCACCACCGATTGGCTTGGCCGAGACCATCATCACCATCATGATCACTCACAGCTCAGATTCACTCATTTGATGCCGCCTAATCGGGCTCAACAAGGTACGGCGCCCTCGATTGGAAATGACGGCCACTGTTATGCTGATGATATCCCGTTCTAGCAGAGTGCTATGAGCTATCATGTAGTATATCTTTACCTCCACTACCTGAATCTTGAGCCCCACTCCAGTCCAGAGCTCAAAAAAAAGAGAGGAGTTTTTAGAATGCAGCTGGAAATGCAGTGCAGAGCAAAGTGGATGCACGGTGCTTTCCCAAAAGGACAAAGCTGTGCTTTTGAAACCCCCCCTCTTTTTCCAGGTTTCTAAAACCTTAATAAAAAAAGCAAGGGAATGGTCCTGGGCTTCTTCTCCTTTAGCTTTCGCATCCGGAAGCTCGGTGAACCAAAAAAACACCCCAAAAAAACCCTAAAAAGAGGTGTTAAAATGCGGCATCAATTTACTCATTCACAACCGGGGGCACCACACGGCACCAGCCTGTTTCTTAAAGCACCACATTACTTAATAAAAAGATCAAGAGAAACAGGCAAACAGCTTAGCTTAGCGAGCCGAGAATGGGATGGCTCAGCCACAGAATCCACCGCCATCTCGCCAACCCCCCCCCCCCCCTAATTACGCGCGCCCTGATTGGCCCGATCACCACCTGCTTGCCGCCGCCGCCTGTGGCTAACCGCGCGCCTGCTTGATCACCGAGCAATTTTGGCATGGCTCCCGGGTTCCCCATGCCCCCTCGCACTGTAGCCGCATCGTACTCGCTGCCTCGCATCGTCTGGTTGGTGGCGGCGAGCTGGCGACCCGGGATCCCGGGCCGCCGGGCGCCCATGCGGCCAGCGAGTTCTTGGGCCCCGGCGCGCGCGCGCCTTCCGTGAAGCCATCACGGAGCAGCGCAGCGGCAGGGATGGGCACCACCTCCGCGATGGCATCTCTGGATTTGCGACGGGGATTCGATCGGGATCGCCGGATCGCCACCCAAAACCGGGCGGTGAGATCGTGTACATCCATGTAGCGCAACAGGGACGGACGTCGCCTTCGCCCTCGGCTGCCCCGGCATGTGAATGGCACGAGCGAGCCCACCGCCCACACGAATGTTTGTCCGCGCGCGCGGCTTCTGTCAGGGACCCCATCGTCGCGAGACGGAGATCGGAGATCCTGTGCCGGGTATTGTGTGTTTGCACCGGAAGGGGCGAGCTAAGTTCGTCCCTGGCCGTTCGATCGGAGACGGACCGTGGAGAGGGGACCGTATCTTGTGCGAGCATTGAAGAAGAGATGGTTGGTCACATGTAATTCATCACAGCACATCCATTACTGTATAATCAGAGACTGATGCCAAAGAAGTTTGAAGTTTTTGACAAGAACAGCGTCTTTTTTTTAAAAGATAAGATCACCGTCAGGAGTGATTCAGCGTGCTTCCATCTGCAAGAGTCAAAATTTTAACCGGTTAAACGCCTTTCGAACTGTAGCAGCTTGGCGACATAAATGCAAGAGGAAAGCAACTATACATGTACGCACTTGGACTTCCATGCTATGCAAAGGATAAGAATACGACATGGCTGTTCAAAACTTTTAATTATGAAAGCTCATCCGAGGATAAGGGCACATGAACACGGAGAGTCCTCATGTTCCATTCTCGATATTAGACCATCAACATTTGAAAAGAGCGGAATGCCAGGATTTTCCGGCACGAGGATTGTTAGCCGGACGATGTCCTGCTTAAAATTAAGAATGATCTAGTGCTAGTCTAGCCGGCGCGCTGCCGGGCTAGTCCAGTGTTGCGTCGGGGAGTTTGTTGTTTAAGTGTTCTCAAACTCGACTTGTATTTGCTTCTCCTTTAAATGAATTGGGCATCTCGTCTTTCTTTCAAAAAAAAAACAATAGCGTCCTAATTTAAAATAGTTCAGCCACTATTCATACTTCGTACCATTAATTATTCATTTATTTTTTTCTTTTATATTTTATTCACTACAGTATTACAACATCTTAACTTAAGACCTGTTACAGATGCCCTTACTGCACCATGGGCACGTGAAAGTTCTTGCCCGCCGTCGAGTTGCCGGTGCAAAGCTTCAGCCCGATCAGCCGCGGCGGGTGCATGCGGGTGTCCGTCGCATTTGGCGCGGACACCCCATCACTCCATCAGCCTGAAAGGCCAAGCCACTTTCATCATCAGTGCTGGCCTGCTGGGTGCTCGCCCTCCGGAGCCGTGTGGCAAATGGCATGATGGGCAGGTGAGGTGATCCCTCGTTTCTCCACTGGCACCATCATTGGGTACCCGGAAAACGACGCCGGAACCCTGGAGTCCATACACTCGAAACCACATCGATTCTTGGGTGCTTGCTTTTTGTGCACTACACTAGCTTGTACTAGTACCATCCTCTATTTAGCTGTTAGTCTGTGACTATGCGAGTTTTTTTTATTTAAAAAAACTAGTATATGCTCACTCGGCTCGGATGCGTCCGAGACAGCGTTCAAACCCTTGACTATATATGTGCTGATATGCGAATAGTTAGTCAAAAGATTCTGATTAGTGTGATATATTAATGGCCGCTCTTAAGAGGGCATGCCAAGATCGATTGCCATTAGAGGCCAAAGTACTAGGATTGATAATAATGCCTAGATCGTTGAGAGCATGCTGAGCTTTGTCTAGGGCAATCTGTTTGATTCATTGTCTTTCTTTGCTACATGACTAGGCCATTACTTAAGAAGCAATTTAGCACCTTAACTAGCGACATGGAGTACACTTGATTGTGATCCGATCATCATGTCCTAGATGCTTCTCTCTCTCTCTCTCTCTCTCTCTCTCTCTCTCTCTTTCTTCTTCTTCTTCTTCTTTTTTTTTTTTTGACATTTCGCACTTTTAAGCTGGAGACTGAGGTGAGCTACTGAGCTGTGATAGGAAAACTTGACACATCCCCTAGCAGAATCTTTCCCTACTGGAACAGCTAGCATAACGTCTCCTTCTCTTGGTAGACGGAAGTGTGACGTTGATGGCTGAAATGAAGAGAATCAAGGAAAAACAAGCTATATGCGTCATGCGTGTGAATCATTTTACTGCATCGATCGTTCGACACGATGACATGGCCGAACTGGTGCTTCTACTACCAATAATTTTACCTGGGCCACGCCGTGAGTGAGATAGGACGGCCCGGTCCAACTTGTCACCAGCTCAGAGGCCGGGTGAAAAAACCACCACAATAAGAAATGCTATTGTCTCAAAAAAAGAAGAAGAAATGCTCAAGAACACAGAGGGCGAGACGCATGGGGCCATACTGCCATCCTTGCACCAAAAAGCTCAAGACATTCTCCATTAATCGGTGACTGAATTGACAGCGGCTGTTAATGTCAAGATCTGCTTGCGGCCAAACCAAATCCAAGTCCCAAAGCCTCTAAGCACCGGACCCAGTGACTGTCACTTTTTTAGAAGTGCCATTAGCTCTTGCTTCCTGGGGGCTGGTTTCCATGGCAGTGTTGTGAGCATCTCCTCAATCAAATCCTGCTGCTTCTTGCTTGTGCAGATGCAATGGCGTGCACCTCAAGGTCCCCCCTTTTGGCATACGTGCGGAGAACTGATCCGAGTGTGTGTATGGTCTGGTCTACACGCGCGCTCGATTGCTTCAGTGGGCATAAGCGTTTTCACCATCAGCCTCGCAGGGATCAGAACCAGATACCTTGGAGGGTTCGGGACGATATATCATATACGATGATCACTGTCGTTAGAACGGCGTGGCAGGATGCAGTCAGGCGTCCATTCCCTCTTGTACGTGCAGAAACGATGCAGGTTCCTCAATTTTGGAATATCTGTAGTTTTTCTCGACGACGACACATATTCGAGGGGCACATTTTGACGAGCATTACCCTCCTTTTGTACAAATAAATTCCCCCAGCGTGGCATACTAACGCCTTTTCTCATTGGCAACAATCTTTTTTTAAACAGATCAAATAATCTTTACACCTCAGTTATTATAGTTATAAAATAAATTAAAACATAAACCATTGAATTCCAATCCGCTAACTCCAAAAAAAGCTTGTAGTGTATGCAACATATTATCATGTCCTTTCGTAAAAAGAGCGTCGCGACGAATTTCAACATTGGTATTGAAGGTAATATTCTCAAAGAGCAGAAAAACACAAACACTTGACGTATGCTTCTCCCGATCTGCGTCGCTGTAACGATGCCACTACCAGATTCAACATTGAAAATCCAATCTCGAGTGATCACTCCATAAGAGACACCTTTGCTGTAGCCCTCCAAAGAACAACTAACATTCATTGTCGCTTGATCCAACTCCTCATTGATGTGAGACCGACTCATATTCTAAACCTTAGACTAGTACTACTACTAACTCCACCGGCCGCAGATCCGACAACACCCTAAACTGACCGCCTAGAGACCGCCAATGAACAGAACGGTGGTGGATCTATGGTGGGGTCTGATGACTTTCTCTTCTTCTTTTTTTCTTCTTGTGGTGGCTCACAGGAAACCCTAGGCCTCAGGAAGATGATCTATTGACCCCCTTCTTTTTTTCACGGTACTAGCAAAAATATTAGTGACTGAGTAAATGATAAGAGGAGGCATAATGTCGTAACACCCTGTTTTTTAGTATCATATCATTCAATTATACTGTATTCCCCTAGATCATTTTGGGCTAACCTTATTACACAAAGTGAAGCCAAAGGCCGAGAGTTGTGCTAGGCATGTGTAAGACGCATCTCTAAGGTAGCTTGATTCTAAATGAAACTTTTGTTTAGGGCCTTATAAACGATATTTTTTTTTCGAAAACTTTAGGTACGTAATAGTGGCGCATCATATAGGCTATGGAGTGGAGTTTTGAAAACTATTGGCTGTCAACCCATTATCATGAGGCGATTTAATTAACATCCCAAGAGATCTGCACAGAATATTTGTGTCATCTATCTCTAATTAAGGTAGGCTACCTATAAGTGGATTTCATGTTAGGGTGTGTGTATTAAAAATATTTGGGACTCCATGGAGTCTATGCTCCGTATCTGGTTTGGAAACAATTAATTGTCTAGTTATTGCATTCACACCTTTGTATGACAAATGACAATATTGTTGTGCATGTATCTATTTGATAAACACGAATCTTAAATGAATCCAACGGCAACAAAGCATGGAACACTGACTCCATAAAGTCTCATTCTGTTTACACACACCATGCCTGTAATCAATCTCGATCGTCCATCCATCTTATGTCTAACGAATTAGCGTAATCGACACGCTCCAGCACTGTGACGCGGGCATGCATGATCGATGGCCGCCGGACTCTCGCCGGCGCATCGAGCAGCAGTGGCCATGGAGCGCGTGGACCAGCCTATTCCGTCCAATTTTAGCGCGCCGGTGCGCCCTAAAACACGTACAGCCACCGGCCGGACCAGGAGCGATGCAACCTGGCGGCCCGTTTATTCCACAATCCCCAACCCAGTGGAGCCACGGAGCACCTGGTATGCTTGTAGTATACTACCACCAGGTGACCAGGTCCACCATCACCACTAATGCATGCCCAGAACGTATCTATCGACCTCGCCGCTTTACTAGTTACTTTGCCGTATTGGTATACCCTACTAGCCACTACTACCGCTACCCAGAGATGAGAGAGCCATACAAGGCAGCAAAGGCCATGGCCAAGCCAGGGTCGTGGGGGTGACATGTTATTGTCCAGCGAGTGCAAGCAATGATCCATGGTCTAAACCACGGCAGCGTTGTGATCCCCCAGAGGCGGACAGGAGGGGGGCAGGCTACGGTAGTGGAGCTAGCGGATTGTGTGCCGTGTACGTGCACTGTCTGCATGCATGGCCGTCGGGCATCGGCATCGGCATTGCCGCCGCTGCGGCGCTGCGTGCAACTTGCGCGCGAGCGTAGCTACCGGAAGATGAGGCTCTGGGGGGGACACACGCATCAAGCATGCAATTGCATGGCCATCGTTGTTGTTTAATTTGGTGGTGTCTTCTCATGTCCCATGTAGATCAATGCATGCAGCAGCAGCAGCTCATGGACTGTTTGGGCGCACGAAATATGCACCAGATCATTTGCCTGCCTTTGATGGTTGCCCCAGGAGCAAAGCGATCTTTGTATGGTTGTGGTCACTGTTGGGAAACCACCTATAGGGGAAGAGTCCGGCCCATGCAGGTCGGCGACTTACCCTGGTGGGCCCCACATATGGATCTGGCCTAAACCCTAAGCACTACTATATAAGAAGAGGTGGAGCACCTATTGTAACACAGATATGAGAATTAATAAAGCAGAGCTCCACCCATACATCTTTGTGTCGCCTGTGTTTGATCTTTCTTGTGATTGATTGTCCACGTTTTTACCTCGGACTACACTCAGTAGCGAGGTTCCTCAACACGTTATCAGCACGCTCGCTCCTTGACGTGCCGATCAATCCGCGAGGAAGGCCGATCTGCATCCACTTCTACCACGAGGGTATAATCTGATTGTAGATAGAGAATCTACGTGGTTCTTTTCCCTAGTTGATTGGAAAATCCGCATGAATTTTTAGTAGATTCGTTTTGGGAGAACTTGTAAACAGCAATCTTGAAAATTGATCTTGATCTCGGCGCCGCCCTGATGGTCGCGCGCCGCCGGCGTATTGCCGCCGCTGCGCTGCCGGCGCGCCGCCTCGCGCCCTGGCGCCGGCGCCATCGCCGCATACTGCTGGCGCCGCCCTTCGCCAGCTGCGCCAGGCCGCGCTGGCGTCAAGCGCCAAGACGCGCCGCCCGCGCCAGTCCGCGACCATGTTACACACAGAAACCCGCCGTGACGCCACACAGCCACGCCGCTGGTTCTGCCGACGCCGCGCCGCATAGCCGCCATTGCAGCGCACACAAGCCCACACAAGACGCCGCTGCTTACTTAACGCCGGCGGCGGCTAAGCGAAACTCTAGCGCGGCCGCCGGATGGGTTACTCAGATGGGCAGCGCTGCATGCACCGCCCATGTTGGTCGCGCCAGAAGCGCCTTCATTGGCCGCTTACGCTAGCCGAGTCAGCATAAGGCCTCGGTGGGCGCGCCCTCATATTGGGCCCATCCCGGCCGTTTTTTCTTGCAAATTGGCCCTCGAAAATTCTGAAAATTGCCGAAAATTCCTCGATTCTTGCAGAATCACCCGTTAAGTTTTTGAAAATTACCTGTTTTCAAACCCTTTTAAGATTACGTGCAGCCTTGCTAGCAGCAGGTCGTACGCTGGACCGAGAGGTCCGGATTAAGCGGAATTTTCAAAAGAAATTCGGAAAACCCCGATTCTTGCAGAATTATTTGAATTACTTTTGAATTGTTTATTTACTGTTTAATATTTCTGTGCAATTATTCTGTAAATTATTGCTTGTTATATTATCAGTAATTAGTTTGCATCTCGTAATGGCACCATACTGAAACCGTGAGAATTATTTTTATGTCACGCACCACTCTAAGTTGATTACCTGAAGTAATCATAAATTTGGTTATCTTGCAGATGACTGGCCTGGCAAGCTGTGATTTCGAGGGGCTTGCCCCCCAAGGGCAGAACTTTCTGATCTGGAAGTCCGATGTTGAAATTGTCCTGAGCAGCAAGCAGCAGCGTTCCACCATTAGCATTGGCCAGGGCAACCCCACTGCTGAACAGAATTACTAGGCCCTGCATTTCCTCAGGCATTACTTGTCACCCACTCTGAAAAGTAAGTACATGGCAGTGACAAGTCCCCTGGAGCTGTGGAACACGCTTTGCAAGCGCTTTGAGATGTTGAAGTCCTCAATTCTCCCACAAACCCAGCAGGACTGGAATCGCCTGAGGGTGACCACTTAAAGTTTGTTGCTGACTATAACTCTGCGCTGCACCGCATTTACACCAATCTAAGGCTCTGTGGCAAGCCTGTCTCTGAGCAAGAGAAGATTGAGAAAACCCTCTCTACTTTTCATCCCAATGAAATTCAGCTAGCCCGCAGCTACCGTCAGGACAATATTGAGGAGTATAGCACTCTCATCGATATGATGATTGTGTCTGAAACTCATGATAATGTCTTGATGAAGAATTTCAAGTCCCAAGCATCGAGTAACCCGAATGGCACTGAAATAAATGCCAATAGCTACAAGGTGAAGAAGCCCAATAAGAAGGGCAAGAAAGGAAAAGAAAAGAAAGGGCAAGAATCGACAAGTCGTGTCGAAATCGCATAAGCCGTATGGCCAGCAGAACCAAACGTGCTATCGCTGCGGCCTGAAGGGGCATTGGTCCAGGATCTGCCGTGAGCCCAAAGAAGTGGTCATGGCACATCAGGCTAAGAAGAAGCGTCCCATTGAAGCGCATCTAGCAGAGCTACAGGTTGAGAAGACCAAGCCCGAAGATGAATTTGAAGAAGATGATCTCCTCGGGGAGGAACTGGAATCTCTCCCCCTGCCCCCTCCTGGCCCGGTCCCTGAAGGCACCATAAAGATTGATCACTTTGATGACTCTGACACCCGGGAGAGTGTGGACGCAATGTTCACTGAGTCTATCTAGTTTTCTCTTGCAGCCTGTCGCTGCTATTATCTTAGAGTAGTTGCGTTAAAAGACATTTAAATGAACTTTAGAATTTCCTCCTTGCATTGTAAGCTCTAGGAGAGCATATTTTAATTCTTGTGGTCGGTCTTGAAGAACCCTGAATTTCAATATGATTGAATCTATAGTATTTTGAATTTTGCTTGAATTTATATGCTTTGCATATGTGGTTGTGTCATTACCTGATTGCAACTATATATATATTTGTGTAGCGCCCATGGAGAAATTGTGTATTGTGGATAGTGGTACTACGAATAGTATCATGCGTGAATCGAAATACTTCCAGTCTATCTCGAAGAATACTGGTTGTATCACCACTATCGCTGGCAGCGACACTTGCATTGTAGGCTCAGGAAGAGCATCTATAATTTTGCCTATGGAAACTATTATTGAATGAAAGAGGCATTATTATACCCTGAATCCACTCGAACATTATTGAGTTTTCGCGACATCCGTGCCAATGGATTTCATATAGAAACCATAGAAGAGAATGGCAATGAATTTTTATGCATTGTGCAGCACAGCGGATGCGAGAAGCGAATTCTCGAGAAGTTTGCCTCCTTAGAATCTGGGCTATACCACACTAGTATTAGAGCACCAGCAGTGTTCACCTCCCTTAAGACGACCTTTAAGAGCTCTGAACTCTTTTTCCTCTGGCATAGCAGACTTGGCCACCCTGGTCTTAGAATGATGAAAGAAATTATGAATAATTCGCAAGGCCATGGTATCAGTGTTAGAAATTTTTCGAATCATGAAGATTTTGTATGCACCAGTTGTGCCACCGGAAAAACTGGTTACTAGGCCATCGGTCCTGAAGGTTAGAGATGAAGTCCCCGCTTTCCTTGAACGGATTCAAAGAGATATTTGTAGCCCTATTCAGCCCCTGTCAGGGCCGTTTAGATACTTTATGGTGCTCATTGATACTTCCTCGAAGTGGTCGAACGTGAGCTTACTCTCGACTAGAAACCACGCGTTCGCGAAGCTAATCTCGTAGATTATCCGCCTTAAGAATGTGTTCCCCGAGCATAACATCAAATCCATCAGCATGGACAACGCCGGTGAGTTTACCTCAAAGGCCTTTCATGATTATTGCACGGCATCGGGGATTCACCTTGAGCACTCAGTACCGCACGTTCATACGCAGAACGGGCTAGCAGAGGCATTGATTAAGAGAATTAAATTCATTGCCCGGCCACTTCTCTTGCAATCTAACTTACCGAACTCTTGCTGGGGACATGCAGTCCTTCATACATCTAATCTCATCAATTATAGACCATCGGTCCACAACATCCATTCACCTATGCAACTAGCGCAGGGCATGATCCCTAAGATCTCGTATCTTAGAAAATTTGGCTACAAGGTATATGTACCTATACCACCCCCTCAGCGTGCCGCTATGGGCCCTCTCCGAAAGTTTGGGATTTATGTTGGATATGAGAGTATCTCAATAATCCGATATTTAGAACCCATGACTGGAGATTTGCATACGGCTCGGTTCGCTGATTGCATATTTGACGAGGATAATTTCCCGTCATTAGGGGGAGAGAATAAACCACCAGAAGATGAATGCTGAGAAATCACATGGCAAGCAGCCGGTGCGGCAGCATTAGACCCTCGCACTAGTGAAGCAAATGGTGAGGTCCAGAAGATCCTAAACGTGAAAAAATTAGCACATGCACTGCCTGATCACTTTTGTGACTCACAGGGAGTGATTAAGTCGCATGTACCTGCACGCAATGCACCAGAGAGGGTTGCAGTACCAAAGCAAATAAAAGGTACCCCTCAACCTGCTCAAAGGCCTAAGAAAAGAGCAGGTAGTCTGGTTACTCCAACCCTAAGTATCCGGAGACGCCTGGGGAAAAGAGGGAAGGAGAGCTTATCACAACCAATCACAAAACACCCCGCCAGTGGGAGGGGAGCCGTTGAGACCAGTGCTGATCGTAAGGAGCCTGCTAGCGAGGCCCTCCCAGATTTGAATGTTCCCCTACAGGAACCCGAGAATGTTCCACAGAAGGAACCAGTGCATAATGCCGAACCAAATGTGAGCGCACACATCGGCTATAATAAACTAAAGGAACTTGCTCCCGCTAAGGGGATATGCGGTGAAGAGCAAGGTAAGCAATTGCCCGAAGCAACCCATGATGAAATGGCCATAAACTATGAATTATTCGGAGAAGTGATGAATAGAGCCACAGCCATAATCGATATTTACTATGCAAATAAAATTGCCTCCATAATTGAAAATGATCCTGAGCCTACATCTCTAGCAGAATGTAAAGCAAGGCCGGATTGGGAAGAATTAAAAAAGACAATTACAGCAGAACTGACTTATCTGAACAATAGACAAGTGTTCGCCCTCAGTAAGTCGTATAATCGAACCACATCATACTGTAGGGTACAAGTGGGTCTTTGTTCATAAGAGGAATGAAAGTAATGAAGTCGTGAGGTACAAAGCAAGGCTGGCAGCTCAAGGTTTCACTCAACATCCTAGAATTGACTATGAGGAAACTTACTCCTCGGTCAATCTTTAGATATCTCATCTCAATAGCAGTTAATATGAACTTAAGAATGAAATTGATGGATGTTGTGACCGCTTACCTTTATGGTAATCTAGATTCTGAAATCTATATGAAGGTACCTGAAGGTATCCCCGTCTCGAACGACGACAGAGCTAATAGAAACCTATATAGTGTAAGACTTGTGAAGTCTCTATATGGACTAAAGCAGTCTGGGAGGATGTGGTATAATCACTTAAGTGACTTTCTGTGCAAGAAAGGCTACGCAAATAATGAAGATTGTCCCTATGTCTTTATACGGCGATCCCCGAATGGATTCTGCATAGTCTCCGTATATGTAGATGATCTGAATATCATGGGACAAATGAAGAAATTGAAGAAGTATGCTCTTACTTGAAGTCTGAGTTTGAAATGAAAGACTTAGGTAAAACTAAGTACTGCTTAGACTTGCAGCTCGAGCATTTTCCTCATGAAATTTTAGTACACCAGACTACCTATACTCAGAAAGTATTGGAAAAGTTTGGCTTTGATAAAGCATATTTCTCCAGAACTCCTATGATAGGGAGGTCTTTACAGAAAGAAAAAGACCCTTTCCGACCCAGGGAAGAGGAGGAGAAAATCCTTGGACAGGAAGTCCCGTACTTGAGTGCAATAGGAGCACTCATGTATCTTGCTAACAGTACATGGCCCGATATAGCATTCACCGTGAACACGTTGGCTCGATACAGTGCAGCGCCCACGAAGAGGCATTGGAACGGAATAAAGGTCATCTTTCGATACCTCCGTGGAAGTATTGATCTTGACCTGTTTTACAGGAAGAACCAAGATATGAACATTGTTGGTTATGCCGATGCTGGGTACCTTTCGGACCCGCATTCTGGCAAATCACAAACTGGATATATTTTCCTATGTGGTGGCATTGCAATGTCATGGAAGTAGTCCAAGCAGACGCTTGTGGCTACGTCTACAAACCACTCGAAAATCATTGCATTATATGAAACATCTCGTGAATGTGCATGGTTAAGAAGAATTGTGAAACACATCCTGCAGTCATGTGGATTACCTATTGAGCAAACTCCTATAATTATTTATGAAGATAATGTCGCTTGTGTTGCACAAATGCAAACGGGTTATGTGAAAAGTAATCTCACTAAGCATATCGACCCCAAATTCTTTTATGTGCACGAACTGCATAAATTGAACGAAATAAGTATCCAGCACATCAAATCCTGTGAGAATTTGACTGACCTGTTCACTAAATCATTACCTACCGCCTCCTTTGAAAGGTGTGTTAGGGGAATTGGAATGATCAGGCTCAAAGAAGTGCTGAATTCAGGGGAAGATAATTCACACGCACTGAATTAAAACTTTGGCATGAAGCTGGAATACCCAACTCGATTTAGAAGATTGAATGCAATGTTTGGTGGTTTGTGTTCTTTTCTCTTTGGTGAGTTTTTCCCTGAAGTTTTCTCATATAAGGTTTTTAATGAGGCAAATCGTGCGCACAACAAGCGTATGCTATGTACTCTTTCTCCAATCCTTTTTTCCCACTGGGTTTTTGGATGGAGTTTTAATGAGGCATATGCATCTCGCTGACAAGGTCCAAGGGGGAGTGTTGGGAAACCACCTATAGGGGAAGAGTCTGGCCCGTGCAGGTCGGCGACTTACCCTGGTGGGTCCCACATATGAACCTGGCCTAAACCCTAAGCACTACTATATAAGAAGAGGTGGAGACCTATCAGAATACGATCGAGAATTAATAAAGCAGAGCTCCACCTATACATCTTTATGTCTCCTGTGTTTGATCTTTCTTGTGATTGATTGTCCACGTTTTTACCTCGGACTACACCCGGTAGCGAGGTTCCTCAACAGTCACCTGCTCACCGCTCACCGGTACATGCTACTCCATCACTCAGGATGGCTCTCTCTCTGGTGTGCATGGAACAGTTGCACCCTTCAATTATAGCCATGATTTTTCTGTTGATTACGGATGGCATTTGTAGTCATTGTTTGTCTGTCAGATCACGTTTGTGCAGACACATATGCCATGGTTTCCGAAAGGAACCTGGAAATATTTGGTCTGATATGGAAGGAACTTCGAGTACCAATCGATCCCCCAAGGTTGGTGGACGGTCCCCATAGGGAAAGGTAAGTAGAAAATGCCGAGAATTTTTTTCTAAGCAAGTTTTGGAAACACATTCTCTTCTGATTCTTTAGCAAGCGAGTAGTCCCGAGATACTACCGCCCTACATACCTAACCCCAGGACCCAGGCTTTAGGTTAGCTACAGGGAAATGCGCCCGAGAGCAACTGGCTGCTGCATGAAGACATGAGCACTTTTTAAACATGCACCATGCATGCATGCAGATGCAGGCACATTCATCACCACTAGGCCGATGTAGCACACGGCCGTGCAGCGAAGGTAGGTTAGTTTAGCTCGGTTGCTTCATCCTTTACCATTGAATTTTATTTATAAAATACATAAATTTTTTTTGTCGATAATATTTTAAAACTCTGACTTAAGACAAGTTTGAAATAACTATTATTTAAAATATGGAGGGAAAATAAAACTAGAAAAATTCTGTATAAACTATAAGGAAAAATAAAAACAGTATAGATTTAAAATGAAAAATAGAAAAGGAATTCCATATGAACAACAAAACTGGAAAACTTCATATAAACAACTGTGAATAATAATAATAAAATATAATAATAAAAAATACATATTAAATATAACAAAAAGAGAAGGGCTCATGACGACTATCATTAGACAAGAGTCCATATAAACTAAAAAAACTCTATAGTTCTTTTTTTTTTCGAAGAAGGCGAGCTGCCTTAATTGATTAGAAGAGGAAACGTACAAAACAGTTTACCACGGAGTACAAATATACACCAAAAACAGCAAAACGCCACCGGCGACACGGTTCGCCCTAGACTACCAACAAATCATTTTCAATCTTCCTCAACACTTCGTCCGGCCAACATTCCACTTGCCGAAAAATACAAGCATTCCGCTCCTTCCAAATATTCTAGCATACGAGGATGATGATGCCATCTTCTGTTTGTCTGTCAGCCTTTCGACCACGAAGGTTATCCCACCAGCAACCAAGTGAGTTAACCGTCGCCAGATCTATTTTGGTGAAACGGAAAGATCCCATCATACCACACCAAATTTGCCGCACATAGGTACATTCCCAGAAAAGGTGCGTGTGTGTTTCCTCTTCGTCGCCGCAAAGGACGCACAAGGGCTCACAAGGCCACCCTCGAGCAACAAGGCGATTAGCAGTGTAGAGCTTCTGTCGGATTAGAGTCCAAAAGAAAAAGCGGCACTTCCTCTGCACCTTTGCCTTCCAGATGCGAGTATACTCATGCTCCCTCGTCGAACCAATGAATTGAATGGAATACACAGAGCTGGCCAAGTAGCTCCCTGAGTCAGTGAACTTCTCTATAGTTCTTTTTGAATTAACTACAATGACTATTAAACTACAGTAAGAAATCAATAATACTCCCAGTTTTGATAAATATAGTGTATCTTGATTTTACCAAAAAATTAAGGTGGTGATCGATTTAAGAAAAGAACGAGAATTTATACACCCCTATATAATTATCTTGCAAATATGAATGAAAATACATTATATGTGTACTAATGAATAAATGTTGATGGTTGAAGAGAATAAATAAAAAAATATGCGGAATTGATGATACATCTCATTAAGATAGCATGCGTTTCTTATATATGAGGATAAAGTCATTCAAACTATACGCCTTATATGTTTTAGTGGAGTGAGTAGGAAAAGAAGCACATACTAACTATAAAACTAGAAAAGATCATATCAACAACAATAAAAAAAAATATGAATAACTAATTTTGTAATAAAAATAGCAATATATAGTCCACAGAAAAGAGTACATAACAACTATAACACCAGAAAAATAGTTCGTATGAATTAAAAATTAATTATGAAACATATGAAATTAAAATAAAAAGAATTTCATATCTATCTATCTATCTATCTATATATTTTTTGGATTATGGAAAACGGAATGAGACTCCATGGAGTCAGTGCTCCATTCCTTTTTACCGTTGGATTTCATCAAGATTCGTGCACACAAAGTAATTATATGCACGACAACACTATTGTCGGGGATAAAATCACGGCCCTTTGCCATGGCCCACTCCCTGACGGCCCAGTCGAACAGCCTGCCAGGGCCCAGCTCCTTGGAAGGTTCTATATGGCCTATATGCATCCTACCGAACAGCTTCCTGACTGGCGTGATGCGTAATGGCCAAGGAATCATGTTTGAGTCCGTCTCGAACATGAGTTCTACACAGCTACGTGAAGACCCGGACGTTGGTTTCTCGGATTGGAGCAAACGTCATGATCCCCAAGAATTGGAGTATGCCTTATCTACCTCGGGATGTATTTGGCACGTATGAGTTCGTTACGATCTCGTAGTTAGCCCGGTCTGATTATCCCTCGGTAGGTCGGTACATCTACACTATATAAACCAAGCCCCTACGGCGTTTAGGGGGGATCTGGCATCGAGTTTACGTCTTAGCATCTGATAGCGCATCTGACCTTCGCATTGTCGCTCTCGTACACCATAATCTCGCTGAGACTTGTTCGTCTCGCCGAGCCACCTCTTGTATTCATCTGTGATATATAAGAAAGGCTGGACGTAGGGCTATTATCTCTCCGAGAGGCCCGAATCAGATAAAACCCCGCCTCCTTGTCCATCCGTTGTTCGCTTACTCGGCGTGTCTCCTATCTCACTCTTGAAGAACCTTAGCGACTTGAGATCGATATCTCAACCGTCGACAGTTGGCGCCGACCGTGGGGGCACGCAGATCGAGTATGTCGAACTCCATCAGCGATACGGAGATTCTCCCTGAGAACTACGACTCAGAAGGGCAGGATGTTTCTTCCCCTGCCAGCTCGAATCGATCTTATCGGCCTAAATCGATGTCTGTATCCGAGACAGAGGTCTCTGGATACGCCCCGGAGATGGTCTCTGGTCGAGCTCCCGTCATCGACGATGAATACGGAACCAACGATCTTTACGCTGGTTTAGATCTATCGGATTCCAGGGCTATGTCGGTTGATTCTTCCTGTGGCGACACAGTGATGACGCCGTCTAGACTTTTCCAGAACAACGTGGAAGAAACCTGGAGGTCTATGTCGACAACATAGCTGTAAAGAGCAAGTATGCTCTAGATCATGTAAAAGACCTGGCCGAGACTTTTCGAAATTTCAACAGGCATCGAATAAAGTTAAATCCAGAGAAGTGTACCTTTGGTGTTCGATCTGGAATGTTGCTCGGTTATGTAATCGGTTCGCAAGGAATCTCTGCCAACCCCGAAAAAATTGAGGCCATTGAAAACATGTAGGCTCCAACTACCGTCAAGGAAGTTCAGAGCCTCACCGGACGGATGGTCGCTCTGGCGTGTTTATTTTCCGTCGAGTATGAACGCTGGCTGCCCTTCTTTAAGGCCTGCAAAGCACAATGGTTTCGAGTGGACGAGAGGAAGTCGATCGATCTTTCCAAGATCTAAAGCAATACTGTCCAACCCAATTGTCTTGACCACCCAGACGATCGGCGAACAGCTCTTGCTCTATCTCGGCTGTATGCCTCAAGCGGTGAGCGCGGTCTTGACGGTGGAAAGGGAAGGCATCCAGCGGCCAATCTATTACGTGAGCGAGGTACTTCACGGATCAAAGGAGCGTTACCCTGAGGTCCAGAAGCTGCTCTACGCCTTGCTCATGTCCTCCAGGAAACTTCGTCATTATTTCCAGACGCATCAAATACTGGTCCCAACCAAGTTCCCTCTTGGAGAAATCCTAAAGAACAAGGAAGCTGGCGGACGTATAGCTAAATGGGCATTGGAATTAGCAAAATTCGATACTCTGTTTGCTGCCCGAACTGCTCTTAAGTCCCAGGTCTTGGCTGATTTTGTTGCTGAATGGACTGCGCCATCAAATCCTGTGAAGCTCCCGAGCAACCCGATGAACCCCTTGACCATGTTTTTGATGGCTCACGACTTTGAAACTCGGGGTGGTTTTGTTCTCATCTCCCCTCAAGGAGAGCAACTCCAGTATTCTATCCAACTACACTTTTCGACGACTAACAACGCTGCGGAGTACGAGGCCCTCCTCGCAGGACTAAGAGCGTGCAAGTCGCTCGGCGTCCAACGGCTGACTGTGAAGGGAGATTCACAGCTGGTCATCAATCAGGTCAACAAGGAGTATCAGTGCTGCGATGACTCAATGGTGCGATACCTGGTTGAAGTGAGGAAGTTGGAGCAGCACTTTCGATTTTTTGAGGTGCTCTTCGTGCCTAGAAAGGACAACTTTCTAGCCGACCAACTGTCCAAGTTTGGATCCTCACGCGAACCTGCTCCGGCAGGGGTGCTCGTCGAGCACCTTTACAAGCCCTCAATCACGTCTCCGGACGAGGCAACTGAGACATGTGGTGCTGTCTCCGTCATTGAGCAGGCTGCGGGTTGGACAACGCCATTTATCCGGTACCTTGCAGATGGGACCCTGCCCGAAGAGGAAGCCGAGCGTTCCCGGCTTATAAGGCGTGCTGCTCCATACAAGCTTATGGACGGTATACTTTACCGTCGAGGTGCTCTGGGAGTCCTCTCCGAGTGCATCTCGCAGCAGGAGGATGTATTCCTTCTTAGGGACATACACGAGGGTGTCTGTGGCAACCACGCCTCTTCGTAACTACGGTCGAAAAGCGTTTACGCATGGGCTATTCTTGGCCTCTGGCGTTACGATGCGGGACATCGTGACTAAGTGTAAGACTTGCCAATTTCACGCCCGGAAGGCACATAAGCCCGCCCAAGAGCTCCAAACGATCCCCCCATCTTGGCCTTTTTCCACATGGGGTCTGGATCTGCTCGACCCGTTCCCTAAGGGGTACAAGGGCTATACACACTTGCTCGTCGCCATCGACACTTTTACAAAGTGGATTGAGGCAGAGCCTGTGTCGTCTTTTCACGCCAAAACGGCTGTGCGCTTCTTCAAAAGCAACGTGGTCACGCGCTTTGGGATCCCCTATAAGCTGATCACCGATAACGGTACCCAGTTCCGAAGCGAGCTATTCCAGGAATACTGCGAACAGCTGGTCACCAAGGTCTGCTTCGCCTCTGTGGCACATCCACAGAGCAATGGAACAGTCGAGCGAGCTAACGGACACATCTTCCAAGGTATCAAACGGCGCGTGTTCGCGGCACTCCGCGAGCACAACAAGGCTTGGGTTGACGAAGTCCCTTCCGTCCTCTGGGCTGTCCGCACCACGGCCAGCCGGGCAACCGGGGAAACTCCTTTCCAATTGGTCTACGGCGCAGAAGCCATCCTACCCGCCGAAATAGTATTCGGCTCGCCTCGCACAAGCTCGGTCAACTTGGTTGACGACGAGCATGAGCGTTTACTCGATCTCGATCTTCTCGAAGGCACACGCGATCGGGCACAAGTCAGAATGGCGCGCTACCAACAAGCTCTTCGCCGGCACGCTGCCAAGTCAATTCGACCAAGGGCTTTGAAGGGGGGCGACCTCGTCCTGCGCCGTGTCCAGAACCTGTCCAATGCCAACAAGCTAACTCCCCGTTGGGAGGGCCCATTCACGGTCGTTTCATCTGCTCGTCCGGGGGCTGTTCGCCCGGCTATGGAGGACGGGAGAGAGCTGACCAGCACTTGGAACATCGACCAGCTTCGTAAGTTCTTTGTGTAGGTCTTTCGTGTGTTCGCTTCACTTCGCTCTTTTTGTCAAACTTCGTGCCTTTGTTCGTCCAAGTCTCTCGGGCTGCTATGTAAAGTTCAATCCAATAAACAGTGAATTTTCGCGGCCACCTGCGGCCCTTTTCACATCTTTGTCTTCTCAGACTACCCTCTTTCTGGAAACACATGATGGCTGGCCGGCCTTGCGAACACTTGGCTCCGCAAACTTAAGGATTTTTTCCTGCTCGTATACAGTTTCAACAAGTTCCTAAACTCAAGGTTGCTTAAAACGGCTTTTTTCGCCTCACGGCTAAGTCTGCTCTCGTAAGCCCTCCGCGGCAGAGGCACTTACCGTTTACGGCACAACCACCTGGCAAAGCCTACTCTTATAAGCCCCCGCGGCAAAGGCACTTTCCTTGTTCGGTTAACCTATGAATCGCCTAACTTACGTCGCCGAGCAGTTCTTGGAATAAGTCGATCAGGATACGGGTGTCGCTCTAACTCTCTACGCGCGTGCTCAAATTCGCAAGCTCAGGTTTTCAAGCACCGTCCGTACCGGGGGCTAGGGTGTCGCTCTTTCTCTTGTGCACCTGTTCGAGTTCGCAAACTCAGGTTTTCGAGCAGCTGCACAACGGGGGCTGGGAGTTAGGCTAAGCGTTCTACTGGTTTTCTAAAACTTTCTAGCGCTTTCGTGCCTTGCTCTTGGTTTCCTGTTCGTTCTTGTCTTTTGCTGCTCTTTTTGCAGGTAAAAAGGCAAGGTCTTTATTGCTTTAACATGAATTGCAGGTACAAAAGTCCCTTTCGGGTTACAGCCCTACAGCTACTTAGAAGCGAGTTGCTCCTTGAGCTTCTCGATCACTTCCTTAAGGCGCAGGACTTCCCCTTGGGCTTTAAAACCCTCTCTGGCCTCAGCTCGGAGACGGTCGGCTTCCTCCTTGCTGCTCCTGTCCTGCTCCGTTGCCTTCACACGGAGAGGCTAGACCTCTTCGGTCTTGGCCCAAGAATGCTTTCGGTCGATCTTCGCTCTGGCCAGCTCGGCTTTCGGCGGTCTTAAGCTGCTCGTCCAGCTCCTCGACCCTCTTCTCCGCGGTGCTCGCCCTTGCGGCCAGCACACGCATCTCCTCGGCCTCCTCCTGCAACGCACTCAGGGTGGAGACTTTCTACCGGAGTGCCGCAGAAGTCGACCTCTCATCTACGAGCAGGGCCTCGAGCTGCTTCACCTGTTTCACGAGCAGCTTCCGCCATTCGGACACGTCGTTGAGTTGCTCCTCCAGCCACTTCAGTGCGGCCCGGCTCCCCTTCCGGCGTTACGCCCTCGCGGCTGGCTGCAAGCTCCTCGGCCTCTTCTCGAAGAGCCCCGGAGGATTGCCTCTCCTCGGTCAACTGAGCCTTGAGCCTATTTATCTTCGCTGCCAACTTGCTCCGGCTCTTGGCTGGCGCAGAAGGCTCTCCTTCGAGCCCCCTCATTCGGAGCTGCTCTCGGAAACCCGTCAGAATAGCGTTGCGTTCGACGGTGACTCCATCCTCGAGCTCCTCCATGATATCCTTAAAGACCTGAGGGAGAAGACCAGTTAGCAGCTTTGCGATAATGTTGTTTGACTGGACTAGGTTTGGTTTTAGAGCTTACCTTGCCAAGCCGACGCTTCAGTCCTCGGCGTAGGCGATCTTCGAGACCGTGCGTCACGAAGCCTCGCTCGTGCAGGATGAGACCGGCACGTTGTCCTCGCCACCGTCTCCTTTGCTCCTCCTTCCTACGGGAGCGTATTTGCTTGGGAGCGGGAGCGGCGGGCAAGAAACTTTCGTCCCCTCGCTCTTGCCCTCCTTCCTCTTCCGCCCGATCACCTTCGGGCAAGGTCGGAGCCGCTCCACCGGGCGGCACCGGAGCTTCCACTGGCGGGGCAACTTGTACGCTCTACTCATGGGTTTCTTCTTGCACCTTGGCGGCGGGACTTTCGCCCTGCTCGCCAGTCGTCTCCGGCGCCTCAGGGACGGGCTACCCTGCGACGTAGTGCTCGGTGGGACCGCCTGTTCGGTCCGCTTGACGACTTTATGAGCCATCGCCTTGGCCCGCTATCCGTGGGCGCCAGGCGCCGCTTCTTCCGCCTCGGTAGTGCTACGCGCCCTTGGCAAGATCGACACCTTTCGGCGGAGCTGGCGAGAGCAAACTCCACGCCCGGCTTGTCCTTGAGGTTGGCCAACCTCATCGCTCGACGCACCGTCAGTGTGTGCTCGGGCGGCGAGATCGCTCGATTGCCGCGTCGACATTGTCGTGGCGACTTCCTCTGCTTGGTGATGAGAAAGGGGTTGGTTAAGCAGGGCGCGGTCAGGAGAGTTGTAAGGTCGAAGGATTCATTACAACATACCTGCCGTGGAAGACTTAATCTTAATCTTTGTTGCTCAAACTTTTCGCCTCTTTCTCGGGGGCTCCTTGGCACCTTGTTCGCCTCGGCCCCCGGACGCTCGTGGCAACGAACTCAGCTCCTATTTGGTGAGCACTTTTCTCGCGCAACGCAAGAAGTCTTTTCTTGCGCGCGACTTCTTCCTGAAGCCTCTTCTGCTCGGCGACCTGTTGCGATCGCATTATGTGGTTCGTGTCGGGACTCGGTCTAATTGACCGAATCCTAATTGTGCATCTGATTAGTCCCGAAGATCATGGCTAGCACACACAATTTAACAATAATGGTACATTGCCTTGAGTCACATTATTACAACATAGGGGACTAAGCGTCCCACGAAGTCCGATTTAATACATCAAGCACGCACGCAGTTAAGATACTGCGTTACACACACGGTAACGCAGAGCCTAACATGGCACGATTTATTCTAGTAGCTAGACTATTCCACGAGCAAAGGCGGGCGGGACACAACTCTACTCTTCGTCCTCGAAGTCCTCCTCCTCCTCGTAGTCCTGGTCCTCCTCGGATGGAGAGTCGTAGGGCGCTTCCTCGACTGTTGAAAATTTTGGAAGAGGGGAAGGAGAAATAGGGGTGAGTACAAAGGTACTCAGCAAGTCGAGGATATATGCTGATGGGGTTTAGTACAAATGGATGGCTTGGGCAGTTTTGCGGAAATTGCAGTTATTAGCCTAGTTTTGACAAAGCGATAGAAACATTGAATCTCCATATTTTCTTTGGGCTTTTCTCAAACGGTTCTCGCCACTTGGCCTCAGTGCCATAGCAAGAACAAAATCCTTTCTTCTTTTCTTTTCTCAAAACCGGCTAGGTCCATTCCATGCGACACTTTCCGATAGGTCGTTACCCATTTCGAATATCACCGTGGCCCCTAGCTCAAGCGAAATCCTTCTCAAACCTTACTTATCTTAAATCATTTGCTCAAAACTCTTTTTCTAAATTGATTTTAAAATGAAGGAGCTACCATATAATCAGTCCTTGGCGCTCATAACATGAAAGCACGGCTATCATGACGCTTTTAACTTCTGCGAGTGGGTATGCTTTACCCTCGAGAGGCTACGCACCTGCACGATGTTTACGCCACAAGACTATCAACCACGAGGGCCAACGATCGGGCCCGTCCCATACCGAGGCTCGAGGTCGTCTTGTAATGGCTCGATTCATAGGATTATAGGATGAGCGGTCCTTAGACTAGGGAGAATTTATATTTTAGCCCGATTTTCAAACCGGTGCCATCTCGCACTAACCGACAAAATATCTCCCTAGTCGGAAAGATTTTGGGATAAGAGGAAAATCATTTCCTATTAAGCATCACCCTTGATGCGCTATCTTTAAATCATCCTTTCCCAAACATTTCTCAACAATATTCTCAGTTCACACAAATGATTGAATCATTCCGCATAAATAGTTTTAAGCATTTATCCTACCTCAACAAGGTATTTAAATAAGAGCAATTCATATTTTAGCCTTAGGTTTGATCCTAACATATCTCTTACCTTTCTAATTGGCATAATAACTAATTCTAGCAAATACGGCATTTATCTTTTAAACTAGCATGCATGTTTACAAGTCTAATAAACATTTTCTAAATAATCGACAATGGCTTCACAATATGATCAAAGGGGGACTTGCCTTGGTCAGATGACGGGTAGGAGCAACCGGCGACGCTGGGCGGGTCTAACCACGCGGACAACACATACAACATAATATAAACATCCATCAAACAGGGAAACATTTATATATGATTTTTGTTTTAAAAATCATGCACGAAATAAATATGCATGAAAATGTGATGCATGCATAACTATTTTATATTTTTATTAAATCAAGTGTATGCATCAAAATAATATTTTCATCATTTTTCTAAGGTTTTTGAAAATCATTAGTTATTTGCTAGTTAATGCAAAATGATTAGTTTAATTTTTATTGTTATAGGTATTAATATAAATAGAGAGTTATTAAATTTTTGGATTATATTTATGTGTGCACTTTGAACTCTGGAAGCGTATTACGATCGAATCGTTTCCATTTATCGAAACCACACAACTACACGTGCTAGCACTAATCTCAAAGCATGGGTCTTCTTCAACCTCAAGCCAAGCATGCACAAAGACGCACAGACACACGCCATTGGAGCTAATCGGGCTCGGCTGGCAGGTATGGGCGACCTCAGCTCGCCAAACCGATGCAAAAATGGATTCCTCTCGACTCAGGCGCCTCCAAAGGACCCTATAGGCTGGCGATCCGCCGACGACAGCACGACGACGTATTTTTATACATAGCTACGATGCATGCTCTAAACTAGCTCGCATGGCTTCCATGGGAGCTCTAACTCGACAAGGCACACGCAGAAAGACTACGGCCTCTCGGGATCATCTTTCCAAGCTCTTGCGCACCTAGAGATGAGCGAAGCTTACCCAGAGAGGCGAGTGAGCGCTTCTGACGGCGACTTCCTTCTTGACTTAGTGATGCTTCGGGTTCCTTCGACACGAGAAGAAGCACGGCACGGCAAGGCACCGAGCAAGGAGAGGTAGGAACCTGAGCTCCACTTTATAGCCGAGAATGGCACGGCGTCGGACTTTACTCGACGGATGGCACAATAGCGGAGAAGGCAACGAAGACAGTGCTATTGCACAATAGCAGCGGCGACAAGACGGCGAGGTCGAGCGCTTAGCGTGGCAGCGAGAGAAGGTCGTGGCGTGGTCTAGATCTTGCGACGACGCACGCTGGGGTTCTGAGAGTAACTTCATAGCGGCAATGAGTTCTGGGCGATAAGCTTGCGGTCTGAGAGGAGAGAAGAGAGAGAAAGGTGAGAGAAAAGTTTTCTAATTTTTCCAATTTTGTTTTTCTCTTTTCTTCTTTCTAAATAATTATTCAAAGGTCAAATATTAAATAGATTTTGACAAATTCACATGGGTTTGAAAGTTTCTAAATGCACCCATGAAAATATTTATACCTTTTAAAATTAATGACCCAACCCATTTTCAAAACGGTTGCATGCAATGATGATGCCATGATGTTTTTCAACACTTAAATAGTTTAATATTTTAATTATGCATTTTAATGAAATTATTAACGTGCCAAATTTGGTTTTGAAAATTTGGGATGTTACACCCGGGTGAGCCCGCACATAACGCCTAAGCCAGAGGGCCGTGATCCTTACCTTTTCGTCGGTTTGCTCGGCAAGGAGGGAGGGACTTGGTCGCTTCCCGCTTGGTTGGTCGTGCGCGCGTTTGACTTGCTCGACGCGCTCCGTTGCCGCAGCGGGCTTCTTCGAGGGCTGGCGGCCGCCATGGCGCGGCGAGCTCCGCGTTGGCTCAGCCGCCACCTTGGGCTTTGTGGCCACCTTGGCCTTGCCCTTCTTCGCTCTCTCCTTCTCCGACCGAGAGAGCTCCTCCACGATCCCTCCGAGGATCAACTGGTCCTCCTGCGTGTTCGAAAAGTGATTGTTAGCATTTACAACGGTGCGAATCCAGCGACACAGACGAGGGTTCGAGCAACTTACCTCGGCTGTGCGGACAAGCACATTCCTCGGACAGGTGTAGGCCACCTCGCCGGTGACCTCGCCGTCCTTCTTGGCTGCCTTCAGCATGGCGTCGACCCGCTCGGTCACCCATGCGTCGGTTGGTTTTTCTGCCCGAGCAGGAGAGCCTGTTAGTTCCTGTTCAGAGGAGACATCAAAGAAAGATTGAGTCTTAAAGGCACTTACCCGTGCTCTCCCTGAAGATGTCTTCCCATCCCTCTATCTTATAGAAGGGATAGGGTCTTCTCCGTAGCGGACAGATCCTGTTCGCTGTGTAGTCCCGGATGATCTCCCTACCCGTGAGCCCAAGGCTCACGAGGAAAGTGATCTTCCTCGTCAAGTACCAGTCCTCGGCGGACATCTCTGGCAGAGGCATTGACGTTCCCTTTGCCAGCGCCTTCCCGGTGAAGAAGAGCTTGCTGTCGTCGCTTCGCCGGGTGTAGAACCACCTCGTCCACCACGCGCCCATTGAGTCGAGCAGCGTAGGACGGGGGTACGGCGCGTCGTCGGCGGTGGCCCGGAGCTTGAGGTAGTAGCACTCAAGCGCCGAAGCGACGAAGCTGCTCCTCGTTACCGTGTAGTAATGGAGGAACAGCCCCATCGGTGGATCGATGCCCAGATAGCCCTCGCACAGGTGTGCGAAGACGGCCATCTGGAGGATGCTGTTCGGATTGAGGTTCGCCACCTCCAATCCGCTAATGTTCAAGAAGGTCTCTACGAAGTCGCTCTCGGGAGACCTCAGCCCGAACAGTCTGGCTGTGCTCAAGTTGACGAACTCTCCCTCAAGCGGCTCCGGAGTTTCCTCCTCCCCGGACAGCCTCCAGCTACCGGCGTCGATGTAGCCCTCTTCCTCCCAAACTCTCAAGTCCTCCTCGGTTATGCTAGTGCTTACGAACTTGGCCATAGCGGTCCCCAGAGTTGGACGAGCAGGTTTGGTGGTGGAGTTTGGGTGTTTGGTGCTGAATGCGGTTGGAATTAGGGCTTAGGAAGGAAAGGCGCGAGAGCAGAAGTGGCTAGCCGCGGGCGGCTTGGGAGCTTTTATAGTCCCATATGAGCAGCTCTGCAATGATTTGTCACAAAACGGCTAGTTTCTACCGCAACGGCTAGGTAAAACGGTAGCCTGTTCTCACTGCGCAGCGACAGGAAGTTACCTTTGGAATCTGCCAACGGATACTTTTTTCCAGCGTCATGGCTGAAAGTGGAGTGCTTTCTGCTCGCGGATGGATGTGTTTTCCTGTTCGATGCAACAGAGTTGCTCGGCACTGATCGGATTTGTTCGGTCCCGGACAAGTTGTGTTCGGTTGAACCATAACCTGTTCGGTCGATTGTTGCAAGTCTCTGTAGCAGCATACTTTCCATCTTTGTGACTTTGAGTCTCAAGAGGACGACCCCACTCTAGTGAGCCCTTCCACTTGAGTCTCGGGGGCTAGCTGTCGGGGATAAAATCACGGCCCATTGCCATGGCCCACTCTCTGACGGCCCAGTCGAACAGCCTGCCAGGGCCCAGCTCCTTGGAAGGTTCTATATGGCCTATATGCATCCTACCGAACAGCTTCCTGGCTGGCGTGATACGTAATGGCCAAGGAATCATGTTTGAGTCCGTCTCGAACATGAGTTCTACACGGCTACGTGAAGACCCGGACGTTGGTTTCCCGGATTGAAACAGACGTCGTGATCCCCAAGAATTGGAGTATGCCTTATCTACCTCGGGATGTATTTGGCACGTATGAGTTCGTTACGATCTCGTAGTTAGCCCGGCCCGATTATCCCTCGGTAGGTCGGTACATCTACACTATATAAACCAAGCCCCTACGGCGTTTAGGGGGGATCTGGCATCGAGTTTACGTCTTAGCATCTGATAGCGCATCTAACCTTCGCATTGTCGCTCTCGTATACTATAATCTCGCCGAGACTTGTTCGTCTCGCCGAGCCACCTCTTGTATTCATCTGTGATATATAAGAAATGCTGAACGTAGGGCTATTATCTCTCCCGAGAGGCCTGAACCAGGATAAAAACCCATGTCTCCTTGTCCACTGTTGTTCGTTCTGTTCGGCGTGTCTCCTATCTCACTCTTGAAGAACCTTAGCGACTTGAGATCGATATCTCAACCGTCGACAACTATCATTTGCCATACAAAGATGTGAATGCAATAACTACGTGATTAATTGTTTATAAAGAAGGTGCGAACACGAGGCTCCATGGAGTCCCAAGTATATATATATATATATATATATATATATATATATATATATATATATATATATATATATATATATATATATAACATATCCTGTATGTAGAAGGGTTTTAAATTACAACAAAAGTGTGTGGGCGTGTATCATAGCATGTAGGTGGGTCCTAAGGCTTTTTTTTCGGCAACCATAATTTTTGACTGGATGCTCCAATCCACAAACCGTTTGCACCAACGTGTTCCTCGTATTTTTACGAACAAAACAAGATATATGTTGCCATATAACTCTACAAACTTATCTGGTGAAACTTGGGGTTCGCCTACTAAAACTTGGGTTTCATACTCGTAAAACTTTACCGAACTGTCAAGTATCATCATGTTTCATCCAAGTTTTTTCAAGTTTCATCAAGTTTCAACAGGTTTCATTCAAGTTTCATCAGGTTACATCGAAGTTTCATCCAAGTTTTATCAGATTTCATCAGTACACGGTCAAGTTTCATCAACACATGGCCAAGTTTCGCTAGTATAGATGTAAGTTTTATAAGTGCCTTATCCTAGTTTCACATCAAAAAAATTCAAAAAGTGAAAAATTCAAAAATTCAAAAAGTATTTAAAATGGGGTGCTCTCGATTTTAGAAGAATTATGAATTTTATTCCACGCATTTTGAACACTGTTTGAATTTTATACAAAAATCAAAAGTTTATTTGGGAATTTAATCAAAGGACGACTAACAACGCTGGGAAGGCTGGGACGCCGGACGCGGGCGCACTCAGGGGCGTTGGATTGGCGCGGTAGCCGTCGATCCGACGCACGCGGTTGGTCCGGAGCGCAGGCGTCCGGACGGACGTCCGGACGTTGGCGCTCGCCTAATGATTATACAGTAGTCATCTACAAGCATCATAACATAACTACTTGCTCGGTTCATAAAAAGTAATATTTCAGACTTCAACATGATCACAAAAATACAACTTTGTCTGCTAGTTACTATTGCAATTTATATATATAATCCAAAAAAACTATGATATATTTTAATATAATGATGATATGTACATAACCATAAAAGCTACGATATTGAAATAAATTTATAAGGCTTTAAAGATTCGCAACCTTTTTATTATAATATACTGTTGGATTAAGAACGTAAAGAGCGAGGATTGGCCCGGTTCTCTTCGACTATGTAAGGCCTTGTACATTTCGGTTTAGTGCAGCGTAGCGTAGCGTTTCAGTAAAATTTATCTTTTTTTATATAGACTATTTGGTGGGGGTAATTTGTAATGATTTTTCTCGGGTTTTTAGTAGTCCTCTTAAAGATTCTAAAACTATTTTTAATGGGATTGTCTATTGCACAGTTGCCTTTTCTTTTAACCTTCAGTCGATTTTCTGAACTGTTAGATCTCAATCCAACAGTCCAGATCAACCCGCCCCCTCTCTCTCTTACTTTCCCTTCTCCTCCCTCGCCCCCGACCCGACTTCGCCCACTCGCGCTCCTCCTCCTCACGCCGTCTCGCCATGCGCCAGGCTGGCGCCTTAGCCTCCCACCACCACCTCCTTGCCAACGCTTCCCCACCCCTAACCGTTGCCGTCGCCTCCACCGCCACCGCCGCACCGCCTTCACGTCCACAGCTCGTGATGGCGCCTCCTCCTCCGCCTCCACTCCACCCCTACCAACCGCCCGGCCGCCGCCTCCTGCCATCCCTCTAAGCCAGCGGCACCCAATGTATCCTAACCCGAACCCGCTAAACCCTAACAGGGATCCATGGCGGCCTTGGCCAGTGTGTGTGGGAGAGGAGGAGGTCACCGGAGGGGAGGAAGACGAAGGGGAGGAGGTCACCGAAGGGGAGGAGGAGGATCGACTGAAAATAAAGGTAAATTTCAATCGACTGTTGAATAGCAATTCCCATTTTTAATTATTTTTTATAATATTTAAACCTCTCCTTAAATACTCTTAAATTTTACTGAACGCAACGCTACGCTACGTTAAGCTGAAATGTATAAGGCCTAAATGTCCACATACACACATTCATCTGTACCGTTTTATAAATTATTTAGAGCAACATCTAAGTGAGTGCTAGCAAAAACAATTGCTGTGTCAACTTCCGTACACGGTGACTTTCGGACTGCTGAGTAGTCCACTAGTGGTAGCATACCCGCTCGCGGCTCGCACGGTTCAAGTCAGGCTTAGGAAGTCAGTCACGTAGTAGTGGGTATGATTAACGGCTACGAAACACACTGTTGATTATCGGATCTCGTGTTGGGGGTTCCCGGGTCCCGAAGGAAATCGCTCGATCGCCAGCCTCCTCGTTCACTTCCCCGTCCGCCGAAGCGGGGTGCGCGGGCACGGCGTCGCACCGCCCGACCGCCCGCCACCGCGTAATCGCGTATACACAGGAGGGGGCGCCCTCGTCTCGAGCGGATGAATGGCCAACGCGCACACGTTAATTTTTAAAGAGCACAGCAGATATCGTGTGCAGGGAGCCAGGGGGCGAAAAAGTCTGCTGCTAGGGGTTGGCGCCGAATCTGAGGGATTATTGTGCAAAATGCCCATGAGCCTAGACAAATGTACGGCCAGTCACAATAGTTGGGCTTATAATTGCTGGACCTATAAATAAAGAGGCCCATGAATAATAAAGGAGTTTTTTTAGCATGCACTCCAACTGTTTTTAACTGTTGATTTAATCTAATCCAACAGTGTCTATAAAGTCTCACCCCACTTTCTTTAACTTTCTATTGACTTATTTTAATTTTGATCTATTCCCGAGTCTACGATCCCCTTAAATTGGAGTTTTTTGCCAGCGTCAATGAGATATGCTGAGGAAAACTGAGAGAGCCGACGGCTAAAGGAATTCCTGGTTAGGCAATGGGTTAGTTAAGGGTATTCAACGCACGATTCGCGGTTTGATTCCCGCCTTGCGCCCTTGCGCGGTTTGATTTTTAGGATTTTGGATTTCCGCCTTGCGTGTTTTCACATCAGTTTGCTGTTGTTTTGGCATTGTGCTGTACCAATGTCTCACGTTTACAAATGATTAATGTCCTGCCCAATCGATCTAATTGTTTATGGCACAATTAACTACCACTTTAGAAGAAAACTTTTTCACAGTAGGTCTGTTACTGGCGCTAAGAAGAAAATGCTGGCTAGTCCACCCTTATTGATTGTTTTCCAACTCTGAAACTCTTCGTTGATTTGCTGAAATATTTAAGTTTTTTAAGATTTTGGCATTTCACACTGATTTGGATTTTGACGCTTTTTATTTTGGGCGCCGATTTTGTTTGTGGCTTTATTTGGTGTGTTAATTAGTTACGCGTTCATCTTAATATATAGCAACAGTTGCAAGAAAGTTGGAGAAGGATTTTTGTCCTTAGATTTATTCCCAAACATATCATAGTATATAATTCTCAGTGTATCATTTTACAGAGACCTACATCAATTATACAATAGACGATGGATGGTCAAAAAGGGAGTATGCCTAAGCTCCGCTTCCCCTGAGCTGCTCCACGAGCCTTGCCTCCGTGGGGCAGTCTCTTAAAAATTTGTTGTCTGACTCGGATCAACAACAAGGATATATAGGCATATGTTGATATATATTCAACTAGCACTTCTATATGGCGTGCATGAATAGGAAATAATCAACTTTATGTTTTTTTTATTCTTTTAAGCGAAAATACATTTATGTTCTGCATTTAGGCAAAATTAAACCCCGTCGTCATTTGAAAGGGCGATCGCATCCTGAAGAGGTGATCGGACGGTCTCTAGTAGCTATCGTTGGCAACACTGCACTGCATGAATGGTCTTGTCGCACTACACTGCACAAGTTCGCCAAGTTCACTACATTGCATGAATGGTCTTGTCGCTCCTCAGACAGGCGACTGCTCTGTCCCTCACAATGATCCAACGACTACAGTGTCCTATCGCCGTCCAATGGGCGATCGCTCTTTGAATTGGCGATGGGGGCTAATTTTTCTTAATCGCCAAACAAGCATGCATTTTTGTGGTAGATAGATAGATATATATATTCCATTATTATGAAGAGAAAAATATCTACACCGATGATTATTGTGGTGGAATTATAATAACAATTTAGATTAAAAAATAGTCCATATCCACTGTAATAATAAATAAAAGTAATTTAAAATAAATTCACATCAAATGCTACATTCGAAAATAGATGCATATCAAATACGAGATCTAACTACGCAAATGTGAACATCCCTTTCCTCGTTTTTATTAATGGTACCACAAAATGTACTATGTTCCACACGGCCTTATATAACAACTAGTACAAGTCAAAATCAGTTGGACCATTAAGGATAGACCATTAAGAATAGAGTTGGCCTAAGCCTATAGTTGATGGAAGATTTTTTTTTTTTTTTGTGCAAGGTAGGCGTAATTTTCCTGGCTAGCTTGTAGGTAGGAGCTATTGCGCGATGGATCAATCTGCCGGGTTGCCAAGCAGAAAAGGACACCGGAGGCCGCTCGTGTGCACATGACATGATAACTTGGTTGCTTAATTATGCAGGTTAACTAGGGTCTTCCGGATCGATCGGACTCGGCCCTGCCAAAAGTCCACTTTGCAATCATTCGGCGCTGGATTAGACTGCCAAAACCTGCTGGCTCACACTCATTAGCCCGTAAGAAATCACAGACACGGGCATCTAATGTTAACGACTACGTACTAGATCAAATCCGATCCACTATCTAAAGCAAAGGCAATTGCTTCTTTTTTTTTTATTTCTCGTTAGATATGGTTGTATCAATTAGCTCGCTATATACCATCTCCACTAGCCTAGTGTTAGCGAGGTCTGTAGTACATTCTGTCATCGCCGCGCCCCTGTCTGTGTGGTGTTAAACAAAAATCTGACCTGTTTAGAGCATCCGCGTCTCTTACTTCATCCTCCTATTCCATTTCGTTATTGCATACTTCTTCTAAAACTTATTCACACTATACATACACTACACTCTGAATTTCGTTATTAATGAAATGTTATCCCGTAGAAAAACTACGAAGTTGTTTCTTGCAAATGGTTAATTTGTATACAATTCCTTATCAAAGGAGTGTATGATTTTTATAGGAGTATGTCCCATATACATTGAGGTGCTTTTGATTTCCATATTACCTACGCTTGAAATTCTTCCCTTCCATCTTATCTATTTTATTTGGCTCACTTGCCTTATTTCTCTCCCTCTTTCTCCATCCTAAGAAAAGAGTTGTTGTGGCGCCCATTAAGCCCTCGGCCTACCTCCGCTTGGCATCCTCCCTAAGCCCACCGTGCTACCCACTTCCTTCTGTTGTCATGGCTTGACTGACGTCACTACTCTGCCCTTTTCCGACGACCATTGCACCATTGTGGCTCAAAAGCTACCCTCACTATGATGCCCTCCTCCTGAAGCTCGTTGCACCAATTCTCTCTTGTCACATCGTCGTAGCCCGAGTCATGCTCGTCATGTTGTGTCCGGAGTCCCAAAGTTCTTGTTGCTGTCATGCCCTATTCCTCTAGCTCAACGGACAAGGATGGTCCTCCACGAATGCTTCGTACCGTTAGAGAGGAGGTGGATATCGAAGTCGAGGGGAGATGGTCTTGGAAGATATATTATCAAACTTGCCATTGCCACGAAACATTTTCATGTATGTATGATTTTTATATAAAATACCCGCAACATTACTTGTATTGGATAGACATATATGTTCATATAAAATATCACATGCATTGTTAGAGGGTCTAAATGCAAAACAAAAGAAGTTTCTAGAAGAACTCGTTGTCCAGCCGCCACCATCCAAAACGAAATCGTCGAAACTTGTCTCCATCATCTTCTTCTCTTTCGCCAAACTCAACTCAAAATATTTTAGAAAGATCAACATTAATCAAAATCGTGATACCAGAAAGATCCTTCACGAGTTATTTGGAAAAGAATAAGGCCTTGTTCTTTTCAGCGTAAAGTTGAGTTGAGTTTTATTGTAGCAAAATTTTTATCTTTTTTATATAGATTATATATTATACTCCCTCCGGTCACAAAAAGAAGTCGATGTTGACTTTTGCACACAACTTTGAGCATTCGTCTTATTCCAAAAAATTTATGAATATATAAAAATATAAGTCATAGTTAAAGTATACTTAACAATAAACTAAATCACAACAAAATAAATAATATTTACATAACGAAAGGACACTGTAGTCGTTTCTACACTGCCTTCCTACACTGCCTCTAAGGGCAATTATGGACAAAGGTCAGCACAAACTACTAGCCCCTCGCCATCACTAACTTGGAGGTTGCAGTGGCAAGCAAGACCGTCGAATCGGTGTCGCATGACTTTTTATAGATCTAGATATGTCTCTCCGCCCTAACTCTCTCCCAAGTCAACAACTTTGTAGTTGAACATCACATAGTTAAGTTTTCTTTTTTTAAGAAAATATCGGAGAGCCGCATTCAATTAAGTGAATAAAAAAAGAACATACAATTTCAAAACTAAAACTAGAAATGTATTGGGGGCAACTAGAGCATTTGGAGAATGTTCTTAAACACAAGTATATATATACTGAAATAATTATGGTAGAAAAGTTAATATTTTTGTCAACAACCTTTGAGGAGGTGAAAAGTCTCATTTATACTGTTAAAAAGGATATCATTGAGACTTTCTCTATGATAAGGGCATCTTTAATGGTGTCAAATCAAGAAACATAAAGGATTTCACCTCATCCTTTTGCTTATGTGGAGGAGAGAAGGAGATGAGAGAGATAGATGCTAGCTCTTAGTTAAAAATCAGCCTATATTGGATTACAAGATACATCCACCATACTCCCTCCGTCCAATTTTATAGGATTGTTTTCATACGTGCCATTACGAAGTTCGTTTATTTCAGATCTGCCATTACAATTTTAGAAGGTGTATTCTGACTTGACATAGTTTCCAAAACTACATTTTAACTCTTAATGTCTCTTATAATATATTGTTTATAATAAAAAAATATAGTCATGGAAAAGTACGTTCAAATACAAATCCAATGATACTATTTTTGTATCACAAAACCTTACATCTTTTGAAATGTAGTTGGTTAAGATTTGCGAGATTTGAATCTCAAAATATGAATGTGCCTTATAAAATTGGACGGATGGAGTATTATATATAGATCCATATTAATTTTTAGAGACGATGCAAGCTAAACCAGTGAAAAGATTGTCTATAAGCTATCTCTAAATGACATGAATTTTGCTTATAACTAGTAATTGCCTCCACCATTAGAGACAGAGGTCCTCGTAGTGCGCTCATTCCAAAACCCGGGAGAATTCTTTCAAGATAGTGCTGTTGTTGCAGTTAGGGCATGTACAATGGTGCGAGCGGCTACTGTCTGCAAGTGCTGAATATCGCGCCTGAGACGGAGAAGAGAGAACTCATCTGATGGTTTGTCTATTAGGTTTGTCGTGTACTATTTAATTCATGCAAGGCCTTTATTGCTCCATATTGATCAAGCATACATTTGATCTTTGTAGCTATTTTGTTGCATGTTTAAGAATACATGGTGGATACTCAAATAGGGCACATGAATTTCATATAGAAGCATTAAAATTGGTTTGGATTGAACCGGACCTTTGGTTTAGGAGATAGAAATAGGAGAAATGGCACTGTTCAACTGTTCATGAACAGTATTGATTTGGGATTTTTCCCAACCATGAGATCAAAAAGGGCATAATCCCCTTATCTCTTCCCTATAGCCCATCTGAGGGGGAAAGAGAGAGAGACATTGGGGAAGGGCCACGATAGAGAGAGATGGAGGGCTTGGCTTGGCTCGGTGAGGCGGCGGCGCAGTTCACCGGCGGACGGCGAAAGCGAGCGCGGCCAGGCTATTCTGGCTGGCGTGCTTGCATCGGCGAGATAAGCCTTGAGGACAAAGCGGCGGCTCGGTCTGGCGCTCGAGGATGGGGCGGCGGCGGCTCGATCTAGGGTGGCCTTGCACCACCGGCGGCATCCTAGGCAGCGGCGACTCAGGCAGCGGCTCGGCCTCTATCTGGGGGCGGCATAGCTACAACGCCGGCGGCAGCGTGCTCCCGGGGAGGCGATTGGGAAGAATATGGCGTGATGGGGTGGTTCCCGCGCCGTAGCAAATCGCAAGGTCCTCGTACAGCGGTGATTTCGCCGTCGCCTGGTTCTGGGAGCACGAGCCGGAGCCGGTGCCTCGCGAGACGACGGCCTCATCCTCTCTCTTCACTAATTGCTGTCCACGTATGATTTTTCTTATTAATCACAGCTGATGTGGTATGATACAGACGGCAAAATAAATGCCGCTGTACATGCCCTTAACGGCCGGTTAAATTGTTGTTGGCCGGACGAGGGTTTGATCCCCTGACGACAGTTTGACTTTTGAATTTAAGAAGATTCGGATAGCCTGTGTACCTGTGCATCTCCTCAAGCAAGCGGAAATACTGTAGACGCGACCCAAAAGAAGACGCACCGGCGCGACAAATCCCGTATGGGCGGGGCCGGTGCGCGGCGCTACCGAGTATGGCCGCACGTATCGGGGACCTGGTGGCCACTCTCCTCATGCCGCAAACATCCACAAAATTGAATTAAAGGAGCAAAAGCAAACCCTGTTTTTCTCGTCTCATAAATAAGGTGTTTTTTTTGTCCTAGATTCCTACCAATCGTCCGCCGGATTAGGCCCCCAAGTTTTATGCTTATCCATCTCTCATTGGTTTAACGACTAATTAAATCTGTTCGTTAACAACCAAGAATGAATATATCTCGGCGAGAGATCCTGAACCACAGCATTACATGGTGCTGCACGTCGTTTTCTGTGGGCAAAATGCGCGCGATATGCAATGTGCCGGTTCCGTGGAAAGGCTCCTGATAGGTAGGATGGAAGCAGGTAAGCATCTCAACCATATCTCGAATCCAAGAAGAAAGGTTAATTTTTCGTCCGTCACTTGATCAAATCAAAAGCCGGGACGTTGTTAATCAGGGAGTAAGGTTTTGTAGGTGTGGGAAACGAGTGTGATTAATAATAGACTTATATCAAGTCATACGCGAAGTTCTCTAGATGGAGAATGTTTGGAATATTTCTCCTAGGCCAGCTAGTATCGAATGGAAATCCTTTGATTTGATGTAAAAGTTGGAGGGTCAGGAGCGGTCAATTTTAGGGTTCTCGTCTACCTGTTGGACATACGAAGATAGTTTGTTTATGGTGAGGTTGTTCGATGAGAAAAAAAATTTTCGATGACATTCCGTCACCCCAGAATTATTTTCACGGACTAATTTGGCCCGGAACCCGGTCTGGCCCAAATCTAGCCCGAAATTGGCAAATCCTAGTTGCTGGCTATAAAAGGGGACTAACCCTAATCATCCAGGAGAAGGAATTGGCGTCTAGAAAAAAAAAGAAAAAAAAAGAAAGGTAAAGGGGGAGGCGGTGGCCAGCGTGCCGCCCCTCCCCATATCTCTCTCTATCTCTCTGCAGGCAGGCAGGCAGCCGCTGGGGCGGCCGCCGCGCCGCCCCCTTCTTCCTCTCGGGTCGGCGGCGCCGTCCTCCTTCTTCTCCCTCGTGCCCGATGTCGGCGCCTCCTCCTCTAGGGTATCACCGCGTCTCCCGCGCTGGCGCCGCCAGTCTCCTCATTGTCCGGCGCCGTCCTCTCGGTCGGCCGCGCCGCCCTGCTCCACGGCCGCCGCGCCCGTCTGACTCGATTCACGTCGCCCGACCACGTCCACCTCGAGATCAACGCCGTCCACGGTCGACGCTGCCCGTCCTCCCGGTCGGCGCCGCCTCTGCTCCACGGCGGCGTGCCGCCGTCTCCTCCGGCTCCGTCCTCCTCCCGGCGGCGCGCCCCTCGCCCGGCCTCCGGCGCCAACGCCGCCTCGTCAACCCCGCGCTGCCCAAACCACGAATCCACAGCGCCGCTTGCCGGCGCCCGCCCGCCACCTCCGCGCTGGCGCCGCGCTGCGCCCTGCCTCGCCCGGCGCCGCCCGACTTCCCACGCTTGTGCCGCCGTCCTCCTCAACACCGGCGCGTCGCCTCGTCGAGCCCGATCCGCGCCGCCCGGCCTCAACCATAACGCCGCCTGTCCGCACACGACGCCGCCCTGGGCCTCGATCCGCGCCGCCCCGTCCTGCGCCGTCCTAGATCCGGGCCCGACGCCGTCAAATCCGCTGTCTCCACTGCCGATGCCGCCCTGGGCCTCCATTCGTGCTACCCCGTCCTCGACGTCCTGCATCGTCCCAGATCTGGGCCCGACGCCGTCAAATCCGATGTCTCCACGCTGCCCCGGCCCTGCCTTTTATGTTGCGCCGCTGGACGCCCTTCCCAACGCCTCTCCTGTCCTCTCCGTTGCGACGCCGGACGACCTTCCCGACACCGCTCCTGTCCTCTCCACCAGCAGCATGCAACCTCACCCTGCCCAGATCCGGACACGCACGGCGACGAGACGGCTTCCTCACCATGCGGCTCGGCGGCAGCACCAGCGCCTCTCTCTTACTCCACCCGACGCGGCTTGGCGGCGTCATCCTCCTCGACACTAGCACGACGGCAGCGACGCGTCCTCTCCTCCAACACAGACAACGACAATGACACAACGGCCCGATGTGGCCGATCGTTGTCCCAATGCGCGGGTCCCCTGAGCACGGCGACAACGCACACCCCTTGCTCACCTCCACGTCTGGCTCGACGCGGCGTTTTGGCGGTGGCATTCTTAGTCCTCCACGGCATGTGAGGTCACGGCCACGCGGTGGCTGGAGGTGTCCACCTTTCCCCGGCGCAGTGGACCGGCTTGGCGGCGCCCGACCTTCTCCCTGAGTGGCAGCAGTGGCACCTCCACTGCGCCCTCCTTCCAGATTAAGACGGTGGCAACAAACGACGTCGAAACCACTGGCGATGGTGACATGATCACCTCCACGATGCATGACCCTGGCCTCCTCTCACGTGACCTGAGCCGGTCATGGGACGACGTTCTTCCTCGGTGGTGGCAATGACGTGGCATCTTCCACAACACAGTGGTGGCGGTCCCTATTTCCTCTAGTCGATGGTCTTCATCATATCCATGACGCGGAGACCCCGGCTTATCCCTCGGCGGCACCCGACCTTCTTCCTGAGTGGCAGCAGTGGCACCTCCACTGCGCCCTCCTTCCGGATCAAGGCGATGGCGATTATCCCATCAAGAATATTGTGGGGGCCCCAATTCCGCGATATAACTAACATTCTCCCGATGACGAATATTCCATCAAGAAAATTATGGAGATCCCAGTTCCGCGATATCACCGACGTTCTCGGTACATGACGGCCGGTGCCTTACGCGGCACTGCGCACCGTTATCATCTTCAAGCGAAGAAACCCAAGCGAGATCGACCATCACGTCGACTGTAGCAGAATATCGTTCCGTTTCGATGAACCTGGCCCTGAAGGCGAACAAGATCCTGAAGGCCAACGGTATCGTGGAGATCCCAATTCCACGGTACCGACATACCTCCTACCGACGGACTTTCCGTTAGGAGGAAGAAGTTCCAATAAATATCAAGATGATGATGAACATTCCATTAGCGGTATCGTGGAGATCCCAATTCCACGGTGTCAGCCAACTCTCCTAACGACGAACATCCCGTTAAGGAGGGACCGAACAACAGCAAGCTGAGTCCCTATGGTGAGCAAAGCCTCGAGGATTCACAGTGACGTGGAGATCCCAATTCCACAGCACCACCTGACCCTCCTTCGATGAATATTTCGTTAAGCAGATCTTCACCAAAACACTTCACTGATGACGAACATCCCATCAACGGTACCGTGGAGATCCCAATTCCGCGGTGTCGCCTGACTCGCCTGATGACGAACATCCCATCAACAGCATCATGGAGACGATGACTCCAGCGACTCCGGAAGCTGTTCGGTGATCTTCTCCAACGACTCCGCCAGCATCGACGGAAACTGCCGTCATATCAACCTGAATGGAACACCGTTCCAGCAAGCTTGGCTCTGAAGGTGAACAAGACCTCGAAGGCCGATGGTATCGTGGAGATCCCAATTCCACGATACAAAGCAACTCCTCCCGACGACGAATATTCTGATAAGGAGATCTTCAACAACTTCCTCCGATGATGAATATTCCATCAAGCATATTGTGGAGATCCCAGTTCCACGATATAATCAACACTCCTCCGATGACGAACATTCCATCAAAGATATTGTGGAGATCCCAGTTCCATGGTATCACCAACACTCTTCTGATGACAAACATTCCATCAACGGTATCGTGGAGATCCCAGTTCCACGGTGCCAACCAACTCTCCGACGACGAACATTCCGTTAAGGAGATCTTCAACAACATCTTCCTCCGATGACGAACATTCCATCAAGGATATCATGGAGATCCCAGTTCCACGGTGCCAACAACTCTTCTCATGATGAATATTCCATCAAGGGTACTGTGGAGATCCCAATTCCACAGTACCGACGAAAGCTCCTGACGAGAATATACCATTAAGGAGAATCTCAATCACAACTACATCAACTTCGGTGATCAAGACTCGTCAACGACAAGTCCAAAAGCCAACAAGCGGGAACATCCCCGATGACGCAGCAAAGCCGTCAACTTCAACTCCAAGCCGAGTGCTAACCGTGCATTCACCCAAGATCAACTACTCCAACGTGAAGCTTGACAAGGACAAGTTCAAGCGACACGGGCGAGCATAGCCAAATGTTAACGGCTGTGCTAGGCATTACATGGGCCCTGGTTACCCCATGTATTCTGCCGTCGCCAATCAATCCGCCATCCACCATATGCACGGTGAACCACGAAGCAACGAGAAGAAGAAGACAGCCCCAGCAGCTTAATCGGAGGTATTCCGCAAGCTGGCTTACGGATGTAATTAACCGGGTGTCCTTCCGAGGCCCGGGATCTAGAACCTGACGATCACCTGAACAAGAAGTCTAGCCTATCAGGCTACAGATGTCTAGCCAACCTGGCTACGGAGCGCAATACCAACAAGGAGTTGTACTTCATTGTGATGATGAAATATAAACATCCTTGTCCTCTTTTCTTTTGTGTATTTTTGATAAATACACTAGCACGCCCGCGAACGCGTTCTCACCGCGGAATTTGTGTGCGTCACAGAGGTTTCTCATATTTAGGGGGGCAGCCTAACCACTAAAAACCTCATAAATCTCCAACCCTAATCTAGTAGAGGAGCTTCGATGATGGCAATCAGCCAATCAGCACGAGAAGGAAGACATGGCTACGGGGGAAGGACTTGCGGGGTAATAAGGAAAAAGCAACAACCAGGAAGTAAGAAGAGCGACAAATAGGAAGTCCAAACAAAATCTAGAACAGTTCAAATCAAAATTTTCAGATATAAACTCTTCTCTTATATAGTACCCATATAAGTCCAATTGCATACATGATGTGGTATTTTTTGCATTGTCGTGAAATTTTTGAACTTTATAATGACATGTATGCAATTCGGTCTTTCCCAAAAGACGAGAAACATCTCTTTCTGACTCCCTTCTTTCCTCCTTCCCAAAAACCCAAGCCATGGATTTGTTATTGCCGCCACTACCTCGCAGGCCCATTGCTAGAGGTCTTTGAAAGATTTTGCGATAATTGACAATATATTTATATGAACTTGGTGTTCATACATCTAGATACATCTTGAAAAACAACTCTATAATAGATAACTTTTAAAATTTTATAAATAAATTGACCACTACCTCGCGGGCCCATTGCTAGAGGTCTTTGAAAGATTTTACGATAATTGACAATATATTTATATGAACTTGGTGTTCATACATCTAGATACATCTTGAAAACAACTCTATAATAGATAACTTTTAAAATTTTATAAATAAATTGATTTGTAATTAGTGTTAGAGGTGCATTTCGTTGACCGTATCAATATTCAAAATATCATGATTTTAGAAATCAAAGGGAGTATTAAACTTTCGAGACATTCATTTTATGCGCTCCGTTTAAATTTATAACGTGTGTTACTTTTACCATTGCGATGACATTGGGTGACACCACATTTTCGATAAAAAAGAGGTGCTGTAGAAATAGACTGAAATATGCATTTTCTTTTTTTTGATCTCCCGAGAGTCAACCAAGCTATATTTATCTCTCTTTTTTTTGAGCTAACACGCAGGATGAGCTTTGCCATTTCATTTAAGTAGGAGAGAAAACAATGTACAAGAGAGAAAAAAGGGGAGAGTGGAAGACGGCTTGGCCAAGGGAGAAAGAAACGACCCGGTGCAACGCACCAAAGGCCCATCGCAGCACAAGCACTGCCAACAAGCATGCCAACGCATGCCACCTTGGCCAGGCAAACACCTCGCCCGAAGGCTAGAACTACAACGGCAATGACTTGAGGCCGCCAGCAACGACAACACGGCTAAACAGGGGACACTAACAGCCAACCACCAAGACTAGAGACGACGCTTTCAGCAAGGGAGCGACGTAGACGCGACGCCCGTCGCACAAGAGTTATCACTCGAGAAGCTTTAGGGGCAAAGCGACCACCACGACGATGCCTCCAGGGAGGGCAACAATGCTAGAGCGTTGCCAACGCCGGCCCAAGCTGGAAGCCTAGGCAAAGTTTTCACCCGGAGCACTTGCCCTGAAGCCACACTGGAGGAGGACGAAGTTAGAGCCGACGAGAGAGCACAACTGCCACACCACTCCACCACTGCCCCGCGACGAGAGACGACGGAAGAGCCGGGTGACGAGGGATGTCGTTAATAAAGCAGCCCTCGAGGTGGAGCCGGTGATAACACATCGAAGCCACCCCTCCGCGCGATCCAACAACGCCCCCAGGAAGCCGAACGCCGAGAACCCTCGACAACACCAAACATCACTGCAGAACCCGCGCACCAGACTCGCAGACTGGCTGAGCCACCAACGCTAGAGACCTGCCTCCCACGCACAGGCGGACACCCATCAGCTGTCGTGAGGAGACCGACCCCGACCGTGACCTCTCCAGCAGAGGGGAGAGAGGAGAGGGGGTGGCTAGACCGGGCGCCACCTCATCAAAAGGGAGGGAAGGCCGGAAGAAGGTGATGACGTGGGAGAAGAGGGGCTCCCCCAACCATACCGCCGCACCTCCAAAGGAGAGAGAGGGAAAGGGGGCACACGACCCGGGCCGCAACACTCCAGAAGAAGGGACAGACAGGGGGTCACAACGGAGCGACAACCGTCAAAAGGAACAAGGCAACCGGGTCAGGAAGCGACGCGAAGACCTGGAGGGAGACTAGGCAGGGGAGAACCCCCTGCTGGTGGAACCGACGCCGTGGCCCGGCGACACACCCAACCACTAAGGGTGCCGCAAGAACGGTCGGTCGCAGTGAGCCGGAGCAGACTTCTGTCATACCCGCGCCCAAGGCCACCGAAACCGGCCATCGGCCAGCAGAGAGCACGACGACGCAGCAGCCATGCCAAAGCACCGCACCGCTGCCGACTGCCTAGGCCGCCATGCCGACCAATGAACCTAGTGCGCTTTAGCCACCGTCCCCGAGCAAGCCTCCTCAATGCCACACCGATTCCATAGAAAGGGGGGAACAACGCACGGCACGGGGAGGGCAACATGCAAAGGCGGGGAAGCCAAAGCGACGCCAAGCAACACATCGACGAAGGGCTGAGGTGGAGACCACACGGATGACGACGATGAGGAGACAAGGAGGCCGAGGACGACGCCCGAGACGAACGAGCTCCAGGGGGGTGGATCCATGAGCTAGCCCCACCCCCCAGGGTCGCTCGGTTCCATTCTCATCTATTTTTTATTTTCTCTCCGGATACTTTTTTAGAGGATATTTCATACGTACCTAACATGGTAATCAATCGGAACTATTCACTATCTAAACTCCAAATTTTAAATAGCATGGGTCCAACCAGCCCCAGCCCCTTAGAGCATAAGCGATGGCGAACTTTAAAAGTTCTTTGCAAATTCTACGTCTTCAAATTCTGAACTTTCTTTAAACATCCTTTCGAACTTTACACTACACTCTAAAAAGATTCCTCACTTTCTGAGACACTCTATCGTGCTGCAAATTTACAACACCATATAGAACTTCTACTAGCTTTGCTCTTAAGCAAATTTACCCGGCCTACTTTGTCCAAAAAGAAGTGTTAGCTCAGCCGGCCTAGACGAGCCAACCATTTCCTTTATTCAGCAAAAGGAGGACGAAAGAACCACTTCGATCGAGCTCTCGATGATGATTCCTTGAACAACCCCAGCTCCTCTGCATGACTAGCGCGCCAATCCGCCCATTTCCGCCCATCTCTGCACCCGCTCGCCGGCCGCGCGCCCATGCATTAACATTGACAAGGACGGCGCGACTTCAGCTCCGCCCATCTAATCATGATTATTATGATGTCGCTAGTGTGTATCTACCATTTATATATATCCGTGTAATCGACCTACGTACACACGGACTTTAGATTCGGACGGGATTGAATCACGCGAGAATGCTAAAAGCGCTCGAGTGCATTGCTTGGATGGCCATGGCTATGGCGGCCTTTGCTCTCGCGCAACCGCTGCTTGTTTATGGGGGGGTGGGGGGGGGGGGTTGTGGAAAGCTAACGATGGCATCGCTTGGAAAAGTGAGCCAGGGCACGCACGCTCACTTTTTCTGCTTCAGTTTCATGGGGTGGACTTTTTGTTCTGCGCCTGTGTATGTTCTAGCAGCATGCATACTGTACTGTGCTTCAGCGTTATGGTAGGAAACCAGACTGTGCTCATGTAGTCTGGAATATATATTTTCCTTAGAAACGCCTAGTGGAGCAGCGAAGGAGAGCACAGACAACTGCTACCAAGTCGCTTTTTTTTTCAGACAGTCAGACAATGTCGTTCTCAACCTATAATAATGTGTTTTTCCATTTTTCTTTATGACCATTCACTTAACGAGTGGATCCAACACAATTTGAAAATGCCTATCCGCTACTCGCCCGTATTATACGCGCCTGGGGGAGAAAAATCATCCGTATGCATCACGGACACAACGGATGTCTTGGCATTAAATACTTGAAAAGATGTATGCCGCTACACTGTCTACCACATGAACAAGAACGTAGCTGTAAGTGAAAATGAAGTAACAGTATGAGCCTGATGCTGCAACAGCTGCAGTAATTCGTCGGAGCGTGACGTGGGTGGGCTTGATCTCGACTTGACCAGCACCTGATGACCTGAACAGTGAAACAGACAATTTAGGATTTTGACACAAATGACAAGTTCCGACAGTCCAAGAAACGGAGCTCCCATATTGATACGCTTGATCAGGACGTACTGCTACTACTGGTATAATAAACGGACCCATAATAATCCATCCATAACACGGATCGGTTTAAAGGGAAAAAGGCTCCCCAACCACCTCCCATGCAGCCTCTGTGAGCAACCATGGGACCTTAAATATATTCTACTCGTAGTTTACTAATCTGGCACTTCGCCATATAATTTCTGTAATTGGCTGCTACTGATCATGATGCATGTAGGCATGTTTTATTTTTATTTTTTAAAGTAAAAAAGCAGGAGAATTGACTTGTATTAATTTAGTAGAAAAGTTACATTGTTAAAATATAGGGGGAGGTTTAGACGCATTCCCTCTAGATACGCGCTACAAAAAAAGCTAACTTATTACAAAACGGACGTCTGCCACCCCCAAAGGTGTAGGACCTCTAGAAGCAAATCGAAGAAGGTCATCGGCGGCGGCGCCTTCGAGTTGAAAATGCAATTGTTCTTTTCAAGTCAGAGATGTCATAAGGTTGCCATGTAGGCATGTTTTATAGCTCTACATCATTTTAGCCATGGTTGGCTGAATACTAGTATATGCTGATGACAGTATGACACCATCAATTTGGGTTTGGATTTCTTTTTCCTCCCAGGCTCCTCCTGAAAGACCCCCACAGAATTTATGCGGGGTTCTTGTTGGACAGGCTGTGCAAAATCAAAGCGTTCTAGGTAGAGGGGAATTCTGGGAGAAGCTACTGCATTTATGCCCCATTGAAGAGTTTGATATGATGATAATCACTTGATGGTTGAACAGTGGCAAAACAGCCTCCAAGTGAATAAGAATTAGACCTTGCGAATCAATACGGCAATAACTCATCGTAGTACTCCTGCAGAAAGATATTGCGGAGATGATGCACTAGTGTAAATGATGCTCAGGGGGGCAGGGTGTTTTGTAAACTTGTGTAATTTTAACGCATGCAATTAATGGACACGTAAATACTGTATAGTTCTTGGTTGTAAAGTCTACCATCTGAAATTAAATTGTATGGTAAAAATAAAAAAACAGGTGAAATTGAATCATTGGATCTCGTAGTTTCATTGGCCCAAGCCAGACAACCTATTTTTAAGGGATTGCCCAACGAAGTAACTGGGCAGAGGTTGCGAAACAACTCAGGGAAGCGGAGTTTAGACAAAGTAGCTAGTCTAAAATTTGTTCTATGTCTTTTCATTATTTTGGACCCCCTATTTATAGTGAAGGAGTAACTTTTACAATTTCCTATATTACCCCTACTATCAAGGACAAAGCCCGGGGGTTTGGGGTAAGAACACACCTGAGCCCAGGGCTAGGAGTCTAGGACCTAAGTGCCTCCACTGTCTCAACTAAAGCAGGGTTATAAAGGAGATTACATGGAGACTCAGTTGTTACGGTTCGTTCGCGTATACTTTTGCCAGATGATACGATTTTTTACGCCCGCGGCCCCCGTACTTGCTGTCACCTACTCACGAAAGCTTCACCCCTTCGCATAGCGGCTCCGGGGCATTTGGCTTCTTCGTTACTTTCTTCAGGTCGTCACCTCCTTTGGTCCGCCTTTGCCTCGTCCTCGGGAAGCGAGGCTTCTTTCAGGTCACCACCTCCCTTGGTCCACCTTTGCCTCACCCTCGGGAGGCGAGGCTATCTTCGGGTCACCACCTCCCTTGGTTCGCCCTTGCCTCGCCCTCGGGAGGTGAGGCTATCCTCGAGTTGCCACCTCTTTTGATCCGCCTTTACATCGTCCTCGGAAAGCGAGGCTTCTTTCACTTTGCCTCGCCTTTTCCTATTTCGCAGGGATGGGTGTTCCCCTTCTACAACACGTAGTATCTTTTGAGATCAAGCAATTCTCTTTTAAGCCTGGAATCACAAAAGGAAAACATTCCCACCACAACAATTATTTCTTCTAGGACAAATTATAGCAAATGCAAATGCAAAAAAGGCAGCATTCAGAATCAACGGATTTTACTTCTCCTAGGATCATCAATTTTCCTTGTTTTCCAGTGGGTTGGTTTGGACGCACAAGCTACATTATTTACATCAAGAAAAAAACTACTCCCTACATCCCACAAAAAGTGCACTTTTAGGATTTTTTAGATAGATTAGCAGCCATAATAAATGACCTAGTTGCCTATAATTAAAGCTGTCGACACCTATACGCACGCACTTTGGAAAGGAAAAACAGACAATTAGAGCATCTCCAATGGCTACCGCCGGATGCTGGCTATAGTGATGAGATGGACATCCATCTCAGCCAAAAAAATTCATTTATGGGCCCCACAGAAATTAATTTAATCTTGCCATCAACAGCACTAGCGAATCATGCATCAAGGAGCATTCTCCCATTGGCGATCCTTCGACAAGAAGTCGCTATCGCTTTGGCGCTTCAGCTAGCGCTAGCGCTTAGCCAAATTAGTTTCTCTCTCTTCCATCTTAGCAAAATTTCCTATGTGGAATGCTTATAGCTAGTTGACTGTACCCCATTGGAGATGCTCTTAAGGTCATGCTCTTTTAAACTGATCTGAACGGCTGAACAGCTAAACGGCTGAAATGACTGAATTTTGAGAGCTTCTCGAGATAGTCGCGAGATTCAGATTCATTTCGTTTGACTTGCTTTTTAAAGCGTTAGGACCCATCTTAAAAGAGATATTCTGGGGAACAGGATCCCGTCCGGGCGGGATCCGAACGGGATCACTCCCCGCACGCCACGTGTCTCCTTCTTCCCCGCGTGCGCCGTAGAGGAGGAGGAAGAAGGAGGAGCCAACCTCGTTGTCGCCACCGTCGACCTCGCCGTTGCCGCCGTCGAGCTCGTCACCAGCCGTTTGGGTTAGGGTTTGGGGTGGGGTTCGGGTATAGATTTGGGTTGGGAAGGCGGGGCGGCGACAGTGGCGGTGGCGCCGCCGGAGCCAGAGAGGGGGTAAAGGCGGTCGGCGGGCGGTGGAGTGGGGACCGCACCTCACCCTCTCGATTAGGGTGGGTGGCGGAGTGGCCGACAGCAAGGGCGTCGTCTGCTGGGGCAAAGAAAGGAGGCGGTGGGGGGGGGCGACGGAGGTGCGTGGAGCACCGTCGGGGCTACAGAGGGGCGGAGAAAGGAGGCAGCGTAGTGCGCGAGAGAAGGGGAGGGATCCCGTCGGGGTCCCTTGGGACGGGATCATCTTAAAAACAGCGAAAAACGGATTTAAAAAACTCAAATCATTTGTCTTTACAAAACATAGATAACTCGTTAATTGTTAAGCCATTAAGCAATTAGACTGAAAAGAACATGTCTAAATGTGCATGCACCTTGAAAAGAATAAAAAAAACAAGCAATTAAATGTTCATGCACCTTCGAAAGGAAAAAAAAAGCAATTAATCAACCAAATCAATACATCTAGATGGTGCAAAAATTACTAATGCTCTTTTTGTGGGGATGGAGGGAGTACAGATTTTACAGCAGCAGATGATCCTCTGCCGATGGCTGGGCCCCCGATTCAGTTCCCTCACCTACCCAAAGACGGCAAGACTAGCATCAGCCCTCGTCAGTACACGAAGATGTTTTTCTTTTCAGCGTCACAGCGTCACATCGATGCCAATGCCATTGCCGAGCCAGAAGAAGCAGTAAACAATCGGGCTCGCAGCAAACCGTTTAACAGCGGCGAAGACTTTCGAGAGGGCAGCAGTTAATACGGCGTCTCACATCCTCCCATAAGCCCGTTGCTTCCTTCCTTCCCAATGCTATTTTGTAATCCAATCAGGTCGCCGCCATAAAGAGACTCTCCGCGCGTACCACTCTGAGCTCCTATCCCAGGAAGTGGAGAGAGAGAGAATGAATAGAAAAAAATCACTACATGGAGGAGTAGACAAATGGGAGTTGCAAAATGTGAAAAGGGCAGGAAGAAAATCAGGAAAAGAAAATCGGATTTGCTAAAGAACATGCGATTGTTTTTGGAAAAAGTCCACATTGCCTCCCTCAACTATTGAAAAAGTTTACTTTTTCTCCCTCTGTGTTAAATGGGTGAGATCTGGCCATCCAATCTTACATCGAACGGCCATAAATAAGTTGAGGGAGGAAAAATGAACTTCTGCAATAGTTAAGGGAGGTAAATTTGACTTCTTCCTTGTTTTTTTAAACAGTCAACTTTTTTTTCTGTTTGTTACATTATTTTATCAGATAGTGAAAATTAGTTTTATCATATTAAAAATCTTTACATACAATTATTTTAAATTTACATTCATTGATCGATTTGTCGTTGATTTATATAGATATTTTCTTTTTAAGCAGTCAACTGTTTTTGAGTTTGTCTATATTTTTTCACTTAGTTCGAAAGTGAAAATTTAATTATTTGTATTAGGAAAAATTTTATGTGTACGGATTGCCAACAATTTTTTTAGAAAAATTAATTGATCGGTTTTTTTAAAATTTTGCTTGAAAATTGGTTTGTAAATTTGTTATGGTTTTTGGACTAACTATATGGATATATCTATCTGTCTATCTACTATATATATAAAGCAGAGTTAAACAGAGCCACCACATTAATCCTAAAATCCTAGAAATTCACACGTTAATCGAAAAATAGTAGAAGTTCTAGCGTTAATCATAGAAAAAAGAAAAATATACATCGTTCAATATGGATACCATTATGTAAATCTAACGGTCAATATTAAAGAGATTATAAAGATAACTACCGAACCTAATCTAATATATTAGAGAGATAAACTCTAATATATTAGAGATAGATTGTGAGTTGTATATATATATTAGTAAAAGTGCCGGTCAAGAAAACCTCATTAAGAGGAGATTAACGAGGGGGGTAGTTCGCTGCGTGTCTTCAATCAAAGCATCAGCCTCGGCTCCGACAGAAGTTTGAGTTCACTGCGTCTTCTTATCTTTGTGGAATACAATCAAAGCATCCGGGATAGAGTTTTACTTGATTGCTTGCTTACTTTTTTTCGTGTATTGGATTGATTTCTGATCGGATAGAAAACCGAGGAAGCAGACTCAACCGCCATTAAAATCCTGATCAGTGTGCTTATTTACTATCAAAACAGTGCTTCATAATTGATAAAGTATCCATCCATTTGATTATATATATTTTTTTATTTTGTGAGGAAGCATTTGTAAAGGCAAACGGAGCCACCATGTTAGTCCACATCACCCAGATTATTTCAGTCATTCGATCAACGTTGGGACCAAGTTATAACGGCCTAGATCAATCAAAGAAATTATCACATAAATCAAAAAATAAAAGATTTATGCCGCTGATTTTTGTGGGACCGGATTATAGTGGCTTAGATTAAAAGAAAAATATTAGAAATTCAGATTTAACACTAAAGATGATATAATATGATTATTTTAGTTGTTCGATCAACGGTGGGATCAAATTATTAATCAAAGAAATTCTCACATAAATCAAAAAGATAAAAGATCTATGCGGCTTAGATTGAAAGGAAATATTAAAAATTCATATTAAATACTAAAGCTGATATAATATATTAGAGATAAACTCTAAATCCGATATAATATATTAGAGATAGATTATGAGTTAGACATAAACTCTATATACTGAAACAAATCTAGCCACGCAAACATGCGGGCCACCTCCCTCGTTTTATAGATTCTAATAAAATTTAATACGTATGGTTTTTTAGTTTATATACTGTATTGACTAGTCACAAATAGATAAGAGTAAATTGCACTTTTGCTTTCAAGTTGGATGAAAATCTCACTTACTTCTAAACTTTGTTTTGTCTCATTTGGCCCTTGAAGTTGTGTTTGGATGCCACAAAGCCCTAGAAGTTGGCTCGGTTTCAAAAAATTAGCTCAACGTTGCAACTTTAAGGGCAAGTGACAAAACAAAGTTTAGAAACTAAAATGAGATTTTCATTCAACTTCGTAAAAAAGTGCAATTTACTCAATAGATAACTATCAAAAAATCTAAAAAAACCACCTCTCTCATCGACCGGTTCAAGAAAAAAAAAAAAGGTTCTTGCCACGCAGAGCGACCGAGCCGAGCGTCGTTATAAAGCCGCAAGTGGCTTCGCTTCGTTTGCCCCTACCTCCATGATCCATCACCGGATCACCTTCGCCCTCCCACACAGTCTCTCTCTCTCTCTCTCTCCCCTCGCCCTCCCCTACTAGTGATAGCCCACAGCAGCGTTCCTCTCTCTATAGAGTCTCTCTTCCTCATTACTCGCTCATAAAGGAAGAAGAGAAGAGAACAGAGCACAGCAGAACAGCAGAACAGGGGAGGGGAGGATCAGAGGCAGAGCCGGGAGAGAGAGAACACGGAGGCAGAAGAGAGAGAGAGAGAGAGTGAGCTCCGTAATCTCGGACCTGCGCCTGCCTGACTTTTTACCACCACCCGCGCGGCGCGGCCAGCCACCACGCTGCTAGCTCCGATAGCACAGTAAATCCCGTGGCATTCCATTCCTCCTTACAGCACCCTGCATTTACTGCCGCTCATCGCTCGCCCGCGCGCGCGCGGCCGCGATCTCCAAATCTTCTCTCGCAGAAAGGTTGGTGCGTTGTGTTGTGTTTTTTATTCGTGTCTCTGCGGTTTCGCCGGTCGGGGCGTGGTGTACGTATCCGTTTCGTTTGTGCTGTTTCTGGATCTTGATCCGACGTGCTCCGTCCGACCGAACACAGCGCGTCGGCGGCCTGAGACGGGAAGGGCTGGGCGCGCAGGATGGTGCCGCGCGAGCAGGCGGACGAGGCCATCGTGGCCGACGGCAACGGCAAGGAGGAAGAGGTCGGGGTGATGGGCGTCGCCGCGGCGGACGGCGGCGAGGAGCTGGGGCAGCACGCCGGCGGCAAGTTCAGCATGAAGAGCTTCCTCTGGCACGGCGGCTCCGTCTGGGACGCCTGGTTCAGCTGCGCCTCCAACCAGGTACGGCCCAGAAACACAGCTGTAGCACACTCACATATGACACATGCGCCATGGCAGGAGCATGGAGTGACATGAACACATGTGTTCTTCTTCTTCCTCGCGTGCTCGCAGGTGGCGCAGGTGCTCCTGACGCTGCCGTACTCCTTCTCCCAGCTGGGGATGCTCTCGGGCGTGCTGCTCCAGCTCTTCTACGGCTTCATGGGCAGCTGGACCGCCTACCTCATCAGTGTCCTCTACGTCGAGTACCGCTCCCGCAAGGAGAAGGAGGGCGTCAGCTTTAAGAACCACGTCATCCAGGTACCTCACCTCATCGCCTGCCATGCCGTGGCCATGCCATGCTTGCGTCTCTCGCCATGTCGCTTCTTCGTCTCCTCTTCCTCCCCCCATCGCTGATTCTTTATGAACGGATTACCGTTTCCATTTTTCCGGCTTTACCAAAACGCCGCTTTCTTTCGGTTCCGTTTGGTCGTTTTCGATCCATCCTGGCTGTAAAAATGCCGCCTTTTGTGGAGGAAATGGGACGGGGTATTGGATCCCCGGCCCCTGGCTCATGCTTGCGTTCAGCTACATATGCGTGCTCGAGGCTCTCCTACACTTGCTTGTCAAAGCAAAAGTGGGACAAGCTGCATATATGAAATCCTTAATCCTTCCTTGTTTATAGCAAAAACGAGCCTCTTTATTAACCAAGTAATTTTGCCAAAGCGCGCAACTAGAATTAAACGAACTGCGATTTGAGGGTTAAGAATGAGAGAGAGAAAAGTTTAATGGAGGTGAGCCTGTGATGTTGACCAGTGGTTCGAAGTGCTGGATGGGCTCCTGGGCCCGTTCTGGAAGGCGGCCGGTCTCGCCTTCAACTGCACGTTCCTGCTCTTCGGCTCCGTCATCCAGCTGATCGCCTGCGCGAGGTCAATCCTTTTCCTCCTCCCAAACCATCACTCTCACTCGTTTCTTTTTTTTTTTAGTAAAATCACTCCTCTACCCACCTCTGTGGCTGTGTACCTGTGTGTTATGTGTGTGTGGAGGAGATTAGCCGAGCTGAGCTAAACATCAAACATTGTATTGGGTTTTGCTGGTGTTGTGCAGTAACATCTACTACATCAACGACCGGCTGGACAAGCGGACATGGACGTACATCTTCGGCGCGTGCTGCGCGACCACGGTGTTCATCCCGTCGTTCCACAACTACCGGATCTGGTCCTTCCTGGGGCTCGGCATGACCACCTACACCGCGTGGTACCTCGCCATCGCCGCGCTCCTCAACGGCCAGGTGAGAGAGAGAGTGAGGAGTGAGACGCACTCTCTCGTCCACACACGCACAAGCGTTTCGTCCCTCGCCGTCGTTGTCCGCTCAGAGCGGTCATCGTCACCAGCCATCTAGGACAGCTACTTGATCATGCTTCGATCACGTACAAGTACAATACATGGTATGCATCCAAACTTGAGCTTTGCAATACGTAGGTGGAAGGCGTCTCCCACACCGGCCCGACCAAGCTGGTGCTCTACTTCACCGGCGCCACCAACATCCTCTACACCTTCGGCGGCCACGCCGTCACAGTGTAAGCTTGCAACAATAACCCTCCCCACAAACAATACATATAACTTGATAACTATGCTTCACAGCTTCAGTTGTTACTTGTTAATTTAGTACTAGTATATAATGTACTTAAGTTAGCAGAGTAGTGTACAGTAATTAGTTATCTGAACAAGTGAAGTGGAGGGAGCTTTTCACCAGGCTGCAGCTTTTGCCTGGCGATGGGGAGGACATGTCCGGGTTGGAAATCTGGTTCTGGTTTCCATTCCATTGGTCCCCTCCATGGCAGTACTTGTACCACACTGGAACAGTGTAGTTAGACTTAATTAAACATAATTGCAGTAGCTTTGCAGCTGGTACTAGCACTAGTACTGGCAAAGCTTGGCTCCACGGCGTGCAGATCCCAATGAATTGTAGGGGCACATGCACATAAAAGAATTTTTCCTAGGTGGTGCGCGGTGGGAACCAGCTGCTTAATTTAGCTCGTAATTACCATTAGCCGATTCGATCGGCCCATAAAAATGTAGCGATCCAGCCGCTACAGTAACACCCCCATCGCTACAGTAATACGAATTTTCCCTCCCAGTGCATTTTTGCCAAGCCCGGTTTGCTCATGTGCATAAGTGACACTGGTGAGTTGATGCATCCAAAAGGCATATATAGGAAGTAGGCACCTAGCACACGCAATGATGTCTATAGCTGAAAAAAGAATTTGAGATGTGTGTTGGTTACTATGCGTTAGAATAGACCCCTTGTGAGACCCCTTTATTCCCATTGCTCACTTGCTGCGCTTAATCTATTGCTCGGATTATTGATGTCTTTTTGCCTAAGGATGATTAGAGGCCATGCGAGGAATAATGCGATTTAGTGCGGTTTTCAAACGCCTCGGTCGTTAGTGGGCGCCGTTGGGTTGCAGATTTTAAAGTTTATTATACTCCAACTCTGAGCTTGCCAATTTGCCATGCCATCAGCGATCACGGTGGTATTACTAGCAGTAGGAGTGCTGCTTGTTCTAGCGGTGAAGGATGGAAGTGCTTTCCTTAAGCTGAAGTTCCTGGTTTGGTTCAAGTTCAGCTAGTGCGGAGTTCACATCAAGCGTGACGAAATTCGGTCCTAATTGCCCGCATCCTAGGGTGGAATGATAAGATGCAGCCATCCATGGATTGGGACATTTCGGTGCCAAATCATCTCCTTTGTGATTCCGTTTACCTCACTATTAGGCTAGGCTAGCATGGGAAAGTGTATTAGAAGCAGACGGGGCTACTTTAGTACTAAGAATTGCATCCTAAAACAAGGTGGCGAGTGTCTTTGTCCTGGTGAGCTGGTCGCAGGCGAGCAGAGTCCAGGTTGGTAGTTACTGCTCTGCAAATGTGACATGAGTGAGTTGTGACCATTAGATTAGCATCAGTGGTGAGATCTCGCGGTAATCAAGCTGAGCTGGAGCAGAGTTTTGATGTGATTAGTAGGATAATGGCAACGGCATTGTTTGGCCGTATTTGTCGGCTCCCCTATCATTTGACCAGAGGCGCGTGCATGTGTTGGCGAAAGCTTGCAAGATTCCCCCTGCCGCCGCGATCTTTGCGAGTATCCTGCGTGTGACTAGGAGAAGCACTAGTTGCTTTTGCGCCGTCCTTGCTCGATCGCGTATCATTTGATCCAGCTAGAGTCTCTGCATCATTGACTCGCATGTGCCGGCCGATTGAGGCCGTTTTGTCCATTAATTTCTTGAATCGTTTCGTTTTTTTGTTGATGCATTTGGTGTACGTTGATTGATTTTTCAGGGAGATCATGCACGCGATGTGGAAGCCGGCCAAGTTCAAGTACATCTACCTGCTGGCGACGCTGTACGTGTTCACGCTGACGCTGCCGTCGGCGTCGGCCATGTACTGGGCGTTCGGGGACGAGCTACTGACGCACTCGAACGCCTTCTCGCTGCTGCCCAAGACGGCGTGGCGCGACGCGGCGGTGATCCTGATGCTGATCCACCAGTTCATCACGTTCGGGTTCGCGTGCACGCCGCTCTACTTCGTGTGGGAGAAGGTGATCGGCATGCACGACACCAAGAGCATGTGCCTGCGCGCGCTCGCGCGCCTCCCCATCGTCGTCCCCATCTGGTTCCTCGCCATCATCTTCCCCTTCTTCGGCCCCATCAACTCCGCCGTCGGCGCCCTCCTCGTCAGCTTCACAGTCTACATCATCCCCGCCCTCGCCCACATCCTCACCTACCGCACGGCCTCCGCCCGCATGGTAAGCTATATCTCACTTCCGTTCCATGCATGCGCCCCCAACGCACGTAGATGCTGCTCCTAATTGTGCTTTCTTAACCAAAGATCATAGAGCTAGAATTAGTACTACGACCAACAGTAGTACTAGGTAGCGCCACCCACAAATGCAGCCATGATCCATCATGAACAGTGGCAGGATTGGAACACACAGGCAATGGAATAGACAGTGGAGATCTGTGTAGAGCAGGGGCGCGCAGCAGTTCGTGTTAAATGCACAGGCCGGCGGGGGCCCGCGGCCTACATGGGCAAATCCCCAATCATTGAATCCAGCCAACAACCACATTAATTCGACGCTGGGGCGCCGGGACCCGACAACGATATGGATCCCTTCGCGACGCCCGCCCGCCCGCCCGTCGCTTTGGCGCGGCAGGTCGATCTCCCCTAGCTCGGCCTGTTGCCCACTCAGCCTCTAGTGATGGTCGTGTCAGTTCTAGTGTGCTTTCTGGCGCAGTACTGCTGCTGGTACTGGATATGGTGGCTTGGTCCATCCGCCGGTGAGCTAGCCAGCAGCTGGTCCCTGCCTGCCTGCCGAGGCGTCGAGACGAGCCATCCATCCGATCCACGCGGCACCGCACACCGTGCGCGACGACGGTCGGCGTCGCGTCCCGACGCGTGTCGCGGTGGTGCCGCGCCCCTGCTGATGTGGGAAGGATGCAGTGCTGACGCTGGCGGCGACTAGCCTGGCCGGCGGACGAGGCCGTGCCGCACGTGCGGAGGTGAGAGGCGGATGGCGATGGAGGGTTTCGGCCGTGCGCGCGCGGGGTGTGGGTTGATGCGGGGTTCCTTTCCGGCGCGATCGATTTTTTTGCTTCGGCTTTGCGAAAGGAGGCCCCGTCGGAGTCGGACGCGATGGCTGCGCTGCACGGACGGGGCACCGTCGTATTCGTATCCGCCATGTTTATCGTGTACGGTGGTGCTTGCGTGTTGTTGTGGCCACTTGCCTCTGATGAGTTTTGCTCTGCTCGTTTTGCAACAGAACGCGGCGGAGAAGCCGCCGTTCTTCCTGCCGAGCTGGACGGGGATGTTCGTGCTCAACGCCTTCATCGTGGTATGGGTGCTGGTGGTGGGGTTCGGGCTGGGCGGCTGGGCCAGCATGGTGAACTTCGTCAGGCAGATCGACACGTTCGGGCTCTTCGCCAAGTGCTACCAGTGCCCGAAGCCGCCCGTCCCGCCGGCGCCGTCGCCGCTGCCGCACCACTAGCGCCGCCGGCCGCCCCGGAGTGGACCGTGACAGTGCCCGCCGCCGTCCGGCAGTCGGGAGCGAGCAAGGAGCTCCCGCCCTCGGTGCGGCACAAGGCGCAAACAAGTGTTCCTAGGTTTTGGTCGCCTTGTAATATACAAGCTTCGATCGATCTCCTCTCCTTAGGGTGTCGCACCATGGTAGAGCAGGGCATGGGTCCCTACGATCTCTCGCCCCGGACCGTCCGTTGCCGCGATGCTTTCCCCTCGATCCATTGGTGTCCTTGTGGTTTGCTTGGCTTGACCCCATATATATGTGATATATGGTCGTCATGGCTTATAAGATTTTCAGCTCATGTGACATTTCATATGATGATGATATAACATGTCGATGCTATATATAGGGTTCTTTTGCTTTCTTTTTTTTTCCTTTTCTGGTGGAGCTTGGTCCATGCTGTTTAGCGTGAGAAATTGTAATGGACGATTGATTCCTCATGCTAGCTAAAGGCAAAACACGTGCTTTTGTTTATTGCTCTGGCTTTGGATGGATGTTCTCGTTGTAAATGTACCAATTGCTCGCTGTGGCGCACCGCGCGACCTTTTGGCTCGTGCTGCTGCCTTCGCCAATCGATTAAAGTTTCTTCGGTGTTTTTTTTATGAGGTTATTTGAAAGGACCACACGACACAAGATTTATTTTTATTAAATACTCCCTCCGTTCTGAAATGTAAGGCATATAATTTTTTGATAAAGTCAACAAATGTAAACTTTGACCATTAATTTCTTTCATATTATATCATTAATAACAATAAAATTAACATCATATCAAAGTACTTTCAAATATGAATCTAACTATATCACATGCATAACATTGAACATATATGTTCCTAACATAATTATTAGTCAAACATTCTAAATATTGACTTTTTAAAATACATGCACGCCTTACATTTTAGAACGGAGGGAGTATATTTTTACAAATATTTTAACAATAATCTCTCAGTTTCATTTCCAATCGTGACACTTTCAGCTACTCGACTAATCATGAGTCATGACGTGGTAGATTCATCCGGCCAGTGGCGGATGCAGGATGAAAATCAAGGTGGGGCAAGCCTAATCCCAAATCCGCATCCAAATTGAATCCTTTCCTCTTGTCTAGCTCATTCGGCCTAAACCCTTACATATCCATCCGCCGACAACCTCTAAAAATTAAGTAGTCTAGAACAATTTAAGATGGATTAAGATGCGGAGGGGGGGGGGGCGGACCTTGAACAGGTGGTGATGCTCCCCACCGGGTGGAGGTGTGGAGCCGAGCCCGAGACGTCTGCCGTGGAGGCCGGAGGGGTAGCAGCCGCGCTCGCCTAGATCTTGTCGGACACAGAGGGCGGCGGCCTTGCCGCCGCCGAGGCGCCTTAGCGCTCGCCTTCTTTGTCGACCGCCCCCAATCCCATGCGACGTGCGCGGTGCGATATAGAGAGGGGAGATACCGAGAGAGAGCGATACAGAGAGGGCGGTGAGAGAGCGATACAGAGAACGGTGTTGTGGCCTTTGGAGATGTGGGTCGAAGTCTAGCCATTGGTTGAATTGCTCCATTCGGCCCTACGTAGAGCGAAATTAACTAGTAATCTGGTATAAACTCCCCTATACTAGACCTAGGGCATAGGGGTCCAAAAAATCAAGCTCGGGCCGCGACCCTGCCCTAGTGGTGGGTCCGCCCCTGGATTCACGTCACACCATATTGCTTGGTGTGGTCAAAACTTCAATGCTAATAAGCAGGTCAGCCGGCAACTCATATCACACAATCCACACTGAAATTTGTAGAGGAAGATATACCGCTTTGCATGGCATGGGAGCTCTGTGGACACGCTCCTGTCCAAGATAACATTTAGTGCAAGACTTCATTATTGCAGCGCATCATCAATGATAGCTGATATTAGACACTATAGTTGACTCTAGATATTGTATCGAATTAAATATAAGAAAAATATGAAACAAATAATGAAAAGGGGTGTGAGGGCATGTGTAGTGCAGCCCTAAATCTCTGGCTCGCCCCGAATTCTCTATTCATTTAGGTCTATGAAAAGCGAATTTAAGGTTGGGTCAAAGATTAGGAGCTAGCAATACACATGCACAGAATAGCGGACAAATAGTGACTATGAGACCTAGTTTAGGATGTCAATGGTGATGGCCTTTCACTAAATATATAGATGTCAGTGTAGACATGTGGATTCATGCATTTGCCATCCTAAAACACAAAATTATAGAGATACCACCAAGCTTGCAAAAGATACATTTATGCAGGCCCGTTGATGGGGCTGTGCGAACTGTGCTTCTGCACAAGGCCCCATTTGAGATGGACCCCCAATTTTCTAAAGCCTCGTATGCTTCCTACGGGCTACGGTCTTTGCTTCTTCTTGCTTCCTTGCGCCTTCTTGTGGTCTTTGGTCTGGCTTGCTTCTTGATTATGCACCTCAGCTGTGAGACGAGGCCCTTCCCAACAACCCAAGGCCCAAGCGGCCAGCCCAGGAGGCCAGGAACAAGGTTACGTCTATACGAGAGAATCTAGAAAGGAAACCGAACAGTGCATCTGCTATTGCATCTACGGAAATGAGCTTTTCTCAAGTTGTTGAAATCCTACCTGCGTTCTATTAGACATAAGAAAGACTCAATGGGTTGGCGACAATATAGCACTGGAAAATGATGTCTTCCAGAAGATTAATTATGAAGATATAATTGAAGATTTCATTTAAAGAAATACTAGACAGATAATGCTCTTCGGTAGAATATCAGGTCAGTCTTTTCGCATTAATATTTGATATATTTCTAAATATTGTACGAAAAAACATATATTGAAGTTATATAATTGAGTGAAAGTATGCCCTAGTTATATTAGAAATATGATTTTTCTAAAAAAAATTAAGACCTCATTATGCATTTCACTCTAGGGCTCCAGATTCCTAGAGACGGCCCTGCATTTATGCCACTATGCAATATGGAACGACTCTTAATTACCCTTCCATTTCCTCCCGCCCCTTTATCTCATCCATTCATCCTCCACCCAACCGTGGTTAGGACTTAAACTGTCGCCACCAACAGCCTAGTTGGAGCTTTATCACCGTCGAGCTTGTGATGGCAGGGCCTTAGTTCCTAACCAACACCATGCTTAGGCCCAGACCTAAGCTCTCCATTGCTGCCATGGACATGACTGGCCCTAAGCTCCCACCACTGCCATGGATGAGCATAACCCCAAGCTCCCTTCCCTTTTTCCTGCGTCGGGGAGAGACAATGCTAGGTTTGAGGAGGAGGGAAGGTGGGGAGGAGAGAGGAAGAATCTACAGTGACTGCTCCAGCAATTTCCGGTGGTGAGAGGAAAATGGTAGCAGGAATAAGACTCGAGGGTAGAATGCTATTACAAAATTATAATGGCACACACCTAAATTAGCCTTTTAATATATCATGAGTTGGTCACGTTTTTATTTTTTGTAGTAATTTTTCCCAAGGATCTAGCTGTTTATATTAATAATGTGCTGGTGCTTTCTCTTCATTTTGTAAATGCTTCAAACCTTGCGGCAGAGTTGACAATTTTGTTATCAATTGTTTTTATCCACAGGTTCGTGAGAGATTCTCACCCAAATATTTCAAAGAAACATTTCTTCTTTCATACTTTCAGTGTAAGTTAGTTATCACCCATTATATTTGTTGTTTGTAAAATTTTATTGATCTCTTAATTTTGTTATACGACGGATGGTTGGAGAAGTGGCCAAAATAGCAAGGTAATTACATGGAAAAAGCAAAAATTTAGGTCCAGAAGGCACATAGTGCATTACTACTATACCAGACTGATCTTGTTAGTAATTGCATACCACCATTTCGTATTAATTTTTTGTTGCCAGTACTAATTGATTGGATTCAATGCAGCTATTCTTCCCTTCTTTATATGATGACCACTGTTTTGTATTTGTTGTTGCCCAAGTTCGTATTTCTAAATTTCACAAGACTATTAAGTTGCTCATTGTTAATTTTTTTCCTTTTTACATCTTTTTATGTTGAACTATAATTTTTTTATTCTATTAAAATTTTCATGAAGTTTTGGTCTGTTTACTGCAACATGGAAATCAATTTCTCAAAGTTTCAGATTGTGTATAGACAGTTCCTAAACAGAAGAACAAGTACATTGTTGAACACGAACACGACAAATAGACAAGTAAAAATAGCTTTGAACATAACTCTATCACGGTCCATCCTACTTACGTCAGTTATTTACATGTGCTCTCCTTCAAATGAACTTTGGAGTGACAGATTGTCACACCGTTTTTTCTTGCGTGGATGGTGTGGTTAGGTTATGCCACGCCATCCACTTGTGTATGACAGCCGCTAGTTCACTAGTTGACCTGCTTGGTGTGGCAAGCTAGTAACTTTGGCTATGCCAGCCGATATGGCGTGTTAAGCTATGCAAATATTCTTATCAAAATATTTTTTCTGGGGAAAAATATTTAATGAAAAAAATGCGGAGCCTGGGAGAAAGAAAGGGAGCAAGGTGGTCGCTTGAAGTAATGAATGGTGGTGGCGCGGGGTTTTGCTGCGGGTGCGGCGTGGGTCGGCGCATATCATAATGACCCGCATACTGAGCGTCTTTTTGTGAGGCCGAAACGTTTTGAGTTGTAAAGACGGAGTACTGGCGTTGCCCAGTGACAACATGTACTCAACCGACCTTGATTAGTATCCCGTCTTATCATACCATACTCATTACTCATACACTGGTGGGTGAGGCGAGCTCAAATTCAGGGATTATTCTCCACTAGTAATAGTGTACAATACATACATTATTGACTTGTGCAGCAACAACAGCATCGATACGGGCTTTGATTACAGAAGATTGTGCTTTAATTTGCCCATGTGAGGCTCCTGCGCTCTCCCCAAGCCCTTGCAAGTGGGAGATGGATTCTTTCTCTAATCCTCCCTCGGGCATCAGGCTTCACATGGAGAGGGCATGTGCTTTCTTCACTGGTTTCTCTCTCCAGATTTCCTTTTGCTGGTATCTGTGTTCTTTCTATCCGAGACGGGTAGGAGAAACTAGCGGTGGCACCAAGCATGTGGGTTGGAGTTAACAGCACAGATGTGTTAATCTAACAGCAAGTAGCCGTTGATGATGGTTTCATTTTGATTTGATTCCAGGGATGCAAGTCTCGAGCATATGTGTTATATGGTACAACTAGTGCTCCGCTCCAGTCCCATCTTTCACATGCGGCTGCCACTTGCCGTTGAATGGAATCCCAAGTGAAAAAGAAACTGCGATCGATTATCTATAAAGAACTGTGCTCGGTGCTTACTTCTGTTTGCAACAGAATTGCTGGTGATGCTAAGATATGCCGGAAACTAGTATGTCTGGCGTGCCTAATTTTCCACTCTCTCTCTCTGTCTGGCTATTTTTTACCAAGCCTTTCGTTTCTGGTAAAGGTGGACGATAGCTTTCTTCATAGGTGCAATCTAGATTCCACAAAACAGATCAAACACACACCAGGCAAGCATAACATGGAGTTACGAAGCAAAATTATGAGGGCAGGGAGTTGAGATAGCAATGTAGCATCTTTCCCGAAAGTTCATGTGCTTTTGGACGAAGTATCATAGCAGATTGCAGGAGAAAGCTTTAAGGATAGCTGATGGAAAAACGGTAAGCAACAGATGCTAAGGCTCAGCCCGATGGTAAATACTGCTGGTTCTAAGGCCATCTGACATCGCTGAACACCTGCGCTTCAACTCAAACTGGTCTAAACAACCAATGTTTTTAACCAATAAGCACAAAACATACCTAGTTTCCTCATTTGAAGACAGTAATTCAAATGTTCACTGTCAATGATGCCAAAAACACATCCGATGGTCATCAAGCATAGTAGTTCATGGACAAGCAGCAAGGATTCCAATGAATAACTCCTCGGTACATGTTAGAACCAATGACAGAACTACATGGATGTCTAGGGAAACAATTTTTGCCCTCGCTGAGACAAAAGCACCACCAATCAGACAAATGTCCTTCTAGGATTGAATCAGCTTAACCAAAACCTTGGAATTCCTGAGTCCCGTTCTGTTGCAGCATTATTGTTAGGCAGCCTCTGTATTCTGGTTGAGAACTCGTTAGCCTAGGAAACAAGGGGAAAAAAAAGGAGAATCAACATCAATTTTGCATCAGCATATGAAACCAACTAATGCCACCAAATAATCACTATTGAGAAACATGAGCATAGATACACCTAACATCATGTACCAGGGAAATGATGGGATCAAGTTCCTTTGTTTTTGTTCAAAGGCAAGATCTCACCATGTAAAGATACAATAATGGCGAAATGCTGGATTCAAATCAATAGTATGTAAAGATGCAAGGAAAGGCTTCCAGAATATATTCAAAGAAAACATTCTGCCAAATAGTATCTGTTGAAAAAATTCCTAAGCTTAGCTCGAAGGAAGGATTTCTACTAAATTATATCACAATCCAAGAAATACCATTCTGTTGCACACGTATGAATATTATTGCTAGCACCTATATCCTCAAATAATATGATCGTTGGGGTGCAAAAAATATATTTATAATTAAATGTAAATTACCGAGAAAAATAGCTGAGCACAAAGCAAAAGTGCCATCTTCAAAAATTCATCAGAAATCCGAAATAAAAAATGGGAAACATGCCATACAAAATGAGTAAGGCCCACAACGCAACAAGCATTTGCAAGCTTTGAACATGTGAGGCAAGAAGTCACAAAAAAAATTAAAAATAAAACATAAGCCAGTTATAACCAATCAAGTAGCCTGACCTTCTCATCAATCCACATTAGCGAACGCAGTTGATTGTCCAGTATCCGAACAGCAACATCGAACGGTGTCATACTATCAACAGCCTCTAGCTCACCACCCTGCATTGGATAAGGAGACTCAGGTTGTGCTCACCACAAGACAAACACTAACCTTAGTTTACCTGAGTTGCATTCAAGGTCTGAATGATGGATTTCACTTGTTCTGTCATATGTTGCAATTCATTCTCCACAACTTCAGCTTGCTCATACCTTCACATCGCAAAACAATTTGTTAGGGTCATTTCAAGTCTGCTAATTCCCCCCCAAAGTGTGATGTATTATTTTTATCAACTGAAGTCACAATAAATACAAGAGCAGAGGCCAACATATATTTGAACTAACATTGTATCTCTTGCAGAGGAGGCCTCATCTTCCCGAAGTAACACTTGTTCATCCTGGAATATTCGTTCTGCTTCCTCCTCCATGCTCTGTAGAGCCTTGTCCACCTGAAATTATAGAGGCAGATGTAACATCAAAGGTGAACAATTTTAACAGGCTTGTAATGTTCGGCTAAACATACTCATCTCATCTAACTGCTATAGTATTAATCTAGTACTGGTTACCAAAAAAGATATTGCTCAATGTGGTTGAATTTGAACCTATGGAGGTAAAAAAAAAGCATCTGTATGACTTCACAAGTCAAGACCGTAATTTTAAAAACCAAGCAGACTGCCGGTTAAACAGAAGAAAAAAAAAAGATGACTACAGCAGCTCGGTTTGGCTCAGGGACTGTCCACACAATCAAACCAGAAAAAAACCATTCGAGACGCCTGGTTTTTCATGGAAACACCAGCTTAAAAAAAATGTGCAAGGGGTGAGTGGCTGTGCGAGCTCGGCCTCGCCTGTGCGCAGATTAACAGAAGCGCAGGCAGAGGGGGGAGGTGGGGCTGTATGCAACAGACAGGCCCCAGGCATGCATGGGGCAGACAGGAGGCAGATAAGGCCATGAGAAGAGAGAGAGGAAACTATTAATTGCCTATTAGGATTAATTTCTCAGCTAATTGGATACTTGCATGTAGGCTTATCCTCTGGTGTGTTTTACCTGTTTTTTCCCCTAATAGCTCATGCATTTGAGAGAGAAGGCTGCATGATTTTCCCAAAGGGAAGGAATTAATTAAGTTTTTCTTGGATATTTTGGGTTTTTTAACTTTTTTCTTGAACAATCTAAAGTTCATAGAACGAAAAGAAGTTTTTTGAAGGCCCTTATCCTCATTACGCCTAGCATTTAGTGGGCTGGGTATTTACCTTATCAACTAGCAAATCAATAAGGGCTCTATTTGATTTGGCACCGGAATTGGCACCGGAATCGGGCTGAACTGACTGTTTGTCAGGCTACTGTTCTTCTATTCTAACCGGTTAAAACCAGTGGTTGAACCAGTGAACCATGAACCAAAGCCGGGTGTGGTTTGATAACCAGTCCGGTTTTAAAAACTATGGTCAAAACTATGGCATATACCAGGGAAGTTAGCAGTTAGGAAGATCATTGTGTTAACACGCATATGCAATGAAGATTCTTGAATCTTGACAACTGACAAGCATAAAATCCTCCTTTAAGTCGAGCCGAACCTCACATCAATGAACAACAATCAGCTATTCAGCTTAACTAATGGACGATTGACAAAGAAGGCAACATAAAGGTGAGTCTATGATAGCTAACTAACACTATGTAGAAACCTAGAGTCCCGGAGGAGCTGATGGGGTAGCATATAGGGAATTGCAGGAAATTAACTCAATGCCATTTGGAGATCAATTACAATGAAATTCAGACAACTAACAAGACCAAACCAATACAGCGAAGAACTAAGCTTATCACTGATAGATAAGAAAAAGATGATGGAAGATTTGAAACTCATACCCACCTCTCTCTGATGAGTTTCTATCAACTCAAGCTGCCGCTCCAAACTTGTTTGTGTTTCAACAACTTTAGCCACTTCAGCCTACAAGAGAAGGAAATAAGTGCTAAGTGCGAACAATTGCAAAGAAACTGCTATGTACTGATCTGACCTATGTGGTTTCTACATATATCGTAAGAGTTCAATAGGCACCAACTAGCCAATTACTCCCTCCGTTTTTTTTATTTGACGCCTTTGACTTTTTGATACATCTTTGACCATTCGTCTTATTCAAAATTTTTGTGCAAAGATGTAAAAAAATAAGACATATTTAAAGTACCTCTATTGATAAAACAAATCACAACAAAATAAATGATATTTACAAAAATAATTTGAATAAGACGAATGGTCAAAGACGTGTCAAAAAGTCAAAGGCGTCAAATAAAAAAAAAACGGAGGTAGTACTTTTTTTTTTCCAGTGCTTTGAAAGGTGCTAGTCGGGTGACTGACTGGTGCCTAGTGCCTAAATACTGCCTAGCACCTAGGGCCGATTTGTAAAACACCATCTTTTCCCTATAACAACTGGTAGTACAATAGGTACCAATTTCTTTTCTTTTCCTTATAAAACCTAGTAATCCCATAGGTACCAATTATTTTACCTTATAAAACTAGTAGTTCTATAGGTACCGATTACTATAAATTTCCTTAAAAAAATCAGTAATAACAATATATATAAATAACTTTGGGCAGATGTGTCCTGTTAAGAAAATTGAATGACCTGTTTAGTATTGCATATCCGTTTGGATACTATCATTTTAGCTAGCGGAACACAAAACAAACTAATGATTAAGGCAGCACCATGGCATTCTTATCCTAATTAATGAAACAATCAAATCTCCTTTGCATTGGTCCAATATGAACAGCACAGGTTGTTGAGAGGGTGAATATTTATATATGTACATATCAATATAATATGGGCATTAAGCATTATAGGAAAAAGAATAACTAGATTGTAAAAACACAAATATTTGAACACAAAGCCTGGGTAAATAATTTGGACCTGAGGTAACACTGGGTATAGAGATCAGATCAATTTATTTTACCACTGCAGCACATCAACAAGATCTAGAGTTTCCATAGCAAAAACAAGCTAAAACCTCAATAGCATTATGCAACTTTTCCAACAACAGTTATTTCACTTTTGGACTCCACATCCCTGTTATGTATATGCTATGTCATAAATATCAATGACATTAATGTACAAGGCTCAAATGAACGCAGGCACACAGCTAGGAAAATCAAATCATCTAGTCCTCCGCTGTCAGAATGTCAGCTCATATTTGACTAGTGACAATATGAGAGTTTGAGCATGTAAAAATACAATGAGATTTAGAGTTCAATAATCAATACATGTAAAACTAGCTGCACAGCATACCTCTAGCCTTATTAGAACATTCCTGTTTTGCAGAATTCTCCGGTCCCATTCAGCTATTGCAGTGGCATGTTTCCGAAACTTTGTAGTACGATCTTGAAGCTCATTGTTCCAGTCCCTAATAATCTACAGTAAGTGTTTCCATTAGAAAGTCTATAAACTGAAATGATTCCACGCTACTTAATAAAATAGAAATAAACCACAATAGAAGATCAATCAAGCCTTGCAGTGCAACATCTAAAGCAAGTGCAATAGTAAAAATTGAAAACCAACCAACTGTAATTGAAAAATATTTGCAGTACCTCCTCAACACCTTTACCAACAATTTCTGATGGAAGTTTCGGCGCTTGGGATGCTGCTGGGGTGATGGCAGTAGAAGATGAAGGGCTATAGCCAGGACAAAGGTCATGGAAAATGTTAAGATCTTGCAGCGCAGCTTCAGCAAAATATAATAATAGATATAAATCAAGGGAGCTTGTCCAACCCAGTGCTGTTAGCTTGAACAGCTGAGGAAGTTGCCTGACTGGCGCTAGTGCTGGTGACCGATGTGCTTGCAGCTGTACTAGAACCACCTGTGGATTACACCCACTTAATACAAATCACATCACCAAAATATACAAAGTGACCAGTTGAAAAACAAACAAAGCAAGTTTTATGCGCAGGCACAATAGACCCAAAAGGCCCATACACAGTACCCGCGACACGAACAGTACCCACGATATGGATTTGATTAGATGAGTTTGTTAGGGGTTAAATAAGGTTACTTTCTACAGGTCCAAGTTATTCATCCCTATAAAAGGGACGGTCATTAATCTTTCTATTTATCCAATCAATGAAGTAAATGGCGATCTAATCTCAATAGGCGGTGGCTTCAATTAACAGCCCAGGCGCTAGCTTCAATAACAATTTGTCTTGCCCAACATAAGGGCCATATCTATTTCTGTTGTACACAACAGCAAGCACTATATTCAAAACATTAGCAAAAAATGTGTTACAGAAAAGAAAATTTAACAACAATACAGAAACATATTGGGTCCTGCAATCATGGTTCACGAAGCCGTTAGTCACTAGTCAGTCAGCAAGCTAGGGGCTAAAGGTTAGATAGGACTGATTTAGAGATTAATCAGAAGTAATCAGTAATTGCTGCTATGTAGAGAACTACCAATTAGAGAGTAATAGCGGATTAATCTGGATTTTAAGAACAGTGCCTACAACATGATCCAATGGGGTGGGCTGAATATTGATATTATGAGCAACAAACTAATTACTGTTACTTGCATGTGAGTGAATTGTTCGGAACAAAAATGTGAGGCACCGCGAATGAGACAAACTAAAACAGACAGGACAGAAAGAACAGAGAATGAACAAAATTGGGTCCTGCAACGATGATCCAAAGTAGTTTGAGATATTGATATTATAAGCAACAAACCAGATAATATTACTTGCATGTGAGTGAAAATTGTTCAGAAAAAAAAATTGAAGCACAGTGCATGATGTCATGGTAATATTGAGCTAAACTAAAAATAACACGCAGAGTTGAACAGCAAGTAGCCGAGTACAAAGAATGAACAAAAAGATAAAAGATCACCAAACAGACTTGACTGAGTTGCCGTAGTCGAGGCAGAAGCTGGTGTAGTTGCCTGCAGGCTAAAATTAGGAAATGATGTTGTGGCGGTTGAAGGAGCTGTGGTTGTCATGGCTGCGGGTGTTGACGCGCTTGTGACAGTGGTGGTAGTGGCTGTAGTTGCCGCCGCAGATGATGGTGATGGTGCTACAGCAAAACTGAAACCGCTAGCAGAGGAAGCTGGTGCTGGCACTGAAAATAATGACCCCGACGTTGCAGGGGCTACAGTACCTGCCAGCACAGTGGATGAACTCGCTGCAGAAAGAGAAGTAAATGTGGGTGTGGAGGCAGCAGAAGATGCAGCCTGTGAAGAGGTCGAGGGGAAACCAATGAAGGGCGCAGTCCCCGGCGTGGTGAGAGTGGTGGATGCACTCTTAGGGAAGGAGAACGCAGGGGTGGGAGAAGCGGATGAGAACAAGGAAGGGGCAGCGCTCGCCGTCGTCGTGCTTGCTGACGACGGCGTGAGGCCAAAAGACGGAACAGAAGCGGTAGTCGATGGCGAGGACGAGAAGCCAAACGACGGCGCAGTCGTAGCAGTGGTTGCTGTAGCCGAGACGGTGGTGGTACTGAAGAGCGGCACAGAGGTGGTGGATCCAGACAACGCCGTGGTGGCCCCAAACCCTACAGCCGGCGCGGAAGCCGAGGCAATGGCGGTACTTGATGCGGCGGTCGCAGTGTTGAATGCGAAGCCGAATGATGGTGTCGAGGAGGCGGTGGTGGTAGTGGTGGTGCCGGACAAGGATGTGCCAAACCCGAAGCCCGTGGCACCGGCGGCGCCAGAGAAAAGGCTTGGCGTGGATGCAGCGGAGAAAGCGGCGGCGCCGAAGAGACTGGGGGTTGTGGTGGCAACGGAAGCGGAGGTTGCGCCGAAGAGACTGGGTGTGGCCGCCGCGGAAGAGGTGGCGCCGAATAGGCCCGCGGTGGCGGCGGCGGAGGAGGTGGCGCCGAACATGGTCGGGGTGGCCGCGGCGGAGGAGGCGGCGGCTCCGAATAGGCTCGGGGCGGACGTGGCGGAGGAGGCGGCGGCGCCGAATAGGTTAGGGCTGGCTGCGGCGGAGGAGGTGGCGCCGAATAGGCTCGGGGTGGTAGCCGCAGATGTGGTTGTTGTGCCGAAGAGGTTGGGGGTTGTTCCGGCGGCGGAGGAGGCGCCGAACAAGCTAGGTGTGGCTGCCACGGTGGAGGCGGCGGGTGCGCCGAATAGGGATGGGGCGGAGGCGGCGGCGGTGGTGGGCTGCGAGAACGAGAAGCCAGTGGATCCGAACCCAAAGGGGGACGGAGAGGAGGCGGAGGCGGGCGCGGAGGCAGGGGAGGCTCCGAAGAGGGATGAGCCAAAGGCGAGAGGAGCAGATGAAGCGGCGGCGGAGGAAGAGAAGAGGGAGGAGCCGAAGGCTTGGGAGGAGGAGGATGCAGCCGCGGCGGGCTGGGAGAATGAGAAGGCGGATGGGGCGGTGGAGAAGGAGAAGGGCGACGACGTCGTGGATCCCGCGGCGGCGGCGGAGCCGAACGCGAACGAGGTCGCCATGGCTGGGGGCCTGCGGCGGAGGGCGAACGGTCGCCGATTTGGGCGGATTTGTGGCAGGGTTTAGCGTGGTTTTGCCGCTGTCTCCTCGGCCGCGCGTAGAGCATCGGAGTATTAAAGTGTGCAGTAAAGGTTGCGAAAAAAAATATAAAAATAGATAGAGCGTGCAGTGAATAATATTACTCCCTCCAGTTTGATAATTCCTGTCGTTTTAGACATGATCTCACATACCAAGAAAATATTAAATATCTAGTAGTCTTTATATGGTCGAATAAATCTTTGTAGGCTTAGTGGTTCTTTCACTTTCCCATGAGTTAAATGTACAGGTTTGAATTTTGATCTACACTTTATTTACATGCACATCCAACAAATGGTTCTAGGGCCACGTAAAGTTTTACTTGCAATCAATGCATCTTAGAACGACAGGAATTTTCCAACTAAACACAAAACGCTCCAGCGACAGGAATTATCAAACTGGAGGGAGTATAAAATGTGTATTTAGAGTTTTGAGTAGAGATGCTCGTCTGCGGTCGCTGCTTGGTGCCTTCATCCCTCCTCCCGCAATCCCCTCCCTACCGTTGGACCGCCGCCACCCGGCATTCCTCTAAGCCCCACGGGCACAAACAGCCCCCAGTCCCCAAACCTAACTTGCGCAGCGCAGCGGCGGTGAGGTAACGATGAGGTCACGGCGGAGGTGGAGGTCGCGAGGTGGAGAAAGGAGCAGGACGTGCATGGAGATGGAGGGCAGCGAGGCTCTCGCTACGGAGAAAGAAGACAAGGGTATCCCATTGCGCGAGATATTTTTGTTGAGTATTTTCTTTTTGAAATGGGTTTTACGAGTGGATATTGTAGAATATTGCAGCGTAGGCATTGTTATTGCTTTTCTAAAAGTTTTTTTTAGAAAATTCCTTTGTATGCTATTTTAGAATTTTTCACTTCAAACACAAAACCAAACTAGGACTAGAATGTGTTGTTTCTATCATGTTTACTTTATTTACCTTATTTTCAGCAATTTCATCACTTCCAAAGATCAAATTGTCACTTTGTAAAAAATGTTTGCAACGGTTATATGCATCCCTAGTTGGTAGATATGTCGGGAGTTTTCTTCTATTTTCTAATAAAAAAGATCAAACTATCTATGGCGAAGAGTGTTCAGACAACGAGAGGCTGAAACTAGGAAAGAATAGGCGATATGAGAAATAGAGATGGATTAGAGTTGAGCTCAGGCTACGTGGGCTCAAGTAAATATTCTTGCAAATTCTTATGAGGACTTATAAGTTCATTACTCTTAAGCTGCTAATGGGTTTAAACCCAACCCATATCCACCCCACTCCATTTTAATAAAACTATTTTTTTCTACCTATCCCACCCCACTTCATTTTTATTTGAACCCACCCAACCCATTTTTCATATAAACCCAAACCAATCTAGCTCACACCTCTCATATGGGTTCAACCCATTTCTCAACCCATTTGAATCCATTTCTCAACCCAATTTTTTATGAAGATTAGATTTTATTAAGAAAAACACCTTAATTTTTTTTACTAGACCTCGCGTTCACACTAAAAAAACATTTAACTTGTTTGACTTTTTTGTCATAACTCTATACATCTGGACGCAACTTTGTGTCGATTCGCATGGCAAGAAGAATAGATGGACTCACATGTAAAATTTGTTGCTTTTCGATAAAGTTGATCTGTTCAAATGCCTACCGGCTTTCGAGTCGGGCTTAAAAAGCCGGTTCCGCGGGACTAGGCCAAGCCGGTCCGGTCTGACGTATTTTCCTAACCCGAAGCCCAGCCCGACCCAATGCTATTTCGTGTTTTCTTCGGACCGGTCCTAGCCCGACGAGCGTGCTCTAGATTGAAGCCCAAGCGGCTAAGTCGGCCTGATTAGGTTGGCCAGGCTCGGGCTGCCCATGGCTAAGTCTATTATAAAACAGTTCAGTTTTTTAATAAAAATCTCACGTTCACACCATAAAAAATAATCAAAATTGTCTAATTTTTTGCTATAGCTCTGCATATCCAAAAGAAACTTTGTGCGAATTGATAGGTCAAACTGAATGGGTGGACCCACATGTAAAAATTTATAATATATTATAGAACCCATGTGAATTCATTCCATATAAACCCGTGGGTTGAACCCATTTGAACCCAAACCTTTTCAAACCCACCGCACCCCACCCTAACCCATTTCAACTTGAAACACACCCCAACCCAACCCGTTAGCAACATCAACACCATTTCCACCTATCCAAATCAGCCCATTCTAAAACTCAACCCATTCCACTCCAACCCATTAGCACCCCTAGTCGTGCCTACACTTATCGGAGTGTGTGTTAATCTGGCTCGGGCATTAGAGTTTAGAAAAAAAAAAAAGGCGGCACCAAAATTTTTAAAACTACCAAATTCAGGGTTGAAAACACCGACTTCTAACTCAAAAAATATTTGGTTATCGACACTTGCCAAAATCATTTGGTCGTGCGTGCACACGAAAATCACTATGGTTGGCTTGAAAAATAATTGTGGTTAGCTCTAAATGGTCTGAACCATACGATAAAGAAAATATATCGATTTAATCCTTCAATTATAGTACTTAACTCATTTTTGTTCGTGAAATATTATTACCTTGGTCCTAATTTTTTGAAAACCGGGTTCGCTGCACTTTTGCTTCGAAATTTGGAGCACAACGAAAACTAAATAAAGCTTGAAAAACGATAAAACAAATTACATGAAAATAGAAAAATAAATGAAAAAACTTTGCACGTCACATTAAAACTTGTGAGGAACACACGATGCATCATAGAGAAAGGAGTGACTACAAACATTAATTAGATGACATTCCTCATATGACTTGAAGGACAAATAGATACTCCCTCCATCCTATTTTGTTTGTCGTTTTTGACTTTTATACACGCTTTTGATTATTCGACTTATTCAAATTTTTTTTGTAAATAGCATTTATGTTGTTATAATTTGCTTTATTAATAAAGGTACTTCAAACATGACTTATTTTTTTTGCATGTTTGCACTAAAATTTTAAATAAAACGAATAATTAAAGTCGTGTCAAAAAGTAAAAAGTGTCAAACAAAAAAAACAAAGGGAGTATTTTATAATTGTTTTCTCCCCTGCACCTGATATAACATTCTAGCCAGTGGAAGTGCTTTGTGGAAAAGAAAGTCCATTTTTTTGTCATGCAACAAAACAATGAAGGTATTCTTTTACGAAGCCTATAGACAATCTTCCCATTTAAAGACGTGTGTATTTACCTTAAAATTGATTTTCAAAATCATTCAATTCAAAATTATTTGTACCTTGATGTTTCAAGAGGCTTCACAACATTATCTTGTGGCTCTACCTTGCTGTTTGCTTGGATGTGCATAATTCAAGATGCTTGTCTTGGAGGAAAAATGCATTGCAGCTAAGGGACGTCGGATGGGTTAGCACCACCCAAAAGGCCGAAACATAGTCAAACTGATGGGCCGTTTAAGGCCCACAGCGTCCCGCGTGGGCCGTCGGACGTGAATGAAGGATGTTTTTAGAGGGAGTCCGCCGCCGCCCGCTGCCCTCCCTCCATTTGCATTAGCAAACCCTCCGCCCCCAGCGCATCGAAAATTCGAAGGGTTGTGTCTGAGACAAAAATTTGTTGGTTGCCAATCTCCAAGTGAGGTTTTGAGGGACATCTGCGAGCTGAACGACGAAGCTCAAATTTCCATCTGTGTGTTGCTTTGGGTTTGGTGGTTCAAGAGAAACACAAAGGTTCATGGAAGCCCTTCGGGCCTTTGTGATGACACTGTCCATCTAATCACTCTTAACAGCCTGGATTGCATAGAGTTTATCAGACGTGGTAATGGGAATGGCGTTTGTAGGGTTGATAAAAAATGGGAACCACCAAAGGAGGGTTTTGTTAAAATTAACACGGATGCTTCTTTTGCCGACGGGTCAAAGGATGGTGGTTGGGGTGTGGTGGCCAGAAATGAGAAGGGCCAACCTGTGTTTATGGCAGCTGGTAAACTGGAAAATGTGCTTAGTGCTTCCCAAGCAGAGGCAGAAGCTTGTCTCCATGTATCCTTATAGCTCAGGATTTGGGCCTGTCTAAGGTCTTGCTGGAATCTGATGCTAGGAATCTGGTTTCAATTCTGTCTAGTAAAAATGAGTACAGAGATATGGATGCAGTGATTGTTGAAGAGATTAGAAGCGCTATGCTGATTGGTTTTAATATTGCCAAAGTGGGGTTTTGTTCAAGGGATTGCAATAGTGCGGCTCACAATTTAGCTAAGATAGGTGCTTCTCACGCCGTGGGGAGTGCTACCATGTGGCCGGAAGATTTTCCCCTGGACTTGTCTGACGAGCAACCAGCGGAGTCTGGGTGCTAAAGTGAGGGCTCCTCACTTCTTCTTAAAAAAAAAATAAAAAATAAAAATCGAAGGGTTTGTGCCGAGCGGATCACCCTCCCGTCCCCTTCCTTCGGCCAGCCTTCTCCATCCCCAATCTACGAAACCCCAATCGACGACCACACGCCCAGTAATGAGCAGCGAAGAGCGTTGGTGGGAGGAGGAGGACGAGGAGAGGTGGTATTCGAAGGATCCCACCCCAACAAGACAGTCAAGGAGGACGAGACGCGGTGGGCTTTGACCTACTGGGCTGATCGCGCGGAAACGGCCAGGAAGCGTGGTGATTTCCCCGGTCGACCGCCCTTCGAGATCCTCTTCTACCCAGGTATCTGCTTGTGCCTGTGCTGCTGCGTAGGGTGAGGAGGAGGAGAGGACGATGGATTTGATTGTCGTTCCCAGCAATGTATGTATGGATCATCGCTCGCTGCCTGTTCTGTGTTCTGTAGATCTTTTTGAGAGAGCATATGGATGGGATACCATACTGCCCTACTTCCCGGCAGATTCTCTGCCCGTGTACAAGGAGTACCTCAGTGGCTATTACGACCACAACCACAAGAACGAACAAGATTACAAGACGATGATCATGGGAATGGCCTGGCAGCTCTAGCCCACTGGGTACCATCCTACCGCCCTCCTCGCACCTTTTTTTTTTTTCTTTGGTTACACTATAGCTTCATCTTCTGATTACAATTTGCGAAAAATGGTGGTGGTGGTTTCAAGTGTATCGAGACGGAGGGCCATCTTATGTTTCTGTGGAAGCACCACCCTAGAGTGTCCACAGCTGATGATCAGGCCCACATCACCCTTATTAGTGACAAGATCACCAAGCGTGCACTTGATTTGACTAACTCGACGGAATGTGATTTTCCTGCCGCCGCCATTGCTTTCAAGGTATGTCCCCAAGCATCCCTACCTCTAGCATACCATGCCAGCTCCACAATTTGGACGCATGCTCATTGGTATGTTTATAAATTTGACTCTTTTGTACCAACTGCAAACCATGTTTCAATTTCAAGTGTATCACCAAAGAGGCTGAGTTGATGTGCGGCTGTCTGTTATCTGGGATTAATACGGCCACCTACTTCATTGAAATATGCAATCTGTGCGCCCTAACCTTCATGACGTACAAAGGGCCTGAATATAAACCGGCCGCTGCCACCATGATGGTATATGCCATGCCTCTACCAAAACAAACTGTCACCTACATAATCTGCAGTATTAACTTGTTGATGTTTATGAACTTTTTGGTGTTGCTTCCATATTTTAGGCCATCACGCAAGAGGCCAAGTTGATGTGTGAGTTCCTGAAGAAAAAAGATGTGGACTGTAAGGACAATAGTTCATTCAACACTATCCGTAATTGTACCTTGCATGCAATGTTGCGCATTTGTGCTGAATGTTCTGCTGCGGAAGAACCTACTGGGTATGATCTAGTAGCATATTATTCTTGTTGCACTGATACTTTTGGATTATCATTATATGCAAGACAAGTATTCCATACAGAATCTGTTATCTTCGCTGGCGCATAGTAATGTATTGTTGTGCTCTACTAGTAGGGGCAATTCTGCTGGAAAATTGATCATTGATGAATCTGATGGCGAGAACTGTTCTGAGAAGGAAAATATAAAACCAGACAACCTGAATGAAAGGAAAGAGATAAATCAAAACAAGGTAGGTACACTGAAAAAGGCCAAAGTAGAAGATTCAAAGATAACTGCTCTGCTAGCTCAAATGTGTTAAATCTTTTATGGTTCTTTTGTGGAAGTACTTACAAAAACTGCATCAAATAATAGCACTGTTTAAAGGAGGACCTAGTCATAGCTGACAACCTGCTGAAAAGCGCGCAACAAAAGGATAAGGTAGAAATTTCAAATGAAATTACGTCGCTTGCTGAAATGTGTTAACTTTTTATGGTTCTTTTGTGAAAATACTTACAAAAACTGCATTGAATAATTATATCGCTGTTCAAAGGAGGACCTAGTCGTAGGTGACAACTACTGGAAATCGCGCAACAGAAGGATAAGGTAGAAATTTGAAAGGAAATTACGTTGCTTGCTGAAATTTGTTAACTTTTTTATGGTTCTTTTGTGGAAATACTTACAAAAACTGCATTGAATAATTATATCACTGTTCAAAGGAGGACCTAGTTGTAGCTGACAGCCTGCTGGAAATCGCGCAACAGAAGGATAAGGTAGAAATTTCAAATGAAACCTTGATGAAATGTGTTAGCTCTTTTATGGTTCTCGTGGAACTCCTTTCAAATACACTTATTATGATGGATTTGGTGACAAGGTGTTGGAGCACGATGTAGCGGGAAGGAACAAGATGGAGCATGGGTTCAAGGTAGACATTTCAAAGAAAATTGTGCCGCTATGCCAAGCTTGTTTACTTTTTTATGTTCCTGATGGAACTCCTTGCATACTCATTTTATGTCAGCTGGGAGATTTCTTGAAAGGTCGGTTAAGTCCGTTCGAACCGAAAAAGTTTGGTGGAAACACAATTGAGAATGAGTCAAAGGTCAGTAGAATTTTGGTTACCGGTGTACTGTTTTAGACTTTAAAGTCTTGAGCATTGCACCATCTTTTAAATTGATCTTTGATTTGTAGACAAACATGCCTCAACCTTTTTATCACTATTTCATGACTAAACATAAGTGCATGATAAAATGATTTTCTGATATACGGAGCAATACTGTTTTGCTGGTATAGACCACGTTATATTTTTCTAATCCTGTCGTTGTATATATATGGTTGAATGGGGCCCTTCCATAGCTTGTCTTCATGGAATATTCACCTGATAACATGGTTAAATGTTTTAATTCTAATAATTTATTTGATGCAGCAGGGGAACCGGAAGGCAGGATGCTTTAGTTGGGTGGTACCAGGAATGATCAATGAAGCAGCAATCCATGATGGCTGAAGTCTTTATCTACTAATAGCTAGATTTCTGGTTATCCTTAACCATCTCCAGAAATGTCGAACAAGCTATTTGCGCCTTTTGATTTTTTGGTGAAAACCTAAAAAACTTATTGTATAATGATGGTTCTGCATAATTGTACCTGGTATGTTTCTATATCAAACTTTGAGGTTATGTTTTTTATTCTAGATACTTCTATTTAAATTAGTGTTTTAGTTTTATTTGAGTTTTAGAATCCGAACCCTAATTTGCTTCAGAGGTTTTTTATTTGAGTCAAATTAGATTTATTTTATTACCGTTTTAGTGCAAACAAACGGAACGAGGCAGAGTGGATGTTACACAGGGTAGTCGTCGCCTATGCCTAGGGGCCAACGTCTAGTATCGTTTGACGCGTTTATCTTTTTGAAATATCGTTCTGATGGTTTTGGATCGTTATTGATGTGCTTTCGATCGGATAGTTTCGTTTCTGATATTACCGGGATACCGATGTAGTTTTCGTTTTCGACAATATCATATCGTTATCGTTGCCGGCAAAAAAAAATTGAAAGTGAAAGTGGTTGGGCCTACTACCGATCGTTTTCATCACTAATGGCCGCACATGACTCCCGCTGTGAAAAGCATGTTCTCTCTAGAACAACCCTCTCTCCACAGTAGCATCTAGGGACTATCAAGGGGAGAAGGGTGGAGGCCATTGGTCTCATCCAAGGTTTGTAGAGGCAACTAGGCGCACGCGACGCGCGTCTAGCCCGGGAGGAAAAAAGAAATAAAACGCGGCTGTGGCAGGGATCGAACCGTGGGCACCTGGCTGATGACTCCCGCTGTGAAAAGCACATTCTCTCCGCAGTAGCATCTAGGGACTATCAAGGGGAGAAGGGTGGAAGCCATCGGTCTCATCCAAGGTTTGTAGAGGCAACTAGGCGCGCGCGATGCGCGTCCAGCCCGGGAGGAAAAAAGAAATAAAACGCGGCGGCGACAGGGATCGAACCGTGGGCACTGGTCGAGAGCTCGCTCAATTAGCCAGTAAGGCCAAGGTGCCAGCATATTGCTTACAGAAGACGATGGCAACCGCGGAAAAAATTATTTTATAGGTAAACAAACTAATGGATGGTTGGATCTTCCTGACGCACGCGATCGGACGGCTGCGAGTGACGGGGCGACATGGCAAGCCGGCGGGGTGAAAACGAAGACGCGTGGCAGGAGGGGGCAAGCCGCAACCCGTGCTTGTACTATTTATAGATATAGATTAGACCGTTCTATATCGTGCATACTGCATAGTGATACGAATTGTGTAAGAATAGTGATACGAATTAGGTCATGGTTGCTTCAGTGCTGTTATTTGGGTTCTTCTACAAAACTCATACTTGGGGCCCACTGCTCGTGATCAGGTACAATAGAAACCATGTTTATCTATAATGATGACCTGCTAAGCTGCTGCAGAATTGTGCTCTACTAATTTAGATAGATCCATTTTCATACATATTTCTTTCTCTGCAAGTTAAGTTAAAAAGGATTATTATAAAGTTATTTAGACCCGTCGTTTGCCCAACTTCCATAACTTTATAGTGCATTTCACCCGTAGGTCCAGCCAGTGGCGGATCCACCGCCCGGGCAGGGGGGCAATTGTCCCGGCTACCATGAATGTTCAAAGGATTTAGGGTTCATCATCAAAATAAAATAAGTAAATCATATTTATTGAAAAAACACATAAACTATTCCGTCGAATTCAGATCAAATCCGAGATCACACGATATGGGGGAAAACCAAACGAGAGAGAGAGAGAGAGAGAGAGAGAGAGAGAGAGAGGCGGCACTGGATCTTGGATCCAGATGAGGTGAGGCAACGGTACCAGTGGTGAGGCACGGCAGCGAGGCGGCGCCAACGAGGAGGCAACAAGCGAGCGAGGCGGACAGAGGCGGCGGCCAGGCGGCGTCGTGGAGAAGCCGATGAGGATTCAGGCATCGGTTGGAGGACATCGGACAAGGCCACAAGGGGCCAGCAAGACCTGGACAGCCCGGTACATGTCCGGCCCATCAGTTTGTCGGGCCGGCCGAGCCTAGGCCCGTCCATGTTTGTTTCAGCTTAAAATTAAGTTGAATTTTACTATTTCAAATTTTGTTATTTTTATATAGCCAACATGTTGTAGTAATTTGTAGTTCTTCTCAATATTGTAAAACTATTTTTAGTTACTTTTTAAAAATTATTAGAGCACCTTTTGAAAACTCTCAATTTTTTTCTACATTAAAAATCCACTTTATTCAACGTTGAAATAAACAACACCTAAATTGTAGTTGGGCTGGACTTGGCCCCTTTTTGAAGCCCAATTGGTTTGGCCTAGATGGGCTTGGGCCTGGTTCGATGGAAGCGGGTTTTTTTAAGCCCGACACAGTCAGTGAATAGGTTCTAGTTTGAGCAACTGCTATGGTGCAGAAGTTTTTTTAAGAAACCAGCACAACACCTAAATCGATTAGTTAACATCACCAGCAGCCAAAATATAAATATGGTTTAAAAATTCTCGAGCCACACATTACGTATGCACATGTCCATCCTCATGTTGGCTAATTACCATAATGGTAATTTCATAGCTGTTAAATTACAAGTCTAGAAAAAAAAGCAACACAAAAAATAGTGAAATTATAAGAAAGTAATCATATGGTCGACTGGATAATAATTGTATTCGCATATCGAGTTGGTTGGTTGGAGGTTAGCTTTGCCTAATTTTACTACACCTTATGTTTAGAGTTCTTAATGAGGCGGGGTGGGACTAGGTCAAGTCTCGACTCGACGCGACCCGTCCAACCCATTCTCAACATCCGCCCTACCCCGACCTGACCTGGTCCCCGGATGTACAAAACCTTGACACGCCCAGGCTCACCGGTGCACCAGCGGTGCACTGACCCAAACCGGGGCAGAGAAATTTCTCATAACGTCATCCCAACCAAAGGCAATTAGGCATATAAAAATCCCATCAAATACACAAATCTAGACACTTAGGTACATGAAAATCCAACCACATACACAAATATAGTAATGGCGTGATAGTAATACATGCATCAATACGGTTAATGGGTTAGGCTAGACTCACGAGTAACCAGATCTGGGTCAGGTCGGGGCAAGCCTTAATCTGGACCTACCCCGAGATGAACCGGTGCAAGATGTCACCACATCAATATTGTATGGATTAATTCAAATAAAATAATGACATAATGAGATGTAGTTAAAAAAAATAGGTGTAATATGTATTGAAAGTCGATATTCATACTTATGCTAGAATATTCTAAAAATATAATTTTTATAAGTTATATTACATAGAAATGCACTATATGAAATAGAAAAATTATACACATTTAATTATAAAGTTGTTGATTCGCAAAAAATGTCACCTCATGCAACAATGAAATGTGTGCTCCGGATCCACATGTCATAGACACAACAGTGAAATTTTTGCAAAGTGGGAATTTTATAATAGTATTGATGCAATTTACCTTATGAAATATAAATATATAGAACTAAATATTTATTGTGTAGTATTATCTTTAATCAATAAATAAAAAAATAGAATAGAATAAGATAAGATATTTCTGGATATTTTTTCAAATATAAAAATATTGATTTTTCATAGATGATTCTAGATTTAGTTTTATATGGTTTGGATTGTGCCACATGGCGACAACATAACGATATAATAAGAATATAAATACATGCTTATTGTATCATCATATCCCGTCCATCACACTATATTGTATTTGTCGGGGATAAAATCACGGCCCATTGCCATAGCCCATTCCCTGACGGCCCAACCGAACAGCTTCCTAGGGCCCAGCTCCTTAGAAGGTTCTATCAGGTCCATGTGCATCTTGCCGAACAGCCTTTGAGTTGGCACGGTGCGTAATGGCCAAGACTTCGTGTTCGAGTCCGACTCGAACAGAGTTCTGCACGGCTACGTGAAGACCCGGATGTGGATTCTCGGATTGGAACAGGTGTCGTGATCCCCAAGAATTGGAGTATACTTTATCTACCTCGGGACGTATTTGGCATGATATGAGTTCGTTTCGATCTCATAGTTAGCCCGGCCCGATTATCCCTCGGTAGGTCGGTTGATCAACACTATATAACCGAGCCCCTACAGCGTGTAGAGGAGCGAAGCTCTTGCGTACTTCATCCTGTACACCCATAATCTCGCCGAGACCTGTTCTTCTCGTTGAGTTCTCTCTTATAATCCTCTTTGATATAAAGAAAGGCTGGACGTAGGGCTATTATCTCCCTGAGAGGCCTGAAACAGGATAAAAACCCTGTGTCTCCCTGTTGCTCGTTGATCGTTGTTCGCTCTGCTCGGCAGGTCTTCTATCTCCCTTTCTCAAGAACCTTAGTTGACTTGGATCAATATCCCAATCGTCGACAGTTGGCGTCGTCCGTAGGGATAGTAGATCAAGTCTGTTCGAGCATGTCGAACTCCTTCAGCAACCAGGAAACTCTTCCTGAGAGCTAAAACTCGGAAGGGCAGGATGTCACATCCCCTGTCAGATCGGATCGATCCCTTCGATCTCGATCGCCTTCCAGATCTGGTCCCCACGACGAGCCCCGTGCTCGGGGACTGGATCTCCTCGCACCGGGTAGCTCTTCGCTCGGAGCGTGTGTCTGGTCCCGCGACGAGCTCCTTGCTCGGGGACTAGATCACCTCGCACCGGGCAGCTCTTCGCCCGGAGCGCGTGTTTGGTCCCCGCGACGAGCTCCGTGCTCGGGGACTGGATCACCTCCCACCGGGCAGCTCTTCGCCCGGGGCGCGCATCTGGTCCCGCGACGAGGTCCTTGCTCGGGGGCTGGATCTCCTCGCACCGGGCAGCTCTTCGCCCGGAGCGTAGGTCTGGTCCCCGCGACGAGCTCCGTGCTCGGAGACTGGATCTCCTCGCACCGGGCAGCTCTTTGTCCGAAGCGCGTGTCTAGTCCCATCTCAAAGCTCCTTCCGGATCAGCAGGAATCTGCGAAACAAGTTGACGCCCAGTACATGCACGCGAACATCAGCGACCCCGGTACGTGTCCAGTTTTCCAATTCCTTTCCTTAACGGTGTTTTCCTTAAAACCTCGTTGCTCGGGTCCGTATTTAGCTGTTTATAAACCCAGGGTCGTCGCTGTACCCCTGCCTGGTTAATAAAGGGACAAATCAGCCCGGTCTTTCGCTCCCGTAGCGTTCCCCGCGTGCGAGCATGTCTTTTTATCTGGCAACGACCAGTGCAGCTCCGGTTAACCGAAGCGGTGCACCACCGAAGGAGTTCTGTTCATCGTAAACCGATTCTCATCGCAACAGGCATGCCCACCGTAAGCCGATTCTCATCACAACGGGCACTCCTGGCGTTGGTTCCGCACTTGCCAAGGTGATACCAACGCTGCACGGGTCCATGCCCGGATAAGATTTCGCCTCGCGCGTCTTGCCTGCGGCTAAGGTCCCGAGCGTCCTTAGCCACAGCGGGGCTGCACTTGCCCGCACACGTCTTTTTTATCCATGCTACGTCCTTCCTGACACGGTAGTCCAGAGCAATGCACCACCAACGGAGTCCTGCCCACCGTAAGCCGATTCTCATCGCAACGGGCATGCCCACCGTAAGCCGATTCTCATCGCAACGGGCACTTCTGGAGTCGGTTCCGCATTCGTCGAGGTGACACTAACGCTATCGGGGGACGTACCCGGGTAAAATTATGTCTTGTGCAGGTAGGTCGTCTTTAGCATGTTTTTTCTAAACTCGCTTTGCTTTCCTTAGAGCCTGTTTTTGCTCTCTTTTTCCTCTTGTTGGCTCGTTTCTTGTTTGTCTTTTGAAGAAATTCAGGAACGGGGAACTTCAGTCACCGGTGATGGTCGTGGCGAGGTTCCAGGCTTCCCCACCAAAACCGATGTCTGCATCCCTCTCTTCCCGAGCACGCTCCTCCCATGCCCGAGGACTGATTCACTTCACCCGCGTATGATTTTTTGCCTTTGCCCGGCACTGACCTTCACAGCTCGGCTAAGTCAAGGTAATGCGCCACCAACGGAATCCTGCCCACCGTAAGCCGATTCTCATTGCAACGGGCAAGCCCATCGTAAGCCGATTCTCATCGCAACGGGCACTCCAAGCATCGGTTCTGCACTCGCCGAGACAACGCTTACACTGTCGCGAGGAATACGTCATGGGTAAAGCGTTGATTTCACACGTTCTCTTGCGGCTCTGTCTGCATTGGGTTGTGGATCACCTCACGCCGGGCAGCCCTTCGACCGGAGCGCGCGTCTGGTCCCCGCGACAAGCTCCGTGCTCGGGGACTGGATCACCCCGCACCGGGTAGCTCTTCGCCGGGCGCATGTCCGTCCCGTGACGAGCTCCGTGCTCGGGATCGGATGGTCTCGTGCATCGTGCGTCTTCACCTGGTCGTACTTTCTGGTCCCTTTAACGAGCTCCGTGCTCGGGGACTGGATCTCTTTACCTGGTTCCTTTGACGAGCTGTATGCTCGAGGACTGGGTCACCTTCCCCCTCGTATACATTGTCTGCTCCTAGCACACGATCTACGTCAGGGGCCAACTTTCTATTTCCTCGGACAAGCTCTAACCCGAGAGGTGATTCCCTATTTTCGTTTATGCTTTCCTAGGTATCTTCATACCTGGATGCAGCAGCACGAGTCCATCTCGCGACTTGCTATGTTCATTCTTCCGGAAGATCTGATCTTACCGGATGCGGTGGTACGCTCTTCACTACCAAGAGTCCAATCCCTCCTTGATGACATTCAGCTTCAAGGAGATGATTCATCTCACTTAAGGCTGGGTACTCTGCTCGGACGGATGTTGTTTCCTGTTCGATGCAACAGAGTTGCTCGGCACTGGGCGGGTTTTTATTCGGTCCCGAGTAAGTTTTGTTCGGTTGAACCATAGCATGTTTGGTCACCTGTTGCACGTCTTTGTAACAGGATAATTGCCCTCTTCGTGACTTAGAGTCTCAAGAGGAAGACCCCACTCTAGTGAGTCCTTCCACTTGAGTCTCGGGGGCTAGCTGTCAGCGATAAAATCACGGCCCATTGCCATGGCCCACTCCCTGACGGTCCAATCGAACAGCTTCCTAGGGCCCAGCTCCCTAGAAGGCTCTATCAGGCCCATGTGCATCTTGCCAAACAGCCTTTGGGTTGGCACGGTGCGTAATGGCCAAGACTTCGTGTTCGAGTCCGACTCGAACAGAGTTCTGCATGGCTACGTGAAGAACCGGACATAGTTTTCCAGATTGGAACAAGCGTCGTGGTCCCCAAGAATTGGAGTATACCCTATCTACCTCGGGACGTATTTGGCATGATATGAGTTCGTTACGATCTCGTAGTTAGCCCGGCCCAATTATCCCTCGGTAGGTCGGTTGATCAACACTATATAAACCGAGCCCCTACAGCGTGTAGAGGGGCAAAGCTCTTGCGTACTTCATCCTGTACACCCATAATCTCGCCGAGATCTGTTCGTCTTGTGAGTTCTTTCTTGTAATCCTTTTTGATATAAAAAAAGGCTGGACGTAGGGCTATTATCTTCCTGAGAGGCCTAAACCAGGATAAAAACCCTGTGTCTCCTTGTTGCTCGTTAATCGCTGTTCACTCTGCTCGGCAGGTCTTCTATCTCCCTTTCTCAAGAACCTTAGTTGACTTGGGTCAATATCCCAATCGTCGATAGTATTATTTTTTAATAGCAATATTAAGTCTCTGGTTTACATATTTAACTTCCTTTTGTATATCTTTCTCTAATTCGTCAATTGCCCCCTTTTTCTTTAATAACTTGGGGAATCCAATATGGATTATGACGTGGACCATATCGATTTTTTTAAATTTCTATATGTGTATTACTTCGGAACTAGAGTCTGATTCTATTTTTCTATTCGAGCCAAACTCTTCCATCACCATTATGTCGAATTAGAACTTATTATTAAATATATAATGAAATAAATCAGAGAATTCTGTCATAAGTCATTATAAAAATAGAAAATTATTAATAAGTTAAATATTTTGATCTTGTTTGGTTATATTTATTAGTTTGCCCAGGCTTAAAAAAATCTTACATCCGCCACTAGGTCCAATAATAAATGCTGGCACAAAAGAGTCCAAACCAACTATAGGAATTATATCTTATAACCCTACCGAACTTGACTAATTCGTGTGTAGCCTAGTTAGTACATACTAACACTCATGCTGGATCATGCAACAATAGTGTTGGGGATTGAATTACGGTCCATTGCCATGGCCCACTCCCTGACGGTCCAATCGAATAGCCTCCTAGGGCTTGGCTCCCTAGAAGGTTCTATCAGGCCCATGTGCATCTTGCCGAACAGCTTCCTAGCTGGCACGGTGCGTAACGGTCTAGAATTCCTGTTTGAGTCCGACTCGAACAGAGTTCTGCACGGCTACGTAAAGACCCGGACGTGGTTTCTCAGATTGGAGCAGACGTCGTGATCCTCAAGCATTGGAACATACCTTATCTAACTCGGGATATATTTAGCATGTATACGATTTCGTTACGTCCTCGTGGTCGGCCCGGCCTGATTATCCCTCGGTAGGTCGGTTGTTCAACACTATATAAACTAGGCCCCTGCGGCGTGTAGGGGGCATCCAAGATCATATCAACGAGATCATTGCATGAGTTACACATGCCAAGCTCTTGCGTACTACACCTTGTACACCTATAATCTCGCCGAGACCTGTTCGTCTCGTTGAGTCCCACTTTGTAATCCTCTTTGATATAAAGAAAGGCTGGACGTAGGGCTATTATCTCTTCCGAGAGGCCTGAACCAGGATAAAAACCTTGTGTCTTCCTGTTGCTCGTTGATTGCTATTTACCATGATCGGCAGGTCTTCTATCTCCCTTTCTGAATAACCTTAATTGACTTGGGACCGATATCCCAATCGTCGACAAATAGACACATCAAAATATTCTCTCACAAATCTGAAAAATATCTCAATAAATTTGCACGCCAGACACTTCCTGGCCTACGACTTCATTGTTGTACTATCAAAGGTCATGTCTAAGGATGTTAATATATCTACAGCGTGAGGGGTATATCTTTGATTATCTCCTCTAACAGGTCAGCATTAATGTTCATTTGTGCCTGAACATTTTTTACCTTATTATTAACAGATTCTTGCAAAGATTTCAACTCCCTTACCACCTTTTGCCGTCCTTCCTTAAGTCTATCAACCTTCGGCTCCAGTTTTTCAGCTTGGATTGGCTTCTATCGCTCTTCGGTATTTGCTGGGCTCTATTCCCCAGCCTCATTTGGCCTTTCTTTTATCTTCTTCGTCTGACTCGCCGGAGGAGCTGCTTCTGTCAATAGGAATAGAAGCGACTGATAGACAATCTCCCTCCCTCGACTTGGCCCACTCTTCAATGCACTCAGTGGATTTAGTAATCAGTGACCCAGATGATAACTATACCATCACTTCCACTAGCTGCTAGCTGTAAAGTAAAACTCTGGGGAAAAAGTTATTTAGCGCGATATATGAGGTAAATGTTTTAAATAGGACATAAAGAATATTGAATTTACACTTACATTTGGATTACTTGCTACACAATTTATGTTGCCCCTTGGATAGTAGTATTGTACATCGGACCACCGAAAAGCAATCACTTTGAAACTGCTCGAGACCTGCATTTAAAGGACGATGGGATATATTCAAATGTAGATGAAACAAAAAAATTGTTTCAGGAAAGAGTAACTATAGCAGATGTTGAATCATCGCATAAACTAAAAATTGTTTGAGGATACAGTTGTAAAATGGTAGAGTCATAAAAATATGATAATCTAATAGATGTTTTAAGAAAGAGTTGAATGATACAGTCATAAATTATGATAACCTTAGTTTTTATTCACTAAACTCATAGTTTTACCCACAGCTATTACCCCATGTATCCCATTTACACAAATTGCAACTAAAACTTGTTTTGACAAAGAGTTTTAGGAAAGAGATAAATGAAATGATAGTCACAAATTTACGAAGAACATAGATTATGATAGCCATAATCAACTTGTAGAATTATTACCTCTCTAGCAAGAGCAAGGTGTACAGACACCGATCCTCTTGAAGATCCTGTCAGAATATGTCCCAACCTGGTAAGATCCTGTCAGAATATGTCCCAACCTGGTATTTGTGTACTATTATTATCGCCTTTGTTTACACACGTCACGAAACAAGATGAACAAAAACAAAAACATAAGGAGGAGATTTACTCAGAAACATCAAGGGAGATAAGATTACGACAATGTTCTCCAAGTGTCAAATGTCTGCTTTTGCCATCGAATGTAGACGAATTTTGTGTGGTTTCTTACGAGTTAACCTATATGGATTTCATGTTAGATCTCACACTATACAGAAGAGGGTAGTAAATTTTAAAAGTGAGTCAAAATGGGCATACATAGATAATCCATCCTTATCTTTGACATAACTCCAAACAAATCCTTATCTTTGACATAACTCCAAACAATTAAATTTCTCCTGTAAAGAACTATTAGATGTATCTCGTGACAGGCATATTATTAAGAGTACTAAATTCCGAAAAACTCACCCTATAGCAGAGATATAGCCTAGTGGTCCGAAGATCATCTTCTGGATGCCTTCACTGCATTTCCTACAAGATAATGGGAAAATTTGTTGAAACTTTTTTATGACCTTTGGAAAAGCAAGCATTAGTAGTTTACAAAATACTTTTAAGCTTTTTAGAACCCAGGAATAAAATTAAAAACCACCTAAAACAGAGTATGTCCCTTTCCAAAGCCAGGCTCGTCTGACTTTGTCAATTTTCTTTAGCACTGATGAAGGAGGGTTGATGACGGAGAGCACATATATTGGCAGTGCCAAAAGGACGGATTTGAGTAAGGTTAGCCTGCCACCTTTGGACAAAAGCGGACGCCTCCAGCCAGCTAGACGATTGGAAATTTTGTCTAGGAGAGGTTGGAAGTGTACGTGGCGAAGTCGTTTAATCGAGAGCGGGAGACCAAGGTATTTAATGGGGAAGGAGGTCTGCATGGCCGGCAAGTCCTAAAGGATGGGGTTTAAGTCAAGGGACTCACATCTAATGGGGGCAACCTGGCTCTTGGCGAAGTTTGTCCGAAGACCAGTGATGTTTCCAAAAGCGAGAAGAATGGACGACAGGGTTGAGACATTTTTTGTGGGGTTGACAAAAATCGTTGCGTCATCAGCAAAGAGCGAAACACGGAGGTTTGTCTGGATTCCCTGATGGGGGAGAGGGCTCCACCTCAGTTGCACGCTGGAGGAGCGCGAAGAGAGGTTCAATAGCCAGGCTGAAGAGGAGAGGTGAGAGGGAGTCCCCTTGACGAAGGCCCTTGGTGTGGTAAATATCTTCCGTGAGGTGGGCTTTGATCAGAACTCGTGAGGAAGAAGAAGCAAGCGAGATAGTAATCCAGTCTCGCCAGCGTGTCCCGAAGCCGCGCGCTCGGAGGTTATCTAGGAGGAATGGCTAGGAAACTGAATTGAAGGCTTTCTCAAGGTCGAGCTTGAGTAGCAAATAAGGAATGCGTCTTCTGTGGAGGGTTTTGGCTTTATTCTAGATGGAGAGGAAGTTATTCTGAATGCGTCTTTTCTTTATAAAAGCGCTCTGGCAAGGAGAAATGAGTTTGTCCATGAAAGGGGCCAAGCGCGTTGAAAGGATCTTTGTGAAAAGCTTACCCAGACTGTGGATGAGATTGATTGGACGGTAGTAAGAGACGGACGAGAGGTTATCCTTCTTGGGGAGAAGGACTATAGGTGGGTGTTGTTAAGAGCCTCTAGGCCGGGACCTTCAAGATTGAAGTGCTCTTTTGCCTTCTTGTTACTTAACTCGCTATCTAGTTAATTACAACCTGAAGGGACAAGACATTTTAATAGGCTAACTCACAAGCACACGACTAGCTAACTGCTTCATCCTAAATCCACACTCCACCATGAGACTTGTTCTAACTGAAATACAGAATCATCAAAGCATGCACACAGTACACGCTACGTTTAGCCATGAACAAGCGCGTACTACACCTGAGGACGTTCGTTCTTATCAGCTTATCTTATTTGACTTTTTGTTTATCTAAATTATTTTTAAAATTTTAAAATCTTTTGAGAAAAAACAAGAGTTGGATGCTGTTCGTTTGATTTGTGTCTCATAACTCTTAGACAAGTCTTCTATATAGAAACAAAAACATTTTTTAAAAAACCAATCTTTTTGAGCTATTTTTTCCTTTTTTTGTCTTAAAAACATTCATGAAAACACCAAATTGGTCTTAGTGGTGGAAAACCGGGTTAAAACAATACTTATGGTTTTGCAAAAGCACCATTTTCATCCTTGACCGATTTTAAGGGTGATTTCACGTAGATTAACATGTCATAAAAAACTGTCACGTCAACAAAACCATCCTCAAAATCTAACCAATTTGCCTAACCAATTTGGTGCTTTTGTGAAAGTTTAGGGGGGCTAAAATGACACATTTCTTTTTCTTTTTTTTTTCTCTAGCAAAACAGGGACCCTGAGCTAGTATTCAGAAGTTTGTGATTGTGGGTTCACGGGCATTAATAAAAGTTAAGTTTTAAATAATATGCCAAATTCAAACGACACTCGATAAAAGTGCGAGTATAAAGTGCACCATACTTGTTTCTTCTTATAGGTGATTCCCCAAACAGATGTGTGCTCTTGATGACAAGTTACAACAAACAAGGCCTTTTCAAATTTGATTTTCTCAAAATCTAAGTGGCGTAAGTGCAGCCTCATATTCCCATGTACTTTACATTTCAATAGATGAAAAGATTTAAATCCGAGTAGCATTATGCTTAACCAACCTCAATTTCTCTGGAAATATACAATCAACAACGCTGCCTGCTAGAATAAGACAGGACAATGGACAAGAAATGACGATACTGGTAGATGTGTTGTCAGGTGCATGGGATGATCAATTCTACCTTCTCCATGCACCAATGACAAAAAATTTGTACACTAGAATGGCCATTAAGTTTCTTTCTCGATCATTTTCTTTTCTTAAAAAAGTTGATCATCGTCGTCTATTTCAACTATGATGCAGCAAACACTAGATTACATTCTCCAAATCATCGCCTTGGATCTGAACTGTACCAAATGTAGCATGCAGACGGGAAAATGTATTGCTAGCGTCCATAGTACAAATCTACTCATTGGGATCAAGGAATCCGACAAGGCACTTCTCCAACAAGAACTCTGCATTTACCCATGCATGGTATTTATCTATAGGAAAGTTAAGGACTTATAACATTGCATGAGAAATTCTCCTGCAACTGACATTTAACAATCACAATAAGATACTCCGAAATTATGTAGAAGCTGAAACTGCAAAGCCGAGTAAATTATGGCACCTATAATGAGCAGAGTATGCCATGTCAAGCAAGTTATTTTCTACTTTGATTAACACAACAATTAAAGTGTGAAGAATAAAATATAAGGATACTAAACAAAGCAGTGCAGTCTTTTCCAGCAGCTTTCATAAGCATATCAACTCCTGCAATTGTACATAAAAAATAGCCAGTTTAAGCAAAATTCCAGGATATAGGAGTCTGAAGAGAACCAAAAGGTAAAACGGGTGAAAAGCAATTTTGAAAAACAAATGGAATGAAGCTCCATGCATCAGGTATATTATGATTACCGCCAGGATGAAATTTCAAGTAGGGAGCAATGTTGTACACACGGCCTTTCAAAACTGTCCAAATATAATCTCCTGATTTATGCTGTTTAACTTCTTCCAAAGAGATTAACCTACGGTTTGACTGCCCCTTAAGCCCTAAAGAAGAGCACAACAAAAAAGGAAATCTGTGCCAATTAAACAGAAAGAATCAATTGAGAAACACATTGCAAGCAAGTAAACAGAACGAGACAGTTATGATGTCAACCATATTACAAGGATATACCTTGATCACACTCAAACATATCAATAGCTAAATGACAGTTACATGAAAGTGCGAGCAAAACCAGTATAGTTTTCCCTTTTGCACTTATAGTCAATAGCTGTGGTAGTTCTTGGGCGTAAACTATGGTGCATGACAATGATACCCAGACAGAAGACTGGTATATCACTATCCAAGCACTTCATGAGCTTGGCCAGTCAGTGGCTTGCATGTTATAAAATTAAAATTCTTTCCTGTTTTGCTTTCCTGTTTTTGTGTGTTGGATTCAACATCTGGGTAATCATTTGGCCACATACGGACACATGCTGCCAACTATTTAAAAGAGTGAATTTTTTATCTCATGAGCATGTATCTGGTAAAATAAATTGAAATACATGTTATAGCTTTGGAATGAATCCTCTGCTTTTTTAGGAAAATCTGATTAATGCTTTGCTTGTTAATCCAATAAAAAAGCCTTTTATTTTAAATCATTTTTTCAATACCATGTGTTAGTATAACCACAGAAAAATCACCAAGTTTTTTAAATTCTGTTTTGGACTATGGAAACTGGATGAATAGATTGTTTATAGCCTTACTTGTTTGTCTTGAAGCTTCAATGTGAACACAAAGGTTAACTTTTTTACTATGGCACAGGCACATATTTGTTCCCTGAAAATTTGTTGATATGATATTTATATATATGAAATTCTATCACACTTTTAAGATTCCGTTGTAAGGTACCGGCAGACTTCGATTTATGTTTTCCTTTTCCCCTTTGTAGTTCCTTTGCAAAGTATGAGCATTGTACTATGCAAAAGAAGATTTCAATAGACCATGAAGATAGCAATTCCACATTCTCATTGATGTAACTGATTTAAAATTTCTCGCACATTTAGGGTTCCAATGTAACATTTATGTTTTCCTTTCTCCCTTTGTAGTTCTGTTGCAACATATCAGCATTGTACTAGTCAATGGATAGTACAGGAATTATTTGATTTGAACTATCCATCAAATACACCAAAATGGATCTCTTGAGCACATATAGTTTTGCGTCTACCAATAAACCTTACATGGCATAAAACATACATATAGGACCAATAAGTAGAATAATCACTATTTTCGTACCAGACTTTCTATATGCCTCAAATAAGTCTGCTTTACAGATGTATTACTCTTTAATTATGCAGCAACATCAAGCCATTCAATAATAATGAAAGATATCAAAGATTAAAAGTATAAGCTAACATCTTTAAAATTTAGAATTCACCTGCTAGATCAGGATGTGTACGAGTCAGCTTTAGCCAGTCCATTTGGCTGTAGCCCTTCTCAAAAGGAACCTTTGCCCGTGCAGGTTTCTTTATAGGTTTTGGTTGAGATGAATTTGACTCCAGAGACTCATCACTGCTTTTTGGCCGAACTGGTTCTTTCATGCTAGGGCCTCGCAGAGATATGCTGTTGATGCTGCTAGATATGGAATTATATCTATCATCTTTAATTGAATTATCTGTTTGTCTGCCATCCAGGGTATTCTTAGTCTTCAAAAAATTTGAATCATTAGTGTCTTCATCCTCAAGTGCCATTCTTGCCACAGGGATGCCTTTAGGGGACTCTAATTGACCATCACTTGCCAAAGACTCGACCTAGAGATAGAACACAAGAAAGAAAGATAAAGGCCAAAGCTATATATAGCACTATATGCCAGAAACAAGCATAAGAAAATCGGCATCACCTAGTATCAAAGTCAAGACTTCAATGTGCTTAAAAAAAAATGCTTTTCAGTTCTGACTTCTGAGGAGAGCATTGAAACACTCTCCTTTATGCAACCATGCAGCAGGATTAGTTTAGTTGAGAAACATGTTTGGATGCTCTAAAATAACAACATTGGTTGAAGATGGTAAAGAATATATACATTTAGTGGTATCCATGATTCAAAAAAGGAACATCACAAGTAAAATCAGATAGCCAAATAACAACTCACTGAAATTGAACAAACCAATATATTACTGTGTATACTGAACTTAACTAATAAACTCAATACACACCAAATCAGCATATTTATCAAATAGAAAAACAAAAAAGATCAACTACATAAATGCATTCTTTGGATAGAAACATCGAGTAGCAACTAATGATAAAAATCTTCCCTCTTTTAATATGTCTGCTTGTTTTACCAACCATTTAATTATGTCAATCTCCAAAAGGGAGCTAGCATTAGTAAATCCATATAAGTAACTGCATGCTTCTTACTGATCCTTAAGTAATGCAATCCCATGGCGCACAGTTCAAGATTTGCGGTGACCAGGCTTTGCAGAAGCAAATATCTTCGTAATCAAAACGCTGCTTGACTAATGTATCATACAAAGTCAACTGGTCCTTTGACAGTTAAGTCACTGATTTACCTCCCAACAACCAGACGTGTAAACAATAATCTATTCCGCCCCGCATAAACATGATTAATTGAATCTGAGGAACGAAGATCCCTCTATTCCTCAAATTCTCTCATAGGGAATGTGAAAACCCTATTCAAATATGGGAATGTGAAAAACAAGGAGTGCTATGTCCTTGCTCGATGAAATAACTTTCCTCAGAGGCTCAGCGGAAAGAACTCGTTTTAATATTTCTTTAAAGTTTGAGATCACATGACAAAATTTATTCAGTGCACGGCCCTAATTACAACGTGTTACTCAAAATACATACATAGAGCTGAATGGTGTTTCTATTTCCTATCCATAAAACATGCCTGCATAAACCCGTGCAATTCAACTACCTGCGAGTCAGCTCGACCTGTGTTTGAATTGGGCTGTGACACACTGACACGCTACTCGGAATTGAATACATAGCAAGTACGGGGGTATTTCGACTATTTCAAAAATTCTTAAAATACAATCATTTCAACTTAAAAAAAGTGTAACCTTAAACCGCGTCGAACCGAACTGCGACTCCGCGAGTCCCATCGGCCCCAATGTTTGACCGAAAAGGGCAAATTGGGGAGGAAGAAGAACACGGCGTGCCCGCTCAGGTATAGCAACCGGTTTTCCCCTCCTTTTCCTCGTCCTGTCGCACGAGCACCACCGACCCCCCGCGTCGCTCGCCGGAGACCCTGCGCCAAGCGGGAGCGCCCCCCCAAGCTACAGCAGAGGTAACCATCGCCGCCGCCTCATCTCTCGTGAAATCCAGGAGTTTCTCTTGCTAGGAAGGAGTCGCCATGCCCGCCGGTCCGGCGATTCTGGCGCAGAGCGAGAAATCCTCCTCCTCCTCCTCCCCCCGCTTGCTTGATCCGTGTCTTGCGCCGACGCCGATCCGAGCATGCGCTTAACTCGCCTTTGCCTCGCCGAGCCAGTAGCGATTGCCGTGCCGCCGACTCTTCGCCGCGAATCCGAGTCGAGGATAGCGATGGCGGGCTCTGTGCGAGTGCGACCGACCGCCTCGAGGTCGACATGGCGGATGGAGACTCCTCCGACTTCACCTTCTGCAAGGTGTGAGCTGTTGTTGGCTTATTGCTCACCCTTTTCAGTCATTCCTCATTTGCTTGCCGCTTCTTTCTGCATCTACATCGTTCCTTTACCTGCTGCTAAATAGAGAGAATCTGAGGAATAGAGGGATCTTCGTTCCTCAGATTCGATTAACCATGTTTATACGGGGCGGAATAGATTATTGTTTACACGTCTGGTTGTTGGGAGGTAAATCAGTGACTTAACTGTCAAAGGACCAGTTGACTTTGTATGATACATTAGTCAAGCAGCGTTTTGATTACGAAGATATTTGCTTCTGCAAAGCCTGGTCACCGCAAATCTTGAACTGTGCGCCATGGGATTGCATTACTTCAAGGATCAGCAAGAAGCATGCAGTTACTTACATAGATTTACTAATGCTAACTCCTTTTTGGAGATTGACATAATTAAATGGTTGGTAAAACAAGCAGACATTAAAAGAGAGAAGATTTTTATCATTAGTTGCTACTCGATGTTTCTACCCAAAGAATGCATTTATGTAGTTGATCTTTTTTGTTTTTCTATTTGATAAATATGCTGATTTGGTGTGTGTTGAGTTTATTAGTTAAATTCAGTATACGCAGTAATACATTGGTTTGTTCAATTTCAGTGAGTTGTTACTTGGCTATCTGATTTTACTTGTGATGTTCCTTTTTTGAATCATGGATACCACTAAATGTATATATTCTTTGCCATCTTCAACCAATGTTGTTATTTTAGAGCATCCAGACATGTTTCTCAACTAAACTAATCCTGCTGCATGGTTGCATAAAGGAGAGTGTTTCAATGCTCTCCTCAGAACCAAGGTTTTAAAGTCGGTAAGTCGAGTCGAGTCGTGTGGGTACTGACTTGTAGACTAGTCGTGACTAGGTGAGACTAGTCGTGATTAGTCGAGTACTAGTCGTTAACTATACTCTCTTATTTTCTATAAATATATCACTCATTTTCAGTTTAAAAAACCATAAATAAAGAGAATTGGAGAGGAATTATCCTTATTGGGCTTTCTCGAGCCAACTAGCATGTCCAAATGGGCCAGCCCAACATGACCCCTAACCCTAACATGCAGAGTAGCCTTCTCTCTCTGCCTCCCAGATCCAGCCGCCTGTCTTCTTCACCTGCAGCCTTCCTGGCTTCTTCACGTGCCTCCCAGATCCAGCCGCTCTTCCAGTCTTCCTCTCCTCTTGGATCCAGCTGCTCTTCTCCTGCAGCAGGTCTTCTCTCTTCCTCTGCCTCCCAGAGCTAGCACGGTAAGCAGCGCCGCCTCCCTTTCTCCCCTCGTCCTCACCAACGCTGCCTCCCTCCCCTCCTCTTCACCAGTGCCGCCTCCCTCTCTCCCCTCCTCTTCACCAGCGACGCCAGATTGCAGAGCAAAAGCAGAGGAAGGGACTCAAATGTCATCTACGAAGGCCCAATTTCCCTAGTCGGGCGACCTGAGCGCCTCGACTACCTGCGTCTAGTTGCGACTAGTCACCTAATCGCCCGACTACTGCTGCAGGTCGAGTCGATGGCAGCAACTTGCAGTGCTGGACCGACTTGTGGACTAGTCGTCGACTAATCACGATTAGTTGCACGACTTTAAAACCTTGTAATAGAGTATTAATGTGGCACCTTCGTGGATGAGTGCTTGGATTTTCCACTGTTATCAGTACCAGACCTGCCATCCCGTCCATGCTTCCGATCAGACAACGCTTCAAATACTGTTGGATGGTCATTGATCAAGCTGAATAGGCGCTTCCTGACAAAACAAGAGCAACATATTGAATCAAAGAAAGAATGCAGTTAAAGATGCCAAAGAAACTTTTCATTAACCTCGTATGAAACTTTAAGTCTTTAAATTGAAATGGCCATCAAAGCAGAAAAAGTGAAATCAGGATGAGAACACAGGCCAGATGAGGTGGTAATCTTTGTTTCTACATATTAGCAAACTAGAACTGGTATGGAATATCAAAACACCGTAATAGAAGCTTACAGGCTACCAGTAAACAATTTTAGAGATCTGATCATAAAACCTAATAAATATACTTATGGGTGTCACTTCTACGTCTACCAAAAAAAGTAGCAAACAGCCAACTAGTGATGAGAAAGCAGCTCTTGAAACAGTTCAACACATGTTTCCCAGATTCCCAGACAAGACATACTCCACTTGGCATTTGGCAAGTGAGCGGGGGCATGAAACAGAAGAGAAATCTCCACTTTCAACTATAAAGAACATTATCAGGCTAAACACTATGGAACTGGATAGTACATGTGATGCAAACTAGAAAGGAACATAACTAACAGAAATGATGGAATATTTTATTCATAAACATGCAAGCAGAAAAAATAAGACAATGACTGACAGAAGAAATATCAAGTTCCAGTGTTCCACAGAAGCCTAACAAGAGTAAATACATAAAGAACTCTTCCAATAGAATAAACAAACAAGAAATGATACCATGCAAAGGGGAAAATGAAAAAACACAGAATCACTGCTCTGACAACCACTGTTGGGTCATTTACTGTGCAAGTACACCAAAGGCCCAAAAAAGGGTTATTCATACTGAGCGTTTGAGCGTCATCGTCAGAAGTATCTTGTCATTGCAAGATATGAGAACAAATTATTCTTGCACAAACATAAAAATAGCCTAGCTGTCCTTACCAAAACACATCCAAAATACAAGGTTTTGAAGCAGGGAAAGCCACACAAGAACTTCGTCTATGCTTGGTTACGCATTGCGACACTCCATCCGGCCATTGCATTGTCAGAGTTGAGAATACCACACCAAACATGAAATAAAATTTCAAACAGTGCTCGCAGATACCAAACAAGATCTTCCTTTTAAGGCTACCCAGGAGAAACCTAACAAGATCTTTCTTTTAAGGCCAGCTGTACAATTAGTTAGTATTTACAGCATACATGTAGTAACATACTACAAAATAGACATAAAGACTATCATGAAATATATTTACAGATGCTCAAATGGAGGGCAGCCAATACCAACAATCTGCATAAAAGGAGAAAAGAAGAAAATTTACACCAAACATAGATCCAAAATGTGCTAAACCACCTTAATTTCTTTGCAATTTCAACAATTTTTGAAGGGTTTATCATCATCGAAGATGAAAAATAACTTGTCACAGGGTTGCGCAACTGTTTACACCTCATTGCTTTAAACAAATAAAATATAAAGCAAAAAAAGCTAGAAGCCATGGCCCATTGACAGCAAGAAAAAAAAAAGAAAGAGAGATGGAATGTAAACAGAAGGAACCACAAGAAACATGTGCAACAGCACAAGCACACACATGCACAGGTGAAATGAAAAAAAAAACACTCTTTTAAACCTTACGCGCAAGAACATGTAGCTGCATAGTCTAAATTGCAGCGACAAGACAAAACTTCGATTCGACAAGACAGGGCACATGGAACCAACCGTGGCACCCCTTCTAGATGAGTGGCACCCGGTGCCACCGAACCAACCGTGGCACCCCTTCTAGATGAGTGGCACCTGTCCGTACCAATCTTGAAGTAATCGGTCTCCAACTCTTGCTGCTGTAACTGCTTCGTCTCCAACTCCTCTAAACTCCTCCCAAATCTCTACTCCCCAGAGTCTAGGCCCCAAATCCCAATCCACACCATCGCCGTCGCATCAACGTGGAGCAGCCGCCGTTGCCGCCACCGCAGCGTCGGTGAGGAGCCGCCGTTGCTGCCGCCATCACCGAAGACTCGAGGCCCCAGAGCGGCACGCAGTCCACCGCGAAGACGCTTCTAGCCGTGGCCCCCGCGGGCCTCTCGGCGACGATGGCCACCACTTCTAGATGAGTGGCACCTCGCCGCCATCCTTCGCCTCCACCTCCACGCCCACCACTTCTTCTTCTTCGATCTTCTTCTCCACCTAGCGCCGCCCGCCCAATGCCCCCGAGGAGCCGCCGCCGTGAGAGGGCTCGCCCGGCTGCCTCTCGGCGCCGCCGGTGCAAGGTTCTGCGCGAGGAGAAGGCGAGGAGGAGGAGGCTGTACCACTGCGCCCCCGCTTCTCGTGGTAGAAGACCACCGCCATCGAGCCACCGGCCGTCGGGGCCGAGGACGACGCGGCTGCTACGGCGGCGGCAGCGGAATCCATGTCGCCATGTCGGTGCTCTTGTACGACGTGGTGGAAATGGTGCCGAGCCGTCTTTGTGTAGGCACCTCGCCGCCGCTCAGAGCTCGGCGGATGCACCGCGCCGCACGATGTGGCTGTTCCTCTTCGGCGCCGAGGGTCCGGCCAGGGGCGGCGGTGGCGCCGCCATCAAGCTCGCGGTCAGCAGCGCGCCGACGTGGCAGCGCACCGGTGGTGCTGGTCGCGTTCTCTCGTCATGGGCGTCTGGGCACGAGCTCCATGTTGTCTCTCTATCGTCGGCGTCGAGGACGAGCACTACCTTGTCGGCGGCTCTGAGACAAGGAAGCTCTGATGGCAATCTGATGGACCAGCTCTGATATGAGCATGCTCTGATTGGGCAATCTGATTGGAGCAACAAATTGCGCAACCATGTCAGCCCTCGTGGAGCTATTGCAATCAAATTCCAGAATGTAAAGATTTCTGAAGCTCAAATGCAGGTCTGTATTGTTCAGATGTCTGTTGCCTCTGAATTTTAGCCAATTTACTGTTGCTTGTTCAGACCTATGAAGCTCAATTGCAGGTTTGTATTCAAGAAAGAAGATTACTTTTATGAGTTGAAATTTCAAGCATTACTTTTTATGAGTTGAAATGGGAGGCCCTGCATTTTCCTCTTAAGCTTACTTTTATGAGTTGAAATTTCAAGCATTAAATGGAAGGCCCTGCATTTTCCTCTTAAGCTTCACAGATTTGTAGCTTCAAATCGAAGTGTAGCAGCTAGTTCTTGTACTGCTGACATAAGTCCTTGTGCTGTTATTGCTTATGGTGCTGTTTTTTAGAAGCTTTATGGTGCTGTTTTATATGTGGCATTCTTCTGAATGTTTTGAGCAACCAAAACGGTAAAAAAAATCACGAGGGATTACTTCATTGGAGTAATGGGATTCTTGTCATCATCATTAGAAATAAAATGATGAGGCAATTTTGACACAAGAAGCAGGCCGCACCTTGTCCGCACGAGCTAAGTGGGTGCAGCATTGCAGCCGGATCTGCGTCCGCGTGGGCAGGAGCACGCGCTCGTTGGAGGAATCCAGGTTTCGCAATTTTAGCAGTGGTGCCACGGTTGGTGTATGGCACCGGGTGCCATACAATTTTTATCCAGGGCACATCGTATCCCTCGTATTCCATCTCAGCATGGATGGTCGGGTTCATGGGGGATCTGATGGGGTCGACTAGCGACTGTACCTCTCGTTGGCGTTGAGGCGCGCGCCGAAGAAGAAGGCGACGGAAATCAGCCACGAGTCGGCGTGGACGGCGACGAGCGAGAGCCAGTCGCGGCGGTGCATCCCGTCCCTGGCGAAGTTGATCCCCAGCGCCGGCTCCGGCATCTCCGGCGGCACCTCCTCCGCCGGCAGCGACACCTCCCATGTCCCATTACAGTGCCCGTACAGGCACAAATTCTCCTTCTCTGCGCACCAAACAAGAAGCCGCCGCCGCCGCCAATAACCCAATCAGACCCCGACCCCAACCCAAATCGATCAATCTCAGTTCCCTTGTCAGACCCGATCCGGTCTTACCTGGGTCGCAGAACCCGTAGAACTCGTCCACATCTGCAAGGGAGGAAGCGAAACCACGCGGGGTGAGAAGACGTCACGCCAGATCCAGAACAGAGAGGCAAGCGAGCGAGCGAGCTAGAGAGAAGGGGCTCAGCCGCGTACCGGTGGTGAGAGCGCGGACGAGGGCGGCGCGGCGGGCGGAGAAGTCCTTGAAGATGTCCTCGACGGTGCGGGGCGCGGGGGGCAAGGGGGCGGCGGCCATCTCCATCGGCGGCGGCGGCGGCGGCGCCCCCGAGTCCAATGGGCGAGCAGTTCCAGACTTCCAGGTCGGGGCTCTGCGACATCAGCCGGGATTTAAGGCAGCGGCGCAGTCCACGGGGGCGTGACACGATGGAGCGGCAGCCGGGAGCTGTGCTGGGTCCCACAGGTCGGTGGCACGGCGTTGGCGCCTCGTGGAGGGGACTGGGGAGGGTCGAGGGGGAAATGAGCGTTGAGCTGCTTTGTGGGACCATGGGAAGCTGACCTGGCGCTGGTATGGTGGGCCATGATATGTGTGTTGCAAAATTAGCATAATGAGCAAGATAAAACAATATTCCAAAATGAATACAGTTTTAATTAAAAGCAAGCCAATAATACCATAGGTCATGTATTCGCCAAATATGACAAGAAAAACATATAAATACATGATCAACTCAAATATCATTGCTGCCAAATAGATAAACCCAGCAACTAAGCTCAAGATTTTAGTATTATTAGTGCTCTCAGATTGCAAACTGGGGTTGCTAAATATTTTAGCCATCCAACAACAGTTTAAAGGTGAATATCACAGAGATAATTAACTGAAATTAGGGCTATAAACAATGAAGTATTGCACTGCTTAAGGTCTAGATTATAATCTCAACGGTGACAAAACAGTGACAATTTGGACAGCAAAGCAGCTAAACAATACCAGCACGAAACCAGTATGAACCAGTCCAGAACAGCTACTAGATCTCTATCACAAGATAGCAAAGAACAGTAGTAGCAATTTATCACATAAACAGACTTATAAGCAGTGCAATCTACACAATGCAATAGTCATAAAACAATTCATTATTATTTCAAACAAAGCAATCATCATCGAGCAACACTAGTAGCCCACAAGAACGGTGCATCCAGATTTGATCAAACGGCCTCTAGCTCGAAGGCTAGTCCCCCAGAAATAACCAAATCGGTCCACTGTACAAAGGATTGAGCAAATACTTACGAAGCGTTGGGATCGAACCAACAAGTCGAGGCAAAGCGTGCACAAGCACTGTCCCAGAAAACAATTCGCCGTGCTATTAAGCACCACCGACGAAGTGATTCGGAGATACGAAGCCGTCACTCCCCCACGGCAAGAAGCCACGGAAGGAGCCCGAGATGCAGAGAGAACGCAGTAGCAAGTTCACGGCGACCACCCCATGGCCTCGGGAACCAAAGTTGAAGAGGAGCACCACCAAGACAGCATCCACCGGCCGGCGACGGCGCCGAGGCACTGGCAAGAGCAGCAGCAAGCAGTGAGAGGGGAAAAACCAGAGAAAACTAGAGAGAGAACCAAAGAGGAGCACGGGACTTCCCCATATAGGCGAGGAGAACGAACTTCCCGAAGTCCCCGGCCACCTCTCCACGGCACCACGCGCCCGCGCAAGGCGGAGACGAGAGAACGGCCGCCGCCGCCAGACAAAGAAGGGTTCGAGGAACCCTAGCTCAGACGAAGTTGCCACCAGGCGCCGTTGCCCTTTTCTTCTCTCTCGTGGTGGGCCAAAGTCCCACCGGCCCAAAAAAAAGGGCAAAAGCCCAACAATGTGGAGGATGAGAATTTATTAGAAAGTGAGAAATATACCTTGCGCCTTCGTCCAACCCACCCCCTTCATGTCTGAGCCCTAGCCACGATGGCCATTAAGGATGTTGTTACTGAACCCTTTTGTCGTCATCATTGTTGTTTCGACCCCTGTCACATTACAACCCTCATCCATTACTTCTTTTATGGTCTACATGCAACCATCAAAGATGTCAAATAGTGTCTTGTGTGGCAACCTCCACCATTGGTATCCCGCATCATCGACGTCTCATTACTCTTTGCCACCTCCCTCTCTCAATGCAAGGACGAACATAACCCCACCATTTGTGCCCCACCTCATTGGTATGGCATTCCTTCTTGTTATCCCCTTTCTTGTTGCAAGTATGATCATCTATAAATAGTACAAACGTGACCACTCCCGCCGTGCACACACCACGTGGCTCGCCTCCCTGCCTGGCGCCGTCGTGCACACGCCACGTGGCTCGCCTCTCCGCCTGGCGCCTTGCGAGCCGTCCGATCGGCCATTTGAATCAATCCCAGCCGTCCATATCAAACTAATCTTTAAAAACGTTTCCCTGCCTGATTGAGCAACACGGCGCGACGCTCGGCGAGTTGGCTAGAGGAGCGAGCTTTCGCTCCGGAGACGATGGCTCGAACCCCAGCTCCGCTATTTTTCTGCTCCTTTTTCTCGCTTGCGCTCGCCTCGCTCGCCTACGCCTGTCAGCCTGTACACTTTCTCGCTCGCGCTCGCCTATACGTGCACAGCGGCAGTGGAAAGAAATAGAATAATGATAGTCATATGGATTTACATAAACCTCTAATGATTAGAAACTAAAAAAGAGATCTCGAAGTAGTTCGGACAATTCAGATTATCATTTCAATTTGTACTTTTTAGTTACTTCTCCCTAATAAAGCTTAGAAGTAAGAATTTGTTGGTTAATTGTATTCTTAACCATTTCCTTTTTTTTTATACGAGGAACTCACTATGAATCCACTAATTGCTGCTGCTTCCGTTATTGCTGCTGGATTGGCCGTAGGTCTTGCTTCTATTGCGCCTGGAGTTGGTCAGGGTAGCTTGCGCTCGCCTCGCTCGCCTACGCCTGTCAGCCTGTACACTTTCTCGCTCGCGCTCGCGCTCGCCTCGCTCGCCTACGCCTGTCAGCCTGTACACTTTCTCGCTCGCGCTCGCCTATACGTGCACAGCGGCAGTGGCTGCTGCCCTGCAGCCGGGAGCGCCCTGGTTCAAATCCCAGTGCTCCCCTTGCGTTTTGGTTTTTACCTCCCAGTTTTGCATGCAGCACACTCGCGAGAAAAAAGTCTTTGCATGCAGGACAAAGCTGGGAAATCGGTTTCGCATGCAGCACACGCGCGAAATAAAAAAGGTTTCGCATGCAGCACACGCGCGAAACAAAACGCGCAAAGAAAAAAGGTCTCGCACGCAGGACACGCGTGAGAAAAACAAAATGCAAAAAAAAAGAGTGAAGGGCCATTCTTTACCCCTGTTTTTCATGATCCGGCAAAAAAACATAAAAAATGGCAAAAGCTATATTTTGTAATCTGCTATAAAAAAAACTAGACCATAGTTTCATGGTGACGGTTCGTACAAACGTATAATTTTTCTAATAAAATTAAAACAACCATACAAAATACGAACAAGAACCAATTCTTTTCTCTCATTCTAACTTTTTCATACAAAGTTAAAAATAAAAAAATAAAACAACAAAAATTACAATCAAAATTTTATGGTGAGGGTGTGTAAATGAACCTAAACATTAAAAATGCTATATTTCCCGATATTAGTTATTAAATAATAGAAATTAAAATTTCTTTCATTCTAATTTTCCCTTACAAAGCTGAAATAACAAAAAATTTAAAACTACAAAAAATGCAATCAAAATTTTATGGTGAGGGTGCATAAATGAATTTAAACATTAAAATGCTATACTTCCTTATATTAATTACTAAATAATAGAAGTTAAAAAACTTCCGATTATATACGTACAGTTTAAAATCATATATTCATGACGATGTACCTAAAAAAATCTACCTATTTAAAAACATTTAGCATTAAGAAATAGTTGTGCGACGAAATAATCCATTCCCTTCTTTTATTCTAGCTTTTGAGCCCGTTAAAAAAATCTTAAAAAATAAGCTTCATAAACGCCAGCGTAATGTCATGGTAATGAGCTATAAAAAAATAGACATTAAAACTAATTTTAAAAAGAAAAATTAAAGAAGGGAACAACAAACAAAGATGTAGGTAAATAATAGAAATGAAAAGCTTTTGAAATATATACCTATAGTTTAGAGGCATGTATTCATGAAGATATCCACAAAAGGATCTAGCTGTTTTCCAAATATTTAGCATTCACAAATAGTTGTATGCTGAAATAATTTACTCCTTTTCTTTTATTCTGACTTTTGTGTCCATTTAGAAAATTCTGCACAAATAAGCTTCCTGGAAGACATCGTACTGTCGTCGTAATGTTCTATAAAATGATTTAGACTTCACAATCTAATTTCAAAAAGTGAAATGAAAAAAAAGATAACATCAAACAAAAAAAGGTCCATAAATGAATTAAAACATTGCAAATGTTAGATTTCCTATTAATTAGTAATTAATAGAAATAAAAAGCTATACAACTATAGTTTAAAAACGTGTATTCATGCAGATGTCCACGAAAGGATCTAGCTATTTTAAAAACATTTAGCATTCGCAAATAGTTGTACAAGGAAATAATTCATTTTTTCTTTTATTCTAACTTTTGTGTCCGCTTAAAAAATTATAAAAAAAACTCTCCAAAATGTACCGTAATTTCATGATAATACACTATAAAAAGTTTTAAACATCATAAAATAATCTCAGAAAAAATTATTGAATTAAAATATGATAGTCAAATGTTTTCCGAAGGAATGAGGGAACATTGGTCTCTTTTTTTTAATAACATAGAGAGCATTGATCTTTACGTGCATTGCATATTTGCTCTGGTAAACTTGCTAGGCAAAGACACACCACTTGAGTAGGTAGGGGAGCATATAAACGGAAGATTGGTACAGAATAAAAGGGACTGTACAACAAGGATTGTTCATACAAAAAATGATGATTAGTTCCTTCAAACATAAGCAAAAAAAAACTTGGAGCCCTACAGCAACATGATGCGAAAGCACCAATAGTTGGTTGTATCAACTCTATGAGGTTAACTTGCATCTTCGTTGTTCAGAACGCACTACGCTATCTGATACAATACCTACCTGGCAGCTTAGAGATTTATGATGCTTTTTTTTTTGTTGTGATGTGTTATAAGCACTGTTCGCCTACACGGCCGTTTAGACCGTTTACACACCGTTTAAACGCTACTCAGTAGTCAACTGTGTAGGCCATGTAGGCCGTTTAATCCATATAATCCCGTTTAATCCGTTTTTTGGCCCGTTTAATCGGCCGTGTAGTCCGACTATTCGCTAAACGAAGAGTGGCCGACTGTTTAGCGTTTACCGTTTAGGCTAACATTGGTTATAAGCTACGATGATGTTTCCCGCCAGCTTTGATGGATTAGATGCATTTCTCATCAAGCTACGCGTTTTTGGGCAGGAGGGAAATGCTTAAGGGATGGGTTAATTTGTGTACAGAGTCACTGTTTGCAATCTAATATATGCCACGTTGATATATGTATCTCATTGCAAAAAGGTGTAATTGCATCGATATGTTTAAGATGCTTCTCTCATCCAAATTATATTTTGCAGTGAATGTTTTGAGATGTGTCACATGTGCCGTACAAATTATATTGTATGCCTGTTTTATTTAGTTGCCACGGCGTATAGAAATGAAATACCAGGTGATGGCTAGCATAGCCGATCTCTGAACCGGCGGGCCATGGGCCCGCCTACTCAACTAGTAAACTACGTAGCTGAGCTAGGCCCAGCGATTGTAGAGACGTTGTTTCTTGGGTCATATCCCCAAAAGTTAGCTCAACGAGTGGTGTTCTCTCACTCATATAAACCATATTCAAGCTCTCACAAGTTGTGGTATGGAACTATTTTCAACAAATTTCTCCCCCTTATTTAGAGGGAGATGGCAAAAAAAACATTGATTCGCTGCTCTAGTCGCATTTATGGGTATATAGTATCCTAATAGCTTAGGGTTTAGATGACCTGAGTGTAGGACGCCACCGATCGAGGGTACCTGCAACGCGGAGCAACGATGACATCCTCTATTACTCCTCTAGTCGACTAGGAGTTTTGTACGAAGATCCAAAATTTTGGTGATGCGGGTCGTCGCTTGGAGTGCTGCCGGCGGCAAGTTAGCAACTCTTGCACTCCCTCCGTACCAAATTATAGTTTACTGTTGACTTTAAATATTCTATTTGACCATTCGTCTTATTCAAAAAATATATGTATATATTATTTATTTTGTTATGATTTGTTTTATTACTAAACATATTTTAAACATGACATATTTTTGCTTGTTTGTACTATTTTTTTGAATGAGACGAATGGTAAAAAAGACGTCTCCAAAAATCATCGCAATTTGACAAGGAGGGAGTACTCCGTAATTCACAAAGCACAATCACAAGATCAAGTCACAACATAGAGAGAGAACAAAGCATTGCACTGATAGTAATCTTTATCGATTAAAATCCCTCCTTTGCAACTGTCTCCCTTCTTTGTATATATGTATATTAAATTTGGTTTTAGCCATAATACCAACCCAGTTACTGATAGATCAACTAGATCCTTTTCTCGTTTTCTTTTCTTGCTGGGCACAGATTAAGATGGTATGGCAATGGCATGCGCTCCCCGGCCCAAAGCCACGAAACGCATCACCCCGTTGATATTTACTGCGGATTGGAGATTGCTCATTTGCAAATTTATTACTGTTATGGCTTTAATTTAAATCAGAATTAAAAAATAGATCCCTGTTTTAATAAATTAAAAAAATAGCCTTCCGGCGCCCGTTGGGCGGGGGTTTAACAAAAAACGCCAGACCAACGGGGGATTTTTACACGTGGCAGCAAAAATCCCCCGTTGGTCGGGGGATTTTTATAATTCGTCCGACTGACGGGCGTTATTTGCCTGCAGGGCGGCTACAGTAAGCGTAGTGAAAAAACGCCGTATGGAAGGGCATTTTTTCGAAAAATGCCCGTTGGACGGGCGATTTCTAGGTACCGCTCTTAGCCGTCGGAGCAGGTCGGGAGAATAATCGTCCGTCCAACTAGTGGATTTTTCTAGTATAAAAACCGTCCGTTGGACGGGCGGGATTTGTCTGTACAAGACGTGAGTCGCGGCTGCCGTTTTAATTACCCGACCAACGGGTGGATTTTATTAAACGTCCGATGGACGGGCGCCGGAAGGCTATTTTTTTAATTTATTAAAACAGGGATCTATTTTTTTAATTCTGATTTAAATTAAAGCCAGAACAGTAATAAATTCTTTGCGAATTTGCAGATTTGCTCCTCCCTGTGTACACAGCAGCCTCCCGTCCGGTCGTCCTCCCTCTTCGAACAAACAAGTCGTCACCCTGCATGCACCATCACACTCTCTTAAAGAAGAAGTCAACTCGTCACGCCGAAAAGTCCAAACAAACCCGTGCTGTGCATCAGGATCAGGTCTCATCTCATGCGATACGTCACTTGTACCCCACATGCTGCTTGCTGCTTGCTACCTTCTACTCTGCTCGTCGGCGTCTTCTGGTGGTCATAGGCCGCTCCTCATAGGCATAGCGCGAGAGCCGAGAGGAATTGAGGATGATGGCGGCGGGGAGGGCGGAGGAGTACTACACGGGCCCGCGGGGGGCGCCGCACGGGCTGCTGCTGGCGGTGGTGCTGGGGCTGGTGGTGGCGGGCCCGCTCTTCATCGGCGACGGCGGGGAGGCCGCCACGGCCGCCGTCGCCGAGCTGCTCAGCCCCGTCGGCCACCTCCTGCTCCCCGTCACCCTCGTCCTCCTCATCCGCCTCCTCTCCTCCGACCGCGCCGCCGCCGCCCTCGCCTTCGGCGGCTCGCCAGACGCCGTCCACCGCGTCGGCGGCTCGCCCGTGGGGGTCGCCCTGGCGCTGCTCCTCATCCTCGCCATGCTCTACTACAAGACGTCGCTGCTCGCCGGCTGCGGCGGGGACGACGAGTAGACCGTTGCTGCTCGCCGGCGACGGGGCGACGAGTTGGCGGCGGCGGCGCGCGCATGCAGCCTGCCGCCTCTGCCTGCGATTGCATCTGTGCATGTGCTCCGCATCCTGCTGCTTCGTTGTAATCTGTAAAATAACTTTGTGCTCTGGAATTTGAAGCTTATGTGCTGCAGGTGCAACAACTTCGATGCCTTCTCTCTAGTGTTTGTGCTGTCTCCCAGTTGACCATGCTTCTTGGCTTCATCTGGAATGAGCTAAGCCATGTATGTTTCTTGGCTTCATCTGGAAAGAGCTAGGCCAGACAGTCACGATCTTCTTCTTCTTGCTGAAATTTAAACAGACCGCCAAACGACGGTAAATTCAGCGCGGTTCGTTTGAATGTTTGTTGTGGCCCTGGTTAAAGACTGGTTAAAGAGGTAGGGGTGGCGAAAAAAATTACTAAAAATACCCAGATTTCACCAACTAACGATCTAGACCTTTCGATCCACGATCAACGACTCACAACGTACCTTCCAACACCCACCTCCTTGCCCACTTCCTCCTCACCCGCCGCCCTCCGCGACACACCCAGCCGCTGCCCCCCACCTGCTTGCCCGCCTCCCAACACAGCCACCGCCTCCCAACCCTATCTGCTTGCCCGCCTCCTCCTCCACCGCCTCCCTCCGCCTCCGCCTCGCCCAAAACCTCCCCGTCCCCGCCACCTCCACTCTCCCAGACGCCGCCGGCCACCTGCCTCTCGTCACCAACCACGGACGCAAGCTAAGGTGACTCCTCTTTCCCGGACTGCATGGCAACTCCGTGAACTCCCCGCCTCCTCTTCTTCTGTTCAGTCAAGACCCGACCCTAACCTCCTCCTCCTCTCTTCTTGTTCTAGGGTTTCCCCTACCCTTGCCGTGCGCGTGGTTGAGCTAGGGTTATGGGTAGGGTTTTCTTCTGGTACTGATTGAATCCCTCCCTTTAATTTTCAAAGTGAATGCTGATTGAATTTGCCGCCATGAGTTTATTGTGAGAATAGGCATTGCATTTTGTGAGAATACGCAGTAGATAATCAACTCTGTGAGAAACAATTTGTTCAGAAGAGCTGTAATTCAGCTTCATGCGAAATCGGTATCGTGAGAAACTCCCTGTTAATTGCTTTCGTTGGTTACGATTGTTTTATGTGCTCGCAGCCCACGAGAGAGGCAAGTGTCGCGGATGATCAAGAAACAAGGGAGGCCGACGAGACTGTGTGCCAGCCTGACAACCAGAGGTGGGTATGCCTTCTTCCGTGTTGCTATAGATTATTATTGAATTGATTTTGTTCATGAGAAAGATGGGCATTCCAACATGGTGGCATGGTTAAGACTTGCATCGTGACATTTTGGACTCAGTGGCAACCCTGAATCTTCCTGCTTTGGGCAGTGGCCTATGTTACAAATATGACATGTTTAAATTGTTCATCTCCAAGAAAGGCCAAGAAGAAATTGCCAAGGATTGAGCTTGTGGTACCATTCATTTCTAAATTTCATAAGATTCTGCTGCAATCTTTTTGTCCATATCTCTTATTATTAGCATTCTTATGAACTCCTCACCAAGGTTTCGTCTGCATTTTTGATATTGCTTAGACAGTCATTTACATAGTGTAGCGGCAAGCATTTCGCTTCACTTGTACAGGTAATCTCTAAGCAATATCAACTGGACTGTTCTAATTTTTTCCCTAATATTCCATTTCTGAATATCAAATTTTCATAATGGATGTACCATGCTCGAATGAAATAGAGGTCTAGAACTTCACAAATGATTTAGCAATAGGAAAAGCCACATGCCGTTGTTGCAGGTACCTACTAGATAATGGACCCAATGAAGGTATGGCATAGTGTAGACAGAATGTGATCAAGGAACTGAAATGCACAAGTGACAAAGATGCTGCGGTCTTTTAGGTGATTCACTTATGCTCCCAATGAAAGCATGCCTTTTGTTGAGCTGTCTTAGTTTTGGTTATATTTCATTCTGCCATGACATTGTAAGTCCTTTTGCTCAATTAGTTGGCCTTTTGCAATCATGGCTTTCATTGATGGAGTAAAACATCATGCTTGCATACTGCTTTTAGGTCAAGATATGCTTTCACTAACTGAAGTTGTATTGTTAAACATGGTCGCAAACAATGGTTGGCTAATTTTGTACATATATATACAAAGAATGTTTCACTATATTTGTGAGATGCTCTCGTCTACTCAAACACCAATGTGTCTTGCAATTTTGTATAAGATTCTGAGATTTTAAATAGCTCAATGTATGTGTGCCTTTGCCTTGCAAATTTTACCTCAAATAATTCATTTTATTGTTTTCTCAAAAAATCATTTTATTGCCATGCAACAATAAAGTTATTTTCCACAATTGTTGCAACGGTTATGCTTGATAAGTCCTGCTAATGATCATCCTATATGTTTCATATTGTGATTGCTAATGACTATAAACAAAGTCGATATAATTTGCAAATATTTTTGTATGCCATGGTAATTAATAGAGTTTAGATATCCAAATGTATTTTTAGTATGGCTTCATATATAGTATATGGCATGACCACTTTTCTTTGTACTTTAGTTTGTTTTCAGGTAACAATATGCAATACTAATTTTGCCCCCCCCCTGCATTTTCTTTTCTTGCTACAATTTCTTTGCATACAATGTCAATGATCTGCCTTTGTTTCATTCATAGTTAAACTCCAGTCGCTATTAATTAAAAGAAGCTTGTTGACGTGCGCTTTTCCTAGATATGTTTTGGAAGGGTGTGAGAAAGCATTTAAATCAATCCATTGCATTGGATGTAGCCTTTCAAATCTTAAAAAGAATTTTGATCAACCTTTGGAATGTTCAAAGAAACTTTGAGTTATCTATGGTGGCAATTTTGGAACAATCTGTGACTGACCTTTATTAGTGTTGAAATCCATCCCATATAACATGTGCCAAGTGCTGGGACCCTACTAGAATAGAAACCAGGTTAATTTAAATAAAACCCAAGGGTTGCATATTTGTTCAGAATTATGCATTCCATTGATTGTCTTGCTATGCATAAGATTTATTGAAAAATGCAACTATATTGGCTCTTTTGATCACATAAATCCATACAAGCTTCACTATATATTAACAGGGCAAACTTACGCTCCGGAGGATTACTTTTCCCCAGGGTGACACTTGCATGATTATTTGTGCAATTTGATATTTAGGTTATGCCGGGAATGAAGGGTTGCCAGCATCGTTATATATTCTTTGATTCATATTCTCTCCCTTGGACTGAAAAATAATTTGTACGTTTTTGTTGCACTAGAAATATTGATTCATACATATTGCATAGAATCTTTATTGATCCTGTCAGTTAGAGCTTCATTGGAAGCACAAGCATTTTTTTCCTTGGCGCTGACCAACCATGATTTACTGCAAAGGTATTTTGTGTGACTCGTGTCTGCTTTTTTTCAATTGACATTTGTAGATCAAGGTCATGCATTGAAAGATAAGCTGATGTGTAGTTGCAGCAGAGCGGCTTTAGATTTCATGACTGCTTCATTTGTAGACCATAGTGATCAAACTAAAAATATGTATTGATGTGGTTCTTCTGTTCATCATTATAAGTAGCATCTGAGTGCCAATATGGTAAAAGAAAAAAAAATCTGGTGGCATTGTATTTTTATTTGTTTTGGTTCCTTGCACTGTTTTTAGCAATTGGTCCCCACAATGCACTTGTACCAGCTGTAGATTGTCCTGTATGCATACATATTTTAGTTTGATCCGCGCTGATATCTCTGTCTTATAGTTCCATAGATATTTATTACCGAATTTTCTAGGATGTGATATGGCTCAAAGTGCAGCAATAGCTAGGGGAAATTGATCCCAAAAATGCAAGTCACTTCCTCAATGAGGTTGGGCCTTCTTGGCTTACTTGGTAGCTTTGGCCTGAGTTTAGTGCTTTAGCTGAAACTTATTCACCTTAGAAAAAGTACTGAAGCTCGGCAAGTCATTCTAAGGCTTACAACTTATGTTTATGTTTAATGTAATTATAAGTTGAATTCTCATTGCTGCTGAGCTACGCCAGCGCTGCCGTCTGGGCCGATATGCACGCCACCCGTGTGAGGGCTTCCGCGCCGCCGCTTTCAAGGACCACCACGTTGGCGCCTGGGAGCGCCTCCCGTCTGCCCTAGGGAGGACATGCATGAGTGCTTCCTCTGCTTTCAAAAGACCGGAAGGGCGTCGTAAGACCTCCTCAAGCAAGAAGATGTCACATTGCCAGGGATATGTGGCTTGGAGTTTTGCTCAAATTATTCACTCGATTGTAATTAAAATTGTCTCTGTAATTTATAATTTTTTACAATACTCTGTATGCTGTACGAAAATTTAGTATATATATTGAAAGATGACCAATTCCAATCTGAATTTTGTATTGACAAATTGCTATTTTTCCCTATTTATGTGGGTATGCAGCAAAGCATAAGAGTCAAGAACTTTGGTATTCAAAGATTTGGTAGTGTTCAATGAATTCAAAAAACTTCTTGTATGGATTGTATTAAATTGAGATTTATCCAAGAACTTTGGTATTCAAAGACTTGGTAGTGTTCAATGAATTCAAAAAACTTCTTGTATGGATTGTATTAAATTGAGATTTATCTTTGAAAATCAGACTAAGCTTACATAATGAAATCTGGAGGTCATTGTTGATTCATCAGGCTTTTTGTTACTGTTAATTTACATAAGCATTGCTCATGAATTGCCATGAGTTCTATGTGCAAACACTTCTTGCTGAAATATGGTCTTCGACATCTTTTGCAATTAAATTATACATTTACTGAATTAGTATGTCACAAAAATTTAAAATACTTCTATAACAAGCCTAAAACTATCATGAACGGTAGCTCATCAAGAACTAAAGGAACTCATTCAAGTCATTTCAACCATTCTACAAAAATGAAAAAAAAAAGACCAAATTGTCAGGCGGCCCGGTATCTGTTTTTATTTGAAAAGTAACTACCTATTAGATTGTTACTATATTACCAATGAAATGGTATGTAAGTTATATGATTTTGTTTTATTAGATAATTTTTATAATTAAATATATGATTTGAGTATTTGTAAAACATTCATATTTGTACATTAGTTAGTGTATGTCATTTTTATTTTAACCTCTATATTGTAATAGACATGCGCACGCTTGTTTCCTAAACTGTATTTATGATTTTTATGTTGCTACAATTTATGCTTTCTTTTCCTCCCTTTTGTTCCGTGGCAGAGCACGGGCGTTGTACTAGTCATAAAGAAAATGGCTATGGAGAGTTAAAATATTGAGACCGACTAGAACGCAAGCGCCTACGTTTTGCATTTAGTTCAGGCGATCTTTTTTCCAGTACGATTGTACAGAAATTTCACCATACAGATGTACTAAAAAAGCAATATAAAAAAAGTGAAAAAAACTTTGTAAGCTGCCAATCAAGCAAATCAGAGAGGTAGAGAAGAGTAGATCGACGGACCGTCGGATCAGACGACGGTGGCGGCCTCGAGCAAGCCGGCCCGGCGTTCGCGAGCACTAAGCCGTGCACGGCGCAGCGTTTGCCGAGGTAGAGGAGGGAAGCTAGCAGCGTCGGCGGCGGCGCAGCAGCTGGCAACATCGGCGGCGGTGAGCAGCGGCGTCGGCGGCGGACTCGAGCAAGGCGACCCGGCGTTCGCGAGCACTAAGCCGTGCACGGCGCCGCGTTTGCTGAGATAGAGGAGGGAAGCTAGCAGCGGCGTCAGTGGCGCAGCAGCTGGCAACATCAGCGGCGATAAGCAACAGCGTTGGCGGTGAGCAACGGCGTCGGCGGTGGATTTCACGCTGAAAGCCGATGGCCAGGCAATACTTACGCTGAGCAATGAAAGCGAGCGCCCAAAGAAGCAAATCCGTAAAGTATTTGCCTTGTAGAAAAATAAAAAAATATGTTGAATGTAGATTGTAATATGAATTTAACCAAAAAAAGGAAAAAGCTATATACCGTCTAGAGAGAGATAAATGTCTTTTTTAAAGGAAAAAGATATAGTATGATTGTTTATTAATCAAACTCAACACCCCTATCAAGTAGTGTCAGCACTCAACACTCCTATCAAGTAGTGTCAGCACTCAACACTAACAGTTAATGTAGCCACTACCGAATTGATAAAGTACTTCTACAAAACTAACAAAAAACAACCATCTTTACATCACGGTGAGATGATATATCAGTTGAAACTAAAACCCAAATGCATCACCACCTATCAGCAAGTGCACCTCCTATTGAAGCAACCAAGAGTCCAAGACTATTCTAACTAGCATAGTATCTATTACCTTATAGCCAAGAATTCTTCTAAAATTCTATTGTGGTAATTATAAGAACATGTGTTTACCTCAATGGAAGTAGTGTTCCCACATGTGCGAGGCAGCACTGCCCACAATGTGGAGCCTTTGAAGTATCTGAGCACAATGTGCAACCTACAACCATAGGCAAGACAGATATAAACATTGCTAGTTATTCAAACTATCAAGCATAAATTACATGCTCAAACAATTAGCACAGAATGCATCAAATACAATTAGCAATTGAGTTTTACCTTTCCAAACACGCATGCTCCTTGCTTTACATATGCATCAACCATGTCATAGCTCCAATGCAATGCAATGGGCGATCGCCGATCCGACACGACGTCCATATGTTTTTATACAACAACAGATTCTTATGATTTGTCAACAATACCCCTACGTGCTTAGCCCAAAATTAAGTTGATTTGAACATTTTCAACAAGTTAGATCTGGTGCATGTAAATACTTTGATGGTAAGATACGCGGGCACGAGGGGTGCAAATGGATGGGATACGATCGCCTACCGATTGTTCCATATTTTAATCTATATTTTTTTTAGATACGAACCTGGATTATTTGGATACTAATACAGGATGAATACGGATCGATCAGACGGGTTTGAATAAACAATAGAATATTTCACATACATAGAAGATAGCAATACCAATTAAGCTCCATATTTAATACAAAATATAATGATGTATTGATATTTAATCAAACATTTGTTACAAACTACAGTTTCAATCAAACATATTTCATTAGAAATATTTATGTTTATCGGATATCTATTCGCTAATTTATATTGATATATTTTGGATATCTCGAATATACCATTACGAATCAGATCTGTGGATCGAATATTGCTCATCCATTTCGTAACCTATGTATTTTTCGAATAGATGGATTAGAATCCAAATATAGCCGGATATTATTTTTTTTAATTGAATTGGTCGTAAACGAACTCAGGGTCGAATCTTCCGTCCCGTACACAACACCCTGCTACTATACAGCTCATGGATTTGGCGTAGACCTGCTTATGGGCAGCCTGGCCCGGCTAGCCTGACCCAACCCAACCCACGGTCTAGGCTCGGGCTCGAGAAAGCTGTAAAATCAATCGTGCTTGACTCAGGCTTTCAGGCTTTTAGGCTTCGGGTTGGGCTCGACTCTGGTTCCGTGGGATTGGTTTTTTTTCAAGCCCGGTCTGGGGTTTAAAGAGGTCTAATTTGGCGGTTTTTTATACAAGATTCGAACGGTTTACCCGCTAAATGAACCCGGCTGTTAGAACTTAGAACTACTCTAGACAAAAAAAAGAAGAAGAAGAAGAAATAGAAAAGAAAAAACCAATCGCCCTCTCGACCCGATCCCCAATTCCCCACATCTCATGGCGGCGAGCTTGTGGCGAGCGGTGATGGGCAGCGGCGCTTCCTCCGCCGAGGCGGACACCACTGGCGGCGTTGAGTTCTGGCGTGACCCGGAACGCACCGGCTGGTTGACCAAGCAGGGCGAGTACATCAAGACGTGGCGCCGGCGGTGGTTCGTGCTCAAGCAGGGGAAACTCTTCTGGTTCAAGGAGTCGGCCGTCACGCGCGCGTCGGTGCCCCGCGGCGTCATCCCAGTCGCCTCCTGCCTCACCGTCAAGGGCGCCGAGGATGTGCTCAATCGCCAGTTCGCCTTCGAGCTCTCCACCCCACGCGAGACCATGTACTTCATCGCCGACTCCGAGAAGGAGAAGGAGGAGTGGATCAACTCCATCGGCCGCTCCATCGTCCAGCACTCCCGCTCCGTCACCGACGCCGAGGTCGTCGACTACGATAGCGGCAATAAAGCCGCCCCTGCGGCCGCGGCTGGCGACAAATGAGGTCGATTGATTTGGTGAGCGCAAGGACCGGTGAACCCCTGTAACTCTACAACATATCTATGGTACTTCTTTTGGTTCTGTTTTATGGTTTGCGTTTCTTGTTTCGCGGTCGCGGATATGCAGCGTGTCTGTGTATATTGTTGATGGTTATTGGGGAATAAATTCGGGATTTTGGTGTATAGCGTTCTCTTTGATACTATGGATCAGTCACTCCTCTCTCTCTCTCTCTCTCTCTCTCTCTCTCTCTCTCTCTCTCTCTCTCTCGTTCTGTTTGCTTGGTCAATTATTCTGTTTTCTATAATTCCAGTTTTTAATTTGAAGCTCTATAAGTGTGTATATGTGAAGTCGTTGAAAATTGTATGAGCTAATGCTTCTTATTGATTTGACTTGTTATGGCTGAATAATTGAATATCCAAATGTTTTGAATCATGCAATTGTGCTTCAACTGTACCTCTCTTAATTGATGTTCTGCTCCCCTCCCCAGCTTTCATGCAAGAAATATTAAATTATGATCTTTATTTGCTTGTTTGTTAAAATGTTAATGAACTAATCGTGTCAATGGAGTGCGAAGGTGCAAGCAGCGATTTTTAAGAATAGCAGCTTGGTTATAGCCTTACAGGCATACCCCGCTTAAGCTGATTGGCTACGAAAACAGCTGCAGGCAGACAACCCTTGATGTTATATAGACTTATCGGTATAGTTCCATTGGTTACAAGTTACAGATAATTCTTTAGGTTGATTTCATGCCTATCTCATTTTTAGAAATGGCCAAGACTGTAGATATGTGTTGATGTCTAAGCATTTGAGTTAAATGATAACCTTATTCCCAACAATCTCGATACATGTGCCATCAATATTGTACTTATGGAGCTAATAGGATCATGGCCCATCTTGGTAACTCTTGATAGTGCATTAGTGAATGTTGTTTCCTCCTGAGTCCTTTTTTCATGACATGTGAATGTTATATGTTTATGTTAAGATACTTTGCACGCCCAGAAAAAAGGATGTTTTGTAGTCAGATTTGTATTCTGTTTTTGTAACAAGATGTTAAAAAGTAAGATAACTTCATGCACGCATAATGATATATGGCTACAATTAGAATGGACTTACAGCCTGTGTGGTGGGAGAGCGTGGATTTATAAAGTGGGGGTTATATATAAAATCTCTTGTTTGGTTAGTGGGTTTTGAGTGTTGATGGGATGAGGATTTGGAGTTCCCATCTCCAATGCTAATCCTAAATTGGGAATCCTATCCACTATTCACACTCATTATCACTATTCATCCATATTTTCCTCGCTGATATTTTATTCTCTACAGTGTTTAGGACTTGTTATAGTGTTAAGATAGGGCTAGCATTAGAGACGCCCTGGTTCGACTCTCAAACATTTTGAACCCAAGGGTTGGAGTGTAAATTTATAGACAATTTCTCCTCTATAGAAAGTGAACACAACTCAATTCTTCATCATGACATATTTTTGGATCCCCCCCTCAAAAGCTCCCTCATCTTTTGAGTAGTTACCAAACAAGGTGTGACGGTGTTTGGTTGTAGTCTGAGAGGCAATCTGTGATCAATTTGGGAATGTAGACACCATTCTGAACAGCTAGGTCCTGATGTGTGAATCACTAATTTGTAATGCTTAAACTAGATCTACTTGTTAAGGGAGTATGCTTGGATTGTGCGAGGTTTTTTAATTCGAATAGGCAATTTTCTGTCTAAATTTCGCAGAGACTATACATGTTCTTCTTGTAGAAACATACGGCACCATTTTAGTCTTCTGTTATCAACTAAGTTAGGTTGTGTTTGTACTTTGTAGTTGCACACTCTTCAATATTTTGGTCCTGTACCGATAACCCAAAAATGGTTACCTGATTGATCCTTGCCCATGATTTCTTTTTTTTCCCTATGCAACTGCTGTTTTAGTTTTTTTGTACAGGCCCTTTCTTTGCCATGGCCCTTAAACATTAGTGCATGCTCATATACCATACTGTTGGTTCTACTTGCCAGTATTTCTAACAGCTATATTGTTCTATAGTAGTCAATCCTACTTTCTTGATAGTTGTTTTGATGATGTTTGTCGAGGAGTCGACTACAGAGCATTTTAAATATATGTGAATATTCACAAATTTGCTGTCGATGTTATCAGCATTCATCAAACTTACAGTAGTGTAACTTTCCTCTTGTCCAGATTTTTTCCGAGAGTAAGCTTCTGCCGGTTGAAGCAATTCCATCCACTATTCTAATGTCTTATTTGCTGCATTTCTATATATGCCAATGAAATGAACGTTCTGAAGAAGATGTTTTCCAAGATTTCGTTACAGGTCTTCTTCTTTTGTCCATGTCGATGCCGGCGGTGCTCACTTCTTCATTCCACTAGAGCCACTCAAGCATACAACAGAGTTGTCTTCGTTTGCTCTGGTTTTTTTGTCCTTTGGCGCCAGCTTCGTTTTCTTCTCTCATTTCTAAGCTGTTATGGCCGGCTATGATAGGGTCTTTGTAAGATGCCGTGGGCCCTCTGCTATGAAGGGAAACCCCACTGACGTGGCTGCATGATTTGTGCGCAGCCTTAGATGGCAGCTGCCTGTTAGTTAGGAAAGAGAGCAGGAATTTAGGATCTGATTGGGTGGGTCTGCATGCTGCTGTACGGGGAATAAGAGGAGAAGAAGAGAAGCAGGGGAGGCATTCTGGTTGCCAAACCATACCACAGAAACAGACGGTGGCTCCGATCAACAGCCGTACCCAGGCGTACGCTGCTCTGGCGAGTTCTTCGTCGAGTGGCTTGCGACCCGGTCTTCGACCGGGAACCCGAGCTTATGAGCGGGCGTATCCACAATCGCCGGCTTGTAACAATTGGTATCAGATTCAGGCCATTCCAAGAGGGAGGAGATCGTCACACCAGATGGAGGGAAGGGTGGCCGGACTGGAAGAAGAGATGAAGGGCGTGAAGGCAGAGATCGGGGAGTTGAAAGAGATGGTCGGGGAGATGGTGAGAATGTGGCAAGGGAAAAATGTAGCGGAGGAAGGATGGGCGGCTGCTGATCCCAAGGCGGCCTACCCAAAGGAGGGGACTAGCGCTGGAGAAGATCGGGTACGCCGGCAGATAGGTGACGGCGGGGGCCATGCAGGAGGTGGCAGGAACCGTGGGGGACGCCCTCCGGTTCGGCGTGGCGGCCATGGCCGGCTAATGAGGAGGACGATCGCCGCTGGACACCCCGTCTGCCGTGATTTGATCTCCCAAAGTTCGATGGCCAAGGAGACCCTCTGAGTTGGCTGCGTCGTTGTGAGTGCTATTTCCGTGTTCACAAGATGCACGAGGAGGACTGGGTGGAGATTGCCGGCCTGCATCTCTCTGGGGAAGCACAAGATGTGTTGGATAATTGGCAGATGGAAGAGCCCTGGATCGCGTGGGATGATTTCTTTGAGGCCTTCATTCAGAGGTTTACGCGACAGTCCAGTGCTGGACCATTAGGAGACTTGGCGAATCTCAAGCAGGGCAGCCAAAGTGTGGATGATTATGCACGTGAATTTCAGAGGCTGCTGGCCAAAGTTCCTAGGATGCGGAAGGCCGACCAGATCGAGATGTTTGTGGCAGGTCTGTCACGGGCGTTAGGGGCAGAGGTCCGTAGGGATCGTCCACATGATATGGCAGAAGCTGTTGGGGCTGCACGAGAAGCGGAAGCGAGGAAGGAAGCCTGGATCGCAGAGGCCGTTCAGAGCTGGACACACGCCGGGCGCGGAAGGGGAAGTCTGTCTCGCGGGTGGCATACGCCGGGGACCAATGCGGCCTGGATCGGTGGAACATCTACCACTGTGCCTGGAACAGGAACAGCAACTGTGAGCACCCTGCCAACCAACAGTAGGGCCCAAGGAGCACCATTTGTGTCCAGCAAGGGGGCATCAATAGGCGGAGGTGGCCTGGGCATGGCGTCTGGGCGTGCTGCACCTCCAACCAGCGTGCAAAGCACTGCTGGATCAGCTCCACACCGGCTGAGGCTATCCGCCGACCAGCTGGCCGAAAGGAGGGCAAAGGGGCTTTGTTATAACTGCGATGACATATACACTCGCGGTCACAAGTGCAAACGGTTGTTTCACTTGGAAGTGGACGAAGAGGATGACGAAGAACTTACGGGAGAGGAGTTAGAGCCCGAAGTTGCAGTGGAAGCAGCGCTGTCCATGATTGCAGCGTTGGGGCCAAAACAAGGTGATACAATGCAAGTGGAGATAGAGATGGAGGGGAAGAAGTGGTTAGGACTGATCGACAGTGGTAGCACACATAATTTTATTAGTGCCTACGCTGCTCGACAGTTGGAACAGGGAGGCATGGTGCAAGCTGCGATGAAGAGAAACCAGCGGGTCAAGGTGGCAGACGGGTGGCATCTGCATTGCTTGGGCAGCATGGAGGCCGAGTTCACCATCCAGAACTGGCAGTTTACAGCCCCATTCACGGTGCTACCCATTGATTCATTTGACCTGATTTTGGGGGTTCAGTGGCTGAAAACTCTAGGACGTTTACAGTGGGATTTTGGAGAGCTGACCATGGAGTTTGAGGAGAATGGAGACGCAGTAAAGTTGCAGGGCCTAAGGAAGAAGGAAGGGGCTAGGGTGATGCATGTCACTCTGGAGGAAAAGACCATGTTTGAGGCACTTCTGAGCTCATATGCAGATGTCTTTGCTGAACCGCAAGGGTTACCACCTGCTCGCTCATGTGACCATAGGATTCCGTTGGAGGCTGGGACAAATCCAGTGGCCGTGCGGCCCTATAGGTACCCTTATCGACAGAAAGACGAGATTGAAAGACAGTGTGAACAGATGTTGCAGCAAGGTATCATCCGACCGAGCCGTTCCCCTTTTTCGTCACCCGTTCTGTTGGTGAAGAAGGCGGATGGGACCTGGCGATTTTATGTGGACTATCGCCGGCTTAATGCAAAGACTATCAAGGATAAATTCCCGATTCCGATGATAGAGGAGCTTCTGGATGAATTGGGAGGAGCCCGATATTTCACTAAATTGGACCTGCGGTCTGGTTACCACCAAGTCCGCATGAAGAAAGAGGACATTATGAAAACTGCATTTAGAACACATCATGGCCACTACGAATTTCTAGTGATGCCATTCGGCCTGTCCAATGCACCCTCCACCTTCCAGGCACTAATGAATGAGGTGCTCCAGGATTTCCTACGTAATTTCGTGTTGGTTTTTTTTGATGACATACTGATATACAGCAGGTCAGCGGAGGAGCACAGGGAGCATGTGGGAGCAGTTTTGGCTCGATTGAGAGAACACTGCTTGTATTTGAAGAAGTCGAAATGTGCCTTTGCACAAGAGAAGATTGGGTATTTGGGCCACTTAATCTCGAGTCTGGGAGTCGAGGCCGACCCAGAGAAGCTGAAAGCGGTGGAGGAGTGGCCTCGACCAACAACAATATCGGCGTTGAGGGGATTTCTAGGGTTGGCTGGGTATTATCGGCGGTTTATCAAGGATTATGCAGGTATCGCTGACCCACTGACCGCATTATTGAAGAAGAATAGCTTTGGGTGGAATACAGCAGCTGAGGAGGCTTTCACAAGCCTGAAACAAGCTCTAACTTCAGCCCCCGTGCTACAGATGCCAGACTTTTCGCAGCCTTTTGAGGTGGAATGCGATGCGTCTGGAACTGGCATCGGTGCCGTACTCCAGCAAAACGGACACCCGATTGCCTATTTCAGCAGGAAGCTGGCTGAACGGCACCGGAAGCTTGCTGCCAATGAGTGAGAACTAATTGGTTTGTCCAAGGCAGTGCGTCATTGGCGGCCGTACCTATGGGGGCAGCAGTTCACTATCCGGACAGATCATGGGAGCCTCAAATTCCTACTAGAACAGGCCTTAATCACTCCTCCGCAGCAGCATTGGTTGAGTAAGTTGATGGGCTTCGACTTTCGGGTGGAGTACAAACCAGGAAAGCATAACAAGGTAGCAGACGCGCTGTCCAGGACACCTGAGGAGGCAGGGGAGTGTGCTGCAATGTCGGTTGTGCAGGATACTACCCACGAGGAGTGGCTGGAGGTGCTGAAAGCTGATCCGGAGGTCCAGCAGAAGGGGATGCAATTGTTGAACAGCGGAGATGCACTCCGTTTGGATCAAGGGCCGCCCAGTATACATTGGGAGACTCGGGATGGGCTGGTGTACCGAGATGGGAAGCTGTGGGTGCCACGCACTTCGCCTTTGATAGAGTCAATGATCGCTGCTGTGCATGACTTAACGCACGAGGGTAGCCAAAAGACTCTTCATCGCCTTCGTGCCATGTATTGGTGGGAACATCAGAAGGAGACCGTAAGGGAGTTTGTGGCGAAATGTCCCATCTGTCAACAACATAAAGCTAGCACCCAAGCTCCAGCTGGCTTACTGCAGCCCCTGAGCATTCCCTACCAAGTGTGGGCAGACATCTCGATGGATTTTATCACCGACCTTCCAAAGTCACAGGGTAAGACCGCATTACTAGTTGTGGTGGATCGTCTATCCAAATATGCACACTTTATCCCTATTAATAGGCCGGCGACAGCATCAGCAGTGGCCAAGATATTCTTCGAACAGATTGTGAGGTTGCATGGCATACCAGAGACCATTGTCTCTGATCGGGATCCTGTGTTCCTTAGTGCTTTTTGGCAAGGGCTGTTCAAGAGGAGTGGTACGACCTTGCTGCTGTCTACGGCCTATCACCCACAGACGGATGGCCAGACAGAGGTTGTCAACAGGACAATTGAGATGTACTTACGGTGCTTGGCTACGTCCAATCCTTCGTCATGGGTACAATGGGTTCCTTGGGCGGAATATTGTTACAATACTTCCTTCCATTCTGCCCATCGCCTCACACCCTTCGAATTGGTCTATGGGAGGTCACCGCCGCCGCTGCTGCCACACCATCAAGGATCAACTTGCATTGATTCAGTGGATTGTACCCTGGTGGATCGAGATGCTCTCCTACAGCAAGCCAAAACTCACCTGCTGCAAGCTCAGAACCGCATGAAACAATATTATGATGGCAAGCATCGAGAAGAGATGTTCGAGGTGGGCTCCTGGGTGTGGCTCAAACTTCAGCGCCACCGGCAGCGATCCGCTCGCGGCCAATCTTTATGGTCCAAGCTGTCGCCTCGCTTTTATGGTCCTTTTCAGGTGCTACAGCGGGTTGGCGAGCTGGCCTACAAACTGCAACTTCCAGTGGCATCCAAAATTCATGATGTATTCCATATTTCGTTGCTCAAACGATTCAAGGGTACCCCTCCGACTCAGGTGGTGGACATTCCGGCCGACCTACTATCACCTACAGCCGCTGACCAACCTAAACCATACAAGCTGCTGGCCCAGAGGTTCGTTGACGGTCATAGCCAATTCCTGGTGCACTGGACGGGAGAGTCGGCCGACGAAGCGACGTGGATGGATGCTATTACACTCCGGCGTTCATTTCCTGATTGTAAGCTTGAGGACAAGCTTAGTTTCGAGGGAGGGAGTGATGTTATGGCCGGCTATGATAGGGTCTTTGTAAGACGCCGTGGGCCCTCTGCTATGAAGGGAAACCCCACTGACGTGGCTGCATGATTTGTGCTTGACCTTAGATGGCAGTTGGTCATTAGTTAGGAAAGAGAGCAGAATTTAGGATCTGATTGGGTGGAGTGCGCATGTCAGACGGGAATAAGAGGAAGAAGAGAAGCGGGGAGGCATTCGGTTGCCAAACCATACCACGTAAACAAAGCGGTGGCTCGATCAACAATGGCATTACCAGCGTCGCCGCCTCTGGCGAGTTCTTCGTCGAGTGGCTTGCGACCCGGTCTTCGACCGGGAACCCAAGCTTACGAGCGGGCGTATCCACAATCGCCGGCTTGTAACATAAGCATTCGTCTTTCTCGTTGAATTGATATTGGGACATACAACACTGAAACAACTTTCTTTTGTCATTCAAAAAAACCCGGTTGCCAACATACATGTATTCTATCAAATGTTATGATTTTCTTAGCACCTAATGTTGCGGATATGTTACAGGTAAAACTTTCGAAATTCGTGGTATTGCTTGAAGATGAGGCGCTTCTCGAAATAGTAGTATATGGAGCTTTAGTATACTAGTTGAGTAGACGGGCCTGTGGCCCGTTGACGCCAAATTTAGTGAAGAGCAAAACGTAGAAAATTTTTACAACCATCAATACAGTTTATGTGAACAGTAAAGTCTGTGAAGCCAGATTATTTCAACCAATGAACAAAGGCATGAAGTCGACATAGCCGAGTCTAGCAAACAGAGAAAGATATGAATAGCTCAATATAACAAAGACATGAAGTCGATATGACTAAGTTTAACAAACAGGGAAAGATATGAATAGCTCAATATGTTGAATTCGAAATCATTGTGCTACGCAGAAAAGATATACTGAAAGCATAAGGACACAATTCATAGAAACTACCAAAACTTTGTAAAGAAACGAAAAACAGAGTAGGAAAAGCTAGGTAGGAAATTGCAACATGTATTTTTAGAAAATAAGTAATCTAAACTTGAGGAATCAACATCAACGATGATATGGTGAACTTGAGAAACAAACAAATTTCATGAGGTCTTATTTTTTAAGCGGACATAAAAGTTAGAATAAAAGAAAAGAATGTATTATTTCCTCGTACAACTATTTGCGAACGCTAAATGTCTTAAAAATAGCTAGATCCTTTTGTGGACATCTGCATGAATAAACGCTTTTAAACTATATGTATATATTTCAAAAGCTTTTTATTTCTATTATTTACTAATTAATAGGAAATTTAATATTTGTAATGTTTAAATTCATTTATGGACCTTCTTTTGTTTGATGTTATCATTTTTTCATTTTACTTTTTGAAATTAGTTTCTAATGTCTAAATCTTTTTATAGACCATTATGATGACATTACGGTGCCTTTTGGAAAGCTTATTTTTTCAGAATTTTCTAAATAGACACAAAAGTTAGAATAAAAAAAAGAATAAATTATTTCATCATACAACTATTTGTGAATGCTAAATATTTTAAGAACAGTTAGATCCTTTTGTGGACATCTTCATGAATATACGCTTTTAAACTGTAGATATATATTTCAAAAGCTTTTCATTTCTATTATTTACTAATTAATACCAGGAAAATTTACATTTGCAATGTTTAAATTCATTTATGGACCCTTACCATAAAATTTTGATTGCATTTTGAAAGTTTAAATTTTTTAAGGTAGCTAGAAAAATCAGAATGAAAGAAAAAAATAGACCATTCTTTGATTTTTCTATTTTTTTCTCAATTTTTAAAAAGAATATACACTTTTAGGAATCCTTACCATGAAATCATGATCCATTTTGTTTAGCAGGATAAAAAATAAAATTTTTAAAAAGAATATACACCTGATTTATTTTGTTTAGCAGGCTACAAAAGATACCATTTTTTTTGCCCTTTTTCTTTTTTTTTTTCCGCGTGTCTGCATGTTGGGGAAAAAAGCGGCGTGTCTGCATGACGCGGCGTGTCTGCATGCTGGAGAAAACGGGGAGAGAAAAAGAGAAAACGGGAAAAAAAGACCACGGAGTGTCAGGTGGGATTCGAACCAGTGTTCTGTTGCTTTGCATTCGCGCGGGAGAACCAACCGAGCTATAGACTGGTAGCAACTTGCTTTGGAAAAGAACGGTAGAAAACAAAAGGTAGAAGTGGGAAGGAAAAAACTGCAACAAATGGCGGAGCGGCTGGGATTCGAAAGCTGCTCTGCGGACTGCACGCTGGCGGCAAAGACCAGTAGAGCAATCATCCCACGCTGTTTAGTTTGGACGAAAAAAATTATTTTATAGATAAAGTTTAATTGGGCGACCGGATTTACATGTTGACCATAATCGAACGGCTACGGTTGAAGAAGGGCGCTGTGCTGAGCTCCCCAAGCGCGGTGCGCGGAGAGGCGACCCACGTGTCGAGCGGGGATACCTCGTCTTCACGTTTGTACTATTTATAGATTATAGATAGAAGATAGATAGATTTTGCAGGAAGAAGGAAAAAAGAAAAAGGAAAAGAAAAGAAGAAGAAAAAGAGAAAGAGAAAGAGAAAGAGAAAGAAAGAAAGAAAGAAAACGTGCGTGCAGCATGCATGCTGTGCGTGTGTGCATGTGCGTGGTTGGGCGTGCCCAGCTAGCTGGCTATGCGCATGCTGTGCGTGGCTAGGCGTGCGTGCATACACCTGGCTGGCTGCGCGTGCCTGGGTGCGCATGCGCACCAGCCACCTCGCGCGGCCGGAAGGCAAAAAGAAAAATAACGCGACGCATGGAAGAATCGAACCGCGGGCGACTTGGCCGGCTGGCTCTGCCTTGCTCACAACTGCGCGGAAAAATTTATTTTATAGATAAAAAAGTAATGGATGGCCGGATCTGTCTTGCGCGCCCTATCGAACGGTCCGAGAAAATCAAGACGACGTGGGCTCGCGAGGGGCGCTGCGCGGGCAGGCGACCCACGTGGCGGGCAGGGACGCCTCCCTAACAAATGTGTACTATTTATGATGATATTGGCTTATTATGTATGTTAGGAAAATAGTGCGTTTGAAAAAATAAATTATTTGACTTATTAATTTTGGTTTTAAAGAACGATGAAACAACTGACTGAAGCTTTTCTAAGCGGTGCAACTTCTTACATTTACTTCATCTAATAAAAGAGCTAAGGGCTATATTCATTTCAGCTTAACAGTTTAACGATTTAACAGTTTAACGGCTTATCTATGCTTTGGTTTTTTTTTAGTTCGCTTTTTCGTTGTTTCGAAGTTGTGTCCCAACGCTTTAAAAAGCAAGTTTAAAGAAGTGAATCCGAATCTCGAGACTAACTCGAGAAGCTCATAAAATTCAGTCATTTCATCCGTTTAGATGTTCAGTCATTCAGATCAGTAAAAAAAACATAACCTAAATTAAATTAAATAAACATTTGTTATTTTGTATAAACCATATGTCGTAGCACTTTGTAGTTATTTTTGTGAGGTTTCAAATAGTTTTTTTAGAGTTTCTAAAATAATTTTTTCATATTTTTTAGACTCTTGAAGACGTCTATCGAGACTCGAGAGATCATGATTTTTGCTGATTAAAATTTTCAGCAACTTTTTGAAAAAAAAAGAGGCCATTAACGTCTGTAGAACGAGCTCTTAGAATGCAAAAACATGGATCGATACTTCAAAGTCTTCAGTCCCTATTTGCTATGTTTGCTTGTACCGTACCTGTGCTGTCCAGTAGTGTGATACTATGAGGGCAGTCACAATGCAAAGTTTGTATGATAGTTTCTTATAATAGAGAGAATAAACAAGAAACGATGGAAGAAACCATCCATCTAATGTAACGTATCTTATATACTTAATAGATGTATCTTTTGATTGACTACCTTAATTATTTGGACCCATTTATGAAATGACTATGACCTTACAGTGAAATTTTTTTCAGTGTTTCATGTCATTGGATTATGTAAAGAAATAGTTTTTTAAATTAAAAAATGCTTTCACTCTCTCTCTTGATTAATAGGATGTCACATCAGCTTTTTTTTGTCCTATAAAGCACGTGTAAAAACTATCTCTAAGTGCCCCGACAAACCGGTCATTTCAGGCACGTCAGTGGACTGGTGGTGCAGTGGCGCTGGCGTTTAAACGCTTCAAACCGTACTGTGCTGAAGTGCACCCAAGTCCCAACCTATGCCGCTGTCCTTGAAAAAAAAATGTCGTGCTGTCGTTGAAAGCCAACGTACACCGAGCCGAACCTACCAGTACCCAACAGCGGCGGCGCACGGCTGGCTGCTGCAAGTCGCAAACGAACGGCAGGAGCGGGCTGGCAGAAACGCAGGGAAACGGAACGGAACCACTCGGCGCGAGCGCAGGAGCCCGGGCCCCGCGGACCAACCGCTCGGCCACCACGGCCACACACAGCCGCGCGCGCGACGCGATCCCCGTGCCACACAGCGCAAAACCGCCATAAAAATCAGCCAACCACGGCTGGTGATGAGCTACGGCAACAACCAATATCGCCGGTGTGAAACGCGGAGACGGCCGAGCACGAGCGTCGAGCGGCGCGCAGTGCGCAGTGCCCTGGCCGCGATCCGGAGCCGATGGAAGCCGCCACCGTGGTGTGCCGCGGCGGGCTGCTCGTCGCGCGCAGTGGCTGCAGGGGGCGGCGCCACGGCGTCGGCTCGGGCGCGGTAGCCGCCGCTCGACGTAGGTCGATCGCCGCGTCGTCCCTCGGGGAGCGCCTCCCGGCGCCCTCGCCCAACGCCGTAGCCGTTGCGCAGGAGGTAATTTGGCAGATGGCAATCGATGAATCGAGTCTGGATTGTGCTTTGTTGCTGCCAGCCACGTCAGTTCACTGCGTTCAAGTTAAATAACCGCAAGTTATCGACTATGAACTGTGTTTTCTATGTTGATCTGGTGCAGGCCGTGCAGGTTGATCAAGACGTCGCTTCTACCGAAATCCTGCCACCTACTGATGGTGAGCTCTAGCTCGTCAGTCCTCCCACTAGCCTGTGCACTTTCACTGTGCAGTGGACATGAATTTTACAACAAAAGAAAGTGATGTACTTATATAATTATTTTTTAAAAAAAACATTTTGCTTCCATTGCCAGTTCCTGGGAAGCAAGTGCGTGTAAAGTTCGTTCTTCAGAAGCGGTGCGCGTTCGGCCAGCAATTCCTCCTCCTCGGCGACGACCCGGCGCTTGGCCTGTGGGACCCGGCGAAGGCGACGGCGCTTGATTGGTCGGAAGACCACATCTGGACGGTGAAGAAGGTGAACACGCACGCATTCCTGCATGCATGTCAGCATGTCCCACTTTTGCCGTGCATGATCTCGTCATGTTTTGGTCTGGCCAGGATCTACCGGCAAACAAGTTGGTCGAGTTCAAGTTCTTGCTGCAAGATCCCTCGGGGCAGGTTCGTTGGCAGCCCGGCCCTAATCTGACCCTGCAAGTAGCCGAGACCCCCAACACCTTGGTCGTCTACGAAGACTGGGATCGCGCCAAGAACCAGAAAGTGACAGAGGAGGTCGAGCCGTCGGCTGGGGCTGAAGGTGCAGTGACATTTGCAGGAAGCAATGGCGCCAAGAATCAGACAATGTCCGAGGAGGCAGAGCCGTCCACTGGGGCTGAAGGCGTGTTCTTTTCAGGAAGCAATGGCGCCTTGCTGGCAGACGAGCACCAGCAGGATGAGAATCGAGAGACCAACGAGGGCGTAGCAACGATTAGCGTGGACGATGAGAGGTTAGCCGTAGCTGCAGATGCTTCTCCGCTCAGGGAGAAGATGGGGGCAAATGAAGCGGATCAAGTCTATCAACCAAAGGTAAACTGTCCGTCGTAGCTTAGACAGCATTCTTCATACGCACAGCAATATCTAATCCTCCTTATGTTTTCTGATTCAGTTAACAACCTTGGACAAAGATGAAAGGGTTCCTGAAGATCTTCATGTAAAAGCAAGCACGGCACCGCAGAATGGCAATCCTGCTGCTCTCGTTGGTGTTGATTGTGCTGGAGACGGTGACGATACTATCTTACGCGATGAAGGTGCAGGAATAGAGAATAGGTCGGCCAGTATACTTGAAAACGACGTGGCCTGGGCCAGGAAAGCCCTGCAGCAGTTGCTCCAGAGTTGGTTTCCAAGCCGGCACAACGAAACATGAAATAATACCAGTTATATGTTGCAGACTTGCAGTTTAGGAGGATCATGATGTGTCTTCGTTCAAAACTTCTTTCCCCATATGCTAGCGAGCATCCCAATAGCCCCCATATCTCACCCTCTAAAACACTATTCATGTGTGTATGAATAGTGTTTTAGATGATGGGATAGAGGGATTGTCAGGGATGCTTAAGCTTGCAAGACACTACAGATTACTTGGGACTAACAGAATCCATTGGAGTCGCAGCAGCTGCTTTCGCTGCACTCTCTGTAATACGGCCTACGCTTAAACCCTCCCCTGATCTCAATTCGTTGATAAGGATGACTAGGAACTTGAAATCAAGCTTACGAAGCATAAACAATTTTCCACAGCAGAAGCATGCACAAGTCCTAGTGCTCCACCATGTGCATTCAGGACGAGTCGTACAGCCATTTTTGGTCTAGTCCAGATCAATTACCGTTAATGTGCTTTGTAATTCATGATGTTTGTCATTTGCATTTGTACATATCATTAAATATATATTCGAAATATTAAACTCCTAACTCGCTAACCATTTATGAATATAAAGCTGAGCGATGAGCACAAGCTTAACTCCTTTACTGACCCTGAACATAATACAAGTCATTGCATTCGACAAGGAAACAATTAATATCCATGACACATCCTACAATACTACTGTTTACACCCAACTAAGCCAGCATCAGCATCCTTCTGAGACGAGCACATCTGTAGTTGTATCGGAACAACTAATCTAGATGATTTTGAACAACCAATGAAGCCAAAAGAATCCTCGAAGCATCATGTTCAGCTCTATACAAAGAACGACCTTCAAAGCTTTGCCTTCCACGACTGTGTGCTAGCAGTTTGGATACACACCCTTGTCGAGGGTTAACCATATCAGCAAATCAATGAGCAATTGGCTTCACATTTCAACTTTCTTGAATTCATATGGTTTGTCGGACTGAAGAGGAAGGCAAACGATCAACCTTTACATCTGGAATGCAAATAAATGAGAACACGAATTTTGTAAGATGGGAGATTGGAGCGTATTGCCGAATGAATGACTATGTTTCTATCCCATTGTCCAAAATTTGGGAGTTGCTTAAGAGTGAAGGCTGAATAAAATGGTCAATAAATTAACAATTTCACGTGAACAACAAAACCAAGCATGAACAGCTGACATGATCAGCTGTTGATATGCAAAAACCGCAAGCATCAAGTAATTACCTCAATGGTCTCAAATGTTTCTTTATCTGTGGGTCAGTAGTTGTTTTCAAGGTCCTCAGCGCCTCTTCTGCAGCCTGAGATAACGCCCCCAAAATGTGTTAATTGACTGATTACATTATAGTATCCTTGCTGATGCCTGATGCTGATTTCCCGAGGGTAAAAACCAAATCCGTCCCCCCCCCCCCTCCTCCTCCTCCTCCTCCTCTCCCCTTCTCTCTTTCTTCTGGCTGACCTCAAACTTGTTGCAGTCGATTACTTTTCAATATAAGTTGACCTGTCTTTTAAATGGTAAGTCTAGCATTGGGAATTTCCAAAGTTTGATGTGCCCTAATCTGTCTTACATAAAATTGAGTACAAACCTAGCTCTCAGGTTAGGATGCATTATTGCATTATCAAGCTAATGATGACCATTTCATGCCGTTCCAATCATTAAACACTTTGCAAGGTAGGTTAAGCTCGATACCAGGCAAGCCTGGGTGGGGCTTTGGTAGGGCCTGCCAGCCTAGGCTGGTATAACATGAAGCGGACTGAAAGAGAGAATCCCCTAGTGGCTCCAAGCCACAATCTTGTTACTGAAATTAATTGGTGCAAGTCATGCTGCTGGAGCATGTCATGAGGCGCGCTGCAGGATTGAGGGAAGTGACCCCAAAAGCGGAGGCATACTTTAGATTCCCAATAACTGCATATATCGTTAATCCTAGCTAGAAAGTTGTAAATACAGAAGTAGATTTTCTCTCAGACAACAAAATCCCATGCAGGTTTAATATATGAAGGATGAGGCTAAAAACTACAATCTTTGTAAGCCTACACATGCCCTATTATCCCATCTTCACGCTAATCAGTGCACCGCCTGATGGAAAAATAATTTAAGATGGCAAACAAGGACACTGAAATATGCAAGTTATCCAAAAAAAAAAAAAGGCAAAACACTTGAGATACTAACCTGAAGCTTCGCAAAATCTTTGTTCAAACCAACACCCCTTCCAAGAATCTGTCCTTCTAGTTCAACCTTCAAAAGAATAACAACAACTGAGATCCTAATCGCATTAACAAGGTGTAGAAGGTGCATTCATAGTTCCAATATTAAATTGCCAATTACTGACAGAAGGTTAAATTTGAAGCTAAGGATTTTATCTTTTGCTGAAAAGGAGGATGAATTCTCCTGTGACACTTTGGTACATTGCAGCATATGCAACAAGGGCCATCACCCAAAAACTACTCTAGTAAAACTCTAGAATAATGTGACTATGCAAGATAAGTAACCTGAGAATGGTATTCTCCATTTATTGTTGAGCCAGAACTCTGGACCTGATCTCGAAATACTACACATTGGTCCTCCATGCACTAGAAGCAGTAAACACAAGTTAGAATTAAATGCAACAGAAGGGAAAAATATATCACACATCCAAAAGGTGGATAAGAAAATGAAACAACAGGTACAGTCATATCTTACAAGTTCTCTAATAAGACTAACAACGGAAGACAACCTATCCACATTATTTGACTGATCCTGCTGTTTTGATGTACTTTCAGAATGTCCTTGCATAGTAGGAACACCATCTGAACTGGGAATATCCTCCAGAAAGCCATTTCCACTCCCAGGAGTCTTGCTCATGCCTTTATCAAGAACCCCAGCAATTGGAGCAACAAATGACAGGTAATTGCCTACAAGTCAAGTCAGTTGAAGATTTCAGGCACAGACAAATTCTAGTCATTTGAATGCTTTTGAACAAGAAATATTTTTTTTCCAAACCAGATGCTCAAAAGTGAAACTATTTGTTGTTACTGGAAATTTGTTCATGAAACAGTAATTGAAATCTGAAAAGACCTCAATCTGTGTTACTGTGTATATCTCTAATCAGCCATAGCCTGATTTTCCCTTCCTTTGCCAAAAGGATGATGGATGCCTAAAACAAAGCTAGCATTTATTGACTAAGAGCTAGTTTGGTACCCATCATAATATTAAGATATAGGAGGTTGTTTTTCACGTTTTCCCAAATTCATGTAGCAAGGTAGATGTGTCACTAAAAATATCTAAATATCAGACTTGATTTATCGGTGAAGGATTAGTTTCAAATATATCACGTTAAAAATATGTAATATAAAATCCTTTAAAGGGCTAATTAGATACATGCCACTGCAAACATGGTTTTTTTATGTGCTAAAAGATTTGGTTTAGTTAGAATATGAGATTAGTTTAATCTACTTTCTTCTAGGTTGAATTGTTAGGAGGAAGCCCTATATATAGGACAGTCAATCATCGAGTTAATCAAGCAAAATATAAAGAATATGTTCTTATTTGTTCTGCTCCGTTTGCGCCACGCGCATGGCGCTGCCACCGGCGAGATCCCCTCGCCAGGGTCCCCTCTCTCCATCCTGCAGATCTGACCATTACAGCTTTTCAATCCATGCCATGAAAAAGTGGGTAACCTGCTTATCACCACTCCTAAATTAGATTTGTCCAAAACATGCCATTATGGGACTCTTCAAATTTTCGACCATTCCACTTTCCTCCCCCCCTTCTAATCTTCTTCCCAACAGGCGGCAGTGCCCCCGTCAGTGAGCTCTATCACTGGCAGCAGTGCCTCTCTTTTCCCTTGCCAGTTACCACCTCCCCCTCCCCACCTTCTCCTCTCTCCATGAGCAATATGACCTTCTGCCATATCCCCATGGTGGCCACCATGGCAGCGGTGGACATGTGTCCTCGAGCTCCGTCCTCGGCGGTGGCACATATCCCTCTCCCTTCTTTCCATTTGTCGTGGGAGCCCGTGACAGACTGCCGTCTCCCCATGGTGGCCACAATGGCACTGGTGTGCATCGTCCCCTCCGCATGACCACATCGTCATCATCTCGCCAGAGAATGCAAAGCATGGAGCGGTGGGAGACCAAGTGGCTGGCAGTAACGGTGACGAGAAGGGATTGGGCACATGGAATGGCAGCGTTTGCAGTGGATGCAGCCAGCAGCGCATTGGTACGAATGGGGACATAGAGGCGACGTTTCTGCGTACTCGCTGACACACTGTTCTCTTCAGCTTATCTTTTTATCTTATTTTTCTATCTCCAAATAGAAAATTAAAATTCTTTGGCCTTTGCAGTCGGTTCCTTTTGTCTCAAAAGTGCATCCGAAAGCTGTAAAAAAGCACGTCAAGCGACGCAGAACAGACTTTCCAAGCTACCTTGGGAAGTTCTCAAAGTTCAGCTTATAAGTGTCAAGAATATATGTCCAGGCCCATATTTCGTGTATATATACACACATTGGCTGCAGCATTACAACTACAAATATCTCTTCTTCTCAAATCTTCTCTAAAGGTAGCAATAAGCAATTAAGATCAAGCTGAAGAGAACAGCCGCGATACAAAGCAATTTCATCAATAGCACCTGAAGCCACGGTAGTATAGCATTTGCAAGTCATATCCAAGCAAGAAAGCCAACAAAAAAAAACAAAACACTCTGCAGGAAAGTATATGGAAACATTTTATGGCTTCCAACATCTTTATTTTCTCAGATGCACTTGTATACAATAAAAAAAGCAGAAGAAAGCAAAAATAGCATGAAAGGAATAACCAATGGTTTTTGCATTGCTAAGATGATCATATTCCACAAAGAATCTAGAAAGGTGGCATTTCAAATTTACAATGTTCAAGATGTAAAGTATATATACTCACTTTCCAAATTTTGGAGGGCTTTTTCAGCAGCTTGTATTTGGGCTTCATCTCTTGTTTTTCCAATGCCAATTCCAATCTTTTCATTATTAAACAGAACCTGCAGCAACACATGTATAACTAAGATGAAGGAAAAATGGCTAAGCAGAAACTTGAGCTATTATAAGTCTAAAGATGCACCAGCAAGCAGGCGAATCAAGCTAGATTAGAGAAGTCAGAGTGGAATATAAGGTCTATGGAGTTAACAATAATACTTTAAATATAATAAATTATTCAAGATCCTGTCAACCTGAAGTTCAGGCTGGTTTGATGGCAAAAAAAGGGTAACGATGTGGTCAGTCACAGACACACGACACCAACCTCAGCAGAAAACTGCATAGCTTTGCCACCATTATAAGTAGTCTTGAACTCCACCTACATGATGAAAAAACAGATTACCCTAAGGTAAAGAACAGGAGAACAAACATGAAATATCAAGGCATCAAAAAAATACCTTGGAGTCGCACAGTCGCCCAATTTCATGTAAAACTGTAACAAATAATGGAGTTGTTGCCAATGATCCCCCACTAGATTGGATATTTGTACCACCCCTAGCGTCTCGGATTGCCAGCCCCTCATCATCTACACCAAAGTCTGGCATAGGTTACATAAGGCACAAAGCCATAATGTCATTCCATAATGGGTTATTTCCTTATATGCTACTGTAGCAATTCCCTAATACCGTATATGGCACCTGTGTCTATAACATGCAGGCCAGGGACCCACTTGTCATAAACATAGGCGATGGCATATACACGTTTGGGGGATTTTGCAGTAGCATGTTAAGATTTAATCCCCCCATATTACAATGGATGCAATGAAATCAGGTATTATACTACTTGAAAATGAACAATAAATTATGTGTTTTGAAAGAAAGGCGAGCAGAATCCTTCAGTTTCTAATAAAATGATCAACAGAGATCATATCTTCAACAGTAAGTATATATTAATTTAATACAATATTCTATTGAACATTGGACAAGATACCTCAAAAGGTGGTAACATAACCAAACCAATAATAGAGGTAGTGAAATAAGGCTTTGGTATGTTAACGCTGCTGCATTACATAGCACAGCACTTCCTTACAGAAATGTAGTACAGTTAAGTCCACTCCCTCTTTGCAAGGTAATCCCGCAGATTTCAAAACAAAACCATGCACAAAGATAAGGGATAAAGAAAGGGGAGCAGGAAGCTCAAAGACAGCTGACCAAAAAGGATGAACATGAAAAGTACCTGATGAACGGTTTGATGATAATATTTGTTTTTGGTCCCCCTGACATGGCTGTAATAAGTTATATTATAACATGCACATCCTTTAAAATTTATCTAAAATGAAGAAACTAATGGTGCCCGTTAGTCTAGCAATTAAACTGGCTCGCTTAGTATTTGATAATATGAAAAACAGATTCCAAGCCTAAGCAAGACCTATATGATACATGTTCAAATAATTATGTAGTAAAAAGAAGCCAGTCATAAATAACCAGTTTTTTTTCTGTAAAATGGTGATGAAAAGCACCCCTTAAAATCAATCATAACAGAAACAGAGCAAAACTCACCAGCCCATTCAACCTTTTCTCTACTTCAGCTCCACTCATACCCTCAGATATAGGGGCAGGATCTCTATTGGCAGGTACAAAATTAGTGTCCTGGAGAAAAAGTATCAGACATCATAATCTTTAAGACAGTTAAACTAAAGATAGAACAATCAGTATGAAGTATATTACCTCGCATACCAGGTAGTCACCGACATCTGGAGCATATGGAAGATCCAATAACTCATTTTCATACATTAGTTCAAACACTTTCCTCAATAGATTTTCATCAAACTCTCTAGAAAAAAATATCAAAACAGACATAATATTAAGACAGTCCTTATTAATATCATCAGAATGCATAGGGTCTACCAGAGTAACTTTCCTACCAACCTGAAGAAGCCACCACGAACATTGCAAGCAACATTTCTTGCAACACAAAGCACTGGAACAGCATTTGCCATCTAAGATATCCAAGCAAATACACACATGACCATGGAATGGGAATATATTCAACACAAAATATGTATGCAACAAAATATAAATAAATACCTCAGCTTGTGGGGCATAGTATGGAGTATATGCAGGGACAACATGAACTCGAGGCTGATCTTTCTCTTCCCAAACCAGTAGCCTGTCATCAATCACCATGGCCATCTTTGGATGACATCCTCTATCTTTAAAAACATGCTGCAGAGATTTTTTGGAACCTGCCATGGGATAGAAACAAAAAATAAGATGGTTAGGCTGGTGAAATTGTCACAAGAGGGTCGAAAGCTAAACCCACAAGGTGATAGGACGGTAAATATTTTATTGTTAACTGTTCCATCTGCACAATGATGGCTGCCAGTTCCATTGCCTCGTATACTTTCCTCACAAATATTTTTTCATTTCATTCGAAATAAATGGTACAGATGCAATGTAGTACTAAAAAACGAAAGTACTATAGTAACATATTTAAGTTGATAAGTAATGTTTTAAAAATCGCACTATAGCAATTCTATAGCAGTCAAGGCCCAAGCACGATATGTCAGTTGTTACTGCAGTTTAGTGTCGTGTCACGAATATATCATGCCAATATGCACTCTATATCAGTGCTACTGCCCAGAAATGGCCAAACTACCTGTTTATCAGGTAACATCCATTAATACCAGTCATATTCCACTGACTATGCCTCCATATTCCCAACTAACTCAATTTCTTAACTTTACATATTCCCATAAATCTCAGGTGTGTTAAACTGTTAATCAATTGCAAGTCATGCCATCCCCTACCTAGATCCTCCACGTGGACCAGAACAGAAGGATGAAGGTGATCTTGATTTCCCAATTTCTTCATCAGGGGATAAAAAATGATTAACAAAACACTATGTGGCTATTATGATTTTGATTTTATACTAGCTGTAGTAATGAGGGATTTGATGTTTTATGAAAATTATACCTAAAACTTATAGTGTAAGATTTGTATATCTTTTTTTTCATTTAAATTATAACTGAGCATGATATCTCCTATACAGCTAGGCGCTCAAAAAAATATTCCACTGATAAGCTTCCGCTACATGTTTTGTAGAACATTTTTTGTAAGTATAAGAAAAAAAAATGTGACTGAAACAAACCAAACAAGTATAACTACAAACAACTTCGCCTTATTTGCAAGTCTAAGCAAATGAAACTAACCCCGTTCCAACAGTTAGCCTTTGGAGATCGTTATGCTGAATTTTGTTGTACACAAAAAAATAAATAAGACTGAACATTTGCAATGTGTAATTTACTGTGTTCACCTATGATTTAAATATAACACAACAAAATTGAGACAGGAAAGCACTGCACGATAGCTGAAAAAAATGATCATCCAAACTCTTGAGAACTTACCTGACTTTACACATACAACACGTTCCGAAAGGTGATGCAAGCTGATCAACTTGGCTTCTGGATCAAGAAGTCTCCACATCTCAAGAGCATAATCTCTTTCAGCCATCGTGCATACATAGACCTCAAATCTTTTGCGCCCCTTGGCGGTTAGGTAATTTCTCAAATCCTCCCAGGCAGGCCTTAGCTTCACAAAAACACTAGTATCGCGAATCTGAAGAGAATATAACATCAAAGTGAGCAAGAGGATAAGATAATCAACTCAAAAAGGAAACTAATCGCAAAACACTATGACAACTAAAAACAATCTAATGGATGTTTCAAGTTCTGAAACATCCAAAAATGAGTGCAATAATTCATGTTGACCCCATATTTGGTCCAGAACTCATATCATGTCAGCCAAGCAATAAGATAGCTTAAATTCCAAACAAAACCATTTTTGGCTGAAAGCTGCACAAAATATACACTGCTACTGCCTACTAGGCGCTAGCACAAAATGTGTGTCATCTCAGGCTGAAGGCCTAACATTAGGTTGTGTAAAACATGTGTTGTTTGGTATTTGACTATTTCCTCAGACTGTTGAGCCATCGCTATATTTGCATAATGTATAACACCCAGCATGAAAAGTTTGTTGCAATTCTCACAACAAAGCAGACCACAAACCATAGAAACAATGAAATTGAGTAGGCAAGCCTTTACTGAGAAGATCAGAGATTGCAGCTGCCGCAACACATTACAAAATCTTTAATAATCAAATCACCAATGACTACAGAACCACAAAACGTGCCTTTCTTGCACAACAAAATAGATGCCCGGTTATATATCATTCTTTTCCCTGACCAGGGATAGGGGATAGACTCAAATACATAGCAGCAGCAGCAGCAGTGGCGGTGGCAATTCAATGAGATATATCTAAAAGTTAGCAGCATGATGGATTATATTTAAGACACAAAATCGTACCTCTGGATTAATGCGAGTCAAAATCGCATTCCTTTCTGGCAATCTAATAACAGGCCTTAAAACACGCTCCTGGCCACCAGACATAGGGAGAACCTCCTCTTTCTGGGTCCCAACAATTTTTCCATTATCTGTAACAGTATCCATATCAATGAATTCCTTAAGCAGCTCCCTGTCCTCAATATACCGCTTGATCTCTGCAGACATCCCCGATACCCTGGCAGGGTCATCTTCCACATCCATCCTACGGGAAAGCATCTCGATCCGGTCCTCAAAGGATTTCATTGTGTTAGCAACAATAAGGGTCTCATCAAGATCAAACACAATAGCGAGGCACCGCAGGTTGAGCATCCCAACCGATGCTGCATAGAGCCCAGAGGGTACTGAGCAGCACCAGAAGCATGGGACCTTTTCCACCTTGCTTGGCATTGCCACTAGGTGTAGCTCCTCATCTCCAACCACTACCACTGCGCTCTGCACAACCCAATGAGTATAAGTTATATAAATACTTTCATTCTGTGTTATCAACAGAAAACACCTCTTGAATCTAACTAACGAAGCTCTCGAAAAATTGATGAAAACGCGCAATGTAACATGGAAATATGTTTTGATTCGTGGCAATTATCGCTGAATTTACTAATGACGCGGAGAGCATTCCCCACATAGTCGCAATAAGCCACCCATTTCGCTCCGATTTTGAATGAACGTGGAAACTACACACTGATGTAGCTATGTCAGGCCAAAGACATCAACGATTGTTCAGAGCAGTGTTGGGGACGAACCTTGTATTCGTTGAAGCAGGTGAGGTAGAGGCGGTGGAGGCTCGGGTGGGGATGGAGCGGTTTGGCCTGGAGCTTGCATCGCACGGAGAAGGGCACTATGGTCTGCAGGATGGCGAGGGGCGGGCACCTCTCGCTCGACGGTGAGAGGTGGCTGATGCGGATCTCGTTGCTGGGGAACGGCAGGCTCCCCTCGCCCCCCTGCTTCATTGGGAACACCTCCGCCTCGCCGAGTAACACGTCACCGTGGAACATCCGCATGCTGACCCCTCCGGTGGTTCCTCCTGCCCCGGCGCCGCCGCGACCGCCCCCAACCGCCGCAGGCTGCAGGGGGCGAGGCGTCGCCATGCGCAGGTGGAGGAATCGGAGCGGAGCTGGAGCCCGGGAGTGTAAGCGCGCCGGGTGTTGGGGCGCCTCGCCTCCCGCTTCGCCGGACGCGGACTCGTGGGTTTTGGAATTTGGGGGGAAGGGCGGAGGGAGGACGGCTGGGAAATGGCTGCCTGGGTGCGCTTATATAGGGATTTTGGGGGTGGAAGACTGGAAGGTGGCTGCCGAGGGTTTCCGTTTGTTCGGTCCGGTCTCCGGTCCATCGGCGGTCGGGCGGACCGGGTTGAATCGCGTGACAAACCCGGGTCGCTACGTCACCGACTCACTTCAGGCCGCAGCACCAGCGTGCATGGTCCGCGTGAGAAGGCTCTCTATTCGGTTCACGTGTGGGGCCATGGGCTATGGATCATGTCAGTGCCTGCCTGCCTGACCAATTGTATGGGACTAGCTGAGTTAGCGCGCCCGTGGTGCGCCAAGGGAAACAAAGACTAATTTGCTGAGTGATACGATTGGCATGAGGCTGACACAGCGAAAATAAAGATCAATTTATTTGCTTTAACAGGCTGCAAGTGAGCTTCTATCGTGAGTCGACATGGAGTGTGGATGCACAGTAAACACTCGTTGAAATTTGATCAGAACAGTTGACGTATGATGTATTCCGTTGTTCCATTTTTAATTTTCTGCAAAGTACCCAATAAAGACAAAGCTATGTGGTGTGCTCATACATAAGCTTAAAAAATTTCCACAGCCTTCATTCAAAGACCTAGCTAAATCAACCAATTCAAAGCTATCATGCATCTTTTAAAAAACAAATTACATGGCCTCAAAATTAGTCACCAGCCATTCAATTTTAATGTGCAAAAAAAATTAAGATATAATGCAACAATACAAATCACTTTGTCGTGTTTCTCACCTATTCACTAATTCAAAAACGAAAATCAAACCATTACAAATTGATCGATTAAATCCAGTCGACACCCCCCCCCCCACACCAACTATATAAAGAATAGCATATGCAACATCTCAATAAAAAAGTAGACATATGAGCCAGAAAATTCAGAATGTGATTGCAATAAGGGCTATGAAATGCGACAACCATTTCAGGAAAGAATATGAAACGAATGCATGTAATCATAATAAATATACCATTGAAGTTGGCACAACAAAATAATATAATGACACCTGACATGAATATAAAAAACAAATAAGATATATACGAAATAGTCAATAAAAACGAACTCCCTACTTCTTTTCCAAGCCATATGTGCTGCATCTGAACCTGAAAGAAAAAAAGAGAATTTTTGGAAACTTTAATGTTTGTTGTATGGAGCAAAAGGCAAAAAAAAAATTATACCAAGGATGCCATATGGAGAACATGTCCAACAAAGATAAACTTAAACAAAATACTTCACTCTTTCTGATTACATCAAAGAAAACAAATACAAAAAAAACATAGTGAAATATTATGACAGCAAGTATGGACTAAATGTGTATATTAAAAATTAATATCAAGTAGGTATGCACATCTTGCAATAGATGAAAATCAAACCTGAATATTTTAAATTAGGAAAAAGTCTACATCACACCCTGAACTATTGAGGGTCTTCTACATCACCCCCTGAACTATAAAACCGGATGTTTTGCACCTCAAACTATTGAAAACCGGGCAAATAACCCCCTGAGTGGTTTTCCTAGGTGGTTTTGATGACGTGGCAAACCAGCATGGCAGCGGGGCCCACATGTCAGGTTTATTTAATTTTTCTAACCCTCTCTCTTCACTCTCTCTGTTCTTTCTCTCTCTTCTCTCTCTCTCCCGACCTCTCCTCTCCCACGCCCACCGCCGCCAGGACGCCGCCACCGCCGCCTCCTCTCTCGCGGCTTGCCGCCGCCGCCGCATCCCGCCACCGCTGCTCAAGCTCACCGGGAGAAGGCCAGCCACCGCCGCGCCGCCGCTCGCTTAGGCCGAAGAAGATCGGCGCCATGCTAGTGCCGCCTCACGGAGAAGGCAGGCGTCGCCGCTTAGGAGGGCGTCGGCATGAAGCTCGGGGCACCTCCACCGCGACCTCCGCCTCCTCCTCACCGACATCGCCATCGTCCTCATCGGCTCGGCCATCGGCGGCGAGGAAGGAGGAGACGCCTGCCTCCCTTGCCGTGGCGGGATGCGCGGCGGCGGCGGCAAGCCACGAGAGGAGGCGGCGGTGGCGGCGCCTGGCGGCGGTGGGCGGGAGAGGGAGAGGTCGGGAGAGAGAAAGAGAAGAGAGAGAAAGAACAGAGAGAGAAGAGAGAGGTGAGAAAATTAAATAAACCCGACATGTGGGCCCCGCTGCCATGCTGGTGCGCCACGTCATCAAAACCACCCAGGAAAACCACTCAGGGGGTTATTTGCCCGGTTTTCAATAGTTTGAGGTGCAAAACATCCGGTTTTATAGTTCAGGGGGTGATGTAGACGACCCTCAATAGTTCAGGGTATGATATAGACTTTTTCCTTTAAATTATATAGAGATACTATCATACATCAGTATTCAGTAGTACATTGGAAGGCTGTTAAACTGAAAATGGGCTAATACAGACTAATTAATACCAACCTCGTCTGAACTCGAGAGCTTCAATTGATAACTTAAAAGCTTCAATTCATCTCAATGCTCTAGGTGACCTGTACACAGCTTAGTAAGTGTGAAGGGTATAAATAAATTCCATAAAGATCGAGAGTGAGCCATATATTATGGATGAAAAAGACCTGTCAGTATAAAATTCTCATGAATAAGAAATTTTTCTCTGAGTGATAAATCAACACGACAATTGAGTTTGCATATTTGCGGGGAAAATGAAGCTCTGCACATTAGGAAAAACAAAGAGTTTACTATACGAATGAGATACCCGAAGACGAACTGCACAACGGGTTGAAAAACTAACTGAAATAATCATGGTAGAAAATCAATAGTAGTTGTGATCCCTAGGAAAGTTGAATGAAAATGGTAGAATGCATAGCAGCTCGGTAAATCTGTATATAGGCAAAAAGATTAGACAGGGGACATGGTTGACTCAATATAAAGCAAAGCAAGCAAATAACTAACTCTAGGTCCTCAACCAGAAGTGTCAAAGAAAGTTTGGGAGGTATGGACCGATTGAAATGAAGCTGGCACAAATGTAAGCATAAAATAATTACCTATCTGCATGAGATATATAATCCTGCTTGGTTCCTCAAGATAGATCACAACACCTTTCTTTGCTGAGGCGGCTGCATTGTGCCAAGCCATCCCACAAAACATAATTAAAAACCACTAACTGTTATAGACTATTTACCGATGAAAGTTTCAACAATAAGCAATTGATGGTGCTATGCACAACAGGCTTCTTAAAATAAAAGTAGAGAAACCTCCAGGTGGTATTGATGGTTTATACAAAATGAAACGCATACATAACATATTCAACCACCATTAAAGGACATGTTACAGTGAAAGAATCATTGGTAAAGGACAAATAATCATGATGTAGATTTTAGTTATTGCGAAAAAGAACATAACTATAGTAAATGCATAAGAAGTAAAGGAACAATCAAAATGTAATTAATTTCTTTTCTTGCAAAGAACAACACCATAAAAAATATATAGGATACTGCAGCAGGGAGGTGTAAAAAAATGGATAACAACATATGCTACCCTAGTCCTGCAGGCAAAATAATAATTTTAGTTTCTTCAGATGGCAGTCAATTGCAACCAAACATGAGGTTAAGTATATTTGAATCCGTGCTCCTTTTTATATGTGCAGGGGCTAAAACACATAGATGTTACATTAGCTTTTCTCCCCATACTCACCAGTGGTTAAATGTACAGGAGCTAAGAACTCATCACTGAACTTACCAACGTGTTTTCTTGCGATGGAGTCAGTAGAGGGCAGATCTAAATTACATGTATGAAAGAGCTAAAAGGCCAGTAGAGTGAAAGAAATAGATGTAAACTACTAAATCCACAAACTAACATTGTGCATGTTCTGAGAAAGGCTAAATATAAATGTCAATAGCAAGGAAAAAAGGTGTTGTACATACCAAAAAGTTGGTCAATTGTGAAAAAAATAATTATGTCGGAGGAGGAGGAGGAGGCCACCTGTGGATGATGAAGGTTGCCGAGGGAGGGATTTTCGGTGAGGAGGCAGTACCACGGGCAGGGAGGTCGCAGCAGAGGCCATCAGTACAGGAGGCGGCGGCGCAACATCATGGACGGAGAAGAGAGGGCAGGTACAGTTAGTGACCAGCTTGCTGGCCGCCGATGACGGATCCGGTGGGAAAGGTGCTGCCGACGCCGGATCTGGCCACCGGAGAGGCGGCCGCCGCTAGATCCACCGGGATAGGCGGCGCAGAGGCAGGGGGAAGGCTCTCAACGGCGGCGGCCTGAAGGAGCCGGACGGCGGTGGGGGTAGGCGCGGGCCGAGAAAGCGGAGCAGCGGTCCTGAGGAGGAGGCGGATGGCGGCGAGCTGGGTGGAAGGAGGCGGACAGGCCGCGGAGGCACACGCGGGCCGGAGGAGGCGAGAGCGGCGGGCGGAGGAGGAGGTGGAGGAAGGAGGCGGACGGCGGCGGGCAAGGGAGGACGCGCACCGCACCTGAGTTGGAGGAGGCGGAGGACGGCGGGGCGGAGGAGGAGGGGCGGAGGAAGGGGGCGGACGGTGGCGTGCTGGCGGGAGCAAGGCGGCACCGTGCGGCGAGGCCGGGGAAAAAGCGTGCCCATGGGACAAAAAAAAGGGACAGAAACGGGGGCACGCGGGATTCGAACCCAGCGCTCCAGGTGAGGAACCGGCGGAGCTAGCCAACTGGGCAAACCTCCCGCGTGCCTGGTAGCTGCGCAGAAAAAACCGTTTTATACTGAAGAACAAAACGGACGACCGGATTTGTCTGGATCGCCCGATCGGACGGCCGCGGTGGCGTCGGGCGGGGAGGCCAGCCACGTGTCGCCCCAGCGTCGCGAGTTTTCGCGCTTGTACTTCTATTGATGTTTCCTCATAGCGACAATTATTGGCTTTTTTATTCCTAGCTTTTAAGTTTATATTGGCTTTTTTAGTTTTATTTTACAGTTCATGTGTGCACATTTTTTAAATTTTTCTTTACGAAATTACTAAGAATCTGACGCCCCCGTTCTCTTCCCTAACACAGTGGCATGAGAATGTAGCACCTTATCCATTTTTTATTACGAGTTGTGTTGTTTTTATTTTAAATTGCTGTTGATATGAAATCTTTCTTACGAGTTAGAATCCGACAACTAATCAATGTGGATGGAGTTCTTTTTCTTGCGTAGGATTTTCTTCGATAGTAATAGTTTCAATTCGAACCGTTATAATCTAAACCTATTGTGATTGATATGTAGATCTTTTCTTTTTCTTTGGTTTACATGGGAATTGATGTTTTTATTTTGTTCAATATATGAACTCTTTTCTAGCTTTCTACTCCCTCTGTTTTTTTTACGTCTTTGACTTTTTGATACATCTTTGACCATTCGTCTTATTTAAAAAATATGTGCAAAGATGTAAAAAAAAAAAGATATATAGAAAGTACCTCTATTGATAAAACAAATCACATCAAAATAAATGATATTTATAAAAATAATTTTAATAAGACGAATGGTCAAATATGTGTCGAAAAGTCAAAGGCGTCAAACAAAAAAAAATGGAGGTAGTAGTTGGTATGGACTCTTTCTGTCTATTTCGTTTTATTTTGAGGTTCTAATTTTTTATTGTAATTTATATAATTTTTAAAATTCTGTTTTTTTAGTTGATTTCGACTCTTTTTACTTTTCTAGTTGACATGCACTGTTTTTCTTATTGTTTTATGTGAAATTTTAGAAAACACTACACTGTTTTCTTGTCTTTGGATGGGATGAGGATGCTATGTTTGATCTAAGTGAATCACGCCACACCGACATCAATAGATCAAGACATCGTCGTGGGCCCTCTCCATCTTACACGCCACCCCTGGTGTTTGTAGCTCCAATGCAAAGGCTAGCTCGCCGGCACCGTTCTGTCTATCTACACTAGCATTGTTGCAGTCATGTGCTTGTGTAATGTATGCCACCTCTCTCACCCTTTATCTCTACCCTGCCTTTTATTGTTCTGTATGTTGCATAACATCCATGAAACAAGCCATAGTTTATCTCTTTCTATTCTTCCTTTTTATCGTTCTACACATGCTACAGTCACATCCATGAACCTAGTTATAGTGCATCAGCATGCAGTTTGTTCGCTGGTACATACTATCTATTACAACTCTTTCGAGAATCATGGAAAATCCATATGAAGTCCAAACCTAGTGAAATAAAAGCAATAATTTTATAAATTCAAGACCTAACTCCTTAATGATACTCCATGATACCTATAATATAAATATATGACACCTACTTGATACGTATATGTTTTTTTTTTTTGAGTAAAAAGGGCAGGCGCTCTGCCATTTCATTAAGAAGGAAGCAAACTGTACACATTACAGGAAAGGGAAGGGAGGAGAGGGGGGAGGGAAAAAGGGTTACAAGGAGATATTACACGAAGGGAAGGCCGCGTTCCAAGCGGCAATCTCGGCTCTAATATGGTCGGCCACCCGGGAGGCCGGGAGTGCCTGATGCTGGAAAATCCTACGGTTCCGCTCCTTCCAGATCTTCTAGGAGGTTTGGATGATGAGGCCGTTAAGGGAACGAGAGTTGGGTTTGGACAGGCCTGTCTGGCGACAGAGCCACCAGTTGAGGAAGGAGGCGTGACCATTCAGAGGCGGTTCGCGGTGTAGAATGGTGAGCCAAATTGCAGAAGAGTAGACGCAAGACCCGAAAAGGTGATCCGGTGTCTCCGGGGATCCCTGGCAGAGAGGGCACACCGGGTGGTGCGGCCAACCCTTCTTAGCAAGGAGGTCGGCGGTGTTGAGGCGGCTAAAATTTGAGGTCCAAGCGAAGAACTTGCACTTGTTAGGTGCCCTAGCAGACCAAATGGGGTTCGCGAGGGCGTGAGACGTGCCGCCCAAAAAATGAAGGTTGTAGGCCGATTTGGTTGAGTAGAGGCCCGAAGAGGAAGGAGCCCAGGTGATTTCGTCCTGAGAGTCGGAGAGTGTAACGAGGCGAACTTTACTCCACAGGTGAATGGCTTCTGCGAAGAGTGTTGCCGAGGAGATGGGTCCGCATAGGCGAAGCCAGCGGTGCCCGGGGAGGAGGGACGCCACAGTACCGCTGCGGCATCTAGCTTGATTGAAGAGGTTGGGAGCGACGAGGGCCGGAGCGGAACCGGAGAGCCAGCGGTCATTCCAGAAGGAGACACGGAGGCCGTCGCCGACCGTGAGGACGGTAGCCGCTCTGAAGATGGAGGATTCCGATCTGGACAAGGCTAGGGCGAAATCGGCAGACGGTCTGGCACGATCTTTGCATGCAAGCCATGGCCAACATAGGCGGAGGGCGTGGTTAAAAAGCGCTAAATCAAGGACGCCCAGACCGCCCAGTCTCTTGGGGCGACAAACCGACGGCCAGTTCACCAGGGAATGACCGTTGGAGGAAGCCTCAGAACCCAGCCAGAGGAAGGAGCGCCGAATTTTATCGATTTCCGCAATGACCCACCTGGGCAGAAAGAAAACCGTGGCGAAATAGGTGGGGAGGGCCGAAAGGACTGCATTGACGAGGGTTAGGCAGCCTACTTTGGAAAGAAGGCGGCCCTTCCAGGATGGAAGCCTTGCGCGGATCTTTTGAAGAAGGGGGAGAAAATGAGTCCTGCTGAGCTTCTTGAAGTGGAGGGGGAGCCCTAACTACTTGCAAGGGAAAGGGGCCCTGATTCCCGGGAAAGGGCCTAGGATGGACTCGATGTCAACCGCGTCACAGTTTAGGTGGGAGATGGAGCACTTGGCGAGGTTGATGTTGAGGCCAGATGCTGAGCCGAAGGCAGAAAGGAGATGAATGACCGCCTGAAGCTCGCTCTGATCCGGCCAAGTGAAAATAGCTGCATCGTCCGCATAGAGGGCGGTACGCAGCCTGAGGTTTGCACCGCCAATTGGGGAGAGGATTCCTTACTCGGCTGCAAGGCTGACGAGCCGCTGGAGTGGATCAATCGCTAAGATGAAGAGCATTGGCGAGAGGGGGTCTCCTTGACGAACTCCACGGCCATGACGGAAGGGGGGGCAGAGGTGCCCGTTAATAAGGACGGTGGAGGAGGAGGAGCCTAGGAGGAGAGAGACCCATTCACGCCAGAGAGGCCCGAAGCCAAGGAACTGCAGAAGGTCGAGTAAGTAGCCCCAGTTCACCGAGTCGAAAGCCCTGGCGAAGTCAAGCTTCAGGAGGAGAGCTGGGGTTTTTTCTAAGTGAAGCCGACGGAGGGTTCCTTAGACGCAGCGGAAGTTGTCCTGGATGCAACGGCCTTTGATGAAGGCGCTCTGATTGGGAGAGATGATGGAGTCGAGCCTGGGAGCTAGTCTGTTTGCCAGGAGCTTGGTGAAGATCTTGCTAAAGCTGTGGATGAGGCTGATTGGGCGGTAGTCCTGGAGACCGGCACAGGAGGCTTTCTTGCTGAGGAGAACTAAGTTAGCTGAGTTGAGAAGGCCGAGGTGTCTTCCATCAAGAGCGTAGAGTTGGTTGAAGGCGGCGACGATATCATCTTTAATGATTTCCCAGCAGACCCTATAGAAGGTGGTGGTGAAACCGTCAGGACCTGGGGCCTTGCCCCCAGGTAGGGAAGCAATGGCTCTGCGGATCTCATCTTCAACGAAGGGGGAGTCTAGGTCGAGGAGCTCGTCTTTGCGGCGAGCCCAGCGTGAGACCGAGAGAGAGGTGGAGGTTCTTGGTCGTGGCGGTCCAGTCTTTGGGAGAAAGCGCCAACATTCCGACTGCAAGTCGTCCTGAGAGGTGGCGACGCCGTGTGGTGTAGCGAGGGAGGAGATGATGTTCTTCCGGCGCCGGCCACTAGCCCCGATATGGAAGAATTTGGTATTCGCGTCTCCGGACCGGAGCCAGCGGACGCGGGAGCGCTGCCTGATATGGCATCTTTGAAGGGCCGTGAGACCGAGGAGGCGGTCTTTGAGGCCTCGGAGAAGGTCGTTCTCTAGACCGGAAAGGGAACGGCTTTCGCGGGCGGCATCGAGTAGGGCGAGGAGGGATCGAACGATCGCCAGCTGGAGAGCGGTACAACGCACGCGCTGACGTGCCCAGGTGGAAAGGGCCTTAGCCGTCCGCGAGAGCTTGACATGGAGGCGCCGGAGGGTGGAAGAGGCGTTGACCGGTCGGTTCCAAGCGGACTGGACAATGTCGGAGAAACCTGGGACGCCCACCCAATAATTCTCGAAGTGAAACAGGCGGGGCGGTCTGGGGGCGGACGACTCCGAAAGGAGAAGGGGCGAGTGATCAGACAAGATGGTTGGGAGGCCCTGAAGGGAGATGTTGTGTTGTAGGAAGTCCCAGTCCGCGGAACAGAAAAGTCGGTCAATGCGGCTGTGAGTGGGGTTGGTCCTCTGGTTGCACCAGGTGAAAATCCTACCAGAGAGAGGGATCTCCGCGAGCGAAAGGGTGTGGAGTGTTTGGTTGAAAGCGGCCATGAGGGAGGTGTCGATGTTTGCATTGCTCTTATCCTCGGGGCGACGAATCATGTTGAAATCCCCGACGACCATCCAGGGGAGGTCTGAGTCGGCCGGGGCGTGATCCATAAGCTCGTTGAGGAAGTCGAACTTATTGCTTGGCGAAATTTGGGCCATAAACACAGTTAGGCATGCGGCCGAGTCGAGCGGGAAGATCTGATCCTTAGAGGCGATGGGTGAAGAGGTCCGGTCGTGGAGGAATAGTAATCCTCATGAGAGAGGATGAGGATGCCCCCTCTGGTGCCTAAGGCTTGAAGTGCTTTGCGTAGGAACCAGCGAAGAATGCCGCACACTCTAGGACGGTCGAGGATTGACATCTTGTAGCTTGGTTTCTTGGAGGCAAGCGAGGTTTGCCCGAAGTTTCGAGGATCAGTCCGGAGGACCGACCGGCGGACCCGTTGTTGAGGCCACGAGCGTTCAATCGAGGCGAAGCGTTCAATCATAGGAATGGAGTTTTTCGACCGTGAGAGTAAGAGGCGAGGCGAGGCGGAAGCGAAGCGGTAAACGATTCGTAGTAGCGCAACGCTAAGAGGCGATTCCGTGGTTGCCCGAGACAGTTTTGGGCGGGTTTTTCAACAAAAAGTGGATACCCCAACAAAAGTGCCGGCGCCGCGAGGACGGCGAGCCATCGTCGGACCAAAAGCCACCATCGCCATCATCGAAGGTGGGGAAGACCAGCTGTTCGATCGCTGCATTATGAAACCAGCGTCGGCACGCGTGTGAAATTTGGTCGATGGGCCGTCCAATGGCCGTCTCCACCCAATGAAGTCGTCTCCGGCCGCCAGTGAGGCCCAGGCGGCAGCCACATCGGTCCCATTTGGAGAGGTCGTGTATGCCTTTGACAGCCGGTGGGCAGCGGTGGGCGGAGGCTGCGCTGTGAAGTTGGGCTGGTGGTGGGCTGGCCTCGTCGGCCGTGGCGGTGCTGACGGGCAGCAGGATGTCCGCAAGCTCGGCGGCGACTTCGACAGCTCCAACCGGGAGCTCTGTGGCGAAGAGGGACTTGAGGGCGTCGCCGTCGTTCGGCTGGACCTTGGAGGGGCGGGAGCAGGCCTAGATCCACGGCTGGAGCTTGCGCCTGAGAAGCCTCTTGGCCTTAGCCTCCGGTGGAAGTTTCCCCTCGCTGCGAGAGGCAAGGCGGATGCTACGCCTGAGGGGAGTAGCGCTGCGCGCGCGCGGGGCGCGTGGTACCTGCAACAGCTGCGTTTGGGGGGGAGCAAAATGATGCTGGATGAGGTGGTCGACATTGTTGATTGCAGGGGGAGCCTGGGGGCTCACCGTGGACCGGTCGTGGCCGCATTGGTGCTGGCGGCGGCGGAGACGGGAGGGAGAGCTGGCGCCGCAGAGCTCGATGATGGGGGGGGGGGGGGCAACTCCACGGCCCAAAGAAGGGCCGACCAGCAGGAGGGCGAGCAGGGCAGCATTGCCGAGGTGACGTGCGCCCGCGGGGCCCGACGGCGGTGGCAACACCTCGGCTGGCGTCGGGGGTACCGCAACGGCCGTCGGTGGGGAACCAACTTCCTGCGATGGCAATGCGGATGATGGTGGCAGCGCGGACGGGTGGGGCCCCAGAATCGAAGGTGCATTAGTGTGGGGCGGTGGAGGCAATGGGCGGGGCGGATTTGTGGTCGGGGCAGGGGGGCGAGGATCGTTGAGCGGGGGGGCCTTACCTACATAACCTCCCAAATGCGGTTGGTGACCGGTGGAGGGGAGAGCACCCGGCGACGATTGCCACTGGACTGTCCGTCGTCGCGGCGCCCTTGGGGGGAAGCGGTGCCGCGACGGCCCATGACGGAGAAGCTCCGCACCACACTGCGGGCCGCTCTGGCGACGCACGAGCGGGAACGGTGTCGATGGCGAGGGTTGATGTCAGTGTCGGCGTCGTCGTCGGAGTCCTCGTAGCGTGGCGGGCGCGGGGGAGAGGCGCCGAGCGGAGAAGGTGGAGGTAGGTCTCCGTCCGTGCGGCCAAACTCCCAAGGCGGGTAGGAGACGCGGGCGCGACCGAGCGGCCCGGCGGAGTAGTCCTCGATGGTGTCGAGGTGAATGAAGATCTTGGTGGTGGACGCCATCTTGATGTGGCGCTCGGTGTCAGCGCCGCCCGGTGAGTCGACGAGGCTGAGGTAATGTACCTTGGGGATGCGGTCTGGGTTCGCGCACCAAATCCAGGCGTTGAGGGAGTTTGTGATGTCGCCGTTAGGGCCGAGGCAGCGGCCCTCGATGCCCTGGAGCGCGCCGGCCGCGCCGATGATCGAGGGGGCCGTCTGCTCGTCCCAAGCGAACAGCGGGACGTTTTCGAGGCAGAGGCGGACCCTGTATCTGACGTGCGTGGGATCCTCACAAAGGTGCGGCCTCCATGGCTTGAAGCTGACATCCAGAGCGCCGTACATGAAGCGGCCCAAACGGAGGGCACGTTCACGATGCTCAGGAGAGGGGAAGCGCACCATGAATGGCTCCGGGTAGTGGTTGGTGATGTTGACCTCGTCGTGCCCGCGGGTGATTCGGCCGGCGAAGAAGGCCGCCATACGAACCGCATCACGGTTCCGCTCCGGGTCGGCCTGGCCGCCGGCGTGGATGGACGCAACAGCCCAACGCGCGTCAATGGCGGTCGCCGCCTCGAGCATGGCCGGTGTGCGGAGGAGGACGTTGGTGGTGCGGCGTGGGCAGTTTGCAGAGTCCCCGCGAGCCATGTGGGTGGAGGCGGAAGACGGAGCGAGTGAGGGCGGTGCGGGCGAAGGGGAGGGCGCGGTGGCTGAGAGGGAGCGTGGCTGAGACACTCGGACACTGCAGGAGAAGGCTTTATGGCCGTTACGCAGGCAACGGCGACAGCGCAGAGGCTCACGGCAAGCTACCACATGATGATCCCTCTCGAGGCAGCAAAAGCAGCGTCCGCGGTTGGTGCCGAATTGAAGGCGGCTTGACGGCGCGCCGCCATGAATGCGGAGCTGAAGCTTGTCCCGGGCACGTCGCCTTGAGGTGACCCGCTGCCAGGGGGCTTCTACCGGAGTGGCTACAGCGGAGTGCTGCGCAGCCGGCGAGACAAACGAGGGCGGCGCGGCCACTGCGTTCTGGAGTGAATGCGGTTGTTGAGCCGGTGGAGAAGGGGGGGCAAAGCGGACTCTCTTCAAAGCAGGCAACCCAGCCACGATCGACGAAGCTCGCCATGCTTGAGGCAAGAGCCATTGTTGCGTCAGAAAGCGGAGGAGGAGGTCACCGAGGCGCAGAGGTTCGCTTCTTGGCGAAGGCCCTCTGGCGGAGGCACCTGTGGCAGATCTCGACCGGCCGAAGCGTGGATCTGCGCCGCGAGAAGCCGCGAGGAGGTGGTGGCCGGAGAATTTGGGGAGGAGGGGGGCGACGGGAGCTGGACGGCATGGGACTTGGACGAGTCGCCGCCATGGCAAGCAGCAGCGAGGCGCGGAGGCTAACAGTCGCCCGAGCAGTCGAGGGGCTAGCTCGGGGTTTCCCTACGGCCGTATATGATATTTATCAAATACAGATATATTGGAATGTCTTTTCTTTTTCTTAATTTATGTAGTATTTTTTTTGGTAATAGATTCAATCTGTACCGTTATAATCTAGTCCTACCGTAATTGATGGTGGAAATATTATATATTCAATTTGAATCGTTATAATTTGGTTTCACCATAATCCATGGTGAAAGTATTTTCTCTCTCTCTCTTTAATGTGGTGGTTCAGTTTACTTATATATGGATAGATTGGAGACATATATACGAACCTTGATGAACAGTACCACAAGATAAACCAAATCCTAAGCTCAAATGCGTGTTTCACTGACCAATGCTTAATCTGCTAGTGCTAGTATCGAGCATTGAAAAAACACCTATTTTGGTGGCTCTGAGCTACGATTTTCTTTGACCAAACCGCCTGTCTCTGCTCTGGTAGGACCTCAGCGCTTGAAGATAGTCGGCCTCCCCGAAATCAGGCCACAGCGTCTCGGTGAAGAAGAGCTCCGAGTACGCTGACTGCCACAGCAAGAAGTTGCTCAGCCTCAGCTCACCGCTGGTCCTGATGAGCAGGTCAGGGTAAGGGAACTCGTCGGCGCAGGTCGTCTCGAGCTCGCCGGCGAACAGGGACTCGTCGATGTCCTCCGGCCTGAGCAGCTTGCCGTGCACCTTCTGCGCGAGGCTCCGGCATGCTTGCACTATGTCCCTTCGCCCGCTGTAGCTGATTGCCAGCATCAGGTCGAGCTGTGAGTTGCTCCTCGTGGCCTGCTCGGCCTCTCTTGCAGTCTTATGCAGAGAGGTCGGCAGCCTCGAGCAGTCGCCGATTACACGTAGCCGAATTCCTTCCCTGCACAAAACAAAAGAAAAAAAAATCTGACTCATTACTGGGTAATCCGTATGGACAATTCAGCTGATTTTTAGGTCCTGACCTTATGGTCAGTCCATCTTCAGTTACGTGAAGCCAAGAGTTTAACTGGATGATGCATCATATAGGAATTGTGATTCAATGAAGATTAGACTAGAGACTGGAGACGACCAAAGTGTGAAGAACTGGAACCATTGATTTGCAGTAAAAAAAAAATGCGCACCTCAAGAACTCGGCTACACTGTCGCGGATGACCCGCTCGAACAACCCCATCAAGAAGTCGACCTCCACCTGCAAATTCCAAGAACAGTCAGGCTCGGCCTTGGGGAGTTGGGGTCGGGGGAAGAAGAAGGGAAATGCGCGCGAGAGGGCTGAGGGCGTGCCTTGCGGCGGTTCCAGTTCTCGCTGGAGAAGGCGAAGGCGGTGAGCGCGCGAATGCCCCATGAGCGGGAGAGCCGCACCGTCTCCTCCAGCGCGCGCCGCCCGGCCTCGTGCCCGGCCTCCGCCGGCAGCCCCCGCGCGCGCGCCCACCGCGCGTTCCCGTCCATCACCACCGCCACGTGCCGCGGCAGCGACTCCGCCCGCAGCCCGCTCGGGAGGAGCGCCTCAGCCGCCGGGGCTGCGCCAGCGCGCGGGCATGGCGCCGGCGTGTGGCGTGTGCGGCGGGAGGAGGAGGGTAGCTGCTGGCGGGCAGACGCTGGAGATTGAGAGAGCAGCATGGGATTGGGAACTTTCGTTTTGGGCCTCTTGATACCGATACCGGTGTCTAGTTGGCTCACAAGAGATAGTAAAACGAAAAGAAAAGGACTAAAAGGTAAAATACTACCATTACCTCTATAAGAACTACTATAAAATTCCAGTAGGGTCTCCTCTGGTTACTCTAAATCAACCATAAATAATACAAATAATTTTAAAGTTTAAAATATACTCTCTTCGTTTCAAAATATAAGACGTATAATTTTTTGGCACGGTCTTCTATATATAACTTTGACCATTAATTTCTTTCACAAAATATCATCAACAAACTAAAAATTAGTATAATATGAAAGTATTTTTAAACATGAATCCAACTATATCACATGCATAAGACTAAACATATATGCTTTTAGCTTAATTACTAGTCAAAATTTATAAATGTTGACATTTTAAAATACATGCACGCCTTATATTTTGAAAAGGATGGAGTATATCTATACAAAGTCTCAACCATAGCTAAATATCTATAAGCTTGTCGGTGTATTATACACCGTGGTGTGCTCCCGGTCCGCTGCCACATGGGACTAGAGTCTAATCAGGTAGTGCCCCATACTAAACAACATTGGGCCTAAATTAGGTAAAGATTCAAAGTTGTTTGTTCAATCGCTGTGGCGTCCGGGCCTTGAAAGGGAGACCAGGCGCCACCGGCTTCAGGGACGCTTGGTGTCGAGGCGTGGCGGCGACTGTGCCTTAGGCACCAGGCGACCAGAACATGTGGCGTCCGGCAAACAGTCGGATGGGCATCTGCCAGATGGCGGCGGAAGTCTGTGAGCCCCATTGTCGAGGATCTGAGACGAAGGTGCAAGGAAACATTCTTGCTAAGTATTTCTCCGGAATATACCAAATTCGGGTCATTTAATGCTACGGAACTGGTCTGACGTAGTATGCGAGGGTCTGACGGCATGATTACCCCAGCCCAGCTAGTGATGTTAGCTACACAGTAGCCCGCAGAGCAGGCGAGCCGCTCTGTCTTGTCCAACCCGTCCCGTTGTAAGAGTGAAGGCAAGAAAGGTGGCGGCGAGGACTAAGAATGACCGGGGAATGACGGCTACAGGGGCCAGATCATTTAATGAACACTATATAGCATGTTGTAACCCATGCTAGCCGGGGTATATAAGGGCTAGAGGGCGCGTCTGTGAAGGGGGTTGAACAATCGATCCTGGCTCCTAGCAGGAGCGGAAGATACGTAGGGGCTGCATGAAAGTGAAGTTCAGTGTCAGAAACAGAATACAGAAGCGGCGGAGAAGTTAGTTAAGGCCTTACCGATCGCGGCGAAAGGTGGGAGCCAACCGACGGCGATGTTAGCCGCGGTGCCATGCGTTGATAAGCGCGCGCGTATCCCGGTCATTGTGCTTCGCCAGCGGCGCTTCGGTGTCGGGCGGGGGGGCGCTTCGGCTCAGCGGCGGTGGTGCATCCCTCTTTAGCGCTCGGCTGGGCCGAGGATGAGTCCGTGGTGAGTGCCCACTGGACGGCGGGGTTTTCGGCCTCCGCCGGCATTTTCCCACCGAAGCGCCCGCAACCACGGGCACTAAAGTCGGGTCGGCGGCGAATGGCTGCCTTTGGCGGATCCCCGGCACGGCCGGTCGCGGATTACCAAAGAGCCCTGGCGTGCGGTGATGACCATGCACGGTGGAGTACATGGAGGGCAGAGAGCGCAGGATTTGAGTGTGCTCCGAGGGGTCAATCTTGCAGAGCGACTTGGCCCCGGCTGGGAACGTTCGGCGCTCAGGAGAGGTGACCCCCAGGATCTCAAACATCTCCCTGAGCTCAGGGACGCTCAGGTTGCTGGCGTCTAAGAAGAAAGCAAAGAAGAGGTTGACGAAGACCGAACAAATTGGAGAGGTGAACAAAGCCTGAAGAATCATCAACATACCGTTGGGGCAAGTGCGGGTCACGTCGGAGGTACCGGTGTACATGTAGGAGGGGCGCTCGTGCGTCGGAGCGGACTGATCCGGCGGGTAAGTTAGTCCAAGACTACCGAGGCCCTAGACAGCTTGGCGCCGCGCAGCCGCTCGACCATGGTGCAGAGCTCCGCCGTGTTCTCCACCGCCGCGGTCCAGCTATCCGTGGCGACCGCCCTCTCCTCTGGAAGCTTCAGGGCGTCAAGGCCATAGTCGTCGCCGGAAGCTAAATATCTCTCTTACCTTTAACAAAGATGGAAACCAATAAGATAATCAATGCAACCAACAGACACTTAATAAATATAATTTCAATATAACTTTTCATTCTAAATTGTACTTAAAATGATATAAGCACCTGGGCCCTTTCGTGTCGCCACTCACAGCGGCACGACTGGACCCGTCCCACTGAGCTGCTAGCTCCACGCGTGCCAGTGCTGCCCCCACAACGCCGCCCCAGTGGCCCTAGATTGCTAGATGTCTCCATCGATCGCACAATCTGACAGTGAGCATAGTCGCCTCGGTCGCGCTACCTTGTAGCACGCGGCCGCGTGAGCCGTGGCTCCTGCAGCCGCCGCTGCCACCATACATAGCGGCTAGGGTTGGAAACCCTAACCACCAAGTAGGATGGGCCGAATGGGCCTCACGTGGACCCTAGCGGACAAACCAAGTTGAATGAACTGAGAGCAAAATAAAAAAAGAAAAGAAAAAAGAAAAATGACGGAATTTTTCGGAATAACCTGAAAACTCATATAATGTTAAAAAAATATATCTCTTAAAAGTGCAAAATTGTAAATAACCCCTAGATTTTCTAGAATTTATATGGAGTATTTTGGAATTTGTGAAAATAACATTAAAACCCTTGAGAAGCTCAAAAATTATACAAAGTTTTTCCAATGCATGAAAATTTGCAAAGAAACCCCTACAACCTGCATATTTCATCAAAAACATATTTTTTTTGGCATTTGGACATCTTGGGAATTTGAATTTGGCATTTGTTTTCGCATGAATTGAATGATTTATTAATTATTAATTATACCTTGGTATTTTTTTTGAATTTGATGCTATAATTATCATTGTTGAATATGTATTTATGAACTAGCAATGGCATGATGGAATATGACATACTGGAATACATAAAAAGTAATGGATTTATGAATTATGTCACACATCACTTTCTATTGTATTACATAAAGTAATCTTGTGAGATAATTTGCATTCTATGTAACATACCCAAAATTCAAGTCATAATTAAGGCCCTAAAAACCTTCCCTAATTTTCAGATAATTTTCCAAAACAATTCTTATTTTATTCCATTTAAGAAATCCCCTCTTCCTTTTATCCAAGAATTTTCATCCCATAAAATATCTACTTTTATCCCATCATTATCTTCCTCTCTTTTTTATGGATTTTTGGAGACCAATTTCATATTTTTTCGAGCTCCCTACAATTTTCTATGAATTTCCAAAGCCCAAAACTCATTTTCTGGAAATTCATTTAATCCTTTCCTTTTCTGGGAAATTCCTAAAATCCGCTTTCCCTTTTGGGAAATACGCCTTCGGCGTGTCTCATTCTCCTCTTCCCCGATGTATTAAGTAACGATGGACGACCCTGATCTTCTTTTCTAAAACAAACGCACCAGATGAAGCCACGTCATCACCCACATACCGCTTCGTTGAAAACAATCCAGCCGCAAATTGTTTTTCTCCTCGGATCCAACGGCGCCCATTGTTTTTCTCCCCGGATCCAACGGCGCCGCTGTTTCCTGCTTCCTCTACTGGCGCCGCCACCCCAAAACCACCAGCGTCGCCGTCTCCGCCGTGCCTCCAGCCGGGATCCCTCACCGCCGTTGATTTAGACCCTTCCAGACCACGGCATCACCCTATAAGGCATCGCCACGTCACCACCTACCTTATCCACCACGTCACCGCCCTCGGTTTGCCCCCTCTCCACCGGAATTCTTCGCCAGAGTTCACTCCACCCACGGGTTTCTTCCCCGTCGCCACCGCGTGCCCCTCCGCCTATAACTAGCCTTCCCCGACGCCACTCCGACCCAAGCAACTCACCTCCACCACCCTCTTCTCCTCCCCTCACCGGAGCATCGCCGCCGACGACCTCCTTCAAGCGCCGCCGCCTAGCCTCGCCGCGCCGCCACCTCGGGCCACTTCAAGCACCGCCACCGCCTTGGGTTGTTCCCCACCCTGCCAGCTACACACGCCGAAGACCACTTCGCCGCCGACGACCGCCACTCGCCGCCGGTTAGCTTCCCTCCCCGTCGCCCCTCTTTTCCCCTCCCTCACTCACTTCCATGCAGGCCCCGCTTGTCAGCACCCAGACTGTGTCTTGTTGCCAGACACTGCTCCCCTCATGGGCCACCACATTTCGACTCTAGCCGGTTAATCTTTTTCCTTTTCCCTTTTTATTTAAATATCCAGATACAGTTTCCTAATTTATTTAAATACCAAAACTTCTCCAACAATTTTCCAAAAAATCTCAAAAATCTAGAATTCCATCTAGTATTTTGTAAAAATATAAAATACCCCCTTTTTAGTTTCAAATTTTGAAAATAAAATATTTTCCTTCTCTTTCTATAGGAAAATGCTTTTAAAATTTCTTACTATTTTCCAAAAATCCTCAAAATTTCAAATAAAAATATTTCATCTTAATATTTTATTCAAAAATAAGTTTTCAAGATTTTCACCTTTTTATCTTCAACAATTTCCATCTCGGAACTCCGATAACTCTGTTGTCGTCGACCCCAATCTTTGGAAATCTGTTGATCCACACTTATCCCACATACACATGCATAAATTCTTGCTATCCGAAAATCTACCAAATTAATGCCAAAATCAACCATCCATTTTATTCTATCCAGAGTAATGCCAAAAATCCTCCTCACCATTTATTTTTATAAGAAATTTTCTGAAATTATCAAATCATACAAACCATCACCATCCTAGTCAACCCTAACCTTTTTCCTAAAAATATTCTTTTTAAAAATGATTTCATCCACTCATGCTTCATGCATCTTTCCTTTCCTTTTTATTAAATTCCCTTTCTTTTTCCTTCTCCCAACGTGTAGAAAACGAATTCATTGCCCCCGGATCAGCCGAGCAGATTTTTTAGGGCAATAGTGCAGATATAAAAGATCTAGCTGAACCAAGCAAGTTTCCTGTTCCCTAATGTTGTATTTTGCATTTATTTTCTAGTTAATTAATTTTTGTCCAATTGATTTAAAAGTTTTTATGTTTGCATATAGTCATAATCCCATTTAGAATTTAGCTTCCTTATTAAGTCGTAGGAAAACCCTAGGATTTTAATCTAGCCATAATGGCAAGGTCTCGTATAAGCATATAGGATCTTGATTGTTGCTTTTTAATGTATCTTTCGGTTGAGTTGGTGAGAGGGTGAGAAGTTGAGTTGTTGAGGTTTTGGTCGAGTTAACGTTGGTGTGTTGTTGGAGTTTGTTGGAAGTTTAGCGTGAACGAACAATGGGAATGTGAGACGCATGGTGGGTCGCTCTAGAAGCGGTCTAGAGGACACTTGTTTGGGGGCCGATGGTTGGTTTGTTCATTGCTCTTAACTGAATTATGTCATGATAGAAAAGATATAAATTTCCGCTCAAACCATATTACTGATCATTTTATGGGTAAAGCTAGGCAGATTCTGCAGAGTCGTTAAAAACAAATCATCGATGGACCATACTTCTGAGATATGAGGTTGTATCGCAGGGGTGATGCCTATTCTAAATATTGACATAAATCAGGTTAGAGGTGTGGTTGTAAGGTTGTTGTTGGTCTGGTCTAGAGTCAGTTTTGAAAGTTTGATTTTATCAAAAATTCAAAAATCTCTTTAAAAAATGTTTTAGAAAAGAATTGGCAAAATATAGGATTTTTATAAAACTATTTTAAAAAGTGCATTAAGTCTATATTTAAATCTCCCTGTCATTTTCTATTAAAACCTTGCATGTAGCTAATAGGCTTGCATATGGAAACCTGTTAAGACGTAAGTGCTTACCCGTTCTTTTTTGGGGTACCCTTCTTTTGAGTAGGTCCTTTCTTTTCAGCAGAAGACTTTTCTTTTGAAGACTTGGAAGATTTTACTATAGATTTTTAGTTTATTCTACACTCGAGCCATGCCTGTGGTTTTGAAGTGTAAATTTTAGAGGTGTACTAAAAACTGTAAACCATATTGTAAAATAACTCTAGTTATGAAATAAAGTTTAGCTGTTTGTACTATTTTGAAATGCAACTAAAATCCCGGACAGTTGTATTTTCGAGGATCTCCCGTGGTCCCCACATTATATATGTCGGATATCATTAATCATGAATTTGAGAGATTGACATCGCATGGTTAGAGCACTCTCACTTGGGAAATGGACAATAATATTGTATCCGCTAGCATGAAGTTTGGGGCCACTATTGGTTTATGAATCCTAGAAGGATGAGACTGGTATGCGTGAAGCATAGCACTTAGTCTGGCATCATCTCTGGTGAATATATAGTAGTGAGGTATGCACGAGCTATGTATTGCACTTTAGAAGCGGTTCACAAAGCTCTAGTATACTAGTCCCTCTCTTTTTTCAGGTTGGACATGCCTGCAACTGTGTATACTTTATAAGTATGGTCAAATACAATCCTAATCTGCATAGGGCTTATAATAATCCCTCTTTTGTGACAATGAAGATCACGGTTGAGGAAATGTTTGAAAATATAATCTTCACTTTTTAGCCCTGTGCAACTTTAAATGCTTGCAACTATTGTTACTTGTTCACAAAGTAGCCACTTGGGAGAAAAAATCCTAATCATTAAAGGAAGGACATGAATAGGAGAATAAGAATTACTATCCTATGAAACCAATGTCCACTGCTTAATATAACTAATGTAAAGAAACAAGGAAAAGTCACACCATATTTCCCCTCGTAGCATAATATTGAGAAATTGTGTGGTCTTTAGGAGAATTGATGCTTGATTTGCCATGAACCTCAGTATCCAGCCGTGGCTTATCAAATCAAAGAAAAGGGAAAAGCAACCGCGAAGGCTCAACTTGATATAGTAGGCAGACATGGCCTCATACTCTCGTAGAGAATTATAAAATTTGCCCTCTTGATCTTATTGCAACTACACATGAAATGAAGAAAAAAAGAACACCCCGATATATGGCATTGAAATTGAAATGGCTGGGTTAGCCGACGTGCTTATCTGAACCTCAATCCAAGAAGTGCCCCACCGCCTTGGTTGCCTCACTGATGAAGAATTAGCTGAAGCAATACATAATGAAATGACCATAAATTATGAATTATAAAAAAAAATTAATAGAGCAACAATCATAAATGACTCTGAAATAGACAGCTGGATTAAATTGGCGGACGCGATTGAATGACTATGGCCTTTTGAGGTGACATGGCTCACCGTATAATTTTGGGACGACATGGCCTAACAATGAAGCCTAAGGACAAAGCGGCTAGCACCTTAGTGAGTGTGCCACTGCTAGCACATTGTTAATATAGATAGATAGATGTGACTATGTTACATGTTTGTAATAATAATAATAATAAAAAATCATGTTCCACGCTCACACCTTGGAGGCTTAGGCCCTATTTGTTTCAGCTTCTAGCCAACTTTTAGCATCAGAAGCCAAAATCTCAAACAAATAGCCAGCTTTTGGAACCCCTTTCAAAAAAGCCAAAAGCCACCAAAAGCCCAATTTGTACTGTGATATGAGCTTTTCACAGAAGCTAGTTTTTTCTGGCTTTTCCTAGAAGCAGCTTTTAGAGAAGTTGCAGCTCAAACAAACAGGGCCTTAAAGTTACAGGGGTTCAATCAACTAATCCATGGCTCCACGCATCTGTTTGTGAATTGACAGCAAACAGACGAACTAAATTCCATACACGGTTCACAACTCCATCTGACATAATGGCAAATGCATCTTTCGCAGCTCTTTGACGTTCTTTCAGAGTTTTGGAATCACCAAAAAGTTCTTTCAACGTTTCCAGAAGTTCAAATTCCCCTGTTACCTGAAAAACATTGACACCAGCCCTCTCATAGAATGAACTCCTCGAGATGTCCGGATGTAAACAAACCCATCATCCAGTGAGGCTACATCACAATTCACAAGCATCTTTTGTCCAAAAGACCAGTATTGCAGGGTCCAACTCACCCAGTTAACCCTTGATGCTACCATCCCAACTAATTTCTGGAAGAAGTGGGAAGAAAAAGGCCAAGCCCAGAAAAACAAAATGCTACCACAGTATCACTGGGAACCAACCAGTCATGCCATAGATCAGTTATGTGCAGGAGACCGGGATCAAAACAGAACGCAAGTGACACACCTAAGTTATATTGTTTAGATAAACAACAAAGTACAGAACGATTTGTCACCTGCTTGACAGCTAAAGGATTTATTTGCCACATTTCAACCAGCATATGATAGAAATGTCCAACATGGGGACCTGAAAGCCAAGGAAATCACAAAACTATATATTCTCATTTTGTCCAAAAAAACAAATTAAAATACGTAGATGCCTTTGCCTTACCCGTCAGAACAACACAACCAGCTGCAGCGGCCTCAGAAATATTATGACCAGCTAAGCCAGGTAAAAAAGAACCACCAACAACTGCTACAGGAGCAATCCTGTAGAGCATTCTTAACTCCCCTGCTTCCCATGATATTTTTTGCCATTAACTTATAGTTCAAAGGAACATAGATAATTTGCACAGAAAAAATGCAGAAACTTTCCGTTGAAGAGGTTACACAAACCTAATGTATCGACCACGTATATCCTAGTGTTTGAAGACAACGCTTCTCTTGCTGACCTCAGCACAAAATTGACATTTTGTTTCTTCAGTGACTAAAAGAAGGAAAACAACAACTTTGAATTAAAATATATTGTATGTTATTCATGCTGTAGAAAACTGCCAAAAACTTCAAGCTGTATATATTGGATGTTGCTATTCCATAACTTCTTAAGTTTTATACGCTAAATCCAATTTCTATCATTGTTCCTTTTGTGCATTACAAGACCCTCGAGCACCCAAAAAGATATGGTACTAAAGAATTTAGAAATAAATAGCCAACATAAACTAAACAAGGTCAAAAGGGGGTAAGAAAGGCACCATTAACATACTAAGGAAACATTCTTGATGTCATGTGGATGTCTTGGCACAAGAATTAAAAGTAGGGTAGGATACACCTTAATTAATTCATCATGTACACGGAGAATAACTGAAAATGAAGAGAAAGTAAGTTAGCCTGTGAAAGCCTTATTTTTGTCAAGAACACAGGCACACTAAGATATATTGTTGTGTAAAAGTTTTTTGCAAGCTAAACCCACGTCCCTTAGGACTGTATTACCCGAATAATATAACAAAGGATAGGACAGCAGATCAACAAAAATAAATTAAATGATAGCAAAGGCAACTCTTAAAACAAAGAGAATTATATTAATAACTTTTGGCAAGCTGGAGAATATAAAAACCTCTTTGACCCAGAACTCCAAAATATTTTGAAGACATCTTGCATGAATATGGTAATTTTACAAGTACAATCTGCAGGACTACTCCGCTTTCCTTAATCTCAGTTCCATTAGTAAAACTAGTCAAACTTTGCAGCCCAGTGCCCAGACCCTTATGTTGGCTACATGTAGATTCACCATCAGAAAGTTTTTTCTTAACAATAGGCTTCAATAGAATTTTATAATCAAATTGAATTAGTAAATAGTGGTCATAGTTGTATCTTGGAGACCAAAGTTCTATCAGGAATAAGCAACCATTTTATGGCCACATGGAATGCCAATAAAATTCAATCAATCATATAGATGATTTTAGTCATGTGTAGTTGTGTACTCACTGGAAGGGTTGACTCAAGGTACAACACACTGCCCAGGTAACAACAAAAAGATGCACATCCTATGCACTTACCTTCTTCTTCACCTTTGTGAATTGAAGCTGCCAACAAGAGGGGCCTATTATTGAACTGCTGCTGAAAATCTTTTACTATATTGACCTCTTTCTCCCCAGCATCAACATTACCAACAGCTAGGTAAATCACATGAATACCTTATAAATCATTTGATGTGAAACCTGATTTTCGTTCAAGCTCTAACGGCCATCCTTTAGAAATATATCAAATACCAAACGTATTATCACAAGTCAAAACATAATAAAACTAGAGAAAATATACCATATTTTAAATCACCAGCAAAATGGATGATTTGTGGTGGTGTCTGTAGCAATTGAAAACGAACTGCCTGAATAGTACTCTGCAATAGATAGAAATACATGATGACAACAGCAACGGCTGTACATAAAAGAAGGTTTACACCTCCATTGCTACTTACCAATGGGATAACAAGCGATAGTTTAGAGAGCATCAAAGAGACCAAAGGCAATCCCAGCGGCACAGACCAATGGTTGAAAGACTTCAATGATATGCGGGCATTCAGAAGAACAACTGCAATCTGAATATATGCATGTCATTCATAACATAAAACTAGCTAGGGCTTTATCATTGTCATTCAGAAGACAATTTAAAGAATGCAGCCCAACCACTACTCCACTAGACATTAGAAAATGGTGATGATCAACAAGAGAATACTGGTGATTCTCAAGAATCACAAGAACCACTCACCCCTTTCTCTGCTGCAGACATAATGAGGTTTGGCCAGAGTTCACTTTCCATAAGAAGTACCAAACTTGGTTTCCAGTATCCAATGAAACTTTCTATTGCGCCAGGACAGTCAAGAGGTGCAAACTACACATACACACGCACAAAAAAAAAAACATTGGGATAAACAAGACACGGAATCAAACAAGTTGACATTTAGGCTAAGAATGTCTATTCCTGCATCCAAACAAGCAGCATTTCCGCACATTTTTTCTTGATCTTTGTCTGTGCTATAAAATACTATAACATGAAAAATAATTTGAGTATAACAGCTGAATAGCAGTATCATTGCAAATGATATCCACTTTTCATATTTAGGAAAAGGTCCATTTTAGGTACCTCAACTATCGCGAAAGTTCGAAAAAACCCCTAAGCTATGATTTGGTCTGTTTTACGTACCTAAACTTTCAATACTGGCTCAAAACCCATCGCAACTTGGTTTTGTTAGGTGTTTTATTAGACGACGTGTCAGCCAAGTCAACAAAACCACTACTACATGGCGCCACATCAACAAAACCACCGAATAAAATAGGATTGTGATGGTTTTTGAGCCAGTATTAAAAGTTCAAGCATGTAAGTAAAACAGACCAAATCATAGTTTAGGGGTTTTTCGGACTTTCGCGATAATTGAGATACCTAAAATGGACTTATTCCCCATATTTATCAGCAGAGACAGATGGACAAAAAACCAATCCAATTCAACACTGTCAAATAGAAATACTACGCATCCTCACTGGATAACACTAGCATGACCACAGGCCTCTGAATGTATCGGAACAATATCTAAACTCGCCTGATGTATTACACCATCCGGCAGCAAATTCTGTATCACTTCGCTGCAACCAAAACAGGCAAGAAAATTTAGAGCTCGACAATGTTACATGAAAGTGAACAGAGACTCGCGTTTATAGTGGTGGAGGAAACTTACAAGGAAGAAAGCGTAGTAGTGGTGAGAAGGATAGCGACGCCGGGGTGGAGGCGGGCGCAGTGGCGGACGACGGGGAGCGCGGCCATCCCCTCGCCGAGGGAGACGGCGTGGAACCACACGAGAGGGGCTCCCGGTCGCGGCCGCGCTGCCGACGGCCGACCAAGCCGCTCTGGCCAACGCGTCGGGTGCTCCAGCCCTCGCAACCGCCGCCACAGGAGCACCGCCGGGGCCACGCCGCGGCTCGCCACCCTGTACAGCTCATACAACGTGCGGCCTCTGCGAGCCAACGATGTTGGCGTACTGACCGGCCGCATGGAGTCTCGCCGCCGGTTCGACGAAAGAGGTGGTGTACCGGCGACGGAGTCTGAGACCCGCCGGCCGCCGGCCGCCGGCCCGTGGTCACGTCGCGTCCACACTCCACTCTACTCAGATTCGAGTCAAAACTCAAAAGCAGGGTCGCCTTTGCTCGCTTCTCTAAAACGGCAAACTCGCGTGTTTCAAGTTTACGCCTTCAAAATATGGAAGCGGGAAATAGGCTTCCCCTTCCAGCTTTCTTGTCCCTGACTACCTGTCATACCGGACGCAATTTTATTTTCTATATTCCACTAGAAATAAGTGAAATAATACGTGCCTTTCCAGTTTTGGCTTTGCTCGCTGGTAGCCGACTGTGCCTCGCCGTGCGCTCGCTAACAGCTGGGGCCGTGTGAGACGTGCGCACAGGGCAACCACTCCCTTTGAATTTTGAGCCTGGATGTGTACAATGTTTTGCAGAAAGGATAAATATAACGGTACACTTTTGACTCTAATAACCTGTGTGTATAGGGATTAGGGAGAATACAGTACAGTACAGATCAGCTGCCGAGCAGAATATTTGTCCGACTGCGGGCATTGCATATCCAAAAGGTCAGAATTAGAGCTGCGCTTCACTGTCCCAGAACTTTTATGCACCAAACCAATACACCTGAATCCCAACGCACCTCGGTTGGATGCAGATTTCTTTCCTAGCTGCATTGGTGATCCGGTCACAACTCACATCACACGTTGGCGAAGAGCTTGTAGGTGCTGGCGTCGAGAGCGATCTGCCTGACCGCCGAGACGGACGCGACGACGGCGAGCGCGGAGAACACGACGGCGATGGTCGCGTTGAGCCAGAACACGAGCCCCTTCTTGGACGGCCTGAACGTGGCGTTGTAGAACACGGCCGGCACGGCGAAGTCGAGCGGCAGGAAGCCGAAGGCTCCGATGAGCGCGTTCATGTCCCCGAAGAAGGGCACCATGGCAGCGACGGTGGTGCCGAAGGCGACGGCGGCGGTGCGGGAGACCAGCCGCGGCACGACGTTCCGCGCCGCGTACTGCCCCGCCTTGGGGTTCGCGAGAAGCCCCTCCAACACCTCGTTCGTCGGCTGCAGGTACACTACGGCCACCGCCGAGAGCTGCAGCAGCGTGAAGAGCTCGGTGGCGAGAAGGAGCCCCTCGGGGATAACCGCCTTGCCGCCCACCATGAAGTTGCTCAGGAGGGTGCCCTGCGCCTGGTTGCCGAACGCCCAGTACCCTGAGATCGCCACGCTGAAGAACGTCGTCACCACCACGGCGTAGCACAGGCACAGCCCCTTGAACATCTTCCCCGTCACCGGCGCCGCCACCGTCGCCTGCATGCGCGCAGCGCCGTTCACCATTCACAGGTGAATCCACCACTAGATCATTCAGATCTTCTGAAGTTCTGATTATTCAAGTTACCTGTATCTCGGGGATGATGCCATTGCCGTACGTGGTGGCGATGACGGCGATGGCGTTGAACACGCCGAACACGCGGGTCTTGGTGTTGCCGGTGATGGAGTAGTCCCTGCGGGGAGCCCGATCGGAGGTTCCTGCGCGCAGTGGATTGCAAGGATGCATCACCGCAAGTTTATATCTGATCGAGGTCGAGATCGTGTAGTGAATTAGTGATGGAGTACTTACCAAGGTAGATGCAGCCGGCGACGGCGCAGAAGCTGTAGGCGAGGCACAGCACCAGGGAGATGAGGTTGACGTGCCGGAGGGAGTGGAACGACGGCAGCTGCGCTAGGATCATCATGAAAACGCCGAATATGGCCACGAACACGTACAGCTTGATCGTGCCGCCGGGGTGGGCGATCAGGTAGATAGCCTGCAAGCAAAGAGGCACGAATTCATGAACATGCGAGCCTTGAGCCGTTCCATATGCGTGCGATCACCCGACGGCGAGCATGGCCGCTAAGGAGCTCCTCCTGACCACCTTATCCTATCGCGCTAGATCCGTGCACAGCTAGCCCCACCTTTGCTCACAACTCACAAGTAAAGCTTTAGAGGTGGCCAATGAGTTGGTCCGTTTCGTTTAGACACGGCTATTATACGAACCGGGTCAACCTGTCTAATGGTTAAAAAACTGAGTCCAAATTAGGTTATGATAGGTTTAATTTCACATTGGATATTAGTGATGGTGATAGGGAAGCACAACATAAAAAGTGGAGTTGTCTTCACCAATTAGGTTAAACATTTGGGTTAAGTTGGGTTAGGATCTTGGTTGTGACTTAAGTTGGGTTAATGGATATAGGAGACTTGAAACCGAGACCAGGTGTTGGCCTTGGAGAGCTAGATTGTTGCTGGACCATGAGATGACAAGATTGCATCGGACTCTAACAGATTTAGTTAGAAAACCAGATGAACAGAGGGTCGGACCGCAACGGGTTCTAACATGTTCATTTAGAGAACCAAGCGAACCAATGCCACCTGGCTACTATTTGATTCGGTTAGCCACCCTTGTCTTAAAAAAATTAGATAAAAGACAATTCAAAATAATGTGGAAGTGATAAAAATACTTGCAAGAAATATACTAATATGTTTGAAACAAAAGAATAGTTTTATTATTATGGTTTTTTTAACAAATGTGAATATCTTTTATCATGAAATTTGAACTAAAAAAATTGGATAAGTCTACTTTGCTACGGTGAACCGGACCAAACGAATAGGGCCACTATTGTGCGGGCCAAGAGTCAAGAGTTAGGGCTAAGCACAATTTTCTTCCCCAAATCGGGTTGAATCGACTTTGTGAGCAACAGCGGGTTAATTAGCCGGTTTGGCCCATTTGGTTAGTCCGTATGTCCACCTTACTCACAAAATGACATGAGAGAGGGAGAGAGAGTGGATGCTATCCATGGGTCTCAGCGTATGATCAGCAATGAAGAAAAGGTGAGAAACTCCTTATTAACTAAGCGCATACTGATTTTTATCATCTGACATGATCCAGGATCAGTGTGCATATATAGATGCGAGAACATAGGACGACTATCCTATGTGTACATGCAACCCATGTATGCGTGCGATTGATTTCCCGTGAAACCGGCCGTAATTAGCTTGGTACCTTCATGCTTTGTCCGGCCAGCAGAGTGGAAGCGACGACTGCTCCGAAGCACACCAAGAACTGGATCGGCCCGATGTAGTAGCGTCCCCATCCAGGCCCTGCACCACGGTGAACATTAACCAGGAACCGGAGAAGCGATCAGTAGGGTTAATTTTTTTTCAGATAATAAAATAAAATTCTGATCTCTACATCGTGAAATGTACATAGCCAAATTTCAAGTTCGCATAAAACGGTTCGAATTAAGTCTATCAGTATTCAGTAGGGTTAATTAAGCATGCATAGATATGAAATTAAAGACATGTCGATCGTTTGACAGGCGTCTCCTCTGTGGTCAGGATGTCGCACTGCTGACGGCTTGCTTAGTCGATTGATACGGTGACATTGATGCGTGCCAGATGTGATTATACGAAGAGTTTGCTACAAGAGGACACTGGCGACCTTTTAATCAAATTCCAACACGTTTGTAGGAACTGATGAAAGTCTTCATCATGAGCTAGGACATCTCATCATGGATGCTCGTACTAAGGATTGAGAGATTGGCAAAGAAATTTCGGTCGCTGATTGTTTTTCCTAGCAAGTTTCAATCTGATTTGACAAGCATGCCCTAGGATGCGCATCCTTCTTCCTGGCAAATTTTTAAAAAGACTTTGATTTTGAGGGAAATCACACACATATGTTGACCAAAACTAAACTTGCTAAGCTAGTTTGGATGGGGACAGCTCAAAAGATTTGCTTCGATTCCCTCTACCCTCATCATGGATGAAAGGATAGTAGACTTTACTCCTGATTTTTATGATTTGTCCCCAAATATTATCGATATTTTCTAATTTTGAATACAAGGAATAACAATAATTACATTCATGCCATTATTTAATTTCAATATAGCGGATATGCTATTATAAATTAGAACTACATCTTTATCGTTATCAAATAGGATTTGTTGCAAACATGCCATCAAGATCCTGAAATGCCCAAATATGTCTATTTTTCCTCCTCCTTCCCCCTGCCTTCTCTAATGAGCATGGCGGTGAGGTAGCACCAGTGAGGGTGACCAGCCGTAGGGTCACAACGACATGTGTGTTGCTAGAGAATGCAGTTCCATAATAGCATGAAAGGAGGTATTTTCAATTTTATAATGGCACAACTGTCATAAGCAAACTTAACAATGATATGGATGCAATTAATCCATTTTAAATTTATCCATGTGGCTTCCAAAAGATGGCAGGGCATATTTGCTTCCCGAGGTGGGTGGGGGAGGGGATTGAGGTAGGAATTCCATGTGCCCTTTAGGATTGAATACTTCTATACAACAAGGTACATAACGGAACAGGATATGACAAATCCATTGTTCTGTGGATCCAACTACAGGCTCGACATTCGATATTTTCGAACATATCGAACGCTTTTGGAACATTTTTTATGCCTGTTGGAACATTTTGTATTTCTGTTGAAACATGATATCAATCTGTCGAAACATAGCAAAAAATATTGGAATATGCCAAATGAACTAATGGAACATAAAAAAAAATTATTGGAATATGCCAAATTAACTGATAGAACATGCAAAAAAAAGATGAAACATCATGTTCTAGGTGATTTATCCACCCCATACAACACAAGATGTTCTGAAAAAAAAAGCAAAAAGATGTCCCAACGAACAAAATCGGATGTTCCGGTCATGTTCCAAAAAAAAAAAAGGAACACCCCTAAATGCATATTCTTCCTTTACCGCCCCATGGGAGAGAGAAGCCAGAGTGCATAGCCCACATCTTTTTCACACGTGGTTGCGCGCATTTGTTTTTTGTTGAGCTATCGGACGTCTGATTTTAAGTCTTTTTGTTGTTCCCTTCACCAGCCTCCTCTTCCATCTCCACCCCGCCATCTCCTCCTCGCGCCTCCACCTCCGCACTCACCATAGTTGTTCTCCGCACCTTCCCCATCGCCCCTGCTGCCTCGGACCACCACCCGTTGCTGGCAACGCCTCGCCGCTTCACCCGCCACCTCCGCACCCACCCTAAGCCCGACAACGTGTATTGATCCGCCTGTCGCCCTACCACCTTCGACTGATCTCATGACTCAACACGCCACCACCTCACCGTCCTCCCACGATCCCCTCCTACCGTCAGCCCGCCACCTCCCTGTCCTCCCTCTAAGCCAAAAAATTCACACACAAGCCCGAACCCAAACCCTAAAAAGATGACATCATTGAGGAAGAAGGAAGGAAGCAGAGCGCGGGTGGAGGGGTCACAAGGAAAAGGGGGTGGGAGCATGTGGTGAGGAAGACAAAGATGTAGGGTCTGTTTGGTTCGTAACCCTTACTAGCCATGCCAATGAATAGTCATGACCAATTGATGGCATGACCTTTCGTTGGCAGTTTTTGAGTCGTTTGGTTCAAAGCCAATTGAGGGCAGCCAAATTTTGGTAAAACAAGTTGTATGTTTGGTTGAATACCAATTGAAAATGTGCCAATTGTTCTTTCGGTCAAATAAAAATCATATAAACTCGTATAAAATTTAATAAATTCAAAAATATGCAAATAAAATTTAATAAAAAAATAAAAATACATATTAAGTCATAAAAAATGAAAAAACCCGATCCAAAAGTAAAAAATGAATTACAAAATGCAAAAAAAAGATAAATATAAAATATAGAAAAATGGGTTGGTTAGAATTTTATATGAATTATAAAATTTGTTTCACATAATTTGGACACCGTATGAAATAGATATGAAAATTAGAAAACTAAATCGATTTTAAATCAACTGCGCACCGTGCTGTTAGTCGTACTGCTGCTTTGCATGGCACCTGTGTCTGCGTGTAGGCCCGTAACCAATGGCGAGATGGCAAGACGACGATGGCAAGCAATTCAGGCGCCATTGCTTTGGCAGCGTTTTGTGCGTAAAATTTTTGGCACGGTTCGTTTTCTAAATGGCATGCCATTTGTTGGCTATAAACCAAACGGTGGCCAAATCACCATGGCACGCCAAATTTTGGCATGGCCAACAAAGACTATGGGCGTGTTTGGATGGCTGCCCGCGCGCGCCGTGCCAACAGTCGACGCGCCCTCGTTTTTTGGCGAGCGTTTGGATGGCAGCCGGTGGAAGGCGCGGGCGCGGGCGCGAGGGCGCGCCGATGCACAATTAACGTGGCTGCGGGAGTTGGCGCGGGCGAGCGATTCGTTCGCCAATGCTCGCCAACGCGAGCGACGGCGAGCCGTGGGCGTCGGCGCGCTCTAGATCGGCACGACGAGCGCCGGCCACCATCCAAACACGCTCTATGAACTAAACTTGCCAGTAAGGCTACCAAATTGGCAATGATATCATGTTGAGCTTCCTTTCGTTTTTTATGTTTTACCCAGCCATTTTGAGCTTCCATCCAGCTGCCTAGTTCCCTGGTGCCGGTTGGTGGCTTGGCGTGATAGGTCTTATCTAGAGGGGTGTCAGCAGATGGACCAGTAACGCCGCAGTAATTACATGACTACAGTGGCTGAAAGCTATCGCGCCAATTTTTTACTTCCAGCGATCTATCGGCCTGCATCATTGGTTGACCACGTGCTTTAAGTTTGAATCCTGAAACCCCCACGGCCCCACCCAATAATTCAGCAGACAGCATGCTACCGCGAGTGGGCGAACTGGCATCGAGGGAGGAATCTGTCAGTTTTAGACACTGCAACTCTTTTTTTTTTTTGGAGATTCAGAACTTAAGGTAATTAAGCAGTTCATGATGATCACACAGCACCCCGATGGTAACCGATCGACGCGGTAGAAAAACTGATGACGGCAAAACAAAACAAAACAATGCCAATTAGACATATAGCTAGCAGACTTCACAAGATACAGGAACAGAGCAAGTAGCATCCATGATCCATGTGGCCATGAGCTCAATAGTGGTAGGCCACGATGGGTCTACGACTATGCAGTACGCGTCATTTTAGGTCCTTCAATTTGTAGCTGTGTTCTATTAAATGCGTCGATGTCTACATTAGCTAGGTGTTCCATCAATGAATAAACTGTACACAGTTTCAGGAGCTTGAAAAGGCAAAGGACAACACCTTCTTTGTAGTTTACTACAGCCGGTGTAATTGTGCTACATTAGCAATAATTTGACCACTCATCAGCATTCGGAACAATGCGTAAATCATCAAAATAAAAAAACTATCACTCCTATTAGGAAACGAAATTAATGAAGCATCGGGTAACGAATATATACGCGGAAAGTTCAAGCAACAAAACTAGAGATATAGGCCTTGTTTGTTTCAGATTAATGTAGAGTTGCGTTTTACTATAGCAAATTTGTGATCCCCTCAAAATACGTCTTAATGAGTTCAAAAAATTATGAAAAAAATATTTTACAAACTTTAAAAAATACTATTTAAAATCCCACAAGAACGACTACAAAACATTACATCATTTGGCTTATACAAAAATAACAAATTTTTATTTAATTTAATTTAATCTGAAACAAACAAGGCCTAACTGAAGATACGTTAGGAAGCTGAACAACAGCCGGACCATGCATATTATGCAATGCAAAAAGGCATAGTTCTAAACACTCGCAAGTCGCAACAAAATTATAACGCAGCATAAACCCAAATTACACGTGCTACCATCTCGTTAACCACTTTTGCAGTCGTGCATGCATGATTGATTTATAAACTTGCTTTTTTGTTCTGATGCAATGAAACAACATTGATATATATATGTAGCTGTACACGAAGCGATCGGCGGCGTACCTAGGATGTCCGTGGCCATGTCCCTGAAGCGGAGCTGGCGGCGCCCCTGCTGCGCGTGGTGCTCGAGGACGCGGGAGATGAGGTTGTACGAGTAGAACGAGACGGCGGCGCCGACGACGAGGCAGATGATCCCGGCGGTCCACCCCAGCGATGCGAACGCGAACGGCAGGCTCAGCAGCGGCGGCGCCACGATCGATGTCGTCAGGTGGTACCCGCAGTGCAGCCACGATCCTGCGTGTACACACCAGCAATTTTCTTTAGAAGAGCACGCGGTACACTGTACACAACTACACACCAGCAAATTAGCAATTAATCAGTCAAAAGTACTGGGCAGTACCGTGGTAGGACAGAGAAACTTGAATGGTTTAAATATTTGTAATTAATTGGACAATCACCGCTAGGCGTGAGGAAGATAATTCTTTTTATATATATATGTATTGTAGCCATATACATCTTAGTTATTCGATATATAGTTTATCGGTTTTGCTCCTCGCGATCGCTGGCGGCAATGAAACCCAGCGACTTCTCCTCGCCGCGCTGCGCTTCTTCCTCCTCGCCGCGCCATCATCTTCCTCTAGCTGGCGCTCGCCGCCCGCCGTTCGAGTTGGGTTAGGGAATATGTGGGTTCCCTCGGGGTATAGAGGAGGTCGAGGCGGCGACGACCGGCGGTGGTGGGGGGCTCGTCGGGCGGCGGGCGGCGATGGCGCCATGAGCCGGGAGAGAAGCGGCGGGTGGGCGGCGGTGGAGGGACCGCCTCACCCCTCGGGTTAAAGGTGGGGCGTCGGCTCGGCGGCGGAAGGTGAGGGTGGCGCCGCCGCCCGGCAGCGAGAGGGAGGCGGCGGGGTGTCTTGAGAAGAGGCGGGCCCGCCGGGAGGAGGAGAGGAGGCGGGCGGGCGGCGAGCGGCGGGCGGCGAGGCGGAGGCGGAGCGGGCGGGCGTGGGAATCGTCGCTGGGTTGCAACGGCAACCCAGCGATCTGCCGAGTCACTCCCATAGTTTATAAGTCCGATAATAAAGATATATTAATAACTTTGAACATCATTACATTCATTTTTTTTACGTACATTGTCTTAATCTCTGCTAGTGTATGTACCATCTTTGTAGGAGATGATAAAGCGCAGAACCAGGGAGCCGCGACACTCAAGCACCAGTTTCTTCTCCTATAACTCATGATCCAGTTGGCTTCTATTAATATAATAATATTATATAGATAGATAGATGTTGGTATTTTTATTACAATTTAATAGGAGGCCTCTAGTGTACCATCTCTCAACCACAATGGGGATGAGAGCAATATTGGCCACGCGAACGCACCGCTTGTGTGTGTTGTTTGTGCCCGTTGCCCACGGTTGTTCCTATCTCTTATGCGTGCCCACAACCACACCCACCAATATGCACACCGCTTGTGTCTACCACCCTTCCCACCACACTGCGGGAAGGATTTTTTTTCACCCGGACGTTATGTTATTGTACTAGCATGGTCGACGCACCCGTGGCGTGTTGCATTAGTTCTGTAAGACACAAGTGTGTGTGACTTCGTGGAAGGAAAGTTCGGCATTAGTTTTGTCTTTTATTCCGGCTATTTTTTTTAAAAAATATTTTTTAATGGCTAAATCTTTTTATGAACCATTATCGTGATATTATAGTTCCATTTTATAAAGTTTTTTTTTCAAGTTTTTTTGTTGACCACAAAAGCTAGAATGAGAAAATAATAAATTATTTCTTAATTCAATTATTTGTGAATCTTAATTTTTTAAAAAAATGGATAAATTTTTTTATGGACATCTACGTGGAATTATGATTTGTATGCTTTTAACTATAGGTATTTTTTTTAAGTTTATTTTTTTATTCCTATTATTTCATAATTAATTTCGTACAATTTTACATTTTTAATACTTAAATTCATCTATGAACCCTTATCATTATTTTTTGTTGCAATTTTTATTTGTTTTGGATTTTTCCCTGAATGTTCTTTGTGCAGGCTTGACTCCATTTTTTGAGCTTTTCATTTTTTTGTGACATACAAAAAAGAATGGAAATGGAGGAAGGATAACTTTAAATCTAAAATAAAAAACTGGCTTTGTACGTATGTTCTTTTTTGCATGATTATATTCTTCAAAATTTTTTATTTCTATTATTTATTAATTCATTTCATAGAATGTAACATTTATAGTACTTAAATTTATTTATGGACCCTTATCTTGATATATTTACATTTTTTATTTGTTTTGGATTTTCCCCCTGTATGTTCTTTGTGCAAGCATGGCTCCAAATTTTTAAGGTTTCCAATTTTTTGGATTTTCTATGATCTACAAAAAAGAAATGGAAAATGTGGGGAAAGAAAATTCTAAATCTAAGATAAAAAAAAGAGCGTGTAAGAGAGCTACGCTGGAAAAAATTGGAGAAACGACAGAGGAGGTGGGATTCAAACGCGAACCACAGGAACAATAGCTAGCGCAGCTAACCAACCGGCCAAAGCATCCGCCTCGTCGCCTGGCTCGCGCGGCATTTTTTTATATGTTAGTTTAATACGTACGGTCAGATCTTACAAAACGTGACCATCCTAGCAGAATAAACGGTCACGATTCCGCGACGTGGCTCACCTAGGAAAAGGGGCGACGTGGTTTAACCAGGAACCAGCTGGTTAGGGCCTTGTTATATAGAATTGATAAGCCTTGTTCTTTTCGTTTTAAATTAAATTTTTTTAAAAAAATTTTGTTATTTTTACACTTCAAACGCTATAGCATTTTATAAGTTTTTTTTTGTAAATTTTTAATGTTTTTTCTCAAAACTTTTAAAACCATTCCCCCCCAAATTTTGGGCTCTTCGAGCCTCCACATGAGGTTATAATTTTTTTCAGATTATATTTTACCGCTATTTTCAGTTAAAACAAACCAGACACTTGAACCGATGCCTATTCTTAACTTCAAGAAGGTATACGTCATCATTGGTTAGTTTCTCTCCAAACAAGAAAGGTAAATATATATAGAGAGAGAGGGGTGGACATTATCAAATTGGTTTAGGTCAGCACGAAAGACTTTTGGAGAGAGAGGACTTTGCTTTATTATTATGTCTCTACCTGATTATTGATAAGCGACTGAAACCTACAGGCGCTCTCGGTCTTCTCCGCTAGTAGAGTGGTTCAAATATGATTATTAGCGTGAAACGCCAGTCTGCCGACCAACCTCCCGGTGACCCGGTCTATTTCTGCAATACATATATACGCCGTATGTCGGTTTCCATCGTGTGCGTCTGCATGATATATATGAACGATCGAGATGCATGGTGACATGTATTAGCAGTGCACATGCACGTACGGCTACGGATAGCCCACGATTCATGCCTAATTAAGTCGAAATAAAATGACCCATCCCATGTACTGTATTGGATTCAGTATATACTAGTACACCATAGAACATTGCGAGGACGTCGTACTAATGATGTGGGTGGTTCCTATATTAAAACAACAAGGCTGCATAGACTACTAGCTAATTTATGGAGATCGACGATGACAAATTGTGAATGGGGCCGGGGCTGGCCAAGCAGGAGACCAAATAATTACACGAAGCTCGTGCACATGCAGGAGGACTATTGATAGCCAGGAATCTCAGCATCCCTGCAAGTGCATTTTCTCTTGTCTCTTCTTTCTTCGTTGCAAGATAAACATATTAAGCGTGCTGACGCATAGGGGAGAAAAGGGAGAAGGGAGACAAGAAAGGAAGAATCACTGCCATTGCCATAATGTAAAACAGTGAAAAAAAACTTGGAAAGATAGATGGGCAAAGCCATATTCAAACAAGCATGCACCATATATCCCAGAACTTTTGATCAGGAGATGCTCAGAGGAGTCAGAGCCCCAAAGGCGGAACAGTACCACCATAAATAGACAAATCATTGGCGCGGATGCATGATGCGATCAAGGAAATTAAACACCCATTTTTTATTTGTATATTTTTTTGTGCAAACCAATGCTCTCCGTTTTGTCTTCTCTTCAGCTATCTCGCTAGCTGGTGAGTGGTGAGTATGCAAGCAAGCTTTATAAATTTATGGGTTCTATGTGGCGAAACTGCGATTACTACTACTAGGAGTAGTGCAATCATTTACAGATGGATCAATCAGTCGACAGAGAAGAACGACATGTAACCAACCGAATTCAGCAAGCAGAGCAAATCTTGGTTGCTACTTGCTAGCAGCTGAAATCGCATATTGGTATTCGGTAGTTTGATAGTGGTTAGCTATCTCTTTTGCTTATTAATACCAGGGGTCAATCAATCGACAGCCCCACGCACTGTGTCACCCATGCTCGTTCGAGAGGAAGCATGCACACCAAAGGAGAAGGACGATCGGTGCATAATAAACAAGAAGACGCTTAGTTATTTTCAGGCACCTTTGGACTGGAGAACGAAGAGGGCGCCGGCGTCGAGCTTCTGACCGACGGTGTCGCTGCCGGCCTCCATCTTCCTCGCCTCCTCATCCTCCCAGCTCGCAGCTCCCATGCCGCCGCCGCGCCGTTCAGCTCCTAATCGACAGACACGGCAGAACCAGAGAGAAGGAAGCTGGCTAGAAGTAAGCAATTTCTGACTCTGAGAAGCGGTCGCGCCTCTGACTATTGGTTCTTTTTTTTTCTTTTTTTTGAGAAGGGACTATTGGTTCTTGATATGGAGCGAGAAGCTATCTATTTTTATAGGCGCGCGCGCGTGCTGGTGCCCTCCAGTACTGAGTGAACCTGCAGTATATTATGACAAATTGCTTTTCTTTTCTTTTTTTGACAAGGGTGTTACCCGATTTCCATGGAAGATCAACGGAATATAGAAGGGTGAAAACGGATCGGAGGTCTATACCATATTTATTTTATAGTTTTTTTCTCATACGCGGATATGAATATGGATATCCTGGATACGAATACCGTACAAATAATATTGAATATGGATAATGAAACAAATACAAATTCATTCGAGCACTGTTAATAGGGGACAAGAAAATCCTAAAAATTATATAAAATATTTTTGTGAGCTTTAGTAATCACTGGAATCCTTGAAAAAGAGTTCCAACAGTGATCAAGATAGTTTCTTTTTTTTTTGTAGTTTCATGCAATTTTACGGAGTTTCATTGGATGATTTTATGTACTTTCAAAATTCTATATAGTTTTAGAAAAATAAAATTGCATTGTAGACCCCTCAACTACTTGTAGCATTTTTCACTTGTCCCCAAACTTCCATTTTACTTTATCGCGCCTCTCATAACTTGTCACCGCTTGCTCGATTGTTCCAATACCATTAGGGCTCCCGTCGAGTGATCAGGTGGCATCCACATTACAGTTAAGTGCTGATGTGCCCGTTAAATACTGATGTGGTAGTATCCATGTCATTGTCCACCTCATCTTCATCTCTCTTCCCTCTCCTAAATCTCTCTCCAACTCTCAATGGTTGTTCGCTACCCCTCTCTCCCTTCTTCTCCCTCGTTTATCTCTATCTCGCATATATATATGGGGGTCGAGGGGAAATGGTGGGCAGCAGCGCTGGCTCCAGCGAGAGTAGTAGCGACGACACTTGAACAGAGAGAGGGGAGGGAGGAGAGATGAAGAGAGCCGGTCGGTCCAGCTGTTGGTGGCTGCTCCGGTGGGCTCTAGTGGCGGCGGGGTTGCCGACAATAAAGGGTGGCGTGACTAGGAGGTGCCAAGAAGGGACGACACTACCAAATCTAGAGAGGCAAAGGTGCAAACGTCGCTAGTGGAGATCATTGAGGCAGACGTGGCGATGGTATTGGGGAGGGGCATCGCAGGCCACACACATGTCAAGGCGCAGCAACAGGGAACGGATCTGAAGGCGAGCAAGCAGGGAGTGTCGTCGGAGAGTGTCCATGCCGGTCAACCCCGCACCTGAACTCCTCCTCCTTCACGCGACGGTGGCGACCCAAGTTCCTCCTCCCGTGGCCCTAGGTGGTGGCAGAAGCTCGAGCTCTCCCTTCTTCTTTATGGCGGCAACGACGGTCCGACCCCTCCTTGGCACTGTTAGCGGGAGAGAGCGTGAGAGGGATGAGAGGAAGAGGAGGAGCTACTGGGGCCATGGCGTTGTGAGAGAGTGAGAGGGAGAGGAGGGAGGAGAGAGAAAAGAACGGTCAACCTAAGAGAGAGAGGGAGGAGGAGAGAAAGAAGATGATGAAATGGTGCATAGATGACTGGTCACGTCGGCATTTAACGGTCATATGGTAGCCACATCATCACTTAATAGGAGGAGACCTAACTGTTTTGGGGCAAGCATGCAAACAGGGACAAGTTTCGGAGGATGACGAGGGTGGTTCAAAGGGCTATGGTACAATTTTCCTTTTCAAAAGTTTCATATGATTTTAGGAAAAGTTTTATGTAGTCTGTAAATTATCTCCTCTGTTGAAAATGGTATGAACAGTTATCCAAGGAACACGGCGGTGGGGACAGGCCGACCTGCCTGCATGGACGGTACGTAGCATGGCGCGCGCCTGGCTCGGCCTGGCAGCGACCGGCGGATTGAACGGGTTCATGATTGCACGCAGCATTCAAAATTTAATAAAAATTCCTTGGGCCACGTCGGAGTCGATCGTTTGATCGCGATCGAACGATGATCGATGGTGTGTTTAGTGGCTGGCCGCCCGCCCCGGAAGCCCATGGGGCCGGGTGATGCCGGCGTGCACAAACCCGGGGCCATGTGAGTACTTAGCGTTTCCGTTACAGAAGAGCGGGATAAGCGCTTCATCCGTTCGTCGGGACTCGGGAGGGGGTAGGTACGCATATGCAAGATGTTGGAAGCGATCGATGTGGCTGTGTCGATATGGCGACAGAAATTTGAAGAGTTAAATGGGCTGATAAATGAGTGATAACTAGTGCAGTTAATGGGTTTAAACCCAATCTATATCCATCCGTCCCTATTTTAATTAAACTATTTTTTCTTTACTCCCTTTCCCATTCCATTTTTATATGAACCGAGATCAATCCAATCCATTTCTTATTTGACCCAAACCAATCCAACCCACACACCTTATATGGGTTCAACCCCATTTCTCAATCCATATGAACTCATTTTCCAACCCAATTCTATACAAAGGTTAGACTTCACGAAGAAAACACCTTAGTTTTTTTAACCTTGTGTTCGCACCATAAAAATCATTTATTTAAATTGTTTGATTTTTTTTGCCATGACTCTATACATATGGACGCAACTTTGTGTAAATTCGCAGACCAAACAGAATGGATGGGGCCCACATGTAGAATTTGGTGTTTTTATACAAAGTAGAACCGTCTAGACCTGATCAAACGTCGGGCCGTGTTTCGGTCCGGGCTCAACCCAGTGCGATGAGCCTCAAATTCGGGCCTGAGCCCGGCCCGAAGCTCGGTCCGGTCAAGTCTGTTTTCACATTTTCCTCAGGCCCAAGCTCGAGCCCGGCCTAGTACACTGGTCGGACCGGGCTAGTCCAGGTTTTTTGGGCTAGACTTGCCGGGTTGGGCCACCCATGATCAGATCTAGACCTATCCAAAGGTCGGGTCGAGCTGAGCTTTGGTCTGAGCTTGGAAAAGGACGATTCCACGAGACTAGACCTGTGCCTGGCCCAGTCTGACACCTTTTACCAACCTCGGACTCGAGTCTAGCTCGAGGCCTAGCCTAGCCCAAAGCCCAGCCTGACCCAGTGCTATTTTGTGTTTTCTTTGGGCCCGGGCCTAGCCCGATAGGCGGGCTTAGATCGAAGCCCAAGCCGACCTAGTGTATTGCTCAGGTCAGCCGGGCTCAGGCTACCCGTGGCTAGGTCTATTATAAATCACCTTAGTTTTTTTAAAAAACCTCGCTTCACACTATAAAAATCATCAAAATTGTCTGATTTTTTTATGACTCTACATATCTGAAACCAACTTTGCGCAAGTTGGCAAGTCAAACGGAATAGAAGGTGCCCACATGTAAAAAAAATTATGGTATATTATAGAACACATATGAACTCATTCAATACAAACCCGTGGGTTGAAACTATTTGAACACAAACCTTTTCAAACCCAACCCATGCCACCCAACCCATCTCAACTTAAACCCCAACACAACCCATAAGCTACATCAATATCATTTCCACCCATACAAACCAACCCATTCTAAAAGGCAAAACACTTCTATTCTGAAATTCTAACAAATGTATTCAAACGATTGGTGTGAAAAGTTTTAGAAAAAAATTATGTATTTTGAAAAAGAAATAAATCATTTCGTCAAGCAGGCCGTGGTATATCCGTCCATGCCGGGAGCGCCTTAGCGCATGTGAAAACATCTTATGACCTTAAAAAGGTTTGCAAGAAACCGAGCCAAATTCATAAGCCGATTTAAATTTTTAGTACGAGTTCGTCCAATTTTTGTCTGTTTTCTTGCGATTTTCAACTAAAATCGAAACCGCCGAGAATCAGGTGGTTCGGTTTGTTGGACCTCTGGGTTATTAATCCACTTGTACCGATCGATACGACAGATTGTATGAAGATCCAGCAGCCGGGTCGCACGGTGCAGATGGACATGGCTGCGTGGGCCGCGTGGCATGTGGCTCTGGTGACGACACCGTAGCAAGTCTAGCAAGCGGCATGTGTTGCGTGGAACTGTGGAAGAGCATGCATGTTCCGAGGGAAGGGTAGCTAGAAAATTTTAATGGTCAATCGGACGTCTCAAAAACTAAAATATTTTGTGGAGACTTCTGTAGGATAATACGCATATCGGCATAAGGGACTGAGTACTGACTCATATGAACTGTCGTAGGAACTAAGACGGGAAAGCGCGCTGCTAATGTTTAATGAGCAAACCGAGAATTAAAAGCGGTAAAAAGAGTTAAAGAATACTACCTTCATTTTTTTTGTTTGACGTCTTTAATTTTTCGACACGCCTTTGACCATGCGTTTTATTCAAATTATTTTTATAAATATGCTTCTATGCGGATGTCCGACCCGCGTCGGACGCCACGCGCGCGGCCCAGCCCACGCTTTTATTTTTCATCTGCCTCCCCAGTCCTCAGGGCCACGACATCTCCCAGCCACACATGTTTATCCTCTCTCTCTCTCTCTCCCTTTTTCTCTCTCATCAAGCACCGGAGACGTGAAGCCATGGTCAAAGCCGGCCGGAGCTTCTTCCACATCTCTCTCGTACTCTCCTCCTCCTCCTCCTCCTCTCTCTCTCACTCTCTCTCTCTCACTCTCTCTCTCTCACTCTCTCCCCCTCTCCCTCTCCCTCTCTCTCACTCTCTCTTCCCGTGGTCTAGATCTCAAGTCTCATACTCTCATAGTCTTCCAGAAATCTCTAGCACACAAGCAAAATCGAGGAGGCTAGGGAAGTGGTCCAGCCTTCTCTCTCTGTTCCTCCTCCTCCCTCTCTCTTCCTCCTCCTCTCTCTCTTCCCCATTTCATACTCTTATGCTCATGTGTAGATGCGTCCTCCCCAACGAGATCTGGGGAAGAAGGCCAACTTTTTGAAGAAAAGGATTGAATTGAGGCAAAACCAACAAGAGAAAGGGAAGATTTGGTGGGAAGTGGTTGGGTTTGGGAAAGAAGATGAAATCCCAAAAATCAGTACGTAGCATTTTTTGTAAGGTGAGTACTGCAATGTCAGAACCCGGTCTAATTGACCGAATCCTAATTGTGCATACAGTACTAGTCCCAGAAGATCATGGCTAGCACACACAATTTAACAACAATAATGGTACATTGCCTTCGAGTTACATTATTACAACATAGGGGACTAAGCGTCCCACAGAAGTCACGATTTAATACATCAAGCACGGCACGCAGTTAAGATACAGCGTTACACACACGGTAACGCAGAGCCTAACATGGCACGATTTATTCTAGCACTAGACTATTCCATAGGCGAAGCGGCGGCGAGACACAACCCTACTCTTCGTCCTCAAGTCCTCCTCCTCCTCGAAGTCCGGGTCCTCCTCGGATGGCGAGTCGTGGGCGCTTCCTCATTGTTGAAAATTTTGGAAGAGGGAAGGAGAAATAGGGGTGAGTACAAAGGTACTCAACAAGTCGAGGATATATCTTGATGGGGTTTAGTACAAATGGATGGCTTGGGCGCTTTTGCGAAATTGCGATTATTAGCCTAGTTTTGACAAAGCGATTTAGAAACATTGAATCTCCATATTTTCTTTGGGCTTTTCTCAAACGGTTCTCGCCACTTGGCCTCGATGCCATAGCAAGAACAAAATCCTTTCTTCTTTTCTTTTCTCAAAACCGGCTAGGTCCATTCAGCGACACTTTCCGATAGGTCGTTACCCATTTCGAATATCACCGGTGGCCCCTAGCTCAAACGAAATCCTTCTCAAACCTTACTTATCTTAAATCATTTGTTCAAAACCCTTTTCTAAATTGATTTTAAAATGAAGGAGCTACCATATAATCAGTCCTTCATACAGGCCAGTAATCATGAGCACGGTTATCATGATGATTTTAACTCTGCGAGTGGGTACGCTTTACCCTCGAGAGGCTACGCACCAGACGATGTTTAGCCACAAGACCATCAACGCCCGTCCCATACCGGGCTCGAGGTCGATCTTGTAATGGCTCGTTCATAGGATTATAGGATGAGCGGTCCTTAGACTAGGAGAGTTTATATTTTAGCCCAATTTTCAAACCGGTGCCATCTCGCACGGTGACAAAATATCTCCTAGTCGGAAAGATTTTGGGATAAGAGGAAAATCATTTCCTATTAAGCATCACCCTTGATGCGCTATCTTTAAATCATCCTTTCCCAAACATTTCTCAACAATATTCTCGGTTCACACAAATGATTGAATCATTCGCATAAATAGTTTTAAGCCTTTATCCTACCTCAACAAGGTATTTAAATAAGAGCAATTCATATTTTAGCCTTAGGTTTCACCTACCATATTTCTTACCTTTCTAATTGGCATAATAACTAATTCTAGCAAATCGGCATTTATCTTTTAAACTAGCATGCATATTTTCAAGTCTAATAATCATTTTCTAAATAACCGAAAATGGCTTCACAATATGATCAAAGGGGACTTGCCTTGGTCGGATGACGGTAGGAGCAACCGGCGGACGATGGACGGTCTAACCACGCGACAACACATACAAGATAATACAAACATCCATCAAACAGGGAAACATTTATATATGATTTTTGTTTTAAAAATCATGCACGAAATAAATATGCATGGAAATGTGATGCATGCACAACTATTTTATATTTTTATATTTTTATTAAATCAAGTGTATGCATCCAAATAATATATTTGTTATTTTCTAAGGTTTTTGAAAATCATTCATTATTTGCTAGTTAATGAAAAATGATTAGCTTAATTTTTATTTTTATAGGTATTAATATTAATAGAGAGTTATTAAATTTTGGATTATATTTATGTGTGCGCTTTGAACTCTGGAAAGCGTATTCTGCTCGAATACGTTTCCACTCATCAGAGCCACACACAAAAGCACTAATCTCAAAGCACTTCTTCTTCTACCTCTAGCTAGCCATATGCATGCACACAGCACGCACAGGCAACTTCCATTGGAGCACACTGGAGCTCGGCTAGCCGGCGGTGGCGACCTCCGTTCGACAAACCGACTGCAAAAATGGATTCCTCTCGACTCAGCGCCTCCAAAGGACCCTATAGCAGCTGATCCGCCGACCGCGCACGACGTACGTATTTTTATACATAGCTACAGTACACGTTCTAACTAGCTCGCATGGCTTCCATGGAAGCTCTAGCTCAACATGGCACACGCAGGGGAGACTACGACCACTCCGGGATCATCTTCCCAAGCTCTTGCGCACCTAGAGATGAGCGAAGCTTACCCAGAGACGGCGAAATGGCGCTTCTGGCGGCGACTTCCTTCTTGACTTGGTGATGCTTGGGTTCCTTCAACACGAGAAGAAGCACGGGCACGGCAAGGCACTGAGCAAGGAGAGGTAGGAGCACGAGCTCCACTTTATAGCCGAGGAGGGCACGGCGTCGGACTTTACTCCGACGGATGGCACAGCAGCGGAGGCAACGAAAGACAGTGCTATTGCACAATAGCAGTGGCGACAAAACGGCGAGGTCGGGCGCTTGGCGTGGCAGCGAGAGAAGGTCGTGGCGTGGTCTTTGGTGAGCCAACGACGCCGCTGGGAGTTGCAGGAGTAACTTCATAAGCGACAATTTGAGTTCTGAGCGATAAGCTTGCAGTGCAGAGGGAGAGAAGAGAGCAGAGAGAAAAGGTGAGAGAAAGAGAGAAGTTTTCTAATTTTTTCTAGTTTTGTTTTTCTCTTTTCTTCTTTCTAAATAATTATTCAAAGGTCAAATATTAAATAGGTTTTGACAAATTCACATGGGTTTGAAAGCTTCTAAATGCACCCATGAAAATATTTATACCTTTAAAAATTAATGACCCAACCCATTTTCAAAACGGTTACATGCAATGATGATGCCATGATGTTTTTCAACACTTAAATAGTTTAATATTTTAATTATGCATTTTAATGAAATTATTAACGTGCCAAATTTGGTTTTGAAAATTTGGGATGTTACATGCAACAATTCACTTGTTCTTGTGAAACAATTGATTTTCCCGGTTGAAACAATTTTGCTTGTTCCTGTGTTTTTTCATTGTTTCAGCAAGACATTTTTTCATTGTTTCGGTAGCCACATTTCATTGTTTCGGTAGGCTTTTCTCATTGTTTCAGCAAGTATTTTTCATTGTTTCAGTAGGGGTGAGTTCATTTAAGTTTCAATGTGACAAGTTCTTTGTTTCAGTAGGCAGTTTTCATTGTTTCTGTAGGTTGATTTTATTGTTTCAGCAGGTTATTTTTAATTGTTTCACTACACATGTTTTCATTTGTTTTCACTAGGCATTTTCTCATTGTGGCACCAAAACATTTTTTATTGTTTCAGTAGGCAATTTTTATTGTTTCAGCACACATGTTTTCATTTGTTCCACTAGGAATTTTCTTATTTTTTGGCATGCATTTCTCATTGTTTTAGCGGGTCATTCTTATTGTTTCGATGGTCTTATTCCATTGTTTCAATAGATTTTTTTTATTGTTTCAGTAAGATAAGTTCATTGTCTCTCTTCTCTCTCTAGATCTATGTGTTTCAATAGACCATTCTCATTGTTTCAGCAAGCATTTCTCATTGTTTCAAAGCAATTTTTATTGTTTCAGTACCCAATGCTTGCTCTTCATTGTTTCGATAGCCATTGTTCGTAGTTTCAATGGCGTGCTTTACTCTTTCATTGTTTCGGTAGTTGTTGATCGTTTCAGTAGTTGTTTCTCATTGTTTCAATAGACAATTTTCATTGTTTTAGGAGGTCGATTTCATTGTTCCAGTGCAGCAGTTCATTGTTTCAATTGTCATTTTCGTTGTTTCATTAAGTATTCTCATTGTTTCAGTAGGTAATTTTCAGTGTTTCAGTAACTATTTGTTTGTTGTTTCAGTGGTCGGTTTTTATTGTTTCAATACTTGCTCGTCATTGCTTCAATGGTTGTTGGTTGTAGTTTTCAGCGGTCGGTTTTTCGTTGTTTCATTGTAGATTTTTTTTTTTTTTCGATGGTTTATTTTTGTTTCACCGCTTGCTTTTCGTTATTTCAGTGGTTGTTTTTTGTTGTTTCAGCATTTTGTTTCCGTTGTTTCAGCAGGCTTAGTTTGTTGTTTCATTAGTCATTTTCACTGTTTTATTAGGTTGGGTTCATTGTTTCTCTCTTGATCTATCTCTCCCACTCCCTTCTGGTCTCTCTCCCTCTTTTTTCGATCTATCTCTCCCACTCCCTTTTGGTCTCTCTCCCTCTCTTTTTCTCTCACAAATCTAGGGATGTTGAACGCACAGGAGCGTGTGAAAAAATTTGTTGTGATGAGAACGAATCAAAGAGGAAGATTCGGGGTTGTTTTGATGGGCAGATGTTGGCTGAGGGATGATGAGCACATTTTTTTTGCTAGGTTGAGGGCGCGCGTGGTGTTTGCTGGGTTTTTTGGGCCGGCCGCGTGGGAGCGTCCGACGGAAACTTATTCCGTCGGACATCCGACCCCAAGTCGCCACCTTTATTTTGTTGTGATTTGTTTTATCAATAGAGGTACTTTAAATATGTCCTTTTTTTTTACATTTTTGCACTAAATTTTTTAATAAGACGAATGGTCAATGACGTGCCAAAAAGTCAAAGGCGTGAAACAAGAAAAAACGGCGGGAGTAATATTTATATGAAACTATAGAAGGGAAAATTTAAAAATAAAAAATATTTGAAAATTTTAATTGTTCAAAATTTATGTACTGAGAATTTTAGAAATTCTCCAACATTTTATGGAGGTCAAATTGAAAGAAGTAAGAGGGGGTAAAAAGAACAAATGAACAATATTTGTATGAAACTATAAGAGGGGAAGAGGGAAAAAATTTTAAAAACTTAAAAAATTAATTGTTTGAATTTTTTTTGGAAATTTTAGAAATTCTTCAAGTTTTTATGGATTTTTTCGGTTGAGTCTTTTGTTCCGAGCCTAATTCCATTTTTTATATTTTTCTTTGTTTACATTTTTGCAGCGGTCTAAAAAATGGGAAGCATAAGGAGGAAAAAGAAAAAAGGGACATTTAAAATAAAATATTTTCAAAAGTATGAAAATTCTTAAACTTTTTTATGGTTTCCTTTGATCTAGCCATGGTTCAGTTTTTGCAAACTTTCTATTTTCCAGGTTTTTTAGAACATAGGGAAAACAAAATAGAAAATGGAAGAAATATGACCTAAAATAGGAAAGAGCAAACTATATTTAAATTTGAACTTCAAAAAAATCATAAGACACCCGAACTTTGTATAGATGTTCTTTGTAGGCATACTTTTGTTTTTACAAACTTTCAATTTTTATGTTTTTTGATGCATACAAAAAATAAAATAGAAAATAGGTAATTATAAAAGGGGAAATAGGGGAGGGTTTTGAGCCGGGATCTCGTGTGCGAGGGCACGCTTAGCTAACCAACCAGGCAGAATGACCACCTCGTTGGCCACAAGCAAAATTTTTTATATGTTAAGTTCGGATGGTCCGAATTTCATTTCGCGATATGATCGAACAATCGAAGTTTCCTGGGTGTCGTGGGCTGGTGCGGAACTCAGCTCAACATGACTTATGTAAGACAAGTATATATATCATTAGTTGTAAAGTTGACTTATTAAAGTTAGCGTGTTCCTCTTTCAACGCTTGTTTAACAGGTTACCTAGTTATGGCATGTCTAGTAGTGTTCTAAAAGATTCTATTTTATGTTTTTAACACTATAGTGGAATAGTAGGGTAAGATTAAATACGAGAAGATTCTATAGAGAGAAATAGGACGGTGATTGAAAAGTGGATGAATAATAATGAGATGCCCCGCAAATAAGAATAGCATTGGTTGTGCCCATGAATACTAACATATTTTCGACCCGTTTCACCCAGCTAGATCCATGTGTTGGGTGCAACAAAAAAAATTGTGTAGCTCAAATTAACATACATTATTATACATACATCCTTAAGTTCATGAAATATGACGATTTAAACTTGTTTTAAGTCAAAATTTTAAAGCTTACTTTATAAAAAATTCAAAGTATTTAAATTTGACACATGTAAATCTCATATATAGGCCTTGTCCTTTTCATTTGAATCTAGCTAAAAATTATAATTTACAAAAGCTGTGACCCCTTTAAAGAGGTATTGGAAAGTCAAAAAAATATACTCCCCCGTTCTTTTTTATTTGACGTCTTTGACTTTTGCACACGTCTTTGACCATTCGTCTTATTAAAAAAATTATTGCAAAGTTGCAAAAAAATAAGTCATGTTTAAAGTACCTTTATAGATAAAACAAATAACATCAAGATAAATGATATTTACAAAAATTTAATAGGACGAATGGTCAAAGCCGTGTCCAATAATCAAAGATGTCAAACAAAAAAGAACGAAGGAGTATAAAATGTTTTAGAAACTTTGAGAAAAACCATCTAGAACCCCAAAAATAGCTACAATAATAATAATAATAATAATAATAATAATAATAATAATAATAATAATAATAATAATAATAATAATAATAATAACAACAATAATAATAATAACAATAATAACAACAACTACACGGTACCTTATTTGGTTTATACAAAATGACAAATTTCTAGATGTATCTTTTAATTTTAATTTAAGTTGTATAGAACACGGACATTAAATTCATAAAATTTTATAATATATATATATTTGAATTTTTAATAAGTTGTGATGGTAATTGATGGTTAAAGTTGTATTTCAATGTCTATGTCAACATTCAAAATATAAGTTTTCATAAATCGGTGAGAGTATCGTGTAATTTATATTTATATTTATATGTATATACTATAGTTTATTACTTGTTGGTCGCCGGTTACTCGCGATTAGACCTGTTCAAACCGGGCGGGCTGGAAAAGCCTGCCAGCCAAAAACAGAGCCGAGCTCGCTTTCGGCGTCGAACTCGAAACGGGCCCGAGCCCGGCCGGCTCAAAGCCGGTCCGGTCGCGCGGCTGACCTTGGCCATGGCCATCGGGAATCGGAAAAACGGGCCGGGCGGCCGGCCCGACCACCGGCCAACGAGGCCGAGCCTGCCCGATGCACCGTTCGGTAGGGCGGCCGACTTCAGCCGGGTTCGGTAAGACTTCCGTGATCAGGTCTACTCGCGATCGTGGGTGGCCAGGCGGCTAGCAACGGACAACAATGCACACACACGCACACGCGTGCACACACACCTATAAAAAAGTACTCCCTCCGTTCCAAAATATAAGGCGTATTTTGACCGGTGAAAAGTCAAACTTAGTAAATTTTAACCGTAAATAAATCAAATAATATGCATTGTTAGTATATCAAAGTTGTATCGAATTGTTCATATTTCAAAGTGCTTTTTTATGTAATATTATATTGTAACAATTCATAATATATAATAGATGAATCTAACAGTCAAACTCTACCTTTATGCCTTGTTCTTTCCAGCGTATCGTTGCGTTGGCGTAATACTGTAGCAAATTTGAGAGCCCTCAAAAAGAGGTCTAAATATTATAAAAAATAATTTTTTTTTAAATATTTGGTAGGACTAGTAAAAGCCACGAAAAAATCGTTATGAATTATCACAATATATAGGCTATATAAAAATAACAAAATTTGCTACAGTAATACGCACCGGTACGATACGCTGAAAAGAACAAGGCTTTAAAGACTTTTGTGGAGTCAAAATACGCCTTATATTATGGAACGGAGGGCTCACAGGGGACGGGTACGTCCACACGCTGCTCACTCCTCTAAAAAGCTCGCGCGCATGTTCCAACTCGGTGATCAGTGTACATTGATCCACGGAGGTGATCACACAGCGACAGAAAAGAAAAGCAAAAGAAAGGCAGTAGGATATCTGCCGTGCACTGTCGATGAACCGCACCGGCTTCCTGCGACTCAACAAATTGATGTTGCAGTACACAATTTGGTTTACGACGCCGACCATTTGTCTTAACTCTTTAAGATCTTCCCAGATCCAAGTCGTGGGCGAAACCGCGAAAGGACGCGGTGCCGTTCTTCCGCGCGAATGGCAAAGCGCGTGTTGTTTTTTCTAATGTAAAAGAGGGGTAGAGAGACGAGGAGGCGGCTGTCTGAAGTTGGTGATCCATAGGCAGGAAAGTTCAGGAAAAGCGCCCGGATTTTGCAGTGAATAGTGCGTCCACTGATGGCTGATCACCATAGTGGGTTCTGGTAAAACAGTGCCCATTGCCACGAGCAGCCAGCCCAGCCAAGGTGGCTGCGTCAACTAGTGATCGTGTCAAACGAGAGCAATACGACAGAGACACTTGGCGATTAGAGAATGGAGAGAGATTCCCAGACTCCTGCGATGGGTGCAAATTAGCGAGCCATGTTTCGGTACAGCACTTGCAGCATCCTGCCCATGCATGACACGGGCATGTGCACCGTGCACGTTTGGTGTTCCCAGCGACCTTTTTCCACCATGGTAGCTAGGCATCACACTTTCGAAACATGCATATCTCAAAGTGGTGTTCTGCTCTTAAATCAGTTCCAAGTTATGAGAGAGTGTTTTCCTTCTCTTCTGAAAACACGCGGTCTTTAATTTCTCTGAGGGTTTTTGGATCGCCAGACTCAAAATTCGTGGAGTATTTCAACTACCCCTTGATGGTGCACTCAGTGCATAGAAATAATTACAGGCTTACATGAATTGACTACCATATATATCATCGGGTAACCATACGTGAAAAGAGAATTGTGCAGATTTCGCAAAAGTAAATTTCCCAGTCATAACTGCATGCAAAAAACAAAGCCATTCTTCTCAAGCTTGATCAGCTGGCCGGATTTATTCGGTTTGCTCCTTCCATAGCGCAGCAGAGGATGGTGCGTTTACATGCGTCTTGTTGAAGACTTCGACAAGCCAAAAGCTTGCGTGTTCCAACACACCCTTCAACATTTTTTTTGTTGCAATTTTTATCTTTTGTGTCCAGGGAGATGATTTGGCCCTAAGGGACCGTAAACTTGACTGTGACGATCATTTATCAATCAATATATGGCTTAAGGTCCCTTCTCTTAAATAAGAGAGATATCTATTCGATGGTTCAACTATAATTGTTGTGCCAATTTAGTAACTAAACATAATATCGGATAAAACAAGTTTCAAAACTATGAAAATTGGATACAAATTGGTCAATCAAACTATGGCTCTATGCAGATTTTGTGGACAAGGCAGTCGGCGTGATGGTATTGTGTAATGTGGCATCACATTCAGTGATTCCAATTTTCTATTTTCCCTCATATATCCTTACATTTCTCCTTTTCTTTTTTTTATTTTTCTTCTATCTCGATTCCACTAATCAACCGCACCTTCAATATCACTCTTCTTCCGTGTGCGTGGAGTAAACAAACTATCCACTAGTTTGCCTCCCACTCGCCACACCCAGTCGCCCTAACTCACATATCTCCAAGTAGTGCTGCCACAAATCACACACCTCCGGGCCATACCCCGTGCTGCTTGGATTTTGTTGCACACCTTCAGGCCACACCTGTGCTGCCTTGGATTTTTGTTTAGTCACACCGCCCTAGCTTGCCTACGTCCAAACCACGCCGCCTCTAGCCTCCCACTCGTGTTGCCATGGCTCACATACTCTAAGGAGAAAACTCTTGTGAGCCCTGCACTGACATTGCTCCCATTCTCCATCTTGTTACGATCAATACCACCACCACCATCGGTGTCGTCTTGATCTCCTCCACCAACCAAGCACCTTTGCCCTACCCTTAAGGCTCTTGACATCACATCTCACAAATCTGTCTAGTCCACCACCGCACACCCCTCTAGTCCATTGTATAGAATGGTTTGGTGCCACCGCCACCCCAACCCAACATGCTACATGGATTTGTCCCGTCCTCAATGTTCTATAGTTAGGCCTCTCCTTCTTCCTTCCACCCTCTATTTCATTCCTTCCTATACCTCATCGATTTTCGAAGATGCACACAAACTATTATAAGTCATTCATTTTGCTCGATCCAATAATGAAGAAAACTCTTACCCCTAGGACGTCTTCATCAATTGTGAATCATGTAAACATAATGTAATGGTGTAGAGAACTCTTACCTGTTTGGTGCATGATAAAAGTGTTCCTCTCTTTATCCACTGGCTGGTCTCACCTCAACGTACTGACATCAATGGCATGCTTGCGGATTACATATTTACATGTAAGAGAGGTACGAAGGCGGTGTTTGTGTTAGCATGGGAGGATGGCATGTGGACTCGTGGTCAACCACCAAATGTGTTAACATATCAAACGCCATGTTCTGTCCATGTCAAACGCCTCGTCATGTGAATATGCTCACATGTCCACCACACCGCACAAAAAATATTAAAAATAGTTGTTTCAATTGGTCAAAGGACCATTTTGACCTAATAATTACAATTAAGGGACCGAGTATACGCGATATTCGTGTTAGGGACCAAAATAATACAGAAAACATATTTTAGGGCCAAATTGTTTTTTTAAAAAAAAGTCTCACCCACCCGAGCACACGTTGAATAGACTAGAAAGTTGCCGCGCGCCCGACGCGCTGTGGGCATGCTATTGGCCTGAACTGTGATAGATGTACACAGAAGGAAAGTAGAAGCATATGATGCCAAAATAAATTTATGGACTAACGATATGCCTGAGGCAACGCAAGCACAAAAGTATGACACATAAATTAACAAGGAAAGATGCACAACAAAGGATTAATACAATTGCAAGTGCAGATAATAGAATTATCTCAATATATCTTTGAAACTGTGGCATTAACGGAAAATTCAAGTGTTATGAGATGAACAATTTCGTGAGCTGTGGATGCCTCCCTTGGCTATTTTGTCGACAAATGCAGGGCTCATCAGATGAATAATTTCATGAGTTTACATGCCCCTAAAACACTGCAGTGTCATGCAACCTACTTTTATTGTTTGGATCTAGCAGGCTTCAAAGGATATATTTTTTTTTTGAGTGAGCATTTGTAACAACTAAGAATATTAACAGCTATATATGTCCTCTTCGTAATGTTCATTGTTTACCTGAATCCTGTGCGTGGTTTTGTTCATTGTCCGGACTTTAGAGTAATTAAGACTGCAGTTTTGCACTTTTGCTCAAAGAGGGAGAGAGCTTACACCAAAGCTCTTCATTGGCTTCATTTTTTCAATCTTGCATTGGATGTCAATCCTATATAGACCAAAACCATGGAAACTCACAATTCCATGGATGTGTTGTGTACGCCGGGAGGAGATGACGGTGGAATCGGTGAAGGTAGCACATTGGGTGTAGCCATGGAGGAGGGGAAGGCAGCAGCTGCCACTGTAGGAACTCGCATCGTGGGAGGTGGATGTGGAATTTTTTTTTTTTTTGAGAAAATTGCACTATTGTTCTCTGAACTTACACCGATTCTCAGTAGCCCTCTGAACTTGAGTGTTACTTTCTCGCACCTCTAAACTTGTCTCTGTTTGCACGGTTGCCTTAAAACCGTTAGGGACAAAAAAGTGCTGATGTGGCAATTACGTAGCGTTAACCGCTCACGTGGATGCACATGGCAGTTGAAGGTAGACACGACAACCCACATGGCTAGCTATTGGTGAAAAATTATAAAAAAAAAAAATTGAAAAAATAAAAGTAGAAAAAATGGGGGAAAAGGAAAAAAATGGAAAACATCATAAAAATTCATAAAAACTCAGGAAAAATAGTACATATTCATAAAAATTAGAAAAAAAGGAAAATTCAAAAACCGTATAAAAATTAGATAATGTGAAAATTTGTTTTTTTATTTTTGAATTTATTTTCCAATATATCAGCGCAAATCGACGCCTTCATTAAGGGACGTGGAGCTCATTGTGATATTTGAATCTATGGCCTTGTTTGTTTCAGATTAATGTTGTGTTGTGTTTTACTGTAGCAAATTTTTAACCCCTTTAAAATACGTTTTAAAGAGTTCAAAAAATTATGAAAAAAATATTTTACAAACTTTAAGAATAACTATTTAAAACCCCACAAGAATGACTACAAAACATTACATCATTTGGCTTATATAAAAAAAAAAATTTCATTTAATTTAATTTAATTTAATCTGAAACAAACAAGGCCTATATGCTTGTCAAATTTCTTCCTTCTTTTTTTTCTATTTTTTTATGATTTGTATTGACTTTTTTATTTTTTCTATTTTTTATGATTTAAAAATTTTTATATGATGCTTTTTCTATTTTTATGATTATTTTCCATCAGTAAATAGCCGTGTGGGTTGCCATATCATCCTTCAGCTGCCATGCGACAACCACATCAACGGTTAATGGTCACGTAAGCGCCACGTTAGTACTTAACGGTTGTCCTAACGGTTTTGGGACAACCATGCAAATAGAGACAAGTTTAGGAGGGTGAGAAAGTAAAACTCAAGTTTAGGGGGTCAAGTGAAAATCGTTGCAAGTTCAGGGGGCAACAGTGCAATTTTTTTTCGTTATTTGGATACACACCATGTACGAAGTGCCTGTTTTTGTCGTATGCCATTATAAAACTAATTATCTGTCGTATGTAATAGTCATTTTTTCACATATGTTATTATAAAAGAATTAGAATCAAAGTATCCTCCTAATTCTTCTTCTTCCTCTTGTCCCCCCTTGTGCTTCCTTTCTTCCTTCACACCGACCAACAATGGTGGCTGCAATTCCGGTGATCGCTATCCTCCTTATTTCTTCTCTTCTCCTCCTCCCTCTACCTCTAGCAATGTCCATGGCTACCACTGGCAACCTCTATCCTCCTCCTCCCTTCTCTTCTCCTCCCCGCTCTACCTAAATTTTGGCAATGATAATGGCTGCCACCGATGACTCCTAGCTCGTGCCGCCGCCAACCTCCTCGCAAGATCTCGCGTCATTGCGCGTAGTTCACGCTATTGGAGACCCCGGAGTACCCAGGCGGATCCAGTGGCCAAGGAAGAGTCCAACATAGGAGCTCATCGTTCGAGATGCCGAAGATGGCGTGCACACCGAAGGAAGTTAGCATCGAGAGAATGAGTGGGTTGCCCCCTCCTCCAAGCCCTGGTTGTAGATCCGACACCGCGCCATGGATAAGCAAACCTAGGCCGGCGGTCGATGGCGGGGACTCATCGTAGGTGACAAGGATGCGCTAGAGGTGATGGGCTTGGGGGTGGTATGGCGTGGCCTAGAGGCTAAAGACCGCGACAGCCTATTTGACAGTGGCGCGGCCCAGAGCTTGAAGGAAATGCCATGCAAGGAGGTGGGGAGAGGAGGAGATGGCGGTAGAGGATTTTCACCTTGGAGGAGCTCATTGTGGAGGCCCTATTGCTAAAGGAAGAGGGATAGAGGAAGAAATCTTGGGTCACCATGGATTTGGAGCTTGCCGAAAAATGGATGGTGAAGAAACGAGCAAGCATCGAAGATGGGGAAGAAGATAAAGAGAAGGGGAGCTAGAGGTCGAAGGAGAAAGGGATATTTAGGTTCTAAATTCTTTGCAGTGGCCTATATCGAAGAATTAAGACTTTATAATGGCATGAGCCAAATAAATTATTTTATATTGGCAAATTTTAGAAGTCACCGCTTTGTAAAGGCATATATCCTATTTATCCTTTTTTAGGGAGAGAAGTGAGATTGGAGAATGGCAAGGGAGGCTAGGGTTAGCACGTGATCTAATTGTGGACCGCGGGTTGATTAATTTAAACTTGAACGGATTTTTTTTTTTGCAAAAAACATTTGCCCTGGACGGTTGGATCTAGACGACCAAGCGATAGGGCCGTGGAAAAAATAGGGATGACATCCTGATCTCTTGCTTTATATATTATAGGACTATATGTAAAACATGGAATAAAAAAATTAGGGGACAAAAGCCCATGGCTTCCCCAATTCGGCCTTATAGTTATGCAAGCAACACACATGACGACGTGATTTGTCCTTTTTTAAGAAAATGTTGTGATTTGTGAACCTGCGCGTTGCTGCGTATGCGGCACGCTGATGATGACCGTGATAGCAAATTCAGATCTTTGATATAAAATGGCATACCGTCTACAAAAGCCATTTTGCACCAGTATTGCCTCAAACAACATGCAATATTGAAGAAGAAAACCTCCTGAACTAGCCTTAATGAACTAACCCTGTACCCTTTACGCATACGGTATGGCGCATGATTTCATAATTAAAAAAGAACGAATTTAATTCTATAATGTTACATGAGTCGGCTCTTTCTAAAATGTTTTTATCAATACTTTTTTATATAAAATTTGCATGATTCGTTCTATCTAAATGGTCATCTCCTCTCACATCATTGATTTACCCTCCGTGCATGGCATCCCTCGTCTTATTCTCAGCTTATATCCTCTACACAGTGCTACCCATCCTCCTCCTTCACCCGCCAAAGATTCAAACAAAATCATGTCCATTGAGGGCCCCTGATCAAAAGCCAAGATTCAAACAAGTTCATTGAGGGCCAACCTATAAATTAATCTATAGAACTAGGGTTTTTTCAAACATTGCCACCATCTAAGACAAAGATCGCTGCACTCGGTGCCACTGTAGTCCCATCACCTTCAACCTCACACACACAAAGAGTGGAGAAGGAAATCAGAATCACTAGTAGTAGTGGCAACACATACCGGATGTCGTTTATGTTGGGAAACCACCTGTGGGGGGGAGCCCGGCCCTGCTCGGGCTGGCACACAGCATGGTGCGGCTAGGGTCGGCCGGCAGCTCCTCCACGGTGGGTCCCACATTGGACCTAGCCTAAACCCTAAGCAGTACTATATAATAAGAGGTGGAGCACCCATTGTATAATAGATCTGAAAAATAATAAAGAGAAGCTCCACCCATACATTTTGGTGTCCCCTGTGTTTAATCTTTCTCTGTGATTGATTGTCCACGCTTATACCTCGGACTACACCCGGTAGCGAGGTTTCTCAACACGTTATCAGCACGCTCGCTCCTTGACGTGCCGATCAATCCGCGAGGAAGACCGATCTGCATCCACTTCTACCACGAAGGTATAATCTGACGCACCGATTACCCAGTAGATCATAATCTGTGCTTGAATTTGATTGCAGATCGAGAATCTATGTGGTTTTTTTTCTAGTAGATCGGAAAATTTGCATGAATTTGTAGTAGATTCGTTTTTGGGGTTTTTGGCCACGCCGCCGCCCTGCGCCTGTCGGCGCCGTCGCCATTGCCGCGCTTCCCGCACCGCCGTCGCCACGGCTCGACGGCGCCGCCACCGCGCCGCAGATGCATCGCCGCATCGCCCGCGCGCCGCCCGCTCCGACCGTGCCCGCCGTGCGCCGCTACGTTCCCGACCGTTGCGTGGGCGAAGAAGGCCTTGCAGGCCGCCCCGCCCCGCCCATGCGGTGGCAGCCGCGGCGCCATGCCCCATCGCCTCCTCCCGTGTCGGACCGCTAGCACATGCACTTGCATTGGGGCCGTGTGCCATAGCAGTCAGCCACACAGTGAGCCACCCCCATACAGTGGGCAGCGCCAGAGTAGTAGGCCGCCCAGCGCCCGCCGCCGGATGGGCCGCCGCCTGCAGAAAGCGGCCACCCACGAGGGCTCTTGTCCCGCGTGGGCCGCATCCCGTGTGAGCCACCAGCAGTGGGGTTCTGAGCCAACTTTTAGCAGGCCGGAGGAAAAGAAAGGGTGATTTTTGGGCTGCAGTAAAAAGAAAAGAAAAGAAGGCCTTTAGGCCGGAAAAGAATTCTGAAATTCTAAAAATTACAGAAATTCCCCTAATTCTTGCAGAATCACCCGTTAGGTTTTTGAAAATTATCTGTTTTCAAACATGTAAAAGATTACGTGCAGCCTTGCTAACAGCAGGTCGTACGCTGGACCGAAAGGTCTAGATTAAGCGGAATTTTTTCAAAAGAAATTTGAAAACCCCGATTCTTGCATAATTAAGTGAATTGCTTTTGAATTGTTTATTTACTATTTAATATTTCTGTGCAATTATTCTGCAAATTATTGCTTGTTATATTATCAGTAATTAGTTTGCATCTCGTAATGGCACCGTACTGAAACCACGAGAATTATTTTTATGTCACGCACCACTCTAGTTTGATTACCTGAAGTAATCATATATTTCATAATCTTGCAGATGACTGGCCTGGCAAGCCGTGATTTCGAGGAGCTTGCCTCGAGCGTAACTTTCGACTGAAAGTTCGATGTTGAATTGTCTGCTTGCGCAAGCAGCTGCGTTCCACCATTGGCATTGGCCAGGGCTACCCCACCTCTGAACATAATTACCAGGCCCTGCATTTCCTTAGACATCACTTGTCACCCACTCTGAAAAGTGAGTACATGGCAGTGACAAGTCCCCTGGAGCTGTGGGATGCGCTCTGCAAGCGCTTTGAGAGGTTGAGGTATTCAATTCTCCCACAAGCCCAGCAGGGCTGGAATCGCCTGAGGGTGGCCGACTTTAAGTCTGTTGCTGATTATAACTCTGCGCTGCACCGCATTTGCACCAATCTAAGGCTCTGTGGCAAGCCTGTCTCTGAGTAAGAGAAGATTGAGAAAACCCTCTCTACTTTCCATCCCAATGAAATTCAGTTAGCCCGCAACTACCATCAGGACAATATTGAGGAGTATAGCACTCTCATCGATATGATGATGGTGTCTGAAACTCATGATAATGTCTTGATGAAGAATTTCAAGTGCCAAGCACTGAGTAACCCGAATGGCACTGAAATTAATACCAATAGTTACAAGGTGAAGAAGCCCAATAAGAAGGGCAAGAAAGGGAAAGGAAAGAAAGGGGCAGCAACTGATAAGTCTGGTAATCAAGGGCCGCGCAAGCCGTATGGCCAGCAGCACCAAACGTGCTATCGCTGCGGTCTGAAGGGGCATTGGTCCAGGATCTGCCGTGAGCCTAAGGAAGTGGTCGCGGCACATCAGGCCAAGAAGAAGCGCCCCATTGAATCGCATCTAGCAGAGCTTCAAGTTGAGAAGACCAAGCCTAAAGATGAATTTGAAGAGGATGATCTCCTTGGAGAGGAACTGGCATCTCTCCCACTGCCCCCTCCTGGCCCTGTCCCTGAAGGCGCCATGAAGATAGATCACTTTGATGACTCTGACATCCGGCAGAGTGTGGACGCAATGTTCACTGAGTCTATCTAGTTTTCTCTTGCAGCATGTCGCTGCTATTACCTTAGAGTGGTTGCGTTAGAAGGCATTTAAATGAACTTTTAAATTTATCCCTTGCATTGTAAGCTCTAGGATAGCATATTTTAATTCTCGTGGTTGGTCTTGAAGAGTCCTGAATTTCAGTATGACTGAATTTATAGTATTTTTGAATTTTGTATGAATTAATATGCTTTGCATATGTGGTTGTGCCATTACCTGATTGCAACTATATATTTGTGTAGCGTTTATGGAAGAATTGTGCATTGTGGATAGTGGTATTACGAATAGTATCATGCGAGAATCGAAGTACTTCCAGTCTATCTCGAAGAATATTGGTTGTATCACCACTATCGCCGGAAGCGACACTTGCATTGTAGGCTTAGGAAGAGCATCTATAATTTTGCATATGAGAACTATTATTGAAATGAAAGATGCATTATTATATTCTGAATCCACTCGAACATTATTGAGCTTTCGCGACATCCGTGCCTATGGATTTCACGTAGAAACCATAGAAGAAAATGGCAATGAATTTTTATGCATTGTGCAGCACAACGGATGCGAGAAGCGAATTCTCGAGAAGTTCGCCTCCTTAGAAACTGGGCTATACCACACTAGCATTAGAGCACCAGCAGTGTTCACCTTCCTTAAGATGACCTTTAGGAGCTTTGAACTCTTTTTCCTCTGGCATAGCAGACTTGGCCACCCTGGCCTTAGAATGATGAGATATTATGAATAATTCGCAAGGCCATGGTATCAGTGTTAGAATTTTGTGTGCACCAGCTGTGCCACCGGGAAACTGGTTATTAGGCCATCGGTCCTGAAGGTTAGAGATGAAGTCCCCGCTTTCCTTGAACGGATTCAGGGAGACATATGTGGCCCCATTCAACCCTGTCAGGGCCGTTTAGGTACTTTATGGTGCTCATTGATGCTTCCTCGAAGTGGTCAAACGTGAGTTTACTCTCGACGAGGAACCACGCGTTCGCGAAGCTAATCTCGCATAAGAATGTGTTCCCCGAGCATAACATCAAATCCATTCGCATGGACAACGTCGGAGAGTTTACGTCAAAGTCCTTTGATGATTATTGCATGGCATTGGGGATTCACCTTGAGCACTCGGTACCGCATGTTCATACGCAGAACGGGTTAGCAGAGGCATTGATCAAGATAATTAAATTCATTGCCCGGTCACTTGTTTTGCAATCTAACTTACCGAACTCTTGCTGGGGACATGCAGTCCTTCATGCATCAAATCTCATCAATTATAGACCATCGGCCCACAACATCCATTCACCTATGCAACTAGCGCAGGGCATAATCCCCAAGATCTCGCATCTAAGAAAATTTAGCTGCAAGGTATATGTACCTATACCACTCCCACAGCGTGCCGCTATGGGCCCTCTCCGAAAGTTTGGGATTTATGTTGGATATGAGAGTATCTCAATAATCCGATATTTCGAACCCATGACTGGAGATTTGCATACGGCTCGGTTCGCTGATTGCATATTTAACGAGGATAATTTCCCGTCATTAGGGGAAGAGAATAAGCCACTAGAAGATGAATGCCGAGAAATCACCTGACAAGTAGCCGGTGCGGCAGCATTAGACCCTCGCACTAGTGAAGCAAATGGTGAGGTTCAGAAGATCCTAAACTTGAATAAATTAGCAAACGCACTGCCTGATCACTTTTGTGACTCGCAGGGAGTGATTAAGTCGCATGTGCCTGCACGCAATGCACCAGAGAGGGTTGCAGTACCAAAGCAAATAGAAGGTATCCCTCAACCTGCTCAAAGGCCTAAGAAAAGAGCAGGGAGTCTGGTTACTCCAACCCCAAGTACCCGGGGAAGCCTGGGAAAAAGAGGGAAGGAGAACTTATCACAACCAGTCACAAAAGCACCCCGCCGTGGAAGGGGAGCCGGTTGAGACCCGGTACTGGTAAGGAGCCTGCTAGCGAGGTCCTCCCAGATTTGAATGTTCCCCTGCAGGAACCCGAGAATGTTCCACAGCAGGAACCAGTGCAGAATGTCGAAACAAATGTGAGCGCACACATCGGCTATAATAAATTAAAGGAACTTGCTCCCGCTAAGGGGATATACGGTGAAAAGCAAGGTAAACAATTGCCCGAAGCAACCCACGATGAAATGTCCATAAACTATGAATTATCCGAAAAAGTAATGAATAGAGCCATAGCCATAATCGACATTTACTATGGAAAGAAAATTGTCTCCATCATTGAAAATGATCCTGATCCAGCATCTCTAGCAGAATGCAAAGCAAGGCCGGATTGGGAAGAATGGAAAAAGGCAATTACTGCAGAGCTCACCTCTCTGAACAATAGACAAGTGTTCGGGCCTGTAAGCCGTACACCGAACCACATATGCCCTGTAAAGTATAAATGTGTCTTTGTTCGTAAGAGGAATGAAAGTAATGAAGTCGTGAGGTACAAAGCAAGGCTGGTAGCTTAAGGTTTCACTCAACGTACTGGAATTGACTATGAGGAAACTTACTCCCCAGTCATGAGCATCATTACCTTTAGATATCTTATCACAATGGCAGTTAATATGAACTTAAGAATAAAATTGATGGATGTTGTGACCGTTGTTGACACCCAAATTTGACAGAAAATCGGATATTCAAGAGAGACCGAATATGTTGGGCCAAATCGGAAATGGGCTGCATCAGCGAAGGGAGGACATATTGAAGAATACCAATGGGCACATGAGTTCGGAAGAGATACGATTTGATCAGAAGCGCTACGCAATAGAATAGGACGTATCGGTATCGATTTTGTAACACTATAAATAGGCCTTTAAGTTTCGGTAGAAGGGATATCAAATACTTAATACAAAAAACCCACTTCTCGAACCCGATCGACATCGTCGAAAGGTTTCAACTCGCAGGTAGAGCTATCTCGATGGGATAATCGATTCTCTCCTTGTACCCGTATGCATGGCTGTATCAATTTGATCTCATGTATACAAACCATGTTAGACTGCCTCGCAATTTATCGATCTTTGACATGTTTTCGCACATTGTACTGTCTCGATTTAATCGATCTGCAATGTGTATTTATTTTGTAATGCTGATTATCAAATATTTCATATGTTTCGCTAAATTCGATGTATGCAACTGTCTCGTTTAGTCGATCTTGTATATGTCTTGTTTGGGGATTTGCATCTGTTAATGTTTGCTGATTGGTGTTACATCTACCCTATTAGTCTTTAAATCTTTAAATCGGTTTATTGGCTTACATTTAGCTTTAGATTCGAATACTGTCTTGGCCTGACCAATCTATTCTAATCTATTTCTCGATTTGATCTAATGCACTGATGCGAAGGTTTATTACTAATATTACACCAAAAATACCAAAAAGAAATAAGGCATTTAAATCTAATTATTATTCTGTATTCGTTGCTCTATCGGACCTGGAGCCGATAGAATCTACAATCGGATATTTCAAAGCCGATTATAGAAAAAACCTGATCTGGCTACCTCAAAAGCCGATTAGGGTTAATTTACTGACGATTTTCTCCTTGTTAATTTATAGGTCAAATTGACTGGCACGCTTGGTTTTTCTTGTTGCGACACAACCCCAGAGTTGACGCTTCGGCACGTGTGTTCGCGAGAAGCTAACTTTTCGTGTCAACAACCGCTTACTTTTATGGTAATCTAGATTCTGAATTCTATATGAAGATACCTGAAGGTATACCCATCCCGAATGACGACAAAGCCAATAGAAATCTATATAGCGTAAGACTTGTGAAGTCTCTATATGGACTAAAACAGTCTGGAAGGATGTGGTATAATCACTTAAGTGACTTTCTCTGCAAGTAAGGCTATGCAAATAATGAAGATTGTCCCTGTGTCTTTATACGGCGATCCCCAAATGGATTTTGCATAATCTCCGTATATGTAGATGATCTGAATATCATCGGAACAAATGAAGAAGTTGAAGAAGCATGCTCTTACTTGAAGTCTGAGTTTGAAATGAAAGATTTAGGTAAAACTAAGTATTGCTTAGGCTTTCAGCTCGAGCATTTTTCTCATGGAATTTTAGTGCACCAGGTTACCTATACTCAGAAAGTATTGGGAAAGTTTGTGACGGCGTGTTCTCCGCTCAACCACTGCGGATCACACCCCTGGTCAGATTTTGACTGCTAGCCAACTCGATCAAGCTCGGTTCGATTTGAGCGTCGGGCACAACAAGGAGCGACTCGCATATTTACCCAGGTTCGGACCCCCTCGCGGGTAATAGTCCTACTCCTGCTGAGCCTTAGCTCTTTTCTGATTGTGGTTGAATGGGGATGTGTTTACAGAGTGTTTCGAATGCACGAATGCTAGTGCACGTACCCCCTTCCCTCTCTCTCATCTCCTTTTATACAAGCTTTGGGCTGGCGGAGAGAGCCGAGGGGTAAGCGATAAATATTCATGATGATAATCGACAAGACATGACAGAAGAGACGAAAACGTGCACGCCCATGCCAGCTGCAAGGCCGCCCTCGCGTGCTTCGCAGTGGCCTCGACCAGCACAAATCCACCGGTGAGTCTGCGGGTGGGGCCCGCCTGCTCCTCCCGACGCGCGGCCTATTCAAGCAAACCTTCTCTCTGCGGTCAATTCTTCACGCCCAAAGTGATACCGCTCGGACTGCAGGAGTCATCAGAAGCGGTAATCATTTCTTGTTTGTCTATCCGCGCGTGATGTCTCATTAAATGCGCTTCGCCCTTCGCAGCAGGGGAGCCGCCGTCTCAAGACTCATACGCAACACTCCCCGCGCTGGGCCCCACCCGATCGTGGGACCCTCGCCTCGTCTTTCGAGGGGCTCGCCACGCACCCGCTTTGGCGCGTGGGGCCCTCGCCTCGTCTTCAGAGGGGGCTCGCCCACGCACCCGCCTCAGGGCTCTTTGCAACCCGGTATTTATTACACCGACAGTAGCCCCCGGGTCCACCATGATACGCGAACCGTCGCGCAGACACTTTTCTGTTTCTTGTGTGGCGGGAGACGAATCGTGGGGGGCCCACCACCTGCGGCGGCCGTATGCCTGATTCTCCATCTGCACACGATCTTTCTTGGGGAACTACGCCGCTTTTCGCGGGAAAACAAAACGCGCGGGGCAATGATGGCGCCGCGCGCGCGTGGGGGCGGAATCCAAACCGTCGTGCTCGCGCCCCACGCCTACAAATACTTCTCTCGGTAGCTGCGGCTAATCCTTCCGCACGCTAAGTTTTCCTAAGCGCCAATCGCCTCCTTCACGCCACCACAGAGCCTTCTTTTTCTTCGCCAACTTCTCCACCGCTTTCCAATGGCGCCCAAACGCAGCAAGGATCGCCGTGCGGGCGCGCCGGCGCCTGGGCCAGGTTTTCCCACCTCCGCCGCCGACGAAGACTCAGTGGCGGCTTCAAGTGTTCGTGCCGCCAACCGCCGCCTTTCGCCCGGCACCATGGCGCCGAAACCCTCGCGACGGGAGATTGTCACCTTCGTCTGGGCGGCGTTGGCGGGGCTCATCCCGCCGTACTCTGAATTTTTCTTGGGGTGCTCGCCTTCTACGAGATCCAGACGGTGCACCTTCCCCCCAACTCCATCATTGCGCTGGCCATCTTCGTCCACCTCTGCGAGATGTTCGTGGGGACGACGCCAAGCCTCCCGCTCTGGCGCCGGCTCTTCGTGCTGCACGCGAGGCCGCGCCGTCTTGGGTCTTGGAGCTGCTACTTCACGCTCCATGCGAAACCGCCGCTTTCATCCTGTCGCGTCTAAGTCCAACTGGAAGGACCGGTACCGACAATGGTCAGACGTTGAGGACTCCAGCGCTTCTGACGATCTTTCTCTTCTGAGGGTCCCGCGAAACCCACCCACTAACCGGGGCTTCGCCCGACGGTTCAGCCGAGTCAGGGTTGATCTTGGCGCGCGATCGTCGATCTTCGCCGCCGCTGGCTCACGGAACCCTCGTCATGGCGGATTTTTGCGGCGCCGACTCTGCCCGCTCCGCATGAGGACTCGCCACGCCTGGATGTATTACGGCGACAACGATGGAGTCCGCGTCGCCCTCGGCGGTGAGTGCTCTCTTAGTCTTTTGGGTCTCTTGTCTTTCTTGGAATCCTTTTGCTTGCCGTCCTTATGGCTTTCTTTCTTGATCGCCCGGCAGGAACGTCTTGGACGACGTGCTCGGGGCGGTCAAGGGTTCGGCCCCACCGATCGGCGACGCTTGCGCTGCGGGCATCCTCCCCTCGCGATCGAATCCACAGAGCGCAACCAACACTGCGTGCGCTGCCTCATGGAGGTCTCTCGGTCCCGGTCCAAATGGCACGGGGCCACTACAGATCCGCGATCCGCCTCGGCGACCGCCCAAGCTTCATGGCCGCCGCTACCTCTGCCGTGGCGGCCGACTCGACCGCGCTTAGAAGCGCCGCCTCATCCTCGCCGTGGGCGACGACGAAGAGGAGGCGGCGAGTCCAAAGAGGGCTCGCGCCTCCAATCTTGAGCTTCCGCCGCCACCGCCGGCCCCCTCCAGCGGGGGCCCTGCTGCTACCGCCGCCGCTCCGCCACCGGGTGAGAGCGCGGCGACTCTTCAGGAATTGGCGCCGCCTGCGCCAGTTTCTTCTGCTCCTTCTACGCCGACGTTCCCTGCGCCGGCCTTTGCTGCCACGCTGACGCTTCCTGCACCGGCACCACTAGCGCCAGCGCCAGCTTCGACGGCGGTGACCTCGACCGCGCCGTCACCACCGCCGCAAACAAGCGACTTGGAGCTCCCCCCTTCAGCATTCGCCTTCAGGGCGCACCGCTTCAGGTTGGCTTTCCATGCGCTTACGCACATTTCACATTAGGGTTAGCACGCTACACGCTTTTCGCATACCTGAACCCTGTTCGTCCTTCTTGGAATAGGGCGGACGCTGGGGCATCGAGCTCCGCTCCACGCGACTCGCCAAATTCTCCCGCCGCCTTCCTCGCCGACGGAGGTCGCTTCCATTGCAATGCGGAGAGTTCGCCGGCGCCGCGGCGGAGAACCCTCGCCACCGCGCCCGGGCGCCACCGCCATCTCGGCCGTGACCGCCGACGTAGGCGCTTACGAGGCGCCGCACCTCTCCGCACTGGGCAACGCGGAGGAAGCCCTTGCTTTGGCGGGCGATCCGCGGCGGAAGCCGCAGCGGGCCTCGGCCAAGAAACCGCTGCGAAGGAGGCGATGACCCGCGAGGCTGCGGCCGCCCAAGCCGCCGCTGCCTCGGCCGCCAAGCAGATCGAAGGCCTCCGCCTGGAACACTTCGAGCGCCTCCGAACCCTCGCCGACATGCCGCGCGCCGCCATCATGGCTTCGGGCGCCTGCATCCACTGGTGTTACCTTGCATCCCCATTGGAGAGACGGTACAGACAAGACGCCGGCGCCGTGGGACGAGCCGCCGGCCCTCGCGCGTTTTCCGGTGGCGTTAGCGGGCGCGAGCGATCGAAGACGGTCGCCAAGGCGCTCTCGGCAAATAGCAGTTCATTTTGGGTAACTGTCTTGCTCGAGACGCGCGTTTGATCTCGGCGCCGCCATCGGGAGCCTTGGCGCCCGGTGGACCGGTTTAAGCGGTAGCGGGTTGACACCGCCGCCGCCACGTGTCCATGATGGGCGGCGCGCTCAGCGGAAGATTTAAGACGAGGAGGAGTAGCGAGACTCCCCCGTCTTTTTTGCCTTGTAAATGTTGCCTATTAATGCAAACAAACTTTTGCTCTTTTGTTGTGAGTCTCACTTGAACTTCGCACAATTTTAACTTGCGGAATTGAACTGGGGCACCTGGCCGCCAAAGGCTTTAGACCGAACGTTCTGCCGCAAGTGAGCGCTGCTTCCTTAGGCATCTGGTTACTTCAACCCTTATGGCCTCTCGCAACCCGACTTAAACTTTACGTGGCGGCGCTTAGCTTCCGGAAGTGGTCTGGTCGCGGTGCATTTGATTGGCGCGTTTCCTGACCGAGCCGACACACCGGGCTAGAACCCGCCTTCGTCGCTTTGCCTCGCACGGCAGAAGTTATAAGCGTTTGCCTTTGCAACTAAGGGCCATCACCATAAGTACTTTCGCTACCGACTTTCGGCGAATGCTTTCTAACAGACCTTTTTCAAAGCTAAGCCACCGATCGCCAAAAAGTTTTAGACGAGCTTTACATTGAAAGTGGCGCTTTCCTCGAACATCTGGTTACTTCAACCCTTACGGCCTCTTTTGCGAACCGACCCTGGGCGTCGGCGTGGCAAGCACTTAGCTTCCTGAGTGGTCTAGTCGCGGATGTCATTGTTGGCGCGTGCCTGAGACCGAGCCGACACACGGGCTAGAACCCGCTTCCGTCGCCGCCTCGCCCAACCGCAAGTCATAGGCGTTAGTCCTTGCAACTAAGGGCCATCTGCTTTGAGTACTTTTTTCGCTACCGACTTTCAGCAGAATGCTTTCTAACAGACTTGAGGCGAAAAAAAATGATGCCCACAAGGAGATGAACTTATCTCTTATTGAAGATGGCTTTGTACAATGCAATTTCCAGGCGAAGCGGTGAAGGAAGAAGACCTCGCCGCTCGGCTCCAAAGGAAGGCAAAAAAAAGCTTCGAATCGCTACCTCGGTAGAACTTCCTCACCGCCGACGTTCCAAGTGTTCGCCAATTCGCGACCATCCTCGAATCTGAGCTTTGACCGAGCTCAAGGCGGAGATCGAGACCACCTTGAAGGGCCCTCCCACAGGGAGATAGCTTGTTGCGCCCGCTGCGCTGGATTTTGCGCAGCGAGGTCGCCCAACGCCGTGTTCTCACACACACCTTGCTTTTGCTTGATAATGCCAGCCCGCTTGATACTTGGCGGCCGGATCGCGCTCGCTCTCGGATCTCCTCCAGAGATTCACTTCGCCCCTGACGCGGTCGTGGTCTTGGTCTTCGCTGAACGCCGCCACCTTGGGGAGCCGGCGAGCTCGATGGGAGCACCGCCGAGCCATACACATACACAGAAGAAGGGGTCTCGCGGTGGCTCATTGGAAGTTGTCCGGCGCCCACAACACAGTGGGGACTTCTTGACCCAGCGCTTGCCACGCTTCTCCAGGCGATCGAACGCCCTTGTCTTGAGTCCTCTGAGTACTTCCGCGATCGCCCGCTCCACTTGCCCATTGCTCTTCGGATGCGCAACGGAGGCAAAGCACAGCTTGGTACCCAACTCTTCGCACCAGTCTTGGAAATCAGCGCTTTTGAACTGAGCGCCGTTGTCAGTGATGATTCCGTTGGCGACACCGAACCGGACGAAGATGCTTTTCATAAACTTGATAGCCGTTGCGGATGTGATCGCCGGGACCCGCGAGGCTTCAACCCACTTAGTGAACTTGTCGATGGCGACGAACAGATGAGTGTAACCTCCGCCGCCCGCTGAACGGGCCTGAATGTCCAAATTTCGGCATCGCGAACGGCCAAGAGAGCGGAATGGTTTGCGGCGCTGGGCGGTCGGTGGATCTGCTTAGCATGAAATTGGCACGCCGCATCTCCTCACCACCAAGGCATCCCGGAGGCGATGAGCCAATAGAAACCGTGGCGAAAGCTTTCCCAACCAACGCCTCTCCTCAATGACTCCGCGACATGCCTCCATGGATCTCGAGAGAATTTCACTCCCGCTTCCGAGTGACACACTTCAAGAGAACTCCATTTGCGCCACGGGCGATATGTGTCCCCACCTACTGTATGGCGCGCTTGGCCTTGCGCGACTATCTTCTCGGTAAGACGCGTCATCGTGGGATCACTCCATCCCGCGGTAGGCTAGGATCGGATCCATCCACCGACCTTCCCGGACGAGTGTGACGGCGTTACAGACATTGTCGCCGACGTACTCCGCTGCCCGTTGGATTTCTTGACGAGGACGGGTTCGCGAGCCACACAGGATGGGCGACATCATGACGACCCCGCCCTTAAGAGCTTGTCCACCTCTGGCGGATAACTTCGGCGCTCCCACCGATCGCCGGACCTTCAGATGACGGTCGCACACGGGAAAGCGCCAATTTGTGCTCAATCACCTCCCGAGCGGTTTCGCGGGTCCGACTTCGCTTCGAGACCGCCTTAACCTCCGCGACGAACCGGAGGCACGGTCTTCGCCGGAGGAGCTCCCGGTCGGCCTCGGCCTACAGGCGCCGATCGCCCCGCCAAAGCGAGAGCGTTCTTGTCGCGGCGGGCGCCCCGGCGGTCCACTTTCAAGAAGATGGGGCGGTGGCCGGGATCTTCACCACCATGTACGCATAGTGGCACACCGCCATGAACTTGGTCGGCGCCGGCCGACCTAGTATGGCGTTATGAGGAGGTCAAGTCGACCACCTCGAACTCGAGCATCTCGGTGCGGAAGTTGCCGAGCCTCAAAACGTCATCGGGATCGACGCGCCCGGTGAGACGGACTCGACCCGTGCGATCTGTCAAGAACGGAGCGTTGGACGAAGCTCCATTCGCCGGATCTGGGCGCCGCGGCGACCGGGAGGACGAGAGGTTGAGGAACTCCTCCGTCTACCAAAGACCCGCCCTAGCTTCACATTCGGACCGTGGGTGCAACCACGATCGGGAGATGCCGGGGCGTGATCGGGTGGGTGATCGGCTTTGGCCAACGCGATCGGTTGCGCCCGACCACGCCACCCTTAGTGACCCAAAGCCGAACACGGCGGCGACACTTCCCTCATCGCACGCTTAAAGCTAGCGTGGGATGGATATGTGTCAACCGCCCGTGGATGGCGGCAACCGCGCTCCGCTTCTGAAAACCAAGCGGCCGCTCCTTGCCCTCGCCACTACGGACGCTCGCTGCTGCTGCTGCTGCTTGCGTGGACTCGCTTGTCCACCATCTTCTTGACGACATGGCAATCCGCCAAGTCGTGGGAGTTGTTGCGGTGAATGGGACAATAAGGCCTTCCGTCCCACTCACGGGCGATGGTCTCGCCCTCGTCGCGCCTAGGGGCCGTGGGGCCGTCGCCACCACGCAGCGACGCCATAGCCGCCGCCTCGGCCGCCCTTACGAGGCCGTACCGCCGGCGCCGCAACCTCCTCCTCTTTTTTACCCGCCCGCGCCCGTTCTTGCGGCTACTATTGTCGTCGTCGTCGTCGTCGTTGCGCTTTCGTGACCATGACTGTCGGTCTCGGCCGCTTTGCGCTTCTTCTTGTCCTTGCCGGGGTTCCTCGAGGTCCGGCCTCGCCACCATGCAGTGTCCCGCCAGCGCAGCCGAAAGCGGATCGAGCCTCACTGAAGGCGCCTTAGCGCCAAGATGAAGAACTCCTCCGTTGTTTTGATCTTGCGGGTGGCCATCTTCTCTTTGACCTTGGGGTCTCGGCGCCTCTCACGAATGCCGTGACCACGGCGTCGATGGAGATGTCGGGGATGGTGTTGCGGACTGATCGAAGCCCGAATATAGTCGCGCGGCGACTCTCCTTTCTTCTCGCTTCCACGTTGTGGAGGTCGTCTTCTACCGGGCTGCTCGAAGGTGCCACAGTAAGTTTGTGACGAAGAGCTCCGAGAGCTCCTTCCATGACCCCACCTGACTCGGGGCGGTTCATGAGCCATGGCGGGCTCACGGTGAGGACCGGGGGAAGTAGTTCGCGTAACCTTCCCGACCCTCCCGTCGGTATATCACCGCGTGTAGATCTGCAAAACTCATCGGGGTTGGTGGAGCCGTCATACTTTTCGATGGGGCTGACGAAACCGTTCCGCCCCTCGGACGCGGGCGCAGACTCCTTAGAAAAGCGCGCGCACCCGACGTCGGAGCCTCTGCTCTGGGCCGCGTCCTCGCCCGCCGCCCCGTCGCCTAGGCGGGCCAAGAAGCACCACCTCATCGGCGGGCAGCTCTGCGGGAACCCTCTTGCTGGTCCCAGCAGCAGCAGACAACTGTGTGTGATCAGCCTTCAGTCCACGGCCCTGCGGAGCTTGTCACGCAGATCTTCTCCTTGCAGAAGTGGCGGTCCTCCAGATGGGACCGAGATCGCGCCACTGACGCCTGCCCGGCCGAGCCCCCGTAGGGGTCGCCTGGCTCTTGTCGTCTTGGCCCCGCCCTCACACGAGATCTGCGAGAGGAGTGCGAGGGCAACAAAAACGGAGGACGCGAAACGCCGGTTCCCCCCCAACTTGCACCACCGCCGCGGCGGCGTCGACGTAGCGGGCCAAGTTGGCCAACCACGGCGCCGCCGGGGAGTCCGGAGTCACCGGAACCGGTGGGTTTTCCAAAGAAGGCCACAGCCGCATGGAGGTTCTGTGGCTTTGAGTGCACTCCTCCAAGGCCAGCGCCGCTTAGCTTGGCCGAGGCGGCCGCTTCCGTCGAGTTCCGACCCTAGGCGGCGGCTACCGCCGGGTGATCCATCGCCATCGCCGCGGCCGACTCGTGGCAGCGGCTCTAGCGGCCGCTTCTGCTCCATCGCGATTCTTTGCTCGCCATCGCCGCTCAAGAAGGGTCAAGAGCTTGAACGATGCTAGCGCTCCCCTACGGGCGCGCCATCGACGGCGTGTTCTCCACTCAACCATGCGGATCACACCTGGTCGATTTTAGATCGCTAGCCAACTCGATCAAGCTCGGTTCGATTTGGCGTCGGGCACAACAAGGAGCGACTCAGATTTACCGAGTTCGGACCCCTCGCGGGTAATAGTCCTACTCTGCCGAGCCTTAGCTCTTTTCTCGATTGTGGTTGAATGGGAATGTGTTTACAGAGTGTTTGAACGCACGAATGCTAGTGCCGTGCACGTACCCCTTCCTCTCTCTCTCTCCTTTTATACAAGCTTTGGGTCAAGGCGGAGAGAGCCGAGGGGTAGGCGATCTGATACTCAAAGATAATCGACAAGACACGCGTCGAAGAGACGAAACGCGTTGCTGTTGCCCATGCCACAAGGCTGCGCTTCTCGCGTTTCGCAAGTGGCCTCGACCCGCACATCCACACCGGTGAGTCTGCGGGTGGGGCCTACCGCTCCTCCCGACGCAGGCGGCCTCCTCAAGCAAACCTTCTCTCTGCCGGTCAATTCTTCTGCATACGGTGGATGGCCCGCCGGACTGCGAGGTCATCAGAAGCGGTAATCATTTCTTGGTGCCTATCCGCGTGATGTCTCATTAAATGCGCTTCGTCCTTCGCAGCAGGGGAGCCTTCGTTTGAAGACTCATACGCAACACTCCCTGCAGCGGGCCCCACCCGATCGTGGGACCTCGCCTCGTCTTCGGAGGGGCTCACCACGCACCCGCTGGCGCGTGGGGCCCTCGCCTCGTCTTGAGAGGGGCTCGCCCACGCACCCGCTTGCGCGTGGGGCCTCCTGACCTTCCGAGGGCTCGCCACGCCACTGGGCCTTGCTCGCCTGCCGACGCGTGGGGCCCTCTTGGCCTTCGAGGGGCTCGCCATGCATGGCTGGGCCTTGCTCGCCCTTTGACGCGTGGGGCCTCTTGGCCTTCTCGGGGCTCTTTGCACCCCGGTATTTATTACACCGACAGTTTGGCTTTGACAAAGTATATTCCTCCAGAACTCCTATGATAGAGAGGTCTTTGTAGAAAGAAAAGGACCCCTTCCGATGCAGGGAAGAAGGGAAGGAAATCCTCGGGCAGGAAGTCCCGTACTTGAGTGTAATAGAAGCACTCATGTATCTTATAACAGTACTCGGCCTGATATTGCATTCGCCGTGAACACGTTATTAACGAAGACATGGCACGATGCAAAGGTCTGGCACAAAGAGGCATTGGAACGGAATAAAGGTTATCTTTCGATACCTCCGTGGAAGCATTGATCTTGTCCTGTTTTACAGGAAGAACCAAGATATGAATATTGTTGGTTATGCCGATGCTGGATACCTTTCGGACCCACATTCTGATAAATCACAAACTAGGCATGTTTTCCTATGTGGTGGCACTGCAATGTCATGGAAGTCGTCCAAGCAGACGCTTGTGGCTACATCTACAAACCACTCGGAAATCATTGTATTATATGAAACATCTCGTGAATGTGCATGGTTAATAAGAATGGTGAAACACATCTTGCAGTCATGTGGATTACCTATTGAGCAAACCCCTACAATTATCTATGAAGATAATAGCGCTTGTGTTGCACAAATGCAAATGGGTTATGTGAAAAGTAATCTCACTAAGCATATCGACCCCAATTTCTTTTATGCGCATGAACTGTATAAGTTGAACGAAATAAGTATCCAGCACACCAAATCCTGTGAAAATTTGGCTGACCTGTTCACTAAGTCATTGTCTACTACCTCCTTTGAAAGATGTGTTAGAGGCATTGGAATGATCAGGCTCAAAGAAGTGCTTAATTCAGGGGGATATAATTCACACGTCCTGATTTAAAACTTTAGCATGAAGCTGGAGTACCCAACTCGATTTAGAAGATTGAATGCAATGTTGGGTGGTTTGTACTCTTTTTTCCTTAGTGAGTTTTTCCCCGAAGTTTTCTCATATAAGGTTTTTAATGAGGCAAATCGTGCGCACAACAAACGTATGCTATGTACTCTTTCTCCAATCCTTTTTTTCCACTGGGTTTTTGGATAGAGTTTTGATGAGGTATATGCATCTCGCTGGCAAGGTCCAAGAGGAGTGTTGAAACCACCGTGGGGGAGTTCTACCTACCAACTTGGGCTAGCGACTGGCATGGTGCGGCTAGGGCCGGCCGGCAGCTCCTCCACGGTGGGTCCCACATTGGACCTATCCTAAACCCTAAGCAGTACTATATAAGAAGAGGTGGAGCACACATTGTATAATAGATCTAAAAAATAATAAAGAGAAGCTCCACCCATACATCTTGGTGTCTCCTGTGTTTGATCTTTCTCTGTGATTGATTGTCCATGTTTATACCTCAGACTACACCCGGTAGCGAGGTTTCTCAACAGTTTATATGGTGTTTAATTAGCATTTCATGTGCTGTATTTTATTAGTATTTCATACGGTGTTTTTTTGAGTATTTTATATATTTTACATGATGTTTCATGTGAAACATCTATACCGTTCGGATAATATACTATCCGTTAGCAGCTCTCTCTAAAAATATATAACTAATAAATAAGTTAAGTTACGAAGAAAAGTAATAAACCGATAAGAAGAACACATACCACACAGAAAAGAAGGACACATACCACACTAGTCGCGCACCCAAAAAACCTATCCCGTCAATGACGGGCCGTCATCCTCTGTTCCTTTCCTATCCTGATTATTCAAACGCCCGCCGCACAAGGGCACAACTGCGCGGCCCCATAACGTCCACTGACGATGTGGGCCCCCACACGCGCCAGCTGCAAAATCTCCGCCTCCGCCTCCCACGCACGGATTAGCACGCGTCCAGCTCATTGCCTCCGCCACCCTCATTCCCCCCTAAAACCCTCGCCCGTCGCCACCACTGCATTGCCCCCAAGCGCGTCGTCTCGCCGGCGGTGATCCCAGCCTTCGCTATGTCCTCCTCATCGCAGCCTCGCCGCACGCGCCCCGGTCCTTGGCCCCCGGCGCCGCCGCCGCAGCCGCAGTCGCGGCCCCTGTCCTGGGCCAAGCGCACCGGCTTCCAGGCCCGCGTCTCCGGCGAGTCCACCGGCACCGCCTCGGCCCCCAACTCCGGGCAGGCCCCCCTCCCTCGCCCCGCCGAGCCCCCCGCCGATCTGGAGTCCGGTCTACCCGCCCGGACCAACTCCGCCCTGCCTCCCCCTCCCGCTGCACCAGCGGCCAATGCCGGGCAGCAGCGGCAGCAACAGCCGCCGCCGCCGCCTCCAGCGAGGACGCGTAGGAGGGATTCAGACGGCGGGAGGCCGAATGGGCAGGTGACTGCACCGCCCCTTCCGCAGGTGCTGGAGGAGGAGGCGCAGGAGCGGCCGGCGCATGTGAAGTACGAGCTCCGTGATACTCCTGGAGTATGTAAGTACTCGAAGGAGGAAAAGAAATATCCACCTTGTGACGTGTTCTATATCACATGTTAATGCAGGGGTTTTAAGTTGTGTTGCAGTTCCACTAGTAATATACGGATTCCAGCATTACATCTCCATGATCGGTTCGATCATACTGATCCCACTTGTGATAGTTCCTGCAATGGGCGGCTCAGCAGTGAGTTTCTCATTGAATTTGCAGTAGTTCTTATGGTGTGCTGATTTGGTGAGCGTGTTACTTAATAGGTGCTTTGTGGATGCATATCTTTCAGGATGACACAGCTGCGGTAGTGTCCACAGTGTTGCTTGCCTCAGGGATAACCACATTGCTGCACACATTCTTTGGAACGAGGCTGCCACTCGTGCAAGGGCCATCCTTTGTATACCTTGCCCCTGCGCTTGCAATTATCAACTCTCCTGAACTTCTTGGGCTCAATAACAATGTACACATACCTTTTAATTTGCGTTACTATAATATGACAGTGGCACATGTTGTCTTGCAGGGATGGCTTGATCTTTGTTTCACAGCATATCTCATTGAGTTTAACATGCTATATTTCATTGCAGAACTTTAAACACATAATGAAGCACCTACAGGGAGCTATAATAATAGGAGGTGCATTCCAAGTACTGCTAGGATATACAGGTTTCATGTCACTATTTTTAAGGTGTGCTTCCCTTGCTGACTTGCTGTTAATATGATACTCCCTTTGATCCCCTATGTTTAATTATCCTGGCCTTGGGAGTTTCTGTTTCAAAATGTCTATTATTCACAGGATCAAGAATATTCAAACTGTCTCTGTTTCAAATTGTCTATTATCCTGCTTAAATGTTTTTTAAATGAAAGTTAAATTTGGCAGTATTCTCCATCTGATCAGAATTCGCAAATATTTTTTGTTTGAGATCCGTCGAAGTTAAAGTTTGAAAATTTTAGCTATGAATATCTTTATTAAAATTTAGATCATGTACATGAAAATTTTGTGTAGATCCTTATCCGAAAGTACTTCCAGTTTTATTGGGTTTTATAAATAATTTCATAATTTGCAGTAGTAATTAGTGGCCAAAGTCGCATTTTGGGGATCATGTCAATATCCAAAATGACATGTATTTGTGACAGGAAGGAGTATAATGGGGGTTATGTATGGTCATTTTCATTAATTTATTCTTAGATTCAGTACTTTCTTTGTCTTTGTACATGGTGTGCTGTAGACATAATGTCAAATATTGTGTAAGTGGAGGTAGACAAAAAAAATCAATTTATTATCTGGCTGCTGTCATTTACAGGCTGTTATTATATTAATACGGTTTTGCTGCTTCTCAGGCGACTGATTTTTAAATAAGTCTTGGTCAATTTTCACATGCTAGATTTTACCATTAGATCTTTTAAATGTCCTGTAGAGACGTTTGATCAACGGTCTAGAAAATCGACTGAGAGATAAATAACTCTCTAGTGATGATAAGTCAGTCCCATATTAATAATGGCCCATGAACACCTGATCGGCCTTGGTATGGCATGAACCAACTTTTAGTTTAGAGAAATGCATACACTTAGGCTCTGTTATTTTGGGCTTAAGAGCTTAATGGCTTAACAGTTTAACGGTTTATCTACGTTTTGAAAATACATATGCTTTCGGTTTTTTGAGTTTGTTTTTTCGTTGTCTCGAAGGTGGGTCTTAACACTTTAAAAAGCAAGGCAAACAAAATGGATTCGAATTTCGAAACAACCTCGAAAAGCTCTTGAAATTCAGTCATTTCAGTTGTTTAGATCAGCCCAAAAGAAGAGAACCTTAGTAACATGACTTGAAAATTTTCATTCTGACAACCAACTAGTCAAAATACACTATGTGTAACACTTGAGTAGTAATTTTTATCTTGCTCTAAAACGTGTAATGTGGAGTCTGTTTATCCTCAACATTTTAGTCAACCGATCGATTTTCTTTTTAATTTCTAATAAGTTAGTACTAATTTGACTCATATACTACTCCTCCTTTAGATGGCCACCCTTATATATCTTGTTGAGACAAGTAATTTATAATATAAATGTGGGCAACTACAATTTTTTCCTGTATAGTTGTATGGATGTATGATAGCATTTGAATAACTAAATTTGCATTGATCTTCATCTGATGCCCTTCTTGATTTCATTTAAGTTCCACCACTGCTGCCTAGGGTATTTTTCCCACCTAGGCAGGATTAGGTGCTAGGCACCAGCAGCCGCCTGATTAGTGCATTGGGAAAATTGAGTAGAAACACTCAAGCAGACACCTTCTTTCTAGCATCACAATTTTTTTTGAGCAAAAGTCAGGGGCGCTGCCATTCCATTAGCATGACAATTATGAATTGGTTTCTATGGATAAGCTCTTTGTTTCCAACCATAAACACCCTTTTTGTCTGTACTATGAGTCAATCGCTGATTCACTCACTGCTGGACCCCTCTCTCTCTCTCTCTCTCTCTCTCTCTCACTCACTCACTCAATCTAACATCTGTTATAGTGGCAAATTCATCTCAATCTTTTCTGAGCATTTTTTTCCTATTATTTAATTCTGTTTATTGCAGGTTGATAAATCCAGTTGTCGTCACACCAACAGTTGCAGCTGTTGGACTTTCGTTTTTCAGTTATGGGATTACTAAAGTAGGTGCATGTATAGAGATGGGTGTGTTGCAGTTATCGACGGTCATTATCTTTGCATTAGTGAGTATGCAGTAAAAAGGCTTTTCAGAATGCAATACATTATAATGTGCATTACAGACTTATGTTCTATGCTGATTTTTTTTATTCCCTTGTGGCAGTACCTACGAAAAATAAAGTTATTTGGCTACCGGGTGTTTTTAATTTACGCGGTAAGATTTGGCGTAATAATATTGATTTAATTTATTCATTTATATTGCATGATGGTTTGTGTCACTATATGTGACACTAATGTCTAAACTTTTGTTGCGGCCTACTTAGGTTCCTCTTGGTCTGGGAATCACATGGGCTGTTGCTTTCCTTCTGACAGCAACAGGGGTTTATAGCTACAAAGGTTGTCAGGCAAATATTCCTGCCTCAAACAATGTATCACCCTTTTGCCGAAAGCATGTATTGAGGATGAAATCTTGCCGTGTAGACACTTCACATGCTTTAAGATCTTCACCTTGGTTCAGATTCCCATATCCATTGCAATGGGGCACTCCAGTTTTTAGTTGGAAAATGGGCCTAGTGATGTGTGTTGTATCCGTTATTGCATCAGTTGATTCTGTAAGTGGACTATTGCTTTAAGTTTTGCTTATGCTTATATTTCGTTTCCTTTAGTATCTTCACTTGTCATAAATAAGTTTTTAATATAATTCATTACATGGATGAAATATACTTACTGGGAATGATCCCTTGCTAACCATTAACTTGACATGAGCTTTCTTGTCATATGTTCGTTCTACTTTGTTTGTTGCCTGAAATTGGTTCACGCAGTAAATAGCATTCTGGAAGCAACCATTCAATGCCCTTCACAATCCAAAGCCTTCTATTAACAATTTGTTTGTATCTTTTTAAATTTAAGGTTGGTTCCTACCATGCGTCATCTTTGTTTGTGGCCACAAGACCACCAACCGTTGGGGTTGTTAGCAGGGGCATAGGCATTGAAGGTGTGTCCACAATCTTGGCTGGCCTCTGGGGAACAGGAGTTGGGTCAGCAACAATAACGGAAAATGTACACACAATTGCTGTTACTAAAATGGGTAGCCGTAAGGCAGTTGGATTTGGTGCTATAGCACTTATACTGCTCTCTTTTGTTGGTAAGCAATTATATGTGTTTTTTCTATGAAGTTCTTACATGATAATGGAAAAAGCAAACTTAATTTAACTGGGTAATAACATGCAGGGCTTTTGCTTAAAACCATTGTTGTATCTCCTTTGCAGGAAAAGTTGGTGCCTTCATTGCTTCTATTCCTGATGTTATGGTTGCTGCTCTCCTTTGTTTTATGTGGGCCATGCTCTGTGCTCTTGGCTTATCCAATCTTCGTTATAGTGCCACGGGAAGCTCAAGGAACAGCATCGTAGTTGGGCTTGCTTTGTTTTTGTCTCTCTCAGTTCCTTCATACTTCCAACAGTATGGACTACACCCTAATGCAAACTCATCAGTACCGACCTACTTTCAGCCATACAATGTTGCATCTCATGGACCTGTGCACACTCGATATGGTGCGGTATGTACTGAATTTTCCCTTTTTTTGTAGAAATATTCTTTATTCCCTGATCTTTGGTACCAGTACAATCATAGTACTTTTTGTAGTGATTTTTAATGCGAATTTGGGCACTATTGTCAACCAGAACTGTTTGTAGTGTGCTAAGAGAGTATCAGGAGGATTTACAATACTACATTTATACAGCTAGAGAAATAAAGATAATGGATAAAGGAAAAAAATATAGCATGGAAGACAAAAATCATGGAAAATTAGCCAGAACCTGTAATTTACAAAATTCTACGTAGAATTATTGGCTTATTGTTCTTTATTGTTTTGGTACATAACTACCTGGACTTCTGTTTTGACAAACAAGATTCAGTTTGTTTTTGGCAATTTCTCACTTAATGGCATTTCAACTAAAAATTAGCAATGGCGAATGTGTAAAAGTAAAAACAACTGCTTTTGGATCTATCCCAATTCCCAATCTCCAATACTTGACAGGTTGGTTAGTTTTCAGCTTTTAAGTGTAAAGACTGTTTAGCTAAACATAAACGATTGGGACTGTACAGTGACACTTTAGTGTAATTTATAACTTGAGTGGCCTGCTTTATATGTAGTGCATAGATCGAATGTTTAAGTACTAAATTTATAAGTTGGAGTTGGTTCCATGCAATTTCTCCCAATCTTGAACGTTAACCATATTAGGTAGATGCCACTGCAGAGTTGGTTTATTCTAGACCTGCCACTAAAAACTGGGATATCATGGCATGATGTATTCAGTCCGATTCCCATGAATGATATCTTGCTTGTTAAATCTTCAGCATAGACATGTTCAATGTTTGTAGTGTCCTATAAACATATTTACCATTCTGCCTCCTGTGTGAAGAAAAAACTTTTCATGATTGTCTCAAAGAAAATATAGCGTTGACTCCGATCATGTTTCATATAAAGTGTGTAGCTGCTATTCATTTATTTGCTTGTCTTACAGGTAAACTATGTTGTCAACATGTTGCTGTCACTCAACATGGTCATTGCATTTCTGGTTGCTCTTGTACTTGACAATACAGTCCCTGGTGGCCGCCAAGAGCGGGGTTTGTATGTATGGTCAGAAGCAGAGGCAGCAAGGAGAGAATCAGCTGTCATGAAAGACTATGAGCTTCCTTTTAAAATTGGTCGGGCATTCAGGTGGGTGAAGTGCATTGGCCTATAGCACAATTTTCTTGTAACTTCGTAGCTTTGGGCTTTGGCCGACTGCATGCCAAATATTCTCCTGCTACGGAGTTTGAAATGATTTCCACGCAAAATCTCAAGTGAAAGATGGTTACTCACGATTCACGAGTGATTCCCATCAAAGGTGTTGAGTGTATATCCTGAGTCTCTTTAGTCTTTAGGCTAGTTGTCTCATCCTGCTGGTGCAGATGCATCAACGATTCAATTATTTTTTAGACTATTATGTGTCATCACTGACGGATTTCGCTGTTCTCTTGGTATTTAGTTGACCTTGGGGATATCAATATGTACAGGCGGTAATTGATCTGTGCTAAACCTGGACTCTCTTTGGTTTTGAGTTAGCTTAGATTCGCATGAATCAGATAGCATGGAGTAGCTGAGCTGAATGAAGCTGGTTGATCTAAAGTTAATTTCGTGTGAAATTGAATGAACAAGCTGGTTGAATGAATAAAGCTCAACATGCTGGGAGTTCTGACTTTCGACTTGTTAGTAGCAATATAAGGTCTGGTCTTTGCTTGTAGTCGTTTTGTTCTTTTAAAAAGGAAATATCACAATTGCTACTCTTTGCCCCTGACTTGAAAACCAAGAATTCTATCCCTGGCTTGGAAAAACCAATAATTCTACTCCGCATTTCATTACTTGATTTGGAAAACCAAATATTCTACCTTTAAGGCTAAATTGTTGAAACCGATGTATTAACTACACCTTTGAGAAGTTCCGCTGGATGGTTTTACCATGTCAGTATAACATGTGGCGTTGGCAGAGTGCTAAGCTCTTTTACTCCTTTGTTCTTTTTGACTTAAATTAAAAAACTAAAAGCTATCACTGGAATATGTTACTTTTTACAAACCAAGCGTTGACGCAGTTTGTAGCCGTTTTTACGAGGCATTTTCGTGTTTTTTCCTTAAAATCATTTCAAAATATTTTTCTGGCTTTTCAAGCCTCCTAAGAAGTCAAATTATAGGAGTCAAGTTATATTCTATTGGTTTCAGCTGAATATTAGCACAAAGCCCAAGTATATAGGCTCTTAGAAAGTATGTATGCTTTTAGAAAATATATTTCCTATCATGTTTGATATTGATGGCTCTTGATGTATTTTCCCCTCCTGAAAAAATGATTTTCAATTGGATTAGTTGCCAAACATGAGATCTGGATTAAGATTGTGATTGTCAGACTTGCTTCTGTTTCATTTCACCATTCATCTTCGGGTCCTAATTTTTTACCTCCCCCACCTTAGCCCTATTTTTCAATCCCTAAATTTCTCTCTCTTACATTTTACTCTTAAGTAAAATGTCTATATTACACTTTGAACTATGCCCTTTCGTCTACATACTCTCTTAAACTACGAAATCAGAAATTCTACCTCGCGAAACCGAGAAAAAGGTGTAAATAACCCCACGACAGTTTTGAGGGCTATTTTGCCTACGTGGCGGGGTGAGGTGGCAGTCTACTAAAAGATATATTAAAAATAAAGCAAAAACAAAGTGGGACCCATCTGTCATCCTCTCCCTCCCTCATCTATCCTTTTCTTCTGCCCCTCTCCCTGCTCTCTCTCTCTCTCTATCTCTCTCCTGCTCTCTCTGCCGCCCACCGCCGCCCGCGCCTACCGCCGCCGCCCCATGCCCTTCTCCTCCCCTGCTCCAGATCAGACTGGCGGCGCCTCATGGGAGCGGCGAGGCGGCTGTCAGAGTAGGTCACCGCGTCGTTTCTTCCCGCCGCGCAGCCGCCACCCACCATTACCAATCCCTCCCCCACCAGTTCCCCCCTCGAATCAAATCCCCTTCCCGAATCGAACCCATTCTTTGTGGATCGATCGATCCCCTCAGGCGGGTTCCTTCCTTCGTCGTCTCCGATTCTCCCCCCTTGATTGCCGCGGATTTCCGATGCTCATTCCCAATCCCCATGTGTCCATATCCGCGTGCGGGTGTACCGGCGTGGCGGGGTGAGCATGAGCATGGCGTCCTCGTGCGCGGGCGCGCGGCTGCTCGGCGGCGTTGGCCCGGCTGCCACTCCGGTCCATCGTTGGAGCGGCTGCTACTACCCGGCGCCGCGTAGGTGGAGCCTTGTCAGGGGCATCCGGGCCGAGCTGCGGTTGCGAGCCAGCTCGGATGGCGGCACTGATGGCACGTAACTCACGCACTGTGTTGAAATGAACAATGGTGGATACATATATAGGCACGGCAACACCGAGACCTCTCATCTGACTTATAGAAGTAGAATCAGGAGAGACTTGAGGTGTGCCGGACATTAAAAGCCATAAATGGAGTACTAACAGTCTAACACCCCCCGCAGTCTATACGGCGGCTGGACGAACGTGTAGACTGGAACGAAACTCGTCAAAGATGGAAGACGGCAGCTCCTTGGTGAAGATGTCGGCGTACTGAGAAGACGTTGGCATATGTAGAATGCGGACATTGCCAAGTGCTACCTGATCACGAACGAAGTGTAAGTCAATCTCAACGTGTTTGGTACGTTGATGCTGGACCGGATTGGTAGACAGATAAACGGCGCTGACGTTGTCACAATACACCACTGTGGCACTCGGGGGAGGAGAGTGCAGTTCCTGTAGGAGCTGATGTAGCCAACAAGTCTCGGCGACAGCATTAGCAACGGCACGATATTCAGCCTCGGCACTGGATCGAGAAACTGTGTTCTGTCGCTTGGATGACCTAGACACAAGATTCTCTCCCAAGAAGACAGCATACCCGGAGGTGGACTTCTGAGTGTTAGGACATCCGGCCCAATCGGCATCAGAATAAGCCACGAGATGTGAGGATGTGGACCGTTGAATATGCAAACCGTATTGGAGTGTGCCACGAATATAGCGAAGAATCTGTTTGATGGCAACAAGATGAGGTTCCCGAGGATCATGCATGTGAAGACATACTTGTTGTACGACATAAGCTATATCCGGCCTGGTGAAAGTTAGATATTGCAGAGCACCAGCGAGACTGCGATAATCAGTGGGGTTAGAAACAGGAGGACCCGCTACTGAGGAGAGCTTTGCATGAGTGTCCACTGGAGTAGTGCACGGCTTGCAATCCACCATGCCAGCTCGCTCGAGAATCTCGAGACTGTACTGACGTTGAGAAAGAAAAAGGCCGGAAGAGCAATGAGTGACACTGACACCAAGGAAGTGGTGAAGATCACCCAAGTCCGTCATAGAAAATTATGATTGCAATGCTGAAATAGCCCAGGCAAGCAACACTCCCGATGATACGGTTAGAACAATATCATCAACATAAAGAAGAAGATAGACAGTATCATTACCGCGGCGGTAGATGAAAAGTGATGTGTCGGACTTTGCTTCAGTGAACCCGATAGAGAGTAAGAATGTAGCAAAGCGACTGTACCATGCACGCGGTGCCTGTTTGAGTCCATATAAAGATTTGTTGAGCCGACAGACCATGTCAGGATGACGTGGGTCAACAAATCCAGAAGGTTGACTGAAATATACTGTCTCCTGGAGAGTGCCATGTAAGAAGGCATTTTTGACATCAAGTTGATGGATCGGCCAGTCACGAGACACTGCGAGACTAAGGACAGTGCGCACAGTGGCCGGTTTCACGACCGGACTGAAGGTCTCAGCAAAATCAATTCCAGGACGCTGTGTAAAGCCACGGAGGACCCAACGAGCCTTATACCTGTCAAGAGATCCATCTGACTTGAACTTGTGTCGAAAGATCCATTTTCCACTGACAATATTGGCCGCGGATGGATGTGGAACAAGATCCCATGTGTGGTTTGCTTGTAATGCTGAAAATTCCTCCTCCATGGCAGCACGCTAGAGAGGATCAGCAAGAGCAGCCCGATAAGTCCGAGGAATAGGAGATAATGCAGTGGTCTGAAAATTCATCCGGACGACTGGCCTTTGAATCCCATCTTTTCCTCGGGTGACCATGGGGTGATTGTTTGTCACAGGAGACATTCCCAATTGCGACGGAGGCGGAAGCACACAGAACGCAAGCCACGGCTGCCGTAGGGACGTGTAGTGGCGGCAGAGCCGCAGGCAGCCCGCTCGGCAAACAAGGCGAGGCCGCCTGCGGCCGAGAGGATGGCCCAGCCGTGGATGGCCTATTCGAGGACGGCCCACTCGGGGACGAAAACGACCCAGGGGCAGCGGCACCAGCTAGAGTGCCGGCTGGTCCAATTGTGGCCGCAGGAGATTGAGCACCAATGGGCCCAGGTTGGGACACGACCGGCCCAACGTCGGCAGAGGGTCAAGGCGCCGGCGGGCCCGTGAGCACGCTGATGGACGGGCGAGCCAATCGGTGCCTGTAAGTCTGCTGTGAAATGATCCAAAAAATCAAAGTCAGTAGCACGTGCTTTTGTGGATGATATGTCTGCAAAAGGAAAGGAGGTCTCATAAAAAATGACGAGATATGATGACCCTGTTGGAGACGGGATCAAAGCACCGATAACCTTTATGCTCGGATGGGTAGCCAAGAAAAATGCACATGGTGGATCGTGGGGAAAGCTTATGAGTGGCAGTAGCAGATAGGTTAGGATAGCATTTACACCCAAAAACCCGAAGATGTGCATATGAGGGATGGCGACCGTAGAGAGCAAAAAAGGGTGTATGGAATTGGAGTGTTTTGGTGGGGTGGAGGTTGAGGAGATATGTAGCGGAGTGGAGAGCCTCAACCCAAAAAGAGGCGGGAAGACTTGCTTGAAAGAGGAGAGAGCGCATCACGTTATTCACGGAGCATAACATGCGTTCAGCTTTGCCATTTTGTGGAGAGGTGTAGGGACAAGACATGCGCATAGTGACACCATTAGTAAGAAGCCATTTTGTGGAGAGGTGTGGGGACAAGACATGCGCATAGTGACACCATTAGTAAGAAAAAAGGTGCGAGCGGCGGAGTTATCGAACTCACGACCGTTATCGCACTGTATAGAACGAATGGTGGCAGAGAATTGGGTTCTCACATAGGCAAAAAAATTTGACAAGGTGGGAAAAGTATCAGATTTATGTCGGAGAGGAAAAGTCCAGACAAAATGAGAACAGCCATCAAGAATGACTAAGTAGTATTTATAACCAGATACACTGACCACTGGAGATGTCCACAGATCACAATGAACTAGATCAAAATTATTTGTAGCTCTAGTGAAGGAACCAGTAAAAGGGAGACGGCTGTGGCGGCCAAGTTGGCAAGCATGGCACACAGAAACGTCTTTACAAGGAGGAATGGCAGTAGCACGAGCGAGTCGAGTGAGAGCGTCTTGTCCAAGATGACCAAGCCGGCGATGCCAAAGGGTGGAGGAAGCACGAGCGGCAAGGGCGTATTGGACATCAGACAACTTGAAGGAGTAGAGATCGCCAGAGCTATTGCACCTGACGATCACGTTCTTGGTGAGAAGATCCTTCATAGAAAGACCAAAAGGATCAAATTCAACAGAACACCAATTGTCAGTGACAAACCGTCGAATGGAAATAAGATTTTTAATGATCTGTGGAGAGACTAGAACATTGTTCAAAAAGAAGGAATATTGAGGACAATGTAAAGTAGTAGCGCCAACAGAAGAAATAGGAAGTAGAGAGCCATCACCAACGACAATGTGAGACGGAGTGGTGTCGTTGGGAGGATGGGTGGAAGAAAGAATACCAGCATCAGACGTCATGTGGGATGTGGCGCCGGTATCCATATACCATTCCTGGGAAGACGGTGGAGACAACGTGACATTGTTGAGGGCACTGATGAGCGCCTGTTGATCCCAATGTGGTATGGAAGTAGAGCTGCCAGCCCAGGTCGGTGTAGAGGGCATGGAAGTAGCAATTTGAGCTGGGCGGCTGGCGACGATCATCGCGCCGGTGATTCTTGGTAGGAGGAAGCAAAAACACCATGGGTCGTCGGCTGCTGATAGAGAGGACTGCCACCGGCCGAGGTCAACATTGGGCTGGCGAAAGTCGAGCCAGCCGGAGATGAGCCCAACAGACCCGGTGAAGCAGGGCGGCCAAGCGGACCGGGCCACATGTGAATGGTGCCGGCCCACGGATCATGCGGAGACGGCCATTGAGTGAACTGGCCGGCACCCCTCTGTGGCGATGGTGAAGAGGAGCCGGCCACACGTGGGCGGCGTTCTTGCCGCCATTTGCATTTGCCGCCGCCGCGCACCACCACCACGGCGACGGCGGTTGCGATAGTTTCCTCCACCACCTCCGCTATTGTGGCCGCTGGTGCCATACCGGTGGCTCGAAGCGAAATTGTCACGGAGACAAGGTCTTCTTGGTGCCTCCTGGGTGGCTTCCACCGGTGGCGAGGAAGACGGAAGAAGTGCCTGTCGGCCGAGTCCCCTTGGTAATTTCTTCGAGCAGAAGTTGGGAACGAGCTTCAGCGAATGACGGAAACGGCTGCTGCATAGGCAGTATGGTTTGGAGATGATCGTACTTGCCATTGAGTCCATTGAGTAATGTGAGCACAAGAGTGCGATTAGCAACAGGTTCCCCAAGTTCAGCCAATTGATCCGCTATGGACTTGAGACGGCGGCAGTAATCATTGACAGAAAGATCTCCTTGAACGAAGTGATGAAATTCCGCGGACAAATTCAAAGCGCGACGTTCGCTATTGCCCAAGAATTGGTGTTCCAAGTGACGCCAGACAACGCGAGCAGTAGCCGAGAGTGTCATGGCGGACTCCAGAAGTTCGGTGGAGATGGAGCCATACAACCAGCCAAGCACCACACAATCCATGCGAATCCAATCGGCACGATTAGCGCGGACCATGTCAGTAAGAACATGATCGGAGAGCGCGAACCGGCCGAGTGTGACGAGGAACAAACCGCGCCATTTTGAGTAGTTGGAGGCATGGATGTCGAGGGTGACGGGTACCATAGACTTGATGTTGTAAACGCCGAGGGCCTGAGAGTGCAGTGCGACGATGGCCTCATCATCAAGATCAGCCGGTTCCGGGGCAGCGAGACCAGAGGCCGAGCCTGCGAAGCTGGGAACAGGGGCGAAACCTGCAGGGGGTGGGACGACGTGGTTGTAGAGCGCCGTCTGGACCTCCGTTGTAGAGGGGAGGTAGGGACGTGAGCCAACCACGACGGACGCAGGGGCTGGTGTAGACGGAGACTCGGCCGGTAGAGAGGACGACGGGATCGACGCGGTGGTGGCGGGAAAAACCGCCCGAAGAGCTTCACCGGCGGCGGTGGCCACCCGCTCGGCGAGGCCATGGCATCCATCAGATCGGCCTCGGGGATCTGGCGTCGAAGTCAAGAGCCGCCCGAATTGCAGCCGCGACGACGGTGGAGATGGGATCGGTCGGTGTTTGAGAATTTTGGGAGGAGGTAGACATAGTGTTCAAGGCGGCGAAAGAGCACCGTGGCGAGAAGAAGCGACGCGAGCGAAGCGTCGAGGCGGAAGCGATCGGAAGGGGAGTCTGATACCATGATGGCAAGTAACTCACGACCGTGTTGAAATGAACAATGGTGGATACATATATAGCACGGCAACACCGAGACCTCTCATCCGACTTATAGAAGTAGAATCAAGAGACTTGAGGTGTCTTGGGACATTAAAAGCCATAAATGGAGTACTAACAGCCTAACAGCACTCCGCCACGATCGCCTCGCATAGCCATCTCCGTGCTCGACGCGGAAAGTTGCCGATTCCGCTGATGGGGTCGACGCGATGATCGCCCTTTAAGACATGCTTCCCATGGACGACGAGGATGGGCGGGTGGCTAAGCGGCCGGGATGGCGGATGGCGCGGACGGGCGAGTGGCAAGGTGGCTGCCGGAGTAGGTCCGTGGACGGCGAGGCCAGGGCCCGCGCAGAGCCTGCTGGCGGCGAGGGAGGGCCGGCATCGGCGGCATCGATGGCCAACAAGGGGAGAGAAGAGAGAGAAGTGAGAGGAGAGACTTGCAATGGGCCCCACATTTTATTTTATTTTTATTTGTGATTTTTTGCCACCTCACCCCGCCACATAGGCAAAACCACCCTCAAAACCGTCGCGGGGGTTATTCGCACCTTTTTCTCAGTTTTTACAGGGTAGGATACCTGGTTTTATAGTTTATGGGGTATGTAGACGAAGGGGTATAGTTAAGGGTGTAATATTAAACTTTTTCCTACTCTTAATTATACTTTTACTATTCACAGCTCTATTTTTCTACACTAACATGCCAACTACAATTACAAAGGACCCATTTACACGTGTTCTAATCTTATTAATCAACCATGTTGGCGGAGTGAAAAGGAGAGAAAAGTAAAACACTTAAACGCACAATTAACGTGGCGCCTGTACGTACCACTGTCCACGATGATTCATGGTTGGCACCGGACCGGACACCGGAGGCAGCCCCACAAGCCGAACATTATGATGAGCCCCCGGGACAAAAAGGTGTCTCCTTGATCCAGAAGCCACGCAACACTTGGCTATCATCATGAATGCGTGGCTGGGTGCGTGCCACTGCCACAGAAGAGCCAGCAAGGACGACGTGCCAGGCGAATGCACTGAATGCCGAGGCTGCAAACCACTCGGACTGACTGCTTCTCTGCGACCCGCAGGCAAATTCACATGACGCTCGCACTTCACATGCCAATTCGGCAGCTCGACTCGCTTTCACAAGGATGTTGAACAAATGCAGACACCTACATTACCAGCACGGCCTGTGAACAATATAGCCGCTGCCGGTTACATCACTTGCAGAGCACAATTTCTCATCAGGCTACATGAAAAAGGCTGGCAAACTGAAAAATTTTACCATGCTACACGTATAATCACAGCATCCACTTGTTAGAAATGGTGTAATCACAGCCACGCTGCATGAACAAATCTGCGTTCCCTAAATGCCTCCCCCTTCTCAAATCTTCGGTGACGCTGCCTATGGTGAAGTCCGAGCTTGAAACTACGTTGCACCTACCAGAGGTATGTCGAGCAGCACTTGAGAAGGCGCTGCTGCGTCGATCGGGTTCTCTCAAGCTGAACCCTAAATCATAAGCACTGATGCTGCTCGACGGCATCTCGTCCTTGGGAAACGTGTCCGTCAGCAACCGGACCGGAACAAACCGGCGGCGCTGATGGTGATGGGAGGGATCCTGGCGCAATCCTCCTCCGTCTTGCTCTGGCACTCGTCTCCCGGGGCTGGGAGCGACAGTATCTCCTGCCGGCGAGGTGGGCTCGAGACGTCGGCGCTGTCGTTGCCATTCGGCAGCCGATCCACCCTCCTCCCATGGCCATCGTCTTGCTGGAAATCCTCTGGTGCTGGGAGAGCCAGCATCTCCTGACGAGACGGGCTCGAGCCGCAGAGCTCCTCCTTGGCGGAATTGTACTCGTCGTCTACGGGGAAGGCGTCATCGTCTTCTTGATCTGTACGGTCGTCGTCCCCTGGCGCGGGAAGCGCCAGCGTCACCTGGCTGGGAGGCACTGGCCTGCTCAGCCTCATGCTCAGCGACATCTTGGCGAGACGAAGCGCTTCCAGGACGCCTGTTTGGCTGTGGATATGAGTGTGACTGGGTCAGTGTGTCGTCGAGCTGGTTGTCGGCGTGGTCATGGGAGTGGGACGAGCCCCAGTCCGAGGCTTTGCGGTTGAGTGAGTCACCCGAGGGGCTAATGGCAGTAGTAGTTGCAGTGGCAGTGGCACAGCTTGGCCGGAAAGATGGAGGGTTTGCGTGGTAGCTCGAATAGCCGTCTAAATTCTCGTCTCCCTGGTCCTGATCTTGTCTTGTCCCTATGCTGTCGTCTGAGCTTCCTCGAGCTGAAATAGCAGCACTCTGCGCAGAATCGTGGCCACGCTTTTCGTCAGCTTCGTGTCGTCGAGTAGCGCTTTGCTACTCAGAAGCATTTCGGGGTGATATGGAGCTCGCGACATTTCTGTGGATTGATTTTGCCTCTTCTTTGTGTTGTGCTTCCTGACCATTTTCAGGTTGATACGCCTTTTTCTCTACCCTAACATCACCCTGGAAATCGGACGGCAAAAGTATGCAAGAATGTCAGCTCCAACAGTATTTAGCTAAGTAGATGTCAAATCCTGAAACAAAACAGCCAGAAGCATTATTATTTTTTAAAGAGCTCCTTTTCCTTTACATTGCAATGAACTCCCTGTCCCTGGAACTAGTGTGGGCTGCTCATTCCTCTTGATCCAACGGGATTTAGATCACTTATGATTTAAATATACGAAATTTTGAATGATTAGATTTGACTATGCTAACACGCCATACTAGCTCCCATAATTGTACCGTAAAGTAGCTCTTCTTCAAACGGTAGCTCTGCATTATGACATAACGCATTGTTTAAAGTTCTCAGTTTCGTGCCGATTGGGTGGAGCCTGAAAATTAATGTTCTCGCAATCTGATGCAGTTCTTGTGCTGTAGTGTCATGAGTTCATGAAAGGTACACGTATATACAGTGTGTAGGTACTGATTTTTTTTTTTCCAATTTTCTATTTTCAATGACTTTTTTTCCCCTAATTTTCTCGATTTTCCTAGTTTTCTAGAAATTTTGTATTTTTTTTTGGAATTTTTTATATTTTTCAACGGTCACGTGGCATCCACATCAATGGTTAACGATCATGTAAATGTCACGTGAGCACTTAACGGTTACTCTAACAGTTTTGGAGCAACCGTGCAAATAGAGACAAATTTAGAGGGACGAAAAAGTAAAACTCAAGTTCAGTAGACTAAGTGAGAATCGATACTAAGTTTGGAGGACAACAGTGCAATTTTCTCTATAAAAAATATCATAAAAAGAGGTGCGCACAAATCACAAAAATATGCATACAAGCCATTGAGCTAAACCATCATTGAGATGTCGGTCACAACCAGGGTTTCAAAAACAGCCGGTTAACCGCGCCTCCGCGGGGGCCCGGCTCGGTAAACCGGCGGTTTAGGGTTTAGGGGTTTGGTTAAAATTCGTTTAAATAAATTTTGAATGTAAAATATACATAAAATTCCTAAAAATACTATTAATCATTCTAAGCATTTTGGCTTAAATAAAATTTAAAAATTCAAATTTTTAATGTGTATTTTAATGAATTTTAGTCATTTTCATTGATTTTGAAATTTTTTCGTCGCAAACCGCGGTTAACCATGAGAAACCGCCGGTTAACCGTCAAAAACCGTGGCTAACCGCGATCAAAACCGGGAAGCCGTAGTTTTGAATTTAGGGCAAAAACCATACGGAATCGCCGGTAAACCACGGTTAACCGGCTCCGCGCCACTCGCGGTTCGGAGAAGCACCGCGGTTTTGTTATCCCTGGTCACAACCAAAAGAAACACTAATTCCACATCAACACCAAAAGAACTCCAAACAAAACACCCAACACAAAAGATCCAACGCTCATCAAGCGGGGATAAAACTAGCGAATTATGTGTCTGATCTAGGTTGATGATTTGGATCTTCATCCTCATGGTTTCTTCAATAAATATAACAAGGATGAAAGTTTGTGTTATAAAATTTGTAAAGAATTGTTTGTAGTAGATTGGCCACTTGTGCTCATACAACAATAAACAGCGTTTGCCTCCTCAGCAGCATCACATCTGCCAGCTAAATAAAAGAAGAACAAAAGCGCAGCATAGCATCTCTACTTCTCTACTCCTGTAATGTAATGTAATCTACTATACAGCAGTCTAAAACTCTCTTTTAGGCCTGGCCTATGGAGATGGAAATTCGACAAGTTCTCCTCATCACGGGGTCACATATAACACCGCATTTGGTGGAGGTGACAAAAGACAGTTAGGCTCTAACAATGGCAAAAAAAGATTGTGTTGCATGGCTTGAGCTTTTCCATTACGCCATATAGAGGTGAATGGATGTGTGTCATCCTCTGGAACCCACCATGGTCTTCTTCTCATGCATAGTCTCTGTGGTCTCACTCTCAGCTTGGATCATCGCCTTCTTGGCGAGCTCATATCCTGCAAAGTTCATTGCTCCCAGAGGAGCAATCCAGAAGAAGCGGGGGACTGCGCCCTTGAAGAGCCCGAGAGGGCCGTTGTTTCGAAGGATGGAGAAGACTATCAGCTGCATGGAGACCGGCGTGCCTGGAGGGGCAGTCATCATCCGAGTCTTCATCACGTCGAAGGGAGTGGTGACAACTGCTGCAAGCCCTCCAGACAATGCTCCAACTGCCACAGTTTCCCATGGTTCCAAGTCTCTCTTCAATACATGCTGTGCCGCCTACAAAACCAAGGGCATACGCTTAAGATGTGCAGTCCTGTACTAATGAGGTTGCAACAGAAACTAGATATACCTATAAATTTTAGTCCAAAAGAAAAAGCTTCACAAATGTACACGTAATGTAACTACCATTTATAACTAATGCACACACCATTAAGCATCTCGTAATAGTGAACTGATGTAACTATCATTAACAGCTTCGAGCAGCTATACACACCATCTAAATTTTGTTAAGCTTAATGCTGGAAAACCTAATAAAGTAAGGACAAAAAATTGCAATTTGATTTTTTTAAAAGTAAGTATACCTTCTTAGCTTCTGCATAAAGGCACATTCCAGCTACATAGAAAGGAACCTCACGACAAAGAGTGGCCCCAGTGCCACGGAAGAAGCCCTTTGGGCCATCTTTTTGCATGGTACCAACAATGGCCTCCCCTACATTGCTGAAGATTCCAGCCTGCAAACGCTGCTTCAGAACCTCACAAGGAATACGGACTGCTGTCCCCAGGATTGTGCTGCAGAAGGAAGCCAGTGACTGCACCTGCAAAAGCAGCACCACATCATCAAGCAGTTTCATAAAGCAAATCCATGATTACTGAAACTATGTTTTATCTTTGTACAGACTAACTTCCTGGTTACCTGAGCTGTGCTACCTTTTTTCACTCTGACCAGAAATAAACAAAGACTGGATTCTACAAGCATAAGCTAAGTCCACTCGATGAATTTAGGTTGGTCAATAGTCATATCAATATTCTAATGAGGAATGATTGTAATTCAGGGTTTATGCAGGTCATGTTTCTAACAAGTGTGGTAGGTAAGACATAAGAGAAGGGACAGGGAGTTCATAACTTCATGCTACAACTACAAATAACTGAAATCTTCTGTTGTGATACTGATCAGATGGGTCTGAGGAACCACAAGTCAATGAGATGCTGATTGTTGAGTGCCATATGCAAAATTTTGCACGAGAAATAGAGCATGTACCTGAATATCTGGAAGTGTTGGAGCGACACTTACTAACACAAGCTTACTTGCTTCATATATACCTGTCCGCAAACCATGGCTGCAAATAACAAGATGTGAATATGTACCCTACAGAAGAATTTGTATGTACAACTTTGAGATAGCACAGACCTTGAAAACTGGCCAAGATTTGCAGGTATAGATCCTCGATACAGTCCTCGAAGCCCAATTTGTGGAATATTTGAAATGAGATCTGGGAATGAAAGCGTAGATGCTTGGACACGTGTCTGATACAGTAAAGAAAATTATGAACATGAATTAGAGATCTCCAATGAATCATGAAATCTTCCGATCAGAAAACTAAACTAGGATAAAACGGAAATATGGTCAACAAGTACAAGCAACGACAAGTCAAATACTCATAACTCATGAGGGATAATTGTAGTCATGGAAGAAACCTGAAATGAAGTATTCTAATTTCTAGGCTATCTGTATCACTTTCTATTTATTGCATAGTCAAGATTCACAAAATTTGGACTGCAAGGACTGTGTGTCTCAATGCTTGGTTCCATTGTATGGACTATGGAGCCCTCAAGACGCGGGTCATGGTTCACCTCATTCTTACTTAAATTTAATATATTGGAATTTAGCCACTAAGTCAAAGATATTCCATACTAATGAATATGATCAAGTGAAGGAAAGCACTTCTGAATCTATGTTTTGGAAAAGGGAGAATTCATTCCATACCATCGGAAGATCACAAGTTTTGGAAAATACCACTCCATGCCAATGACAGATGGGAGTATGGGACCCCATGTGTCTATGACAGTGGGGTAGGATGGTATTTTCCAAAACTTGTGATCTTTCAATGAACTAAAAATGATACAAGCAGGCACGCTTCTATACCTTCATTGAATCAATAGGATGCATTACAGAGGTAGAAAGGGCACTAGCAAGACCTCCAGCTAAAGCAGACTTCAAAACGCTTCTGGTGGATATTTCTACAGGTGGGGGAACAGCGACCAGAGTAGCAGCTTCAAACCAAATATTCCTAAATGCAAATTGTTAGTGAAGAAATAAGTCAAACATCAAGCTGAGTACCAAATACTGCTAGAAGACATACGGATTAGTGATTTTTGCATGGATAGTTCATAGTTGGATGTTCACTCAAGTCAACTTAGAAGATTTAAATATAATGGCTGAACATGCAGCTTTCTTTTAAGTTGATACATCAGACATACCGAGGATCATCTTCAAGGCGTTCTGAAGGAAGTAGAAGCATGAAATTGCGAAAATGACTGTATGAGATTGATCCTTCTGAATCTGCATTTAGATACCGCAGCATAGCAGCAGCATTATCTTCACTGGCTGGAAGGCCTGCGCTTTTCAAGGATGTCAAGATTTGATTCTTGTGAAGTGTCCCGCACTTGCTCAAACACAATGTCGTGTATGCCCGGAGTATTGTTGCTTCCTTCTGCTCCATCAAGGATAGAAATTGTTTCCACCCAATTGATTTTGAAAATAAGTTACTTTTGGTGCGCCGTAAGAAATCCCGAGCATACCTCCTAGGCAATCGCCTCTTTCTCATTGCAACTTCGAGGTCTTCCAGAGTGACTTGACCATCACCATCTCTGTCCAACTCCTCAAAGAACCGCTTTCCTGCAGCAATATATAAAGCTTAGGAGTAACACATCAAGGCTCAAGAGCTAACTTTCCGTTTCCAGCAGAACAGGAAAGCAACTTTTTCACAAGTACCATTTCAGCAAACCCTTGTGCCATACTAGGTTGCTAGCATGTAGATAATGCAATACTCTTGCTCTTAAATAGCCTAGCATTGGAAAATTTATCTGATGGATTAAAGTGCGCGTATTAACATACAAAAAGATTATGATGATACTGTCATGTTTTAATGAGATTGAGAACTGGTAATGTGTACATAACAGATTAACACCTAACATATTTTCTAGGTAAAAACAGTGTAATATATGAGAAGAGAGTTCCATTTAATACAGAAATGTCATATTCTAAATAGACAAATTTGAAGAACATCTGTGTGACAATGCCATCACAACTGACACATATCGTTAATAATCAAAATATTTTTATAAGTTAGACTCAAATTTACATCTATTCCAATTTGGTGAGTTTCTAATTGGCTTCATAAGGTCATCGTGTATCTAGACGAGACAAAGCAGGCTCAAAGAGGGTGTTGATGGACTCTATCCGCAACCATCTATCAAGCATAAGGAAATCATGTCAAAATCAGCCTATATGCCAAAGAAGAATCATATGAGTAAATCCTCCCCCATTGAAAAGTCCGTGCTCATATACCTTCAAATTCTGCATACCGGAAGAAGTCCTGCACAGAGAAAAGCTTCTTCTTGTCGGGATGGCTATCGACTGACGTTGATGATCTGCCAACCAGCTGCGGAACTAACTCAATCAACTCTGTCAATGACACCGTGGACAGCGTTGACCGTAGCCGCTCCACATTCGACAATGGGATGTTAAGCAACCGACTGGGTAATCTCTGTGGCTGCTGTGGTGTACCACTAGCGTTGTCAGTATCCTTCCTGTCCCCAATTACATCCCCGCCCTCCTCGTCGGTGACCGGTGCCGGTGCTGGGGCAGGGGACGCACCAATGATGCTCGCCGGTGGAGGAGGTGCCCCAACCTTTGCGAAACCCAGGTTGGACAGGATCCCATCAAAATCCGCCTTCTTCCCATCAAATACTTTCTTGACAGCCTCAAATTGATGGAGACGTAGGGAAGAGCTACCAAATTCGGCGCCCTTCTGCTTGCAGGCGTCCTCCAGCATCTGCAGGTTGTGGGCCAAGGCATCGAAGGCAATGCAGAGCAGGAGCTCGAGCTGCTGCTGCTTCTTCTGCGGGCCGGTGTCCCGGCACGGTGTGAACTGCTTGGGCTTGCCGTCGCGGAAGCATCTCGAGAATGATCTGAGGGGCTTGTGGAAGAAGTTGGTGAGGACGAGGTGGAGGTGGAGGAGACAGTCGGGCTGCTGCGGCTTCTTGGAATTGGATCCGGGGAGCTGGATGGGAAGGCTGAGGTGGGCGAGGACGCCGCGGGCGGCGGCGAGGAGGGCCTCGAAGGGGTGGTCGGACGCCATGGCGGCGAGCCGGGACAAAGGGTTAGGTAGCACTTGCTGTGGCTGTGGAGCGGCGGCGGATTCCGGCGAGCGGCGGGAAAGGACGCATATTTGTTCACTGGGCTCAAGGCTCAAGGCTTGGGGGAACCTCACACTCACCTCGCCTGAGGCTGATAGGAAGCGCGGATAGGATGGGATGGGAGGTCAGCGCCCCGAGGATTAGGTGGTGCTTATCCCGGCGGCGGCGGAGAAGACGGGAGCTTTGTTTTCTTGTCTGTGTCGACGAGGAGGAAGGAGAGGAGAGGAAGGCGGAGACACATGGGAGGTGGAGAAGCGGCGAGCCGCGACGCGAGCAACAGCACACGCTCACGCACGCACCACCAGCATCCAGCAGCGAAGCAAAAGGGCAAAAAAAAAAAAAACTCTTTTTTTTCTGGTCCAGGATATCTCATCTCATCTGACGATTTATTGCCACTCTTCGTCTTGGTGTGATCACATTCACTCTCATCCCCCAGTTAAATGGAACAATAATATACAAGATTACTAGACTACTTACAGTAGAAAAAATTACAGTTTGGTTTGATTCCCTCGCTACAATAAAGAAGAAGGAAAATTTCTGCTGCTTCCAAGCTACTACCTAGCGCCATTATTCCACAGAAGTGAGCTGAGGGCCTAGACAAAAGTGAAGAGCATGAGCAGCCTGACGGACTTGTACCTGACGGCCTTGCGGTCGTGGAGCGCCACCGCGCGGATGCCCTGCTTCAGCTCCGACACCGGCAGGCACGTCTGCCCGCCGAAGTCGTGCTTCTCCGACATGTCGTACTCCTGCACCTCCACCCTCAGCACCGCCAGCTCCGGCACCCTCAAGGGAAACGTGAACTCCTCGTCCCACACCGGCACCCACTGGTCCTCGATCGTCCTCGTCTTCTTCACCACGCAGTCCGCTCGAACCCCGGCGATCCCGACCTGCTCGAGATCATGCACAACCCCCACCATCAGTTCTGTTTCATGACATGCATGGATCATAATCGTATCAGTACAGAAAACCGGCATGGCCTTGCTGCTGGCATTCACATACCCTAGTGTAGAAATCTGGCGGAGAAAACGCGTCGAAATGAGTTTTACTGAAATCCATGCGCCACCCATCTCCCATGTATACTTTGACCTGTTTAAACATCAGATGATCAGAGCAACTCTTAGCTAGGCCAGAGAATCCTGATTGCGATTCGAGAAAGGCGCAGATACTCAGAGCCTCGCAAATATGTCTACCTTCAAGATTTTCTTTACTGGCAAACTTGCTTTAGGATCAAATACTTCACCATTTGGACCTGTCGTTAGCAAGAAGTCAGGCTTCTTGACGTATCCACAACCCCCGTTGGCTCTAAAAAATTCTTGCATCAACCGGAGTGCTTTGTCGTGCCCCTGAGAAACGAAAGGCCAACCAAAACGAGGAAAGTGTATTGACAAGGTGTTGCTAGCTGCTGTAAGTTCGTATTCTGTAACAAATAAATTATGCAGTTACAAGGGTTTAGTTGCCACTACAGCACTAGACTAATTTGTATAACCCTCTGGGAGACAAGACAACATTGGGGATCAATCTTGGCAGTGTATTATGTTACAAGAGATCGATGTCAAACATGTAAATTCACTCTGCTGCCTAGCCTAGCTAGGTCAGCAAAAAAACAAGCACTTGTTTCCATGTATCCATGTAGGTGACTCTTGGCAGAGATGTAGAGTAGGTGGTTCGAACTCTAAAAATTATCATGTCTTCATTCTATGTTACTTTGATTCTACACATTTATATTTTTTCCCTGTTGATTATACTAGTGCATCACTTTTTTTAACTAGAAACCAAATGCTATCCCCAAGACCAAGATATTCACTATGTTTAATATGTGAGACACTCAAACAAGTGCAATTATGTAAGGATAAAAGCAAAGCAAAAACAGATAAAAAGAGTTATTATTCATGAAATTTAAGAACTGTCGCCCGACCTGCATGTTGAATGCAACCATCCGAGCACCGTGAGTCCAGGCATTCATTGGATCATAGTTAGAAGAATTAATTATTGTACCCTTCGGATACACCCTCAGTATATTGTTCTGAGTGAACCTGAATCAGATTTTTAAGTGCATGAGATAAGCATTTACAAGACATTTAAGGAACTATCGAAACTTTATTTTTTTCCCCATATACCAGCTAATTAAATCTAACTGTTCAAGCTCCAGCAGTGTTTCAGCTTCAGTCAGGAACATAGTCATTTAAGCATTTTTCGAGAGAACGTCGAGCAACATAGATACTGTAATGTTTATACTTGGCTTGCAATCAAATTGTCTATAGATCTACGTAGCCACTAGTATCCAATTGTGTGCACAATTTTTTTTTTTGAACCAAAGGTGTGCGCGACTGTAAATGAAAGAACTTAGCTATGCATTATTTTTCTTACGTTAAGTATTCCTTACAGTATTTTCTTCATAACATTGTGAAGGCTAAGGGAATTCCATCCAAATAAAATTTTGTTTAAGTCAAGTTATTACGCTACCAGCAGTTCTTTGTGACACATTGACTGCAAGAAAAGTCTAAAACTAACAAACAATCAAACAGCTGGATATGATTAGGTAGATAAACCCTACAGCACCTATCAATTTATATTATCCAACACTAAAGTTAATAATGATATTGTGCACTGGACTTCTGAATTTTGATATAATGAGCTATCCATTCATACAAATTACCTTATGACATCAGCACCATGAGAAGCTGTAGCTTTAGCTAACTGTGTCTCACTCAAAGAAAGGCGACTGACTTTGTCAGGATCAACCTTAAGTGCGTCCCTCAAATGTCCTTTTGGTTTTCCAGCATGGATGGTGATCAATTTCCTATATTCACAGGCAGTATCCTGCTGAAATTTGGGATCCTCCACCTCACAATCTTCATCATCTTGCTCATCCTGTTCATCCTGTTTGTGACAAAAAAAGGACATACAAATTTACTTAGTTAATGGGTTTGACTTTTGTTAATACGCATGTGCCTTGAAAAGTCAAGAGGCAGTGATTATTGCAGACCTTTCCATCAGAGTCTTCAGCATTTGAATATATCCTTCTCAAGCTTCCTACATCTGCCAACTTAGATATGTTGGCACTGATCTCCGGATTATCCTTAGCTTTAAGAAATTCCCTGTATTCTTGTGGTGGTTTAGTTGAGATGATTATCCTTCTCATTAGAGCTTCTGGAGAAGGAAACTCATTTAGTGGGTCTGAACTAGGGACGTAAAGCAGATCTCCAAATGTTTCAGTGAGCATCTATAATGATTTGGGGTCAGAATTGAGGATTCGAACAAAACAAATGTAGAAAAGGATAATTTAGAAATGTAAAATTTACCTCAGTTACTTTGGCTTGTAGATCTGGTGTGAGGTGATCCTCCAGAGTAATGACAAGAGGGTATATGGAAGCATGAAATGCGTGTTCTTTGACTTTAAACATTTGATGATGTCTACAGGTGCAGTCAATGTCCTTTCATATGCCAGTAAAGGAAGATTTAGGAAATATATATTTCGACGAGAGGATGGTTGCACATTCAAGCAAAATGGCTTATTACTCAACAAACCGACAACATAGATAATTCGAGAAGTCAATATACAAAAAACAGTCAAGTGTACTTTTTATTTCAGAAATCGTGATGTTGGTTGGGGGATTTCATTTCCTTCCTTTCTTTTGAATGGTAAATTTTTTATTAAGGTACATAGGGTTATATACTTATATGATCTATCACGCCATAACTCTGCCAGCTTCAAATGTTCTGAATTATGTATTCCATCTGTTTACTTTTATGGGGCACTGTTTGACTTGGCACAGTCTCCAAATTAAACTCGGGTTGTCACTATCTTTTTTACAATGTCCGATGATAGGCATAAGTTGAATCTTTTTACCCAAAAGAAGACATGTATAACCCCTAACACCTTAAACACACAACAGTGAATTATATTCATAGGCCTTTTTTTTTGTTAGAAAAATATGTATGATATTCAATACTAAACACAATTTGATGTCAAATTCTAGATTCTACCTCACATAACAGTACATTTTGTGTCTTTCATGTTGCTTCTTCAAGAATAGTTGGCTCATTTGATCTCTCTCTGTGGTAGTAGACCTCTAATTAAGTAAGCTTTATCCTAATGAAAAAGGTTCACAGGCTCATCGGCAAATAGTACGGCATAACCATCTACTAGTTAACCTTTCTTGGTAGAGTAGTCATTAGCATGAACAAGTCAACTCCAGAGAGAAGGCTAAGATCTGAAGGGCGTTTGTTAAAGGGATGCCATGATATAAGATATGTTGCAACTATTCTCAGACTCAGTGTTTTGCAATGTAAAAACAGGAAAGCATTCATAAAATCAATGTGCTGAGGAAGCAGAAGCCCTACCCTCCATGGAGAATATCAATATTGTTCTTTGCGGAATTTGGCCACATATCAAGTTCAATCACTCTAACACCTCTCTCCAAAGCTTTTATAATTGGAATATCGCTGGAGTCACTATTGAGCTGGTTCCCAGTTAAGTAAGAATTATGTCCGGTGAATACATAATAATGAGAAAATGGGGCTGACATGTCGTGGTGAACCTGAGACAAGAATTAAAACAAGGATGAGATATGGGGTAAGCTAAAAAGAAAGCTCACACCAATGAGCCAAATACCAATATACATATCACTATCGTAAACAGCACAGATCAATATAAGTGGAACAAGGAGCTAAAATTGCTGGGAGCATTCGAGTACAACAGAAGCATAAGTATCACAAAACCATAAGGTTGATATGAGAACATTCCACAAAGTCATGCCCAGGGCACGTGACAGCAATTGCATCCTTGTTGCGGACTGCTTGCTAGCCGTCCCTTTCTCTAAGGGTAGAATCTAGGCCGAGTAGCGTTGACCTGACCCAAGCGAAATGAGGCAGAAAATGTGGAAACCAATCCCGCCTGGCTCTGACATTGCACAAATTCGGGCTACAAATCTACCTCCCATATGGCATATACTAATCGTCTCATGAACAAGCAGAAGAATTAACGAAATGCAACGCGGATCGATTAAGACGACGAAGAATCAGCGTTGTACAGTAACATGTAAGCATAGGAAAGCTGGCAATAAGTAAAGGAAAAAAATGCGAGCTTGATTAGTACATGGAGATGTCCACTGACATGGGTGTGGGGTTGATGGGCGTTGAGGTCGGCGGAGAAGAGGAAGCCGAAGAAGTCGTCGAGCGTGACGGGAGCGGGCGGGCCCTGCCGACGAGGCGGGAGATCCCTCCGGCGGCAGCGGAGTCCCCGGTGAGCATGGCGAGGAGGCGGTCGACCTCGGCTGGGGGCTCGCCCTGGACCTCGGAGAGGAAGCGGCGGAAGCCATCGTCGCCGGCGAGGGAGGCGTGGTAGGCGGCGCGGACGTCGGGCGGCGGCTGCGCGTCGGGGGGATCGGAACTTGCGAGTGAAGCACATGCAGTACCTGTACGCGTAGCTGCCCATGTTTGATTGCTTCTTGCTCTTCCTGTCTGTGCTCTCCTCTCTCGCTGCCTCTAATGGTGGCTCGTGGTGGGCATTGCCATTGGTCCTCCCTCCGCGTGCAAGCCGCGTCCTCCGCGGAGACGAAGACGAAGCAGGCGAGGCGACCGCTGGACTTTGGTGATTCTTTAAGAAAGCGAGCGAGCAGAATAATAGCGGAGGCCGGAGGGAGGGGGAGCGGAGGAGACTGGCAAGCACGAGATGGCAAGATCGGGTCTGGGTTTCAGCTCGCGCCGACGGTATACCTTCTGGCCGTCCGATCGGGGGGCTGACCTCGCCGTCGCCGCCGTCGGGCTCGCCGCTGCCGTTTCGGGTTAGGGTTAGGGAACATTTGGGTTCCTCGGGGTTTAGATGGAGGTCGGGAGGCGGCGGACCGGTGGTGGGTGGGGCTCGTCGGGCGGTGGCGGCGCCGTCGAGCCGGAGGAGGGACGGCGGCTGGGTCGGCGGTGGAGGGGACCGCCTCACCCCTCGGATTAGGGTGGCGGCGACGTGGCGGCGGAGGCTGAGGCGGCGGCCGGCGCCCACCACCAGCCGAGGAGGAGGAGGCGGCGAGGACGGGGGGTGTCTTGAGCAAGACGGCCGGGCGGGAAGGAGGCGGCGGGGCGGAGGGCGGAGCGGCCGACGGCGAATTTGTGATGCTCTACGAGTCATACGCTATAGGATGTACTCTGTATGTAATAATTTTTCGCGTTACAAATCCAATATGGTCCCTGGTGGTTTTGGGTTTTCAGAAATTTCAATAGGTGTAGTGGCTGTCCATATGTACTTTGGCCATTGACTATATGCCATTGAGTTTCTAGGGATTTCCAAGATGGCATGTAATAAGCTTATAAATTAATGGATATCGCTTATTACTATAGTTTGGAGAGAATAATAATTTTTAGGGGTGATATGACAATCTAATTTAGCCACTTGCAATTGAAAGGAGTGCCTTCTTTGGTGGGAAAATCAGCATGAACATTGTTGCTGAAAAAAATAGTATGCAGTAGCAAAAAGAATTAGAACAATCTCTCTCTCCCCCTCTCTCTCTCTCTCTCTCTGCGTATCGCCGGCTGCATCCCCCATCCGTAGTCCTATTAGTAATCCCTGCCTCCCTTTCTTCAAAGCATTTTAGCATTTTCTATAGTTCAAGCTGCAGTTACTATGAGTACTATGGCTGCATTTACCCTTTTTCTGTATTAAATCCAATGGTACTGGTTTTGGTTTGTCATAGAACCATCATACGTACGATAGATGGAAAATGCTATTAAGAGAACTGAAACCTATGTACGAGCTTCCCTTCATCTTGAGCCTTATTAGGCTACTGCCTTGTTGGGTTGTTGGCTTGCTCATGTATTTTTCCAATGAAATCATGATGGTTGCTAAAAGTGAAATAAACCATCTTATATGTTGCAGTTAAGTCTTATTGCTTGCACTTGTATTTGCAGTTTGTTTGGTATTCAATTTCAGCTAAACTAATTATGGCCAATGGATATTTATATTACATTAATTGTCCTGGTCTGGTGGAATGAACTGTGAATTCTCCAACTAATGTTGAATGGTTGACACGCTGCTTCCTTTTTTCTAAAGCTGCGTTCTTTCTTGATTCCCTTCCTCGCCGCTCCGATTTGGTTTGCCCTATTCGTGGCACCGCTTCCAGCTCAAAGGTTTCTCTTTTTTTTTTCCGGTGTTGTTTGTTGCCTTTTTATCTCAGTTTCTGGGAATCATCAATCAACTGCCGCATAGAGTTCTTCCCCTCCTCATCCTTTTTTGAATCCGAAAGCCCCCCTATCTGTCTCCTCTCTGCTTTTTTCTTTTTGTTGCTTTGCAATTGAGTTAGTGTGTTCACTTGTCTGATTATTGGCGTCTGCAATGCTACCTGATATGCTAAGGGCCTGTTCTTTTCAGCTGATCTAAACGGCTGAACAGCTGAACGGCTGAAATGACTGAACTTTGAGAGTTTCTCGAGGTAGTCTCGAGATTTGGATCCATTTCGTTTGACTTGATTTTTAAAGCGTTAGGACCCACCTTCAAAGCAGCAAAAAAGCAGACTCAAAAAACTCAAAACATATGTCTTTTCAAAATATAGATAAGTCGTTAAGCTATTAAGCCGTTAAGCTTTTAAGCTAAAAAGAACGGGGCCTAAAATTCTTGGTAATGGAACCCCATTTATTTTTGCTGCTATTTTCCTTCCTGTAGTGCAGGCACAATCATTTGAATGCAACCATGTTTTTCCTTCCTGCAATGCAGAGGTGTGGACACATAACAAGTGAGCAGCCGCTGTGATGCAACTATGCAAGTCACTGACCAGAAAATAGGGACGGAAATCGATACTAAACGGCTTCGTACCAGTACTCTTCCTGGGACAATCTCTTGAGTCTTGAACCTGACTGGTGATGTTGTTCCCCACCTTGCAATTTCGTCATCTGATCTGGCTATGAGTATCACCTTGCTGCCAGCTCCTGCAGCCTTATGCAGAGATGATCAGAAGGTTTCCCATGATTCCAGATCCACACCTCCCTGATTGCTGAACATGACTGCTGAACTCGATGATGCAGAGGTACATTCTTGATGGGAGCTAACTGTATGCTCATGAGATCATCTCCACGGAAGAAAACAATATGCTAGAAGCAACGACACACCCTTTCATCTTGGCAGGCATGGTGGACAAGGGTGGGACAGTTATCATGATTCGCTCATTCAGTAGTACATTATGGTAATCTCAATCTATGTATGACCGGTTAAATGGAAAAAAGTTAAATAGATGTTAAACTAAGGTGCTATTATAGGTTATCATGTCTATCCTCCACACATAATCTGCACTTTCTGTTGTTTAGCTTCAACAACAACCTAATAGTTGTGCAGCTGACAACCTTCGGAAAGGGCAAGTGAGAATTATACATTATTTCTTATTTGCATTCCTTTTATTAATTATTCCTGCTCATTGCTAACATTCTCGAGGCATATAACAATATGGGGAGCGTATGTGTGGATTATGATTTGCTGGAAACGCAGCTGAGTGTTGCAGTATAGCATTGAACATAAAGCATACATGGGCACACATCAGGGCCTGCCATTTTGTATGCCTTTGCTAGCTGCATCACAACACCATCCAGGATCCACCTAAACTGGATCCAAGGTAATTTCTTTGTAGTATTATTCCAGTTATTTTTTCAGCACAACATATTTTTTTGGTTGTTCTGTTCTTTGATTTATGTTTGATTTATGACAACATAACTATCATGTGGTTGTCCCTGTCATTTAGCCGTCAGATTTCCTTTTTATTCATTAATCATTATCCATGGGATTATTCTATATATACCCTTTGATAAACTTATCTTTTCATTATCTACTTGAAATAAACTTGAGCCCAACAAAGCATTTTTGTATAGTGTGCTGAATTAAAGAGAGTTGGTTTACAACTTAGAAGCTTGATTTTTCTTTAGTTATGGCATATAGCTAACTGAAAGTGTGCTCTGTTTTGTATCCTCAGTTCCTCACTAGCCTCTGCCCTCTTCTAGGTTTTAACACTTTGTATGACAGATAGTTCTATGCAAATAGCCAAATACTACCCACATATTTATGTGCAATTACTACCATGTTTACACATCTTATTATTAATTAAGTTTATGTATTTTGTTAATGGAAGAGTAGTAATGCTTTGAGAGTCTATTGTAGCCAACGTATAGATGTTTGCATCTTCTTAACTTAGGAGGAGCCTATGTTTTTTTATGAGACCAATCCTGAAAATGCAGGTTTCATTTTGTAGGGATATAAGGCTCAGCGAATGATCATGAATAAGACACCACCAACTATGCAGTTCCAAACTAGCTAATTGTGAAAGCTCCCATTTCCTTCTGTCCACAAGATCATGACAGTAATTTTGCTTTAGATCAGAGTTTCAGAGGGTTTCCTGAAATTGCTCTTTTTTCTTCTTTCAGATCAGATGCAGTACATCTGCCTTCGAACTGAATGTTACGTGCTCCATGCTTGATGCGATGATAATCCACTATGTTTTGTTGTATTTGTTTTCTTTAATGCACTAAAAAGAGGTAAGGTATTTTCTTTAGGTTTTCCTGTCATGGCCCTGTTATACATATTACAATCTTGGTATAATTTCTTCTTGGCCTTTGGCTCTATGCAGCAAATATTACAGTTTTCTGAAATTGCTCTTTTTTCCTTTCAGATCAGATGCAGTACATCTGCCTTCGAACTGAACTACAATCTTTGTAACTGACCTTTGTCACCTAAACAGTGCAGTGCATTTGTCTATAGAAATAATTAATCCAGAGGTATATTGCAAACACCATTTCATACTTATTAAAAATAGGATCGTTTCAAAATTTCTTCAAAATTTCAATTAAATAAGTTTGTAGATGTTTAAAAACTGATACCATTTGAGGATTCCATAAATTTTTGTCCAGTACAAGCAATGCATTATAGTTCTATGCTTAATTTTGCTATTTTAGACTAAATAGCAACACCAAACCGAAAAATAACAATACGACAAGACTGCTGTTTCATTTTTTTTCAAACAAACGTTAATCTAAAGAGCTACACAATAAAACAGCACAGCGCGCGTAAGCGCGCTTCTTGGGTCTAGTGTTCTATTATTAATCAACCCTGTTGGCGGAGTGAAGAGGAGAGAAAAATAAAACACTTAAAACGCACAACTAACGGGGCGCCAGTACGTACCACTGTCCACGATGATTTATGGTTGGCACCGGACCGGACACCGGAGGCAGCCCCACAAGCCGAACATTATGATGAGCCCCCGGTACAAAAAGGTGTCTCCTTGATCCAGAAGCCACGCAACACTTGGCTATCATCATGAATGCGTGGCTGGGTGCGTGCCACTGCCACAGAAGAGCCAGCAAGGACGACGTGCCAGGCGAATGCACTGAATGCCGAGGCTGCAAACTACTCGGACTGACTGCTTCTCTGCGACCCGCAGGCAAATTCACATGACTCGCTTTCACAAGGATGCTGAACAAATGCAGACACCGACATTACCAGCACGGCCTGTTAACAATATAGCCGCTGCCGGTTACATCACTTGCAGAGCACAATTTCTCATCAGGCTACATGAAAAAGGCTGGCAAACTGAAAAATTTTACCATACCACACATATAATCACAGCATCCACTTGTTAGAAATGGTGTAATCACAGCCACGCTGCATGAACAAATCTGCGTTCCCCAAAGGCCTCCCCCTTCTCAAATCTTCGGTGACGCTGCCTATGGTGAAGTCCGAGCTTGAAATTACGTGGCACCTACCAGAGGTATGTCGAGCAGCACTTGAGAAGGCGCTGCTGCGTCGATCGGGTTCTCTCAAGCTGAACCCTAAATCATAAGCACTGATGCTGCTCGACGGCATCTCGTCCTTGGGAAACGTGTCCGTCGGCAACCGGAACAAACCGGCGGCGCTGATGGTGATGGGAGGGATCCTGGCGCAATCCTCCTCCGTCTCGCTCTGGCACTCGTCTCCCGGGGCTGGGAGCGCCAGTATCTCCTGCCGGCGAGGTGGGCTCGAGACGTCGGCGCCGTCGTTGTCACCCGGCAGCCGATCCACCGTCCTCCCATGGCCATCGTCTTGCTGGAAATCCTCTGGTGCTGGGAGAGCCAGCATCTCCTGACGAGACGGGCTCGACCCGCAGAGCTCCTCCCTGGCGAAATTGTACTCGTCGTCGACGGGGAAGGCGTCGTCGTCTTCTTGATCTGTACGGTCGTCGTCCCCTGGCGCGGGAAGCGCCAGCATCACCTGGCTGGGAGGCACTGGCCTGCTCAGCCTCACGCTCAGTGACATCTTGGCGCGACGAAGCGCTTCCAGGACGCCCCCCACATCCACGCTGCTGCTTGGCTGTGGATGTGAGTGTGACCGGGTCAGTGTGTCGTCGAGCTGGCTGTCGGCGTGGTCATGGGAATGCGACGAGCCCCAGTCCAAGGCTTTGCGGTTGAGTGAGTCACCCGAGGGGCTCCCGTCTGACGGCGCTCTAATGGCAATAGCAGTTGCAGTGGCAGTGGCACAGCTTGGCCGGAAAGATGGAGGGTTTGCGTGGTAGCTCGAATAGCCGTCTGAATTCTCGTCTCCCTGGTCCTGATCTTGTCTTGTCACTGTGCTGTCGTCTGAGCTTCCTTCAGCTGAAATAACGGCACTCTGCGCAGAATCGTGGCCACGCTTTTCATCAGCTTCGTGTCGTCGAGTAGCGCTTTGCTGCTCAGATGCATTTGGGGGTGATATGGAGCTCGCGAGATTTCTGTGGATTGATTTTGCTTCTTCTTTGTGTTGTGCTTCCTGACCATTTTCAGGTTGATACGCCTTTTTCTCTACCCTAACATCACCCTGGAAATCGGAAGGCAAAAGTATGCAAGAATGTCAGCTACAGTATTTAGCTAGTTAGTAGATGTCAAATCCTGAAACAAAACAGCCAGACGTTGCTGCATTATTTTTTAAAGAGCTCCTTTTCCTTTACACTACAATGAACTCCCTGTCCCCAGAACTAGTGTGGGCTGCTCATTCCTCTTGATCCAATGGGATTTGGATCACTTATGATAAATATACGAAATTTTGAATGATTGGATTTGTATATGCTAACACGCCATACTAGCTCCCATAATTGTACCGTAAAGTAGCTCTTCTTCAAACGGTAGCTCTGCATTATGACATAACACATTGTTTAAAGTTCTCAGTTTCGTACTGATCGATTGGGTGGAGCCTGAAAATTAATGTCCTCACAATCTGATGCAGTTCGTGTGCTGTAGTGTCATGAGTTCATGAAAGGTACACGTATATCCAGCGTGTAGGTACACTCGCAAACACAGGATGCCATAATAATTGAGAAAACGGGAAGACGCCAGTAGCACAGTGTTCTGTTGCTTAGTAGTACATACCTTGGATGAATTCCGGCACTGGTTGAATTGCTTCTCCCACTCCCTCTGAGCTTCTTCCTCGGCCTCGTACTGCCCTATAAGCTCGGCCTGCCTCTCGAGCACCCTCTCCATCTCCCCACCGTCCTTCTCGTACCTGATCACATACTGACCACCGCCACCGCTATCGCCTGAGCTCCGCTCGTCTGCCCCCACCTCGCCTTCCAAGTCGGCCTGGCCATCGTCGGTGCAATCCGATGCGTCCTGCTGCCTCTTCAGGCTGTCCCCGAGTAGTAATGCGGCGTTGCCGCCATCCTCTTCCAGCGGCGCCGACCTGCCATTGTAGAAGGACATCGCGGAATGTCAGAGTTTGCCAAGAATGGCAAACAGAATATGCAATGGCGGGACCTGAGCTCCTGGCGCTTGTTCTTCCGGCAGGACTGCCCCATCCGGTACTTGGGCGAGGAGTCCGAGGAGGAGAGGAAATAGAAGTAGCTCCTCTGGTCAGTCCAGTGCTTCTGCTTGAGCTGCCTGGCCTTGCGCGGGCTCACGCTGCGGCCTTTCCATGACAGCCCGCCTGGCTGGGCCGCCGTCCCGGACACCGCGTCCTCCGGCGCGCCCTGCGCCGCCGCCGCCCCCTGCTCCTCCACCTGGGAGCACGTCTTGCCACCGCCGCTCGTGGCGTCGCGCGGCGCGTCCCCGCCGCCGCGTTCGGAGCCCGAGTCGTCGACCGCGTCCGAGAGGTGGCCTCCGAAGCCCTGGGACTCCAGAATGGCGAGCACCTCCGTGGCCGCCAGCTCCGCCTGCCGCCTCTGCGCCGTCACCGCCCGGACCTGCTCCTCCAGCTCCGCGACCTGAGAGCAAAAGGCACGCGCGCGGCTAATCAAACGACGCAGACCACAACGCGCGCGGCGGCCGCCGGCGACGAGCACGCGTGCGTACCCTCATGGCGAGCTGGTCGGCGCGCTCCTTGGCGGCGCGGGAGACGGAGCGCTCGGAGAGCAGCCGCGCGCGGAGGAAGTCGACGGTCATGGCCGTGGAGTCCACCATTCCCGTGCGCGTCACTGCCGCGCGCGCGCGCACGCGCCGAGCTGCTGGCTGCTGCTGCTGCACTGACGCGGGCTGATCCGCTGGGGGCGCGGGGACGGTAGACAATACGAGCGCTCGTAGTCGTAGCGCGCAATAAAAAAACGGCCTGGTTTCCTGTGAGCCGCACGCACGTTGCAGCACCGACGGCCAGCGAACTACCACCACTGTACGTACTCGTAGGTCGTACCCAATTGGGATACTCTAATTTCACTGCAGGTGGACCCTGGACTCACCTGTCAGTGGCCGGTAGCTACAGCAGGGGTTCTGGTGGGGTCATATCCTCCTCCTGATGGACGGACAGAAAGGCACGTCACATGAGCCCGGTTTTTTCAGGTAGACCGGATTTTTCATACACGTGGATAATGATTCTTGTTTTAAATGTGTATAGAGAAAAAAGGTAAGAGAGAGACATCAATTTTTAAGTAATATTCAACGGTTCTTCATGTGCATGAAAAATTTTTGTATATGCGAAAACGCATTCATCACATTGACACATTGGGGCCGTACACGAGGGCCATGGGCTGACGAGCCCAGCGCAACGGCCACGGCGACATTGGCGAGCTCCTCTCCCAGTCCCAGGCGCGGAATCGCGATGCCTCACCAACCCTATCGCTCCCCCGGTCCATGCCACAGCCGCTGGCCATTGGCGTCTCGTGAACGATCGGCGTGTGGCTGCTGGTTGGTTATGGCGGTAGATTTAGATCTGTCCAGAACTCCAGATGCATCCTGCACGGCGATCTGAGCCCGGGCGGGCGCGCGCGCTACAGCTTGCCATGTTCGCGCAACGCGACGAGGGCCAGCCCAGCCCAGCCGAACTGCTCGTCCAGTGCATGCTCAGCTCGGCGCTTGGGAGCTGAGATGTGTCGCTGCGAGGTGGGCGCCAAGGGGGGCAAGGAATAATGATCGTGCTGGTCGGATGGCACATGAGCGGCCGTCGTCGTCGTCGCTTGGAATCTTTCGCGCTAGAACGGGGCGCCCTCACCAACTTCGAATGGCTTCGCGTCTCTGGAGATTAACGCAACGACTTCGATCAGCTCATTCAAATCAAAGTCAGCTCGTCGTACAATTTTTTTTTTTAAAAAAAAAAGCAAGCAAGCTTCGAGGACCATGCAGAATTGTTGGTGAAAAAATAACTTTCGAGAACCATGGAAACTGTTGGGAGTATTGTCTACCAATGCACGTTTCTATTGAAAACTTAAAATACGTTAACGCATTCAACTTCCATTATCGTTTTTTTCTCTTTTCCCCCGACTTCTCAGGTAGATCCGTTTCGATATTATTGGACCTCGGTAGTTGGTGAGCTGTGAGCAATGCCCAAACGTAGGCACATAGCAAACGACGGATTCATGCTAACATCTTATGTCAGAGTACACTACCAGATATATTACAACATGTTTATTTGCATCATCTGCCGACAGGGTGCTTGTTTTATCCAGGGATCACGCTCAAGACTCATATTGATTGATAGTTTGAACCCCTGGATTCAATAACATAATGAACATAATTAGTCACCGCTGGCACAGCCCCTGCAGCCACAATGAACCCATTCAATAACTTTCTCCTCTCTGAGGTGCTTGGGGACCCGACAGGCACATGTAGTTGCAAAATTGTGGTCTCGCGTCTGTATGCATCGAAGGCAGCAAAGGCGCTCATAACCAGGCTGTAAATACACAAACACAACGCGAGCAGTGAGCAACCAAGATGTAGATTGATATAAGAATGTAAACCACTTTTTTTTTGGACAGCAAAGAATATCAAACAAATTCTAGTTATAAGGAAGAACACATTAGAGTGATTGGCCCAGGGAAAAAAAATACGGGGGAAAAAGGACAGAAATCAAAACATAACAAGAAACAAAGTAACAAACATAAAGAGAGGTTCTTCAATCAAGAGTTTGATAGAAAACTGTCTTCAGGTGAATCCATTCATAGAGTTAAAACACCTATATCTTTAGGACAAATCAAACCTCCCATTACTTGCTCTTCGATATAGGAGAAGTACTGTGTTGGATCCCTCCCCTCCCAAAAAACATAGATAGGACATTTATATTTTCTGTGTTATAATTGTCTTAAATTTAGCATTTATAGCTGCTGCAAACGCTTTAATAAAAGTACCAAAGTAGTAGGGAATCAAGAGAACAAATAGCATGAATATGTGCTATCTTCCACAAGCATTATGGTCTAAGAGGGAAACGTACAGCAGAGAAGCAAGCAGTAACACGGCTGACAGCAGTGTGGCATGCTAATGGTTACATTGCAGGATGGAGGGCTGTGTTTCAGAGGGACACAGATCCTCTGACTTACCAATTCTATGAGAGTCACTGACATGTGGGCCCATGTGATGCCATGGCCCACATGTCTGTGGCCCAAAGACAGTGGAAGTAAGTCAGAGGACACACTTCCGTTTCAGAGAGAACTGATAAGTCGTAGGGATAAGATTAGTTTCAGCATTGTTTTAGTTTTCCTTTTATCCAATGGTTAGCTCCTTTCTGTGTAGAAGCTGTTTAGAGCTACGTTTCTGGAGAGATGATAAGAGAAGCTGAGCTCCCTCCCTCTGTGCCGGCAGCACCTTGCCGCCTTGTGCTTCCACATTGGATTGCATATTTGCATTGCAGCCAAGCCAGCCCTACCCATCCACAGCCAAGATGCAATTACAATCTCCATAGCCAGGAACAAAACAATGTGTTCAACAGTTCAGAAAGATCAATTTTCAGTTGAATATAGCATGCCTTCTATAATCAATTTATTCAGCAATTCTACTGCATGTATATTTTGCAATAGAGAGCTGTAAGTTATATGCTAGCCCCTGAAATTTTAGGAGAGGACAGATATAATGTTTCCATTTATTGATTCCGATCCATGTGAAGAAAACCACTTACATAATTTCTGTACATACTAATATATATTACATATTACCCTCTTTAAGATTGGGTCAAATAAAGTAGGGTGCTGTAATTCTAATCTAGCCCCCACATTCGTAACTGGTTCCAAAAAAATACTTGTACTTTGGCACTCGAATTTTGGTATAAATATGCAAGGGGCCAGAAATTACAATGTAGCCCCTATTTTGATGTGATCTTTATTTTGCAGTCTGTTCAATTATCCCATATTTGCAATAGGGTGCTCAGTAACTTTAATAAAGTCCTTTAATTTTTTGATAAATTATGTAGCAACATGTCTGTTGCATTTTATATTAATCTCTAAATTTTATCACTGCTAATCTTGATTTACGCTGATGAATGCTAATCTTGATCTATGGTATATCTCCATAATGCATTTTCTACACATATGCATTTATAAACGCAGATTATCTCGTTACAGTTTTGTTATTGTCAATTTGACTCACCTCAATGTTTCGTTTTACATGTGGTTCACCCCACTCAATTACTTCCATCTTTTGTGTCATCTATGACTGATGAGGTCGAATGGCATGGGTAAGACACACCGCCCGGGCTAAGGTGCATAGTTCAGTATAGACCATGGTTTCTGTCAATGTCCTTTTCATATTATTGTCACTTGTGCATGCATAGTGAAACAAGAGGTGGAAGATCAATGATGGCAATAGCACAACTTAAATAGAAGTATTCTGTAATATATTTGCAGATTTAGTGAACCGGGAGACTCTCTAGGGCCCTAGGAACCAGGAGATTCATGATTGCCAATTTGCCATGTTAGACCGTTTTGCCATCAGGCTATGGAGCACATTATTGGGAGAATTTGTACTTTGTCAGAATATATTGATGCATTATTTTCCCTTCCCTATATTTGTTTAATGCTTTCTTTTGTGTAATTTATTACACTGGCACACGCCAAACAATTATTTTCATTAATCTCTCGCCAGTGTTCAACATGGTTAAGAAACTCTGAAACACCCAGATTCAACAATAGCCAGCGCAACACTGGGCTATAAACGTTTTTATATTACTGTTCACAGATCATCACAGTAAGGGCTTTTAAAATCACATAGCAACTAATGCAAGCAATGAAGAAAGCTACACATATGTCACAGTTTAGCTAAAAATCACACTGCTAGGGAACAAGCTTTCACAAGCGGTTCAAAAAAAAGAATCAAACTTCTACAAGCGGTTTAATGCCTCAAAACAGTCTCAAGCCAGAAAATGACCTAAGTGGTTGGGGGCACGATCCGCTTCTAAAGATCCAAAATCCTAAGCGGTTTAAGTCCCCAACCGCTGCTATACCTCTACAAGCGGTTGGGAACACGAACCGCTTAGGATGCTTGGCTTTACAAGCGGTTTAATAGCCCCAACCGCTTCTAGAGGCCCATTTTTCGAATAGATGAAAGGAAAGCTCCCCACATTTTGTTAGATAACGCGCATGGGTGGGTTGGCTAGCTGGGTGAGATGCGAGTCAAGAGGTCCTGGGTTCAAATCCCACCTCCCCCAATATTTATTTGTCTTTTTACACTCTATTACAAGCGGTTCAGAGAACCGCTTGTGATCTTCATGAGCATCGATCATGATTGCTTAGCGGTTTTGGGCATATCAACCGCTTGGGAAGCCTTTTTCCCTAGTAGTGTCATTTGCCTATATAATGCAAGTGTTGAATATATAATACACATGAAATAATCCATTAATGAAATCTACATATTCATACCAGATATCCAGAGCCTTCATACCAGATATCCAGAACCTCCAAAGAATATTATAGGGTGGTAGATATCTATCCAATGTTACGCTAACTACTAGTGTGCCATCACAAAAAATATAATGTAACAATGATAATTTCTTCAAGGTTCTTCAAGGTACAATAAATCTTTCAAAAACATGATTCAAACAATTTAGGAAAATTCCAGTCCACATCCGCAATCAGTTCCATGCGTGGTCGCAGCTATCGGATTTCGCCCCGAGATCCGCGCACTGCACCCACCCCCCTCTCTCTCAAATTTGCAAAAAAGCCCCACCAAAACTTCAAATTTTTGCTAGAAGCCCTTCTTCGCCTCTCTCTCCTCTGTCCCCTCCGACCCAAGCTGAGCCGTGCCCGGGGCGTCTGCCACCAGCCACCACTGTGTCGTCCTCCCAGCGACGACAGCGGCCCTGCTCAAGCAGCCACGTTAGTCTGACGCACTGCGGTGCGCACGGACGCCTCCTCGGCTCCTCTGGCGCAGCCGTGGTCGCGCCATGGAGGGGCAGATGGTCGCCGGCGGGCGCAACACTGGGGTGGGGCTGACTTGCAAGAGAGAGAAGTGAGGGAGAGAGATAAGAAAGGAGGACTTCAAGCAAGATTTTGAACTTCCGAGATGGTTTTTTTGCAAAATTGAGTGAGAGAGGGGGGTGGGGGCAGCACACGGATCTCTGAGCGAGATCCAACAGCTGCGACCACACATGGAACCAAATATAGATGTGGAAAAACCGTGTTGAAATAGCTTAGTTATGCTAATTGTGGGGCATGCATCGAATGTGAAGAACCTGACTCGCTTTAAAAAACTTCGTGTACATATCAACTAAAAATCAAATCATGAAAGGTGGAAAAATGCATACTATTGATGTGCTAAAACGTGAAAGATTTATCTGCACATGCAAGACACAAAACTAGGGATACTAACCTTTTTCCACTTTGCAATCAGATTATGGTCTGCATAACCTTGGTCCAGGCAAAGTTCATACAGCTCCTTTGATATTTCCTTCCTTCTATAAAACAGATCATAAATGTAGCGACTTCTCTGATGCGAAATACGGAAAATTGGCCAGAGAGCTTCACACTTTCTTTTCCCATCATGTGAATCATTTTCAGCTGCCATAGTACATCATATTAATGTTCCATCCCATGGTAGGAAGTATCGATGGACACATGTAGGGTGTGCCATATAATTGGATACGTGTATCAGCATACCTTCTCTCATTTTGGCGTCTAACTCACGGATTGTTGGCTCAATAAGCTCCCATCCTTCAGGATAATTGACACGGTTTGTCTTTATCTTAGGCATGATGTGTCAAGGAATATCCTAGCCCCTAGGGCTATGGCTTAGACCACAAACCTGAGAAAACATAAAAGTAGAGGTGAGCCTCAAAATAAACTAGGTCCCGTTTGGTTCATTTACTAAGCTTGCCAACAAATGTCAAAGTTTGCTGCATCTTAAGTTTTGCAAGAAATAATGGAAAAGGCCTAGTTTTTAAAAATCGACCCTAGGCCGCGGTAGGCGTGGATTCATGGTAGAGTTGATGGTGTCAAGCGACAGCGATGACCTTGGGTAAGACGCAATTCGGACATTCAGATTGTAATTCGAAACATTTTTTCACCTTCTTTACTCGATAGGATACAAATAGTTTATAGATATTTCCATCCGAATTTATATTAAGGAGGGTTCTAACACGCATATAAAATGTACACTACTTTCATTCTCTACCAATTTGGATATCGGGTAATTAGGCAAACATTCAGATATTCAGATATCCATTTGCACCCCTACCTAGAGATCAGGATAATGGGCCAACATGTGGAGGTCTCGGCCTAAACTCGATTCATACATTAACGAAACAAACTAACAATAAAAAATTGGGCAAAATGCTCCCTACACCCTAATAAACTACTAATTCCGCGTGAACCTGTGAAATCCCTACAAACCATATAAACTGTATACGAATACACGAGAGCACGACGACGGTGGCAAACGAAGCCACTCGATAGCCAAATAGGTGACGAACAGACCAATTCCAGGACGCGATAAGGAACACCCAACAAATCGGCTTTACGGAAGAAATCGGAGATCCTTGTCGAAAAAAAGGTAACCTTTACGGCTTGCAACCGTCGGTTAGAAGCTGGGACCTCGGAGAGCGCGGTGATTTGGAAAGCCGACAGCCGCCGCTCGTGGGAATGGGTTCAAACCCACCCCAACCCAGCGAATACACAGGGAAATGCCCACCCCAACCCATTCCAGAATTAGGTTTTTTTCAGACCAACCCAGCCCAACCCACATGCGCCTGGTTTAGGTTGAACCCGTTTCACCCCACTAGGCCAACCCATTTTACCCCATTCAGTGACTTCTCTCACCAAGCGTCCGGCCAGCTTTGCTATCTCGAACACTACTAGAAATATAACTTTTGCCGAGTGTGAAGAACAATTACCTACAAACCTTCGATAAAAGTTAAGGTGACTGACAATGCATACTTTCCCTAGTGTTAGAAAAAAAACGGCGGGCTACTAAATGCTTAACCGAGAGGGTGCAACAATAACCGACGGTTTTTAGAAAACCCGTAGAACTAAAATTCTCGGCCATCTAAAAGAATAGCCGACGGTTAAAAGAAAACCCTTGGTTATTTAAGGGAATGACCAACGGTTGAAATAAAACTCTCAGTCATTCATGGTGATGGCCGACAGTTAAAATAAAACCCTCTGTCATTTGAAAGAAAGGTAAAAAGCATGCATGCCACTGTAGAGTCCCCTTTAGACGGAAATGCCATCGTAGAGTGTCTAATATCGCAGACATCATTACCAACAGCAAAAATGTGCATAGATGCCATTATGCAGAGTATTGGGGATATATGAGCTGAAAACACATTCCAAAATACATCTGACGAGCGGGACCCACATGTCATCCCCTCTAGCGTTCTTCTTCCACCTCTAGCCATTCCCCTCTTCTCTCTCCCCCCTCTCTCTCTCCACTGCTTCTCTCTCTCCTCGGGCTCCTCTACGGTGGCATCCCGAGGCCACGACGCTGAAGATGGCGCTGGCCGCCGCCACCGTCGTGCCCGTCCATCTCCGGCGAGAGGAGGCTGCTCGCGGCAGAGGTAGGCGGGCCCTACCAGCGAGCTCGCGAAAGAGGAGAGGCGGCGCGTCGAGCACTTTGAGGAGAGGTGGCGGCGAACTCGGGGGGAGAGGCAGGGGTAGTACCTCGCTACCGCCATCGGCTAGAGTGGAAATGGGCTCGCGTGGGCGCCGCAGCCGGCCGGGCTCGAGGAGGATAGGGCGGGCGCCGCCGTGCGCGCTTGGGGGAAAGGCAGGGCCGCCGCCGGCGTTGGTGGAGATGGTTTAGGGCGCCGCCGGTTGCTAGGCTCGAGGAGGACGGCACAGAGAGGCCGGCGACGGAGATCGGGGAGAGAGAGGGGGATAGAGAGGGGGAGAGAGATGCAGTAAGAGGAAGAAGAAGATGAGAGAGGCTGACATATGGGACCCACATATCAGACCGTATTTTCTACCGTATTTCTGCACGTATTTTGTCCGAAATTCTCTCTCAGCTCGAATAATGGCATCTGTGCACATTTTTTATGTTTATAATGGCGTCTGCGATATTAGACACTCTACGATGACATTTCTGTCCAAAGAAAACTCTACAGTGGCATGTATGTTTTTTACCCTTGAAAGAACCCTCGGCCATTCAAGGAATGATCGAAGGTTTAAAGCAAAATACTCGACCATTGTATACAAAATGATAGGAGTTAAAAGGAATGCATGTACAATTTTAAACAAGTGTGTGAGGTAAGTTGGCTAGGTGGGAGAGTTTTATTCAATAGGTCATGGGTTTGAATCCTATGCAACACACATTTATAATTAACTTGATTTAATAGGAAAAAATGATGTCAAAATTCAAGTATGTATAGAGAGGTTCATCCTGGTAGGAAAATATTTTTTCTATTTCATCCGTTAAATTTGGTCATATTTATTCCACCACATTTCCCTAGTGTTTACCATTTTCGTCGGTGTGTTAAAGCTGCTCACTCATACAATTTCTTATCAGGCTACATGAAAAAGGCTGGCAAACTGAAAAATTTTACCATACCACACGTATAATCACAGCATCCACTTGTTAGAAATGGTGTAATCACAGCCACGCTGCATGAACAAATCTGCGTTCCCCAAAGGCCTCCCCCTTCTCAAATCTTCGGTGACGCTGCCTATGGTGAAGTCCGAGCTTGAAATTACGTTGCACCTACGGAGGTATGCGGCGACGACTTGAGAAGGTCTTCTGCTGCCGATCGGGTTCTCTCAAGCTGAACCCTAAATCATAAGCACTGATGCTGCTCGACGGCATCTCGTCCTTGGGAAACGTGTCTGTCGGCAACTGGAACAAACCGGCGGCGTTGATGGTGATGGGAGGGATCCTGGCGCAATCCTCCTTCGTCTCGCTCTAGCACTCGTCTCCTGGGGCTGGGAGCGCCAGTATCTCCTGCCAATGAGCACTACAGGAAACGTAAATAGAGTCGACTGCCAAATACTAAATCGATGGCCAAGAATCCACCGTCGATACTAGCAACGTAGTCTCGACGGCCACAGATAAGCGTCGATATTGTTGCCTCGGTCCACGTCACCTGGGCGTCGCATCTGTGGGTCCCACCGTAAGTAGTATCGACGGTCTCCTAACGGCCGTCGAAACTGAGCCAACCGTGCCGTTGACGGCGTCCTGTGCTCTTGTCTCGACGGGGTAGAGATTTGCCGTCGACACTATTCGTGTCGACGGGCAGGCCGTCGATACTAGCTTCCTCTCTCGACGACCTTCACTCAACGGCCTTTTCTCGACGGTCAGCCGTCGACACTAAGTTTACCCGACGGTTTTTGGATTTTTATCGACTGCCCAAACCGTCGATACTGTCGCCGCCTCCTGTAGTGGAGGTGGGCTCGAGACATCGGCGCCGTCGTTGCCCATAATTGTATCGTAAAGTAGCTCTTCTTCAAACGGTAGCTCTGCATTATGACATAACGCATTGTTTAAAGTTCTCAATTTCGTGCCAATTGGGTGGAGCCTGAAAATTAATGTTCTCGCAATCTGATGCAGTTCTTGTGCTGTAGTGTCATGAGTTCATGAAAGGTACACGTATATACAGTGTGTAGGTACTGATTTTTTTTACAAATTTTCTATTTTCTATGACTTTTCCTGTTTTTCCTAATTTTCTCGATATTTTTTCCTATTTTTCTCGAAATTTTCTCTTTTTTTTTTTTTGGAATTTTTATATTTTCCAGCGGTCACGTGGCATCCACATCGATGGTTAACGGTCATGTAAGTGCCACGTGAGCACTAAACGGTTACTTTAACAGTTTTGGAGCAACCGTACAAACAGAGACAAGTTTAGAGGGACGAAAAAGTAAAACTCAAGTTCAGTGGACTAAGTGAGAATCGATGCTAAGTTTAGAGGACAACAGTGCAATTTTCTCTATAAAAAATATCATAAAAAGAGGTGCGCACAACTCACAAAAATATGCATACAAGCCATTGAGCTAAACCATCATTGAGATGTCGGTCACAACCAAAAGAAACACTAATTCCACATCAACATCAAAAGAACTCCAAACAAAACACCAACACAAAAGATCCAACTCTCATCAAGCGGGGATAAAACTAGCGAATTATGTGTCTGATCTAGGTTGATGATTTGGATCTTCATCCTCATGGTTTCTTCAATAAATATAACAAGGATGAAAGTTTCTGTTATAAAATTTGTAAAGAATTGTTTGTAGTAGATTGGCCACTTGTGCTCATACAACAATAAACAGCGTTTGCCTCCTCAGCAGCATCACATCTGCCAGCTAGTTAAAAGAAGAACAAAAGCGCAGCATAGCATCTCTACTTCTCTACTCCTGTAATATAATGTAATCTACTATACAACAGTCTAAAACTCTCTTTAAGGCCTGGCCTATGGAGATGGAAATTCGACAAGTTCTCCTCATCACGGGGTAACATATAACACCGCATTTGGTGCAGGTGACAAAAGGCTGTTAGGCTCTAACAATGGGGGAAAAAAACGGAATTACTGCCCATCGGGCGTCCGGGCGGATCGGACACAGGGATTACAAAACCGCCGGCTAACCGTGGTTAGCCGCCGGTTAACCGGGCTCCGCCAGCTCGCGGTTTGGGAAACCGCCTAGGTAAACCGGCCGCAATTCGGCGAAATTCGTCAAATTCAAATTTGAAGTAAAAATTACTATAAAATTTGTAAAAATAGTATTCATTATTCTAAGCATTTTGGTTTAAACAAAATTTAAAAATTGTAAATATATCTCCTTATTTCATGTGATTGTATGTGTTAAATAGGTGAAACTAATTGCAAACAAATCTCAATGGCATGGAGTGCTTTCAGGGGTTTAGGAGAAATGCTTTCACAGTGCTGGACATATGCAACACTGCTACCTGCAGTAGAGATGCTCCCGTGCCTCGGTTTCCTTTCCCAAGCCCGTGATTCACGTGAAATCATTGGACCTCACTTTCCCACTCCTCTCGGCCGTCCGGCCATCTCCTTGTGCTTCTCTCGTCGTTCCCTCCTCCTCCAAAGCCTCCCACCAGATTCAAGCTCCACCGCAGAGAGAAGCCGAGCGAGCCGCTTCGCCGGGACCGTCGCTGAAGCGTTAACCGCCGGATCCGGCTAACAGCAACCGCTTGCGCGCAGGAGGGAGCCGGGGCGGCGGCGCCCCGATCGCGCCACAGCCGCCGCGCCGCCGATTAACCGCGAGACCGCGCCGGCTAGCCGGTATTTCCGAGAGGTTTTTCTGCATTTAAGTGCGGTTAGCCGTTAATTTTGTGGCCCGTGCATGGCTAACTATGTGGCTAATTACTTTCGCTTAGGGGCTTAGTTGCTTAGGGTGTGTCAATGTCTGGGAATCACGCTCCTGAAGAGCAGTGGTCCACGGACCGACAGACGAATTTGTAGTTGGAGTGAGGCCCAACGACGACTCTTCTCAGCAACCCGGGTGGCGGCCAAGCCTGCGGAGGGCTAGGGCATGTTGCCTTCGAACAAGGGCTCAGTGCGACTTGATGATCCGGTCTGATCCTCGATCTTGTGCAAGAAAGAAAGAGAGGAAATACGAACCACGAAGACGAGGTCGATTTACCCTGGTTCGAGCCCCCACTGCCGGGTAATAGCTCTACTCCAACTTAGTTGATTATATTGTGGAAATAGTACAAGGGTGCTGAGACCGGGCTTGAAGGCACCGATCCCGAGCTTACAATGAAGGTGGCTGAGAACTAAGACTACTCGCTAAGGAAGCTTCGGATGCGGGTATTGCTTGGGCTCGAGTCAGATGGAATCGGATCGGGGAAGACGGAAGGAGAGGAGCCAGCCCCTTCGATTGTCCAGGAATCCTCCTTTTATAGGCGCGGCGGGGTGCCCGGAGCTGATACCGTGGGCCCCACGCCGGTCTTTGCTTTAGTGACGAAGTTCTTGTCTCGTTCCCGGTTACATGCAGTCCGGAGCTGCGCAGGAGAAATTGGTCGAGTTAATCTTGACACGTGTTTGTCTCGGCGCCTATTCGGGAGGAAGCCTCTTTAGGGAGAAAGCGCTTTCCTTTATCCTCGAAATGGCCTTGGCCGGATGAGCGGCTCGCGCCACCGTTAGGGCGTCGCGTGGCGTAACAACCATCCGCCGCACGCCAAAAAAGGCAAGCGGCGGATGAGTCGTCCCGTGTACTCCCAGGGAGACCTGATTCGTTCGGTCAAGGCCGGAGAAATACGATGAGCCATGACGGTTGTCGCCACACTTACGGGTGAGCGGATCGCTCGAGGACCTTCTCCGGGCTAAGGATAGCCCGGAGGACATGGTGCCGCATGGTTTGACCTAGTCAAGCAGGGCAGCCACGAGTGAGCTAAGCGGCTTCTTTAATGCTGCTAGGAATAGCACGCTTGGTCTTCTGCTCGTGTGGTGGGCGATGCAGTAATCAGCCCAAGGCTGCTTGAGATAGGCCGTTTACTAATCACCAACACCCGACCCGAGCCTCGGCGGGTCGCCTGATGAGCCGGTATGAGGTTTTAGAGAGATCCTCATCACGCCGAAGGGAAGATTTTAGCTCGAGGGCCAAAGTCCGAGCATTAAACTTCGATTTGATGTAAAGGTGGGGCGGTTCGCCTCCTTGAGCACGATTCCCACAATCTCCGTTTATTTGTTGTTTTTTTAAAGGGCGGCCCATGTGAGCACAGTCGCCTGCGACACCATCCCCCTTGCCTCTGTCTTCATCATCTCCCTTCGCTCCTTGTTCCCTGCTGCCATGGTCGTCATCGGAGAGAGCGCGCTGACGCAGGAGAGAATGGCGGAGCTAGAGAGGGATGGCTTTGTCAGGCCGGGCACGTGGAGACTTCCCGGCGCGGATCCGGAGCCAAGGCCCAATCCCGACGAGTTAGTCTGCTTCGAGGAAGACTCTTGCGGGGCGAAAGAGAGCGGCTTTGCCCACTACGAGCCGTGTCGGCGGGCTGGAGACAGAGCTCTTTCTGCGTCCTACGCCAGGGGTGTACGAGGACATCGAGCTTGAACCGGCGTGTAAGTTTCTCGCGCCGAACGTCGCTACTCTGTTCTAATGTCTGATCACCGCGCTCTTTGTTGCAGTGCGCAGCGCCAAAGTGGCGGGCTCCGTGCCGTTTCCATCCACAGAGGCCGTGGCTGCCGAAGATGAGCCGGTCACACCTAGGGGAGGAGTGCCTTTGCCGCAGCAGCTGAAGGCCGCCGGGCTGGCGAAGGACGAAACAGCCGGGCCCAGAGGAGATGCGCTCCAGGTGGCGCAGGTAGAGGCCGCCGGGTTGGAGAAGTTAAAGGGCAAGAACCAGCCGGTCCGCGGAGGATCAGTATACTGCCTACCGGTGGCGGTACTGGACGCTTCCGAGGGAATTGCGGAAACGGTGCAGGTCGTAGTGGGCCATGACCCTGTGTGGATCACGCCCTTGCGCGTTGAAGGACGCACGGCGCATGGGTGGTGGCCGATCGACCGCAGGGGGATTGCCGACCACTTCAAGACCCCGGTTGGAAAGGTGCTTCCGGCGCCCGATCGGCGGATGCTGCTGGTCAACTGGTCCTGGCCAGTTCGCGTGCTCACGCCGGACGGATGGACGGTCGTGGCGATGCCTAGCGTGGCCCCGTTGGCGTCCGCGGTCTGGATCTCGGCCACTCCAGAGTGGGTGGAGGAACAAGACGCCGCCGGTCGCGAGAGGCGGTGAGCGAACTGCCGCGTCCTAAGTTCCACCCGATTCCTGGGCTGGTCGACCCGCACGAGCTTGTGGCGGCTAAGTGGACGGTGGACGAGCTGAAGGACGCGTTAGTAAAAGCCACAGCTCGGCGTGGCGATACCGTCTGGGTTGCGGAGCGAAACCACCGTGGCGGAAGCCGAGCGGCGCCAAGCCGAGGACGCGAAGAAACGCAGCGCGGCGGCGGCGGCCAAACCGGGGACGCCGAAAGCGGGCGGCGAAGGAGTAACGGCCTCGTTCTCGGTCGCGCCGCTTCGCGCCGCCACGCTCGTACCGCCGGAAGGATCAGCGAGAATCGGTCGGTTGTCCGTCCCTAAGCGCTACGGAGGCTCCGTCCCGTGCTCGGCGAAATATCGCGCAGGCCGTCGAAGCAGGGCGGAGAACATGCTTGCTCAAACCGACGGTAGTGCCCTTGAACTGCGCGTTATGCTTAAGTATCGAATCTTCCGAACTTCGAGGCAGCTTCCTTTGTTTCAGCTTTACGCTTATCGCTGTTCGTCCTCGCCGATGGGAGCGATGGGCGGACGGTCGATAACGACGCGCGAAGATCGGCGTCTTCGGCTGGCTAAGCGCAAGCCGGGCCGAACAACACGTCGCGGAAGGATAACCGCCTTGGTGAGGCTCGTGCCCGACACGTGTCACCGAGTTAGAGGCCGCGCCGGTCGGTCGCGCAGAGAAAGAGCGGGAGGCCAAGGCGGGGCTCGAACAAGCCCGGAAGGCAGAGGAAGCCATAAAGATCAAGCCAGCGGCTCGCGAAGAAGCGGACAGGGCTCGGATCCTTTTTGATGAGGAGTATAAACGCAGAGAGGCGGCCATTAAAGAGCTGGCGGCCACAAAATCTAAGCATAACTCCGTCGTTCGCGGGCTTGAAAAACTTCGGCGAGGCTTATGGTAGTCTTGCCGCCTTCTTGTGGCCGGGCGAAGTCCGTGGCAGTCGAGTCCCTAAAGAGGCAGGAGGCGAGCTCGGCTGAAGCTTGGTCAAAGCTGCGCCAAGAGCGAGCGACATGGCCGCGAGCCATAGAGCTGGTTCAGCGCAGACGCGGATCCGAGAGTTAGAAAACGAGCTAGAAAGCCCAAGGCTGCGGCATGGACCGTGGTTTGACCCGTCCATCCGTTTTCGGGCTCTGCGCCACGTACTTTTGTGTATTTTTCTTTTGAATGTTTGTTTAGTCGGATAATCATTGCGAAATGTGTGGTGGCCGAAGAGCTTAGCCGTTTTTCACCTTAATTTATTGTGTCAAATCGCGCGCCTTTGTGGGCTCTGCTGGTAGCGGCATGTTGTTCCGCCGACAATGAAAACACGTTGCGAACACGGATACGGAGGCGAAACCGCTCGTGCCGGTTCATGCATCCGGCCTGAGCCACGCGTCGAGCCGCGAGCGCATCGCCGGGCTTTGCTTGCGTAGGTGGGCCAGGACCTACGGGGTAGGCCTTGACTTGGGGCGGGGCACTGACAGTGGGGCGGGGCACGTGTCGTGCGGCGATTGGCGCGGTTGGTATTCCGTGAGACGGCGCGTGCGCTCGCGTCTCTTCAGTTCGGGCAGTGGGTTTTAATTGCTTGCCTCTTTCTTGCAGCCGACGCTTTGGGTAGCCCGCGGCAATGATGGGGATTATGCGGTCGCCGCCTATAAAGCAAAACACGGCAATCTTTGTCTTTACGCGTCCCACTTAGCTCTTCTAAAAAACTTGAAGTCTTTAGCTAGCCGGAGAGAAGAGAGAAAGAAAAAGCGAGAGAGAGGCAACAAAAGAGAGCGAAAATGTCTTCATCGAGCTGGTCGTCGGACGTGAGCTCGGATTACCTCCACGCCTGGTCGGTGGCGCGACGGAGATCTGCCGCCGGTGCTCGCCTGTCGCCGATCCAGCCGGGAGGCGGAGGCGCCTGGCCGGGCAGCGTCGTCATGCCGCGCGCAGCGGTCGAATCGGCAGCAGCGTCTGACCAGCTCTAAGCCGAGGCGGAGGCGGCGGCTATGATAGCGATTCTTGGCGGCGGGAGGAAGAGGCGTCTGTGATGGCGCAGATTCTTGCCGACGCCAGATCTGCCGCCGCACGGGCGGCGGAGGATGAGGGCTTCCGCCGCACATTCTGGCGAACATGAAGTCGAGCGCCGCGAGGCTATCGCAGTGAACCTCCGCGCCGCTTATGGACTCCACCACCACCAAGCCGGCGGCGGCGGGCGCCACCCGAGCCGGGACCGTCTGAGACCGTGATGGGCCTGCCGTCGTCGTCATCGGCGGAGTCTGCGGCTCCGCCGGCTCGTCGCCAGCGCCGTTGGTAGTCGCGGCGAGGTTGTAGGATTTGGACGCCGTTGTAGGTCGTAGTAGCGCGGCGCCCGTTTTTGCGGTAGTTTAGAAGCCCGGCTTCCTTTTGTTCTTGTAAGATCTTCCGTTTGTAGAAATGCAACTTTTTTTGGAAAATCCCATCGTGTTGCTCCTGCTTGTTTGTTCGTTTCCTTTTCTTGTTCGAATCCTGAAATGCGAAAAAGCAGGGGAACTAGATGAACAGTAACGAACTTCTAAGATGAACTTAGAAAATTTGAGCAAACAGATCGCTATTTAGAGAGTTTGTTTTTGGTGCGCCTAATCATCCAAATTTCCGGACGTGGCCAAGTTCAAGTGCGATCTTGGGTTGGTAGCGGTCTAGAGACTAGAGTGATTTAGGAAAATTCGCGCGAACTCTTAACCCCCTAGTTTCGTTGGGTTGTGCAAAGGTGCAGGCTTTCCGAAATTAGGGACTTAGAAAAAATTCGCGAAAATCCCCAAATTTAGCTTTGGTGGGCAGATGCGTCTTGAACTCGTGAAGCTAAGGAAGCTTCACATAAAACCTTGACCCCGAAAGGCATGCCCAAGTTAACCATCCAAACAATCTGGCGTGGGCTATCTTGTACCTTTGGGCATGGAATTCCACATCGCGCGGAGATTCACTAGGGTGCGAGAGATCGGCTTATCCCATCGTGGAAATGCTCCGGAATGCTTTATCCTTAGCCTTCGGGCTTTTGGCCACGGGCTTGCTTGAAACGGTCAAGACTTAGACCGACGTGACTCGTGATTGGAGGAGATTTTTTTTTATTGGAACTGAACTGAAATGAAGGAAACTTATGACCTGATTAAGCGTAGAAGCGTCGCAGAAGGGAGATATTCCATGAGTTAGGGAGCTCGTTCCCGTCCTTGTCGGCGAGGCGTACTGAGCCCGTGCGTGCTGCGCTGACTACTTTGTACGGTCCCTCCCACTTGGGGCTAAGCTTGTTGGAGCCCGCGAGGTTCTGAATGCGTCGTAGAACATGGTCTCCTACTTGCAGGGTCCTTGTGTGTACGTTTCGTGCCGCGTAACGACGCAGGGACTGCTGGTAGGCCGCAGCTCGGAGTAGGGATTGCTCACGGCGAGCCTCAAGTAGATCGAGGTCAAGCTGCCGCTCCTCATCGTTGACCACGAAATTTGGCGAAGTCGGCGATCGGATCCTAGTCTCATTTCATCCGGGAGGATCGCTCGAGCCATAGACGAGTCGGAAAGGAGTTTCTCCTGCAGCCTGGCTGGCTGTTGTCCGGACCGCCCAGAAGACTGACGGTAGCTCGTCGACCCAACCTTGCTGTTTTGCCTTGAGGGCGTCGTAGACTCTCTTTTTGATGTCTTGGACTAGTTGTCCGTTAGCTCGTTCAGCCGCGCCGTTGCTCTGTGGGGGGTAACAGACGTCCCCTTGGCCTCCTCTCCGGAGGGAATGGAGGGCTTTAAAAGGTGCTGCACTAGCACCCCTGGCGGGGCCGGTTCTTGTGAGGATCCGAACATGGCGAGCTTATCGGCCTCGCCATTCTCTTCCCTGGGAATGTAGCTGATTTCGAAGTTCATGAAACGCTTCTCCGGTTTCCTCACTTCCGCCAGGTACCGCGCCATCGAGTCATCAGTTGCCTGAAACTCCTCCCTGACCTAGCGGACGACGAGCTGCGAATCCCCTTTCGCAACAAGCCGTTTAATGTCGAGCGCAGCGCATGCTCGTAGGCCCGCAATTAGGGCTTCATACTCTGCAGCGTTGTTCGTAGCCGCAAAGTGTATTTGTATGACGTGCTGGAGTCGCTCTCCGTTGGGGAGATGAAAACGATACCGCATCCTCGATCGCCCGGTGGTGTGAACCGTCAAAGAACGAGTCCATCGAGCTTCTGCCTGTCTTGACCTAGAGAGCCTCTCTCTTGCTCGTCCGGCTTTGGTCAATTCTGCGACAAAATCAGCGGGCACACGGGCCTTGATCGCGATTCGGGATACAAACCGATGTCGAATTCACCACTCGACTCCCAGCCAGCGACCGGCCCGGTGGCCTCCGGGTTTGGAGAATGTCCTTGATCGGGTAAGTAGTCGGGACAATGATTTGGTGGGCTTGAAATAGTGGCGCAACTTGCGCGAGGCCATCAACAAAGCATAGCACGCTTTACGAAGATCGGGATACGCTTCTTTGGCGGTGAGTACTTCGCTCACATAGTAGGCGGCCGTTTGCTTCTCTTCTCGTTCTCTTGCCAAAGACCGCGCTTCGGCGTTGGTGTCACCGAGAGGTATAGCGGAGGGCTTGCCCGAGCTTGGGAGTAGTGAGGGCGGGTGGCGGCGAGATCTTGCTTGAGTTGCGTAAACGCGGCCTCGGCTTCCTCGATCCACTCAAAACTATCGTGCTGCGCAGAGCTTGCGTAAAAGCGCCGGTCTCAAGGCGGGAGATGAAGCGGCTTAAGGCCGCCATTTTGCCGTGAGGGACTGGATGTCCTTTACGTGTCGGCGACCTCATCTTTTCGACGGCCTCGATCTTTTGGGTTCACACGATGCTCGCCCGCCGATTCGTAGCCTAGGAGCATGCCGGACTTGGCGCCAAAGACGCACTTCTCGGGGTTTAACTTGACCCGGTCTTTGTCTCGGTATCAAAGGTCTCAAATAGGTCGGACACGTGGTCACGGGCATCCTTGCTTTTGACTACGATATCGCCGGCGTAGACTTCTACGTTCGCCCTATTTGATCGTGGAGAGTTTTTGCATGAGACGCTGGAGCGTGGCGCCAGGCATTTCGAGACCGAAGGACATGGTCGATAGCAAAATATGCCGAAAGCGTTACAAAGCGGTTTTTCTTCGTCCTCTTTACAACGCGATCCGATGGTAACCGGAATAAGCTTCCAGAAACTCATCGGATCTGAATCGCCAGTAAGCGTCAACTAGCCGATCTATCGTGGAAGGGAAAGTTATCCTTAGGGCGGCGGAATTAAGGTCGCGGTGATCGACACATGCGCCATTTGCCTCCCTTCTTACGGGCGACGACCGGGTTCGCAAGCCAATCAGTGCTGAACTGTGGATGAAGCCCGCTTCGAAGCGACTTTGCCGAGCTGGTCTTGATGATCTTGGCCTTCGATCGGGACACGCCTTTGACACCGCCTTACGGTTTCTTGTCGGTAGGACAGCTAGCCTATGCTCGATCACCTCCTTGGGACCCACGGCATATAGGATCGCTCCCATGCAAACGCGTCCTTGTTAGCGGAGGAAGGTAATGAGCTCGAGTTCCTATTGAGGCTCGAGGTTGTCCCGTGGACCACCTTGGAGGGTCGACTCCGTGAGGACGACAGTTTTGGTGGGCTCCTGCTGCAAGCAGTGCCACCTTTGGGCGCTGTGGGCGCTCCTTGCTGCTGGACCACGGGTAGGGGCTGTCCTACCATGGCTGGTAGCGGTCTCGTCGCAGTCGAGGGCCGTCTTGTGGTTGCCCTGACGGTGATGACTCCCTTGGGTGCCGGCATCTTCAGGCAATGGTAGGCGTGGTGGGAGACCGCCATGAACTTGGAGAGCGCGGGGCGTCCCAAGATGGCGTTGTAAGGGAGCTCTGTTTCCACCACCTCGAAGGTGATGTACTCCGTCCGGAAGTTGGCGGAGGAGCCGAACGTGACGGGCGACGACCGCCTAACGGGCGGCGACGATCCTAGGACAATCCCGTGGAAAGGGACGGTGATGTCCTTGATCTTGGAGCGGACCCTGCATGAGGCCTAGGGCGCCCGTGATGATGTCCAATGAGCTCCCGATCCACGAGGACGCGTTGACCTTGGTATTGCCAATGGTGGGGCAGAGTACCGATGGGGGCGCGGGGTTTGGAGAGCCGGCGAGGCGATCGATCACCGAAAAGGTGATGGCTCAGGCTGGACCAAAGCGAAGATTCGCCGCGGGCTTGCCGCAGAGATGTGGAGGACCTCACGGGACGCGGCCTTGAGCTCGCGACGAGAGGTATAGGCTGACATTCCGCCGAAGATGACGGCGACGTGGCCATGGGCCTCGAAAGCCACGATCCCGCCGCCTGGGGGGGCGCCGTGGCGTGCCCTCGGCGATTCGGCATGGGACCGCGACCAGCGTAAAATCCCACGGTGGCGGGCCCATGCGCGCGATTCGCGGCTTCGTGGCATGGCGTTGATGAAAGCGGCGAAAAAGGTTAGGGTCGTGGGCGGTCCTCACCTGCTTACTGCTGCTGGTGGGCGGAGGCCGGCCTGGTGTGCCCGGCCGCCACGCACCCCGCCTCCGCCGGGAGGTCGCCGCGGGCCGCCAGCGGGGCGGTATTCGTCGGACGCCGAGGCGGCGGCGTGTTGGCGAGGGCGCTGTGGCGGCGGGCACTGGGCTGGTCGGGCTCGGCAGCGGCGATGAACTTAGCGGTCTCTCTCCCGCTTCTTCTTCTTCTTGTCCGCTCGGCTTTGCGGTATCGCCGACCTTGGCCTTCTTCTTCAGACGCCCTCTTGCGCTCCACCGCCGGGGCGTTGACGTAGAGGGTGGCGGTGCGGAAGAGCTCGCTTCATGGTGTTGACCGGGTGGAGCTCGAGGTCCTCGGTGTAGCGCCGTCCCTCACACCATCCTTGAAAGCCTCGATGATGGCCTCATCGAGATGCGAGGATCGTGTTGCGGGCTCGGCGAACCGCAAATAAAATCTCGAGACTTTCATCGTCTCGCCGCACCACGAGTTTGAGATCCTGGGGGCGTCCAGAGCGGGCGTAGCATCCCTGGAAGCTAGTGCGGAGGGCATCCTGCAGCTGGGACCAGCTACGGATAGAGCCAGGCCGTTGGTTGAACAACCAGGTCCGGGCCATGCCCTCGAGCACTGTGGGGAAGTAGTTGACCATGACGGCCTCATCTCCCCCCATGGCCCGGACGGCGGTGGTGTAGATGGAGAGGAACTCCTCGGGGTTCTTGCTCCCGTCAAACTTCTCGATCGGCCCGGGCTTCAACCTCGGCGGCCACGGCGCTTCACGGAGAGCGCGGGAGAATGCGGGGCATCCCGGCGTAGCCTTCGAGGCAGAGGCGTCCCGAAGTGGGCCGAGGAGGGAGAATACCCCGCCCGGGGCACGTGACGATCCTCCTTCAGAGGAGGCCGTCAGGTCTGGGCGCGATCGGCTGCGCGGCGGCGGGAATGCTCTGGCGCCATCGACGAAACGGTTTCGAACGCCGCGGTGGTCGGACTCGTTCCCGCGCCAAACGTCCGGGCGATCGCTGTAGGTCTGCTGCTCGTGTTGGTCAATGCCGCAGGTGATGACGCCTACACCTTCGGCGATGGCCGGACACAGATCTGCCATAGTGAAGCCGCGGGGATCCTTCTCCAGGTCACGGATGACCGTGGTGATGGCGCGCGTCCTCTGCTGGCTGCGCAGGAGTGGGTTCATCATGGTCTCCACGAGGGAGTCGACCGGCTGGCGACCCTGCGGGGTGCGCAGACGACGGTCCTCCTCGCAGATCCCGTCCATGACGCAATGGACAGCATCGTTGAAGAACACCCGGGCCGCAGCGCGACGACGCAGCGGGACGTGCGTGAGGCCGGGCGAAACGTCCCGGTGTTGCCAGCGGAAGTGGCGGAGTCACCTAGTAGCTCGAACTCCATGGGAGTCTCGCTGACATGGGTGACGGAGGGGTCCAGCTCAGGGAGCGATTCTTCGGGGCGAAACTCTACCCCTGGGGCGAGAGAGGCATCGACCTCCATCTCATCGGCCCCGGCTTCGGCGAGGTACTCCTCCCGCCAGCCGTCGTACGACGGGACCAGATCGTCCAGATCGTCGCACTCATCGAACTCAAGGTCCAGAGCCTCGTCATTGCTCGGAATCTCAGACGTGCCCGAGGGAACGGAGTGCTGAGGGCTAGTCATGGGCCCCACGGTGGGCACCAGCTGTCGGTGTCTGGGAATCACGCTCCTGAAGAGCAGTGGTCCATGGACCGGCAGACGAATATGTAGTTGGAGTGAGGCCCAACGACGACCCTTCTCAGCAACCCGGGTGGCGGCCAAGCCTGCGGAGGGCTAGGGCATGCCCGCCTTCCGGACAAGGGCTCAGTGCGACTTGATGATCCGGCATGCAGGTCCTCAATCTGAGGCAAGAAAGAAAGAGAGGAAATACGAACCACGAAGACGAGGTCGATTTACCCTGGTTCGAGCCCCCACTGTCGGGTAATAGCTCTACTCCAGCTTAGTTGATTATATGGTGGAAATAGTACAAGGGTGCTGAGACCGGGCTTGAAGGCACCGATCCCGAGCTTACAATGAAGGTGGCTGAGAACTAAGACTACTCGCTAAGGAAGCTTCGGATGCGGGTATTGCTTGGGCTCGAGTCAGATGGAATCGGATCGGGGAAGACGGAAGGAGAGGAGCCAGCCCCCTCGATTGTCCAGGAATCCTCCTTTTATAGGCGCGGCGGGGTGCCCGGAGCTGATACCGTGGGCCCCACGCCGGTCTTTGCTTTAGTGGCGAAGTTCTTGTCTCGCTCGGGGTCTCATGCTCGTCCGAACTGCAGGAGAAATGGTCGTTAATCTTGACACGTGTTTGTCTCGGCGCCTATTCAGTGAGGAAGCCTCTTTAGGGAGAAAACACTTTTCCTTTATCCTCGAAATGGCCTTGACCAGATCGAAGATCTCGCGCCACCCGTTGGGGCGTCAGAACGTAACAACCATCCGCCGCCGCCAAAGAAGGCAAGCGGCGGATGAGTCGCCCACGTACTCCCACAGGGAACCTGATTCGTTCGGTCAAGGCCGAGAAAGTGATGAGCCATATGCGGTTGTCGCCACCGCCTACGGGTGAGCGGATCACTCGAGGACCTTCTCCCTGCTAGGGATAGCCCGAGGGACATGGTGCCGCACGGTTTGACCTAGTCAAGCAGGGGCAGCCACGAGCGAAGCTAGCGGCTTCTTTAGTACGACCAGGGAATAGCACTTGGTCTTCTGTTTGTGTGGTGGGCCGGTACAGAATCGGTCCAAGGCCTGCTTCGAGATAGGCCGTTTACTAATCACCAACAGAAACCCACTGAAAAGATCTGGTCCCCAAGAAAACGTGGGTTCAAGATTGGTAGATTAAGGCAAATTCGTTCAAGTGCTGGGAAAGCTTAATGCTTCTTATGGTTGTCTGAGGTGCAACATGCTATGAAGATATCAGAACTTATGAAGAGGTCACCTACAACACATATCGCCAAGCTTGCAAGGCAAGAGGACTTATCGGTGATGATGGCGAATGGGCACATGTGTTTGATGAGGCTATCCTATGGGCCACACCAAAACAGCTTAGAATGCTATTCATGACAGTCGTCGTCCACTGTGATGTTGGAGATGCTCGAGCATTAAACGATAGATACTAGACATACATGGATGATGACATTGCTTATGGTATCCGTTCTTCTATTGGTGACATTACTCACGATATTCCTGAAGACATACTCCAAAACAAACTGATGCGGCGGCTTTCTCATATCTTCTCCAACAATAATCTATCAATTGCATCCTGTGGGTTTCATGAACCAGATGACAACGACAACGAAACATCTGGTAACAGGTTGGTCCATCAAGAGCTATCGTATAGAAATGATGCGTTAATATTGCAGGCACACGCAGCATATCATGCCCTGAATACTGATCAACGCAACATATATGAAGCAGTTTTACACAAGATAGCGCACGCTGAGAGATGTGTGATCTTTGTATCAGGTCATGGAGGCACAGGTAAAACATTCCTTTGGAATTCTATTATTGCAAAGCTAAGGTCAGAAGGTCACATAGTCTTGGCCGTTGCATCTTCCGGCATAGCTTCCCTATTATTGCCGGGAGGTCGCACCGCTCACTCCAGATTTCTTATACCAATAGATGTTCATGAGAGAAGCACATGCTCTATATGCAGAAATACACAAATAGGTGATCTAATTACAAAAGCTACACTTATCCTTTGGGATGAAGCTCCAATGGCACATAAAAATTGTATTGAAGCCCTAGATCGCAGTCTTCATGATCTTCTCTCTGCCCACAACTCTAGCAATTCTGACAAACCATTTGGAGGTAAACCCATCCTATTCGGTGGAGATTTTAGACACGTCCTTCCAGTTATTGCAAGTGGTGCTAGAACTGACACCGTTGCTGCCTCTTTGATCAAATCAAGCCTATGGAAATTTGTGGAGGTTATGCGGCTCACTGTTAATATGCGTCTAACCAATCCAGCATTATCTGATATTGAAAAACAAAATATGGACCATTTTGCTCAGTGGGTTGTAAATGTTGGAGAAAACCGTTTACCAGCTTGTGATGATTCAGCTGACATAGATGGCACAACTATTCGAATACCATCTGATGTTCTTTTAATGCATGAAGAAAACAACACTAATTCTATATGCAATATTGTTTATGACAACTTCCACACATGCTACCATGACCCAGCATACCTTGCCCAGCGTGCAATCATTTGTCCAACCAATTTAGTCGTCGATGACTTAAATTCTATCATGCTAGCACGGGTTAATGACACAGCAAAAACTTATCTCAGTTGTGATACATTTGCAGATAGTTGTGAGCAGCCTTCTGATGTACACTTACTTTACCCAACTGAGTTTCTCAACGTGATTGTCATCAATAATTTCCCAACGCATTCCCTCACTCTAAAGATTGGTGTACCAATTATGCTTATTAGAAACATTAATCAATCAGAAGGCTTATGCAATGGAACAAGGCTTATAGTGACTAGACTATGTGATCACGTTCTGCAAGGTGAAATCATGATAGGTGCACACGCTGGTACTGTTGTTTGCATTCCACGGATCGTTCTCAACAGCAAAAGTCATAAGTGGCCTTTTACCTTGAGTGCAATTTCCAGTTAGACTTTGTTATGCCATGACAATCAACAAGTGTTAAGGTCAGACATTATCCAAGGTTGGTGTCTACCTCAAAAATCCTGTATTTACACATGGACAGCTATACGTTGTTGTTTCTGGAGTAACTTCCAGAAATGGTTGGAAAATATTGATTGAGGATGAAGGCGGCAAAGCCTGCTCGACCACCAAAAATGTGGTGTATGACGAAATATTGCCTTTCATATGATCCATATCTGATTTCTAGCCACATTTCATTTTCCTTCTACACGGACCCGGTCGATACTATATAAAATCTGACAAATACTGTAAGTCCCTCCTATTTACCGCCAGTGTTTGTGGGATTAACAACCTGTCGGGGATAGAATTACGGCCCATTGCCATGGTCTACTCCCTGACGGCCCAATCGAACAGCCTACCAGGGCCCAGCTCCCTGGAAGGTTCTATCTGGCCCATATGCATCCTGCCGAACAGCCTCTTGGCTGGCGCGGTGCATAACGGCCTAGGGATCGTGTTTGAGTCCGTCTCGAACAAGAGTTCTGCACGGCTGCGTGAAGACCCGGACGTGGTTTCCCGGATTGGATTAGGAGTCGTGATCCCCTTATCTACCGTAGGTTGTATTTGGCATGTATGAGTTCGTTACAATCTCGTAGTTAGCCCGGCTCGATATTCCTCGGTAGGTCGGTTTGTTCTCAGACTATATAAGCGGGGCCCTTATGGCGCTTAGAGGACCCTTGGCGATAGATTTTCAGATACTACTCGCCGAGACCTGCTGATCTCGCCGAGTTCCACCTCATAATCCTCTTTGATATAAAGAAAGGCCGGGCGTAGGGCTATTATCTCTCCGAGAGGCTGAACCGTGATAAAACCCCGCCTCTCTCGTTCGTTTGCTCGTGGTTGTTCGGCGTGTCTCCTATCTCCTCCTTGAAGAACCTTGGTTGACTTGGGTCGATATCCCAACCGTCGACAGCTGGCGCCGTTCGTGGGGACACGCAGATCGAGCATGTCGAACTCCGTCGCCGATCTGAAGATGCTTCTGAGGGTTTCGACTCGGAAGACGGATGTCTCATCCTGTCGATTCCAGATCGATCTGTTCGATCTCGAACACTTTCCGTATCAGGTACGGAGGTCTCTGCCTATATGGCAGAGATAGCCGCAGATCGCACTTCCGTCATTGACGATGACTACGGAACCGACGATCTTTACGACGGTTTAGATCTGTCGGATTCCAAGGCTATGTCGGTAGACTCTACCTGTGGAGACACAATGATGACACCGCCTAGCATACCTTCGCATGGCCCCCGCAGATTAACATGGCCGGCGTAGGAACCTCCGAGGATCCCGCACGGCCGTGGCGGCTGGCGAGGTCGGGCAGATTAACTCGCCGGCATCAAAACGAGGTCATACCGCCGCCGCGAGCAAGCGATCATTCGCCGCAACCTCGACGATTCCATCAATCGGGCCGTGGCGCAGCTCCGCGATCGGTGCAAGCGATCGCGTCGCGACCCACCTCGCGTGCCCTCGCTAAGTCTCCCGCAGAAGTCTCTCTGTCCGGGTTAGTTCCCGCAGAATCGACTCGGTCGGGCGAGAACGCGGATGCCTCGGGTCCCAGAACCCCAGAGCGTAGTCGGAGCGACTCGCGGCCATGGCTTCGTGATTAGATCCACCAACCAGCCGACCTCGCCAGTATGGCGTCGCTGCTTCTAACCTAGAACGATTGGTGAAGGCCTAAAGGCTCTAGGAGAAGTCAACAACTCCTCCAGCAGCAAGCAGCCCAAACCGCTCGAATGGTTCGGACAGCTCCGACGATCGCGTGACCTCGTCACCATCGGCGATCACTCGTCCATGAGCGGGCTACCGTGGTCGCCGTCGCCGCCGAGTCCTCGTAGTCATTGCGACCACAGGGGCAAGCGCGCGCGATGATCACGGACGGTCCCCTCGTGAAGAGCGCGTCGTCGCGACCACGAGGAAGGAGCGTGGTGGGTTGTCTTGGAGAGAGTTTCTCCAAGCCGAATCATCCCGTTCAGCAGGAGTTCCTCCGCGCAACAGGACCAACGTCTTCTCAAGACTAGGTTCTGCCTGCAATATCAGGTCTGTGCATAGTTTATTTGCATGTAGTCTTAGCAACCTGTAACTTAAACAGCAACACATGCACTGCTTTCGTACATATATCCTTTATGCGTAGCTGCCTTTTCTCTAACTAATTCTGATGAAATTGTTTGCTTGCAGTTTTACAGATCGAGGAGCGTATTATGTTCTAGTGTATATAAAAAATGTGGTGTATGATGAAATATTGCCTTTCATATGATCCATATTTGATTTCTAGGCACATTTCATTTTCCTTCTACACGGACCTGGTCGATACTAGTATACTACTATATAAAATCTGACAAATATTGTAAGCCCCTCCTATTTACCGCCAGTGTTTGTGGGATTAACAACCACTATATGTCTTTCCAGTCTATATATGGTTTACTTGCCTACAATATCAGATCTGTACGAAAAATTTTAAACGAGCCCCCGCGTCGTCCTGAGCGGGGCGACTCGGGCGGCGCCCCAAATCCTCCTCCAACCCACCCGCCGGAGCACTAGCTCGCCGGCGGCGGCGGCGGCGCCGCCGCCGGCCCTTCCTTCCCTCCTCCTCCCACCCTCACCCTCCTCCCTTCCTCCCCTTTCCATCGGCGGTCATGGGGAGGTGCGACGCGCTGGTGCAGCAGCGTCGGGCGGCAGCGACGTCTCGGCCGGTCGGCGTTTCTCGAGCGGTAGTCGGCGAGGTCTCCGCCGCTCCGCTCTCCTCTGCGTGGTGGCCCAGCGAGGTCCCCGCCGTGAGCCTCCCGCTGGCGGCGTGGCCTAGGTCAGTCTTGCGGCGCGCCATGGCAAGGCGGACGGCGCAGCCTGGGCAGCGGAGCGGCATGTCCGGCAGCGTGGCTCGGCAGGCTCGGGCGGCGCGGCGTGGGTTTAGGCCTGCATGGGGGCGGCTGCGCTGGTGCGTCCTTGCGCGCTGCTGGGCGGCCCATGCCATGGCGGCGGCGCCAGATCCGCGGCGTCATGTCCAGATCCGAGGCGGAGTGGTTCGGGCGCCCGGGCGGCAGCGGCGGGCTCGGCTCTGCCGGCGGCGGTGGCGTGGCCTAGCTCGCACGGTGGCTGCTCCGTCTGTAATCGAAGCAGCGGCGGGGCGGCGCTGGCATGGTCGGGCGCTGGGCGGGCGGTGCGACCATGGCCGGTGTCGGCGTCATGGCTAGTCGTCGAGGCCGGATCTGCAAAACGGCACGGCACGCCGGCGCGCCGCGACACGGCTCGGGCCAGCGTGGCGGGCGTGGTGTCTCGGCTGCTCTCCTCGGCGTCCTTCCCCTTAGGGCGGCGGCGGCGGCAAGCCGCGATTGCGCCTCCGTGGCGGCGTGCCTCGGGTTCTCGCGCTCCAGATCCGAGCTCGACAGCGGCCTCCTTCCTTTGGTCCTCGCTGCGTGGTGACCAGTCCCTCCCCATCCAGCGTCGCGACGGCGCCCGGTGACACCCACACCCCACCTCCACCCCCCGAGTTTCCCCCTCAGACCCAACACCGGCAGGGCAGCCCCTGGGTTCGGTGGCGTGCGGCCCCATTCCAAGGGTGCTTTCCTTCTTCGTTCACACCTTCATGCGCAGTGGTGGAGCTCTACGTCGGCTTTTCCTCTTCTTTCTCCCTTCTTCCTTCTTTCCCTCCTCCTGGGCCTGTCTTGGCGGAGGCCGTCCAGGGGGGTCCGCTCTGTGTGATGCCGGATTCACGGGCGGGAGGCTCGGATCTGGTGGTGTGTGGACCAGAGCGGTCGGAGTGGGTGTACTCCAGGGTCGTGGTACCGGTGGCCTCGTAGCTCGGCGGAGCTCGGCACCGGCTTCTTATCCTTCTTCCCCTTCCCCTTAGCTCGTCTCGGTGGAGGCCGCTTGGGGGGGCTCGCTTCGGTAGCTGACCGGAGCGGGCGGAGCAGGTGGGCTCCAGGGGCGTGTGCTCGACATCTTCTCGGCTCCTCCCGTGGTGGCTTGGTGGGCCGTCGCCCGTCCTCAGCGGCACGTCGACTCTTGTTTTCTAGCCTGGTCCCGTCCTCGTCCACCTTGCCCTCCCCTCCCTGTGAGGTGCTCGGTGGTGTGGGTTGGCCTCTTCTGGGTTAGTGGCAGGGTTCGGCTTGTGTCGCCTGGGTGGCGCGGTGGCCAGTCTCCTTCGCTCCCGTCTGGCCGGCCTCCAGCGTGGTGGCCCCTCTCCGGCGACTTTGGCTAACGAGCTTTTCTCCGCAACGTCCTCGTTCTCTGCCTCTTGGCTCGGTCCCATCCTTGTAGTCTTGACCTCCCTTTCTCCGAGGTGTCCAGATGGCGTGGCGGCGTCCTCCGCGTCGGGTGGCGGCAAGATTCGCTCGCTTTTTCGGCTCTGCGTCTTGATCGACTTCGGTTCTTCTTATGGTTTCGACCTTCTGCGCCTTTCCTTCGGTGCTAGTAGGGTTGGTCTTGGCTAAAGCCTTGCCCTTTGGGGTGGTGTTGGCGCCACCTTCGTGGTCGTCCCTCGTTGGAGGCATCACCTATTAGACCTTTCCCTGCTCTGGGTGAAAACCCTAGCGGCTTTGCGACGGCGGCGGGTTCTCCACGTCGCTACCTCGTTGGAGGCGTCGTGGTTGCCGTTTTGCACTTTGGGTTTTCGCTGGGTCTGCTGCTCTAGGAGTCGTTTGTTGTTGTGTGAGTGTTGTTGGTGTTCCCTCTTCTCCCTCACCTGTATCTCTCACTTTGTTCGGCCTTGGATTAGGTGGCAGCAGTGGGGCTGCGTTCTTTTCTATCTCCCTTGTAGGTGTTGTGTGCGGCGGTGGCCGAAGGTGTGTCTGGCTTTGGGGGTTGCAATGAGCTTTATGGTTTATCTCGTTTGCACGGTCTTTTTATTTTATTTTCTCCTTCTGATCAATGAAATAGGACGGCAGTTCTCCTGCCCCTCTTTCAAAAAAAATATCAGATCTGTGCATAGTTTATTTGCCTGTAGTCTTAGCAACCTGTAAGGCTGTAACTTAAACAGCAACACATGCACTGCTTTGGTACATATATCCTTTATGCGTAGCTGCCTTTTCTCTAACTAATTATGATGAAATTGTTTGCTTGCAGTTTTACGAGGAGCGTATTATGTTCTGGTGTATATGGGCTAGCAGCGGAGACATTACGGCCCACTCTTACCTGCGCACCTGATCTCAATGCTCTTAGATGAAAAGATCAGTATGTTTAGTGCAACTATGTTCGGTAGTTGTTGTTTGATGCAATCATTTCCTCTTTTGTGTCGCAGCGTCATGTTTATGCACAACAATACTTTTGTCACTGTCATCTTTCGCGCATGTCAGTATATTCGACTTCCCTTGTCGCTGATTCCTTTTCGTAAACGACAATACTCTCTACGCAGTGTCATGGAAATATATATTTCTTTTTCATCTATGTTATTCACCTTCATATACTGTTTTTATTTCCTCTATCTTCTTGCTGCGCTATGTTCACAAAGCTTGCCACTACGCCAGTTACTTGCCCATGGTGCGCTCTGCAATAATCAGCAAAGGCAGCTATCCTCGCTAATCGTTATTTTCCCTACACAACAAAATAATGTCATGCACCGAGGCTGCAGTACGCAGCGCAAATATCTTCTGCCCTTACAAACCACAATACCTACAGGCTACAGTACACAGTATACATAGAGCAAACAAAGCCCACGTACAAATGTAAACAAGGTTAGCATCGTCCTAGCCGGCCCAGCCCGCGACTGTTAGCCATACAATCCGTTAGCCGCTTCAATTTATTCTCTAATATCCACGTGTCTCATTCCCCTTGCTGCACGCGCCCGTAGGGTCCACCCATCAAACACGCAGCCAGGGCTTCCACACGTGTACAGAAAGAGCAATACTTCTCAGCTTCTCATCGTTCTCATCGCTTAAAGAGGAAAGGTGCCTCGCATTGATAACCCCGCAATACACTTTTCTGTCCATGCCTCACTCTGCTCTTTGTCCCTCTCCCCATTTCTTACTACACTTGGTAAGCCTTATGCTGCAAGATCCTCCCGCGTCGGTGTGCCATCATTGATCACCTTACTACACTTGGTAAGCCTTATGCTCTATAACCTTTAGATCTGATGCACCATTTCGTCTGCACTCTCTCCCATTCTAGATTAAACAGCAACGTCCATACGATTGGGTTCTCTTGATATATTACGCCTACATTTTGATCTTCCTGTACATTTTTATCTACTGCACGCGCTCATTTCGTTTTTGTTCCCACCTATGTTTTCTGCGCCGTATTTCTGTGCTAACCTATCTGCCAGTGCTAATGAATTTCCCGGGCACCGTTCTCTGTTACAGTGCATAAATGGATTACTCCCTCCTCAAAGAAGTCACGGACAAAACCCAAAACTGGTGTGTGCGCGTGAGGCTAACGAGGTTCACCGAATATGATTCAGGCACAGAACGCGGAACCATACAAAACTTGGACATGATTATGATTGACGAGCAGGTATAACCATATACTACATTCCAATACATTTACTCTATCTTCGCTTGCCTGCTTCAATACTCGCATTATCATCGCAGGGATCCATGATGGATGCTCAAGTTCCGCATGGCCATCGCCCTGAATATTCTACAGAACTGAAAGGAGATTCAGTCTATTACGTGCAAGATTTTGAGGTCACACCTGCAAGAAAAAGTTATAGACCAGTTGACTCTTTGTTTAGGGCGATGACACAAAATTAACACCTATCCAACCCGCACCGGACACTTTTCCGCTCTACGCTTACACCCTTGCTACAACATCAGATATACGAAAAAAGGTGCAAGACCGAACATTATTGTCAGGTTTTTCCTGCTTCTTTTAACCATTTCTATAAGGCTGCACATTCTAACCTGCTACACGCTACCCTCTATGCTCAACAGGCCTTAATCCATCTAACTCACCTCCATTCGTTTTGTCCATGCTCAGATATCATTGCCGTTATCGCCGCCGTGCAACCCATAAGATCTGTCAAAGGCGGAGCAAAGGAATTACGAAAAATAAACATCATCTACGAAAGGTACAATGAAAATATCGCATATACACTCATGAACTTTTCAGTTTCTCTGCCATTGTCACACTCACCACAGCAAAAAATTTTGACGCCTTCATTGTTAAGCCAACTAATGGAGCTCACGCTATGGAATCGAGCTGCTACAAACTTTGACGTCAACGCTATCCAAGCTGAACAACACAAAAGGCCACCTATTATGCTGTTCGTTGGCATGACGGTTGGTTGGTGGAATGGTTAGCGCCTGTTTCCTACTCTTATATTTTGGCCACTTCGTTTCTACCAACATCTCTAATCACGTTCTATGCTTTTCGTTGTCCAACAGTACAAAACCTTTTTTTTTTTATATCGCCTTCTTATTATTCATCAGGATCTCTTAATTTTGAAAGTGCTGCCGCGTTCAAATGCTACTTGGACCCTCTTCTTCCTGAGGCTGCCATGCTATGAGAAAGGTCAATCTCATACTTTGTTCTACCATACAATGTATGCTACACCATATCATTTACATAAATGCATCGCCATAACTATTTTTTTTCACCATTACCTGCTTCACAGATATCCTGGGCCTCTAGATATTGTTGTGGCCCAGCCCACATCATCTGAACAAAAAACACCTACAGCTATAACCATTTCAGATTTATGTAACGTCAACCCACATCACGTTATGGTAAAAAACTTCTATTACTCCAATGCTCCCATCGCATTTGACAACAAATTTTACAATGGCTCCATTGCTGACATTGCAATTGTTCCTTTCTGTTCTAAACCAAATAATTGGCAAGAAACAAACATACGTAGTCCGTGCCACTATAAGATCCTTGTCATCCGACGAAGCGTGGTGGTATCTGGCTTGCACCCGCTGCCGCAAGAAAGCAAACACAACAGGAGAGAGCTATGAGTGCCCAAACTGCCACAACGTGACAGCCAGCCCACTGTAATACATTCTTCACCACCCTATTTTCTTATTGATTTCATGCATAACCATCTATAACTTCACTGCTATGTATATGCCCTGCAGGTACCGAGTCTCCCTTCTAGCTGTCGACCCAATAGACATACATGATCAACAAGCTCCTATCGCTGAATTCACATTCTTTGATCAGCTTGCTCAACAACTTATTGGCTGTTCCATAGCTGATCTCCTTCCACATACAACCAACACTGCAAACTTTGTCCCCACAAAAATCCTCAATCTATACACAAATCAATATGACCTGACTGCTACCATAACAGAAGGAACTTTCCGAAAAAATCGCATTGTCTTCTAGGTCAAGTCTTTTGTGCCTATTTTGCTCCCCGAAACACCTATCGCAGACACTGACTCAAGCCAACAGCTCAGCATTGAAGCACCGCCACTTTTGGCCACCATTAAAACCAACAGAAACTCTTTGCCCAACACAGCCAGACAATGCTGTCCTCTCCAGTATCCTACCTTTCTACCACTGCTGCCCCAGCAAATGCTGCTCTACACAGTTCACTAAACACGCAGGCTCCACAGGTGGCTTACACCAAAAATAATATCGGAGAGCTTCCGGCTGACTCAACACCACCTCCAGCTACACATACACAGGTATGTCTCGTCAACATACGACTGCTTCCACCTTCTGTTAATAGTTATATCATAACTTCTTTTCTTTAGCATTTACCATCTTTTTTCATTACGCTACAAATAGCCTAAAAAACCCAAGAATTACGTACAAAGAAACCAGCATATTATTTCCAGCATACTACTGAAATCTAACGGTAAAGAAATGCAATAATTACAGACAATACTTAGTAACAATTAACACATGATCTCCCATACAGCACCAAATTTCATATGGCCCAAACAAACCCAGCCAACGCCAACAGCGGAAAAAAAATTTAGAAAATAGCTATGCACAGCAATTATATATTCCATGTATTAAACCTAAAAATATATAACTGATTCAACAGGACAAAAATAAAAACATCTGGACACCACCATCAGCCATCCATTCCCACCGTAACACGACTGATACACAGGTTTCTTGCATACACAATTCTAAATTTATTTCCTCATGTCCCTATTACAAATGCTCAAACCGTAACTCACATCACCAAAAACAACATTACTTACAGCAAGAAGGAAACCCTGCCACCAAAGCTGCCAGAAATGCCCGCTACCGCAACCGCCCCAAGCCCAGTCACTCATGCCGACCAGCAGGTCTCCTACGACGCCTGCTCTCTATTTCACCAGCTCTAAAAAAAACGTTTTTACTTTTGTTTGACAAAGATTGCCATCCATTTTGTAGCAACAGCAAGTTACCACAACAAATCCATTGCTCTCAGGCAAACTGAAGGATCCATCCACGGACGAACAAAACACCAGGTTTGTTCACCCACCACTCCAGATGAATAACAACCCGTCATAATCGCCATTCACCATAACATGTGTTCTTGCTCTGCCTTGAAGCATCGCTGCATCTCCACGCCCAAAAAGAACTGCGAAACGAAAGCTCTTCCCGGACGAATAGTTACTCCAACCAACCTGTTTACTCCAGGCAAGCATTGTTATGACATGTCCAACTTAAACTCTACTATTACATGCATTACTAACCACTTCCCTGCTTACAAATTTGTCCACATAAACAGGTAGTGCGTCCGAAAGAAGCTACAGACCAGACCTTGTGTATATCAGATGCCATCCGCCCCGAAGACCAACAGTCACATACGCTACTGACGCCTACGCCACCGAATATTTACACCACGGGCTGCTCTGGTTTATATGATATGCTCCGCTGTCCGCTCTAGCTTATGTACAAAAAAATATATGGACTACCTGCCAGGAGCACTTCGCTGCCCTATAAAGGCAATCCTACTACTATGCACTGTATGTAACGGTCTGCGCTCTTATGTACGCCCATGCCTACTCAGGCTACTAGAACAGAACCACTCTTATGTAGGAGTATTATGGTATCTTCTATGTACCTCCGCCGACTATCCACACAAACCATACATCTTCAGGCCTTACACATATCCCCAAATCACCAAAGACTCACGAATACATGGTCGGCCCATCAACAACCACAGCCCACATATATATTTGCACGCATGTGCCACCAGGCCTAACTCACCCAGCAGTTTATCGCAACACGTAATCCTCAGACTTGCTAATCATGATACATACGAAATGTACAGATATACAAATTAATCTTAATTACGGCGCGCCGCGGGCGCACATACCACCCTAGTTTTTGTACAAGCATCCAAAAAAGTAATCGAACCAGAACGGGTAAAACTTTTGCTTGTAGCCAAGCCGAAGATCATATTGGGCAAGCGATGCATGCGTACAAGCAGCGGGAATCCCGTCAGCGAGCCCACGTACATGAGCCTTCACTAACCAGAACCACTTCCTCCATCGACTATATAAAGCTAGCGCCTCCCTGCTCCATGCATCGACCATCGGCTGCTGCTGCTGTGCTTCTACCCCTCGGCTTCTGCTACTGTGCTGCTACCCCTCGGCTGCTGCTGCTGTGCTTCTACCCCTCGGGAGCGAGAGGAGCCGAGGACGAGGGACATGCTGCTCCTCGTCAACCTGAACCGGCCAGGTATCACTCGATCATGGTCATGGGGTGGAACCATGTTAAATTAGCCGGTGTCACATGTGCACCCCGTTAGCAAATGTCAGTGTGACCACACAGCCACGGACGCTTCAACACATGAACAAATGGGCAGGCCGCATTTTTAATTCTCTATACGTCGCATCGCATGCCTCGTTTGTAGCTGTACATTGTACTCTCCCTCCATGGCCATCTCATTGAGCACACACCACTTGATCAATTGCAATATTACATGTTAATTCTATGAACCCCACTTTTTGTAAAGTTTTTTTTCTGGCAAACACGTATTAGTCGGATACTTATTTAATATTACTTTTAATAAAATTATAGGGTTATATGGTACGGTTTTGCTTTCGGTTTTCTAAATAATTAATGCCCTATTTTTTTCTCAAACCACCAAGTTAGTTAAATAATATTGCATGTTATTGCGATCAAATGCGATTTACACCGATCATTGTGCATTTTATAAGTAAGTTGGCACTGCTTCTTCACCGCTGTACTAATTAAGCTTCTCCTGCTAACTAGCCTTTTATCATAAATTTATAATTAAACTTTCTTTATTGGTTAGCTGAATTATTAATGAAATTATCGGGCAGACTACTTTGTAGTGTTATGCCATTTAGAAATTATGCATAATATAATCAGTGAAGCGGTTAACCAGGGTCATTTAAGTTCTAGCTCCGCCCGATCATCGGCTCAATGCCTTTTTTTGCTAGCTGCGTCCAGAGTTCCATTATATTAATCATGCTACCCGATCTCCATTAGGGGCAAGAGGTCGTTTGACCATGGCGGCGCTCGTGCTCGCCGTGGCCATGGCACTCGCGGCCACGGCGAGCGCCATGGAGTTCACTGCCGACGACGTCGCCTCGGAAGAGTCCATGGCGGCCCTGTACGAGCGCTGGTGCGCTCTCTATGGGGGGGCGGCGTCGGCGCCGGCACCGGCACCGGCCCGCGACCCGGGTGAGAAAGCCCGGCGGTTCCTCGTCTTCAAGGAGAACGCGAGACGTGCTGTCGACAGGTTCAAGAGCGGACGAGGCGGCGACATCCTGGGCCTCAACGGTTTCGGCGACCTCACCTACGACGAGATACGCCTCGCCACCGCGTGTGTCTTGGGCCCAATCCCGTGGCACCTGGTCGACAACAAAAGCGCCATCGCCACGCACGCGGGCGACCTCCCCCTCCTGCTGCAGGTGGACCATCGCCGATCTAGAATACTTCCATCACGCCCCCCGTGCATGACAAAGGTGAAGAACCAGATGGTTAATTACCAAGGGAACGGGGTCAAGTGCGGGAGTTGTTGGACCTTCGCAGTGGCCGCGGCAGTGGAGTGCGCCAATTGCATCCACACGGATATGCCAGGGGCCCCGGAATCGTTGTCTGCCCAGATGTTGGTTGACTGCGATACGAGGAGCCAAGGCTGCACAGGTGGCTTCATTGACAGCGGCTTGAAATTCATCTACAATGACCACGGCCTGGTTGAGGACCGTGAGTATCCATACTTGGGTATTCAGGAATCGTGCCGTCCGATTTTACCGATGACCCCCACGGTCCTCATCGACGGCGTTAGGTATGTGCCGGCAAACAATGAGGAGGAACTGATGAGGGCGGTGGCGAGCCAACCGGTGGCGGTGGTAATCTTCGTCGGGGAAGATTTCTCCAAATACACGGGCGGCATCTTCTCGGGGCCATGCGGCTCTCAGGCACACGCAGTGTTGGTGGTCGGTTACGGGTTCACCGACAACCAAACCCAAGATTTTTGGATAATCAAGAACTCATGGGGTGAGAATTGGGGTGAAGGCGGGTACATGCGCATGAAGCGCGGCGGCGGAGGACCCAAAGAGGGCCTCTGCCGCATCCTCGAGCATCCCGTATACCCCGTGAAGAAGGATAAACCTGTCGTTTGATTTGAAACAAATGTAATAAATGAAATGGAATGAAATTACAATTGAAATGAAAGACAGATTGATTTCCCATTCCCATTTTGTTTGTTCATCCAGTTTTGGTTGCTCTCCTCAGTCTCTTTTGGTCTATCTAATAGGAACATCCATATGCAAGCTCAGCAAAGTAATCTAATAGGAATATCCATATGCAACTTCAGCAAAGTAATTTAAGCGCAAATCAGACACAACCTAATTATACAGCATAGGCCGGCGATCAAAGTTGACATGTAAAAAAAATGAATATCATCACTATATTTGCCACGACGAACAAAACATAAACAGCTTACAGCGGAGCAAATAATGAATATCATCACTATATTTGCCACGATGAACAAAACATAAACAGCGGAGCGGCACAAAAATCAAGGGAAGCTGAGGGCCTGAGGCCCGGTAAGCATATATCTCTCTCTATATATATACAAAGCACTCTCCGTGCGACACGTGTCCAATTTCCTGAACCGTTGGATCAGAGGCTATGTTCATCAAGCCGACCACGCCGTCTCTGGCCTGCCCCATCGCTCCCTCTGCCCGCACCCGCAGGCCGCATCCTTCCCAAATTTTGTCAACCGATCAAGGATGGGCCTATCCTTTTCCTTTACGGATACATGCATGTTAGATTAGTCGGCTAAGTACGTATTGGTATTAAGGGGTTTACCTCTCAAACTATCTTGTATGTATTGGTATATACTAGTAAAAGTGTCCGTGCGTTGCAACGGGTGAAATAAAAATCTTAGCTTGAGAATGAGGGAGTGATCAATTTCATACTACATGATGATCAGAATTTGGCCATCCTTCTGATCATCGGTCCTCACAGAATCAGGGGAAAGACCCTTGTCCACCATGCCTGCAAAGATGAAAGGGTGTGTCGTTGCTTCTGGCATATTGTTTTCTTCCGTGGAGATGATCACATGAGCATACCGTTAGCTCCCATCAAGAATGTACCTCTGCATCATCGAGTTCAGCAGTCATGTTCAGCAATCAGGGAGGTGTGGATCTGGAATCATGGGAAACCATCTGATCATCTCTGCATAAGGCTGCAGGAGCTGGCAGCAAGGTGATACTCATAGCCAGATCAGATGACGAGATTGCAAGTTGGGGAACATCATCACCTGTCAGGTTCAAGACTCAAGAGATCCCAGGAAGAGTACTGGTACGAAGCCGTTTAGTATCGATTTCCGTCCCTATTTTCTGGTCAGTGACTTGCATAGTTGCATCACAGCGGCTGCTCACTTGTTATGTGTCCACACCTCTGCATTGCAGGAAGGAAAAACATGGTCGCATTCAAATGATTGTGCCTGCACTATAGGAAGGAAAATAGCAGCAAAAATAAATGGGGTTCCATTACCAGGAATTTTAGCATATCAGGTAGCATTGCAGACGCCAATAATCAGACAAGTGAACACACTAACTCAATTGCAAAGCAACAAAAAAAGCAGAGAGGAGACAGATAGGGGGGCTTTCGGATTCAAAAAAGGATGAGGAGGAGAAGAACTCTATGCGGCAGTTGATTGTTGATTCCCAGAAACTGAGATAAAAAGGCAACAAACAACACCGGAAAAAAAAAAGAGAAACCTTTGAGCTGGAAGCGGTGCCACGAATAGGGCAAACCAAATCGGAGCGGCGAGGAAGGGAATCAAGAAAGAACGCAGCTTTAGAAAAAAGGAAGCAGCGTGTCAACCATTCAACATTAGCTGGAGAATTCACAGTTCATTCCACCAAACCAGGACAATTAATGTAATATAAATATCCATTGGCCATAATTAGTTTAGTTGAAATTGAATTCCAAACAAACTGCAAATACAAGTGCAAGCAATAAGACTTAACTGCAACATATAAGATGGTTTATTTCACTTTTAGCAACCATCATGGTTTCATTAGAAAAATACATGAGCAAGCCAACAACCCAACAAGGCAGTAGCCTAATAAGGCTCAAGATGAAGGGAAGCTCGTACATAGGTTCCAATTCTCTTAATAGCATTTTCCATCTATCGTACGTATGATGGTTCTATGACAAACCAAAACAAGTACCATTGGATTTAATACAGAAAAAGGGTAAATGCAGCCATAGTACTTTTTTTTTTTTTGAGTTAACGGGCAGGAGCACTGCCATTTCATTTAAGCGGAAGAACGAAACTGTACAAAATATACAAGGAGAGAAGGGGGGGAGAGGGAAGAGCTCACCTAGGAAATTACAAAGAGAAGGTCGCCGCCTGCCGGCGAGACCATCCCTGATTAGGGCTACAACTTGCGAAACGGACAAAGCCTGATTATGGAAGATGCGCCTATTGCGCTCCTTCTAAATTTCCTAGATCACATGGATGATGACGCCATTGAGAGATCTCGCAGTAGTCTTTGGGATGCCATGCTGACTGAAGGTTCACCAATCGCAGAAGCCAATCGAGCCGGTAGAAGGGGGTTGGCGAGGCAGAAAGGTTTGCCAAATCGCGGAGGCAAAAGAACAAGAGCCGCAAAGGTGGTCGACCGTTTCTAGTGGGCCAAGGCAGAAGCAACAAGCCGTCTGGTGCGGCCACCCCTTCCTAGCAAGGAGGTCGGCGGTGTTGATGCGATGGTGACTCAGGGTCCAAGCGAAGAACTTGCATTTGTTTGGGGCGTGCGCCGACCAGATGGCGCTTGCCAGCGCGTGGTCAACACCACCCATCGATTGGAGATTGTAAGCCGACTTGGCAGAGTAGCGCCCGTCCGGGGAGTAGTGCCACTGAACAGTGTCCGGAGAGTCGGAAAGAGTGATTTGTCGAATTTTGCACCAAAGGAGAAGACACTCTCTGAAAAGAGTGTAGGAGGAGATGGGCCGCAATGTCGGATCCACTGGTTGTGTGGGAGGAGGAGGGCGACTGAGCTCTTACGACGCTTGGCTTGCTTGTAGAGGTTTGGAGCGAGGTCGGCCGGAGCGGAGTCAAGAAGCCAGCGATCACGCCAGAATGATGTATCTCGACCGTTGCCGACATTGACCGTGGTGGCCATCCGGAAGAGTGCTAGCTCGTTGTCAGTCATCTGAAGGTCGAGACCTACCCAAGGCTTCAAAGGATCATGGCGCGCAAGCCAAAGCCAACGAAGGCGAAGGGCGCGGTTAACGAGGTTGAGGTCCGGGATGCCAAGGCCACCTTGGGATTTTGGACGACAGACAGTCTGCCAGTTAACCAAGGCGTGCCCTGAGGAGGAGCCATCTTGACCCTTCCAAAGGAAGGAGCGACGGATTTTGTCAATCTCCTTAATGACCCACTTGGGAAGATGGAAGATCGTAGCAAAGTAAGTTGGCATGGCCGAGAGGACCGCCTTGACGAGCGTGAGGCGGCCTGCTTTGGAGAGCAGGCGATCTTTCCAGGATGGGAGGCGGGTCTGCACCTTCTGAATGATGGGCATGAAGTGGTTCTTCCCAAGACGTTTGAAGTGAAGGGGGAGGCCCAAATAGGTGCAGGGGAAGGAAGCCCGGATCCCCGGGAAGGGACCGAGGGCTTGGTCTAAGTCCCCATCATCACAGTGGAGGGGCATGACGGAGCATTTGTGGAGATTTATCCGGAAGCCGGAGACGTCGCCAAAGAAGTTGAGGAGGTTTATAGTGGCAAGGATCTCCTCATGGATGGGGCGGAGGAAGATAGCCGCGTCGTCAGCGTAGAGAGAAGTTCGCAGCTTCAGGGGCGAGTTGCCAACTTGACCAAGGATACCCGCCTCCGCAAGACCGACAAAAGCTGGAGGGTCAATGCCGTGATGAAGAGCATCGGGGAGAGGGGGCCCCCCTGCCGGACCTCGCGAGCATGGTGGAAGTAGGGACAGGGACGACCATTCAGGACGACTGAAGAGGAGGCGGTTCCGAACAAGAGGGCAACCCATTCCCGCCAACGGAGAAGCCTAACCAGCGCAGAAGCTCAAGAAGATAACCCCAATTAACGGAGTCAAAAGCCTTTGCGAAGTCAAGCTTGAGAAGAATGGCCGAGGTTCGTTGGACGTGGAGCTGGCGAAGGGTGTCTTGAACACAGCGAAAGTTATCTTGGATGCAACGGCCCTTGATGAAAGCACTCTGATTTGGGGAAACAAGGTCGTCAAGCCTAGGGGCAAGGCGGTTGGCAAGCAGCTTGGAGAAGATCTTGCTGAAGCTGTGGATAAGACTGATTGGGCGGAAATCCTGAAGCCCGCCACAATCTTCTTTCTTGCGCAGGAGGACGATGTTGGCCGTGTTGAGCAAGCCGAAATGTCGACCGTTGAGGGAAAAGAGTTGGTCGATAGCCCCGGTAACGTCGAGCTTAATGGTTTCCCAGCAGACTTTGTAGAAGGTGCTAGTGAAACCATCCGGACCGGAGGCCTTCCCTCCTGGAAGGGAGCAGATGGCCTCCAGAATCTCTGCTTCTGAGAACGGGGAGTCCAACTCAGTAAGCACGTGCTGGGGGATGCCGAGGCTGGACCAGTCGAAGGTGTGGTTTCTCGGCGCATTTTGGCCCAGGTGATGGGAGAAGAAGCGCAAACATTCAGCCTCTTTGTCTTCCTAGGATAGGGCGACACCCAGCGGGGTAGCTAGGGAGTGGATGTGGTTTTTGCGACGCCGACCACTAGCCCGAATGTGGAAAAACTTGGTGTTGGCGTCTCCGCTGGGTTAACCGATCCGCGATCCGCGCCGTTGTCGATATGGCACTTCTTGAGGGCCGTCAGGCCTAGAAAACGTTCCTTGAGCCTGAGGAGGAGGCAGCGCTCTAACTCTGAGAGGACTCGGTGCTCGTGAGCGAGGTCCAGGCAAGCGATGAGGACCTTAACGATGGCAAGTTGGAGGGCCGTGCAGCGGACTCTAGAACGGGCCCAATTGGAGAGGGCCTTGGCGGCTCGGGACAACTTTATGTGGAGACGTCGAAGTGGGGTGGTGGCGGCCACTTCCCGGCACCAGGAGGCTTGGACCACGTCCTGGAACCCTGGGAGGCCGACCCAGTAGTTCTCGAAGCGGAAAAGACGAGGGGCGACGGCGTCAGGCTCCTCCGCCAGGAGGAGGGGAGAGTGGTCAGACATGAGGGGAGGGAGGCCACGAAGAGTGACATTCCGAAGGAGAAGGTCCCAATCAGCGGAGCAGAAGAGGTGGTCGATGCGGCTGTGGGTGGGGTTGCTGCGCTGGTTACACCAAGTAAATTTTCGGCCTGTGAGGGGGAATTCCACGAGGGCGAGGGAGTTCAGGGTTCGGTTGAAGGCGCTGATGAGCGTGGGGTTGATGTTGCTATTGCTCTTGTCCCCAGGACGTCGGATCATATTAAAATCGCCCACTACCATCCAGGGAAGGTTGGGGTCAGCTGGCTCGTGATCCATAAGCTCGTTGAGGAAGGCAAACTTTTCCGGACGAGATTGAGGACCATAAACCACTGTGAGCCGCCAACGGAGGTTGTCCGTCCTAGAGACGATCGTGGCCTAAAGGCAGTGTTCAGAATTAGCTTGAGAGTTCAGGGTGTAGAAATCCTCATGCGCGAGAATGAGGATGCCCCCACGGGTGCCAACCGCATCAAGGGAGGCAAAGGAGTCAAGGCGGCGGCGAGCTGCCTGATCGAGGAGAAGGCGAGGAGGCTAGCTCCACCGTTTCTTGAACACGCACTGTGTTTGCTTGCGTGGAGTGGATGAGGTCACGAAGGACCGAAGCGACGGACGGCCAGCGTTTAGGCTACTTGGACGTTCAATTGAGGAGGCGGCGCTCTGTCATTTGGAGATCGTGGAAACACCGAGCTCACACCCATCAGCAGGCCGACGATCTTGGGGGGCGGCCAACCAATTGGGCTGAGCATCTAACACCAGGGGGGCGCCTGTGGTCGGCAAGCCACCGGTGTCAAGACGCAGGAGGACCAGCCACAGCAAGGGAGCCCAAGGCCTCATCAGAAGGCTGGGCTGGAGGCGTGCCCTCAACGACATCGGCGAACTGGACGCCGGCGAGATCGGCAGCGACCTTCGTCGCCTCCACCGGCAGCTCTTGATCGAAGAAGGCCTGGAGGGGATCCTCGTCGTCGTCATTGGGGCGCCCCTTGGGGGAGCTGGAGCCCGCCCCAAGCCAAGGCCGGAGCTTGCGCACGAGGAGCTTCCTGGCCTTGAGTTCACAAGGAAGCTTGCCATCACCATGGCTAGCGATCCGGCTGCTTCGGCGGGTCGGTGCAGGCCTTTTCCGAACGGTCTTGCTGGGGGATGAGGAGTCTGCAAGAGAGAGGGTGAAGACGGAACAACATGGCGTTGAAGGAGAGAGGCGACGACGCTATGAGGGGAGCCGGCGGTCTCCTGAGGTGGGGTTGGCGGGAGGTTGAGATCAACATTGAGGTTGACGAAGGGGGGTCTTCCATGCTCCGCGGGGAGAGGGGTGGCTAGGGAGGGCGCGCACTGGATCCGGCTGAGCGGCTCCAACGGCTCAGGAGGCTCGGTGATCGTGCCAAGAGGCTCGTCGCCCGCGTTAGTGGCAACCTCAGGGCGAGCGGGATTTGACACATCAGCGCCCAGGCCTGCAAGAAGGGCGAGGAGCGCCGCACGTCCAAGCACGTTCGCAGTAGCTACTTTGGCAGGAGTCGGTGGGCGCGGCGCTTTTGGCCACAACGGAGGGAGGTGGGGACGACCTTCTGATGGCACGGAGATCAGCAACGGCGAAGAAGAGGGTGCCGCCGAATAGTCAACAGGGGAGAGCGACCAAGATAAGGGATGGGGCCCCAGAATGGAACCAGATGCTTTGGCGCAAGAAGGCTCGACGAAGCGGCCGGGAGGGGAGGACAAGCTCCTTGCCGACGAATGAAGAATCTCAGATTCTTCCCGGTTGCGGATGGTGACAGGCGGAGGGGAGCGCAAACGGCGGCGGTTGCCGCTGGACAGGCCGCCACCACGGCGTCTGTGAGGGGAGGTCGTGCAACCACGCCCTGTGGTCGAGACGTTGCGAACGACGCTCCGAGCCGCCCGATGCCGAGTATCTCGTCATCGAGGGGCGGTGGAGGCCTCCGGGCGGTGGAGGAGGAGGTGGGGGTCGCCGTCCGGACGGCCGAGGTCCCAGGCCAGGTGGGATATCTTGGCCCGACCAAGAGAGCCTTCAGAGTAGTCCTCAATGGTGTCCAAATGGATGAACACCTTTGAGGTGGTCGCCGTCTTCATGTGATGCTCGGCAGCCACACCGCTGAGGGAGTCGACGACACTGAGGTAGTGGACACGGGTGATCTGGTCGGGGTTGGCGCACCACGCCCAGACGTTCAGGGAGTTGGTGACACCGCAAGCTGGGCTCAAGCAGTGCTCCTCAATGCCTTGTAGGGCACAGGTGGAGCCGATGACCGTGCGGGCCGCCTGTTCGTTCCATGCAAACAACGGAACATTCTCCAGACAGAGGCGAACACGGAAGCGCACGGGAGAGGGGTCCTCGCAAAGCCTCGGCTTCCAAGGCCGAAAGCTGAGGACAAGCACACCGTGGGTGAAGCGGCCTAGACGAACGGCGCACTCCCGCTGCTCGGGGGTGGGGAAGCGCACCATGAAAGGGTGCGGGGAGTGGCTGGCGACGATGAGCTCGTCGTGGTCGCGAGTGACACGACCCGCGAAGAAGGCGGCCAACCTAACGGCGTCGCGGCTACGCACCGGGTCAGCCTGGCCGCCGACATGGATGACGGCCACGCCCAACGGGCTTCAATTGCCGCCTCCGCTTCCCTCATGGCCTCCGAGCGAAGGAGGATGCTCGCGGTGCGGCGAGGTCGATTGGCGGGGTCGCCTAGAGTGAAACTTGGAAGGTGGAGCGGCGGTGAACGGGTGGTTGGAGGATAGGCCAACGGCGGCGGAATTGGGCAAGAGATGGCTTTATGGCCATTCCTACCGCAGACACGACATCGCAGCGGCTCCCGGCACGATGCCACGCGGTGAGAGGTCTCGAGGCAACGGAAGCAACGAGGGGGGCGGTTGGTGGCGGACTGAGGACGATGTGCCGGAGAGCGGCGCTTCTGATCATAAAGGCGGGGCTGCCGATTCTGAGGCGAAGATCTCCTCTGTCGCCTTGAGGTGACTGTCTGCCAAACGCCTCCTCCAATGCCAGCGTCAAGCTCCGAATCCACCGAAGCGGGGCAAGAAGGCGGTTGGTGGAGTGACGACGAGGGGGAGGCAAAACGGACCTTCTTCAGAGCACCACCTCCCCTGGCCACCACATCAGCCAGTTGCTGCTTTTGCTTGATGCAGAGCGCAGAAAGCCTAGTCGGAGGAGGCGGGAGTAGAACTGCCTGCACGAAGACCAAGCCACAGACGAAGAAGGTTTTTGCACGTAGGTCTGGCCGGTGCTGCCTATGGAACAGAGAGGCCGAGGGGGGCGGGGAGAGGGAACCGAGAGCACGAGGGCATGGCGGCGACCCGGCGGGCGGCACTGGGGCGGGCGGCGTTGGAGAGAAGGAGGCGGTGGCGGCGGCGCCAAAGACTATGGCGGCGGCCACGGCTGGAGAGGCCGGCCGCGCGGATCCGTCGGCGGGAGGGGACCAGAGGCGGTGGCGGCTCGTCGGAGACCAGAGGTGGCGGCGGCTCGTCGGAGAGAGGCGGCGCCAGCCGCAGCAATGCGATGGAGAGCGGTTGGAGAGGCGGGTCGGCGTGGATCCCAGGCGATGGTGGCGGCGGCGGCGTGTCGGAGAGGAGGAGGAGGCGGCGGGCGCTGGCGGAGGTGCTGGAGGAGCGGCGAAGGCGCCGGCGGCGGCTAGGGGGAAACCCTAGTCGCCCGCCCGGTCGCCTTCCTGACGCAGCTCTCCTGCCCTCCAAATTTAAATTTTTACCTTTAGCTTTTTTATTCACCGCATGCAGCCATAGTACTCATAGTAACTGCAGCTTGAACTATAGAAAATGCTAAAATGCTTTGAAGAAAGGGAGGCAGGAATTACTAATAGGACTATGGATGGGGGATGCAGCCGGCGATACGCAGAGAGAGAGAGAGAGAGCGAGAGAGAAAGAGAGGGAGAGAGAGAGATTGTTCTGATTCTTTTTGCTACTGCATACTATTTTTTTCAGCAACAATGTCCATGCTGATTTTCCCACCAAAGAAGGCACTCCTTTCAATTGCAAGAGGCTAAATTAGATTGTCATATCACCCCTAAAAATTATTGTTCTCTCCAAACTATAGTAATAAGCAATATCCATTAATTTATAAGCTTATTACATGCCATCTGGAAATCCCTAGAAACTCAATGACATATAGTCAATGGCCAAAGTACCTAAGGACAGCCACTACACCTATTGAAATTTCTGAAAACCCAAAACCACCCGGGACCATATTGGATTTGTAACGCAAAAAATTGTTACATACAGAGTACATCCTATAGCATATGACTCGTAGAGCATCACAAATTTATGGTGTTCGGTGCTCACAACTGATAAATTTAATCAACATTCAGAATGTTGGCTTTAGTGCATTTATGTGAACGTTGGCTTTAGTGCATTTAGTCACTGGCTTCCTTCTGCAGCACAATCCTAGGGACAACAGTCCGTATTCCTTGTGAGGTTCTGAAGCAGCGTTTCCAGGCTGGAATCTTCAGCAATGTAGGGTAGGCCATTGTTGGTACCATGCAAAAAGATGGCCCAAAGGGCTTCTTCTGCGGCACTGGGGCCACTCTTTGTCGTGAGGTTCCTTTCTATGTAGCTGGAATGTGCCTTTATGCAGAAGCTAAGAAGGTATACTTACTTTTAAAAAAATCAAATTGCAATTTTTTGTCCTTACTTTATTAGGTTTTCCAGCATCAAGCTTAACAAAATTTAGATGGTGTGTATAGCTGCCCGAAGCTGTTAATGATAGTTACATCAGTTCACTATTACGAGATGCTTAATGGTGTGCGTATTAGCTGTGCATTAGTTATAAATGGTAGTTACATTACGTGTACATTTGTGAAGCTGTTGCTTTTGGACTAAAATTTATAGGTATATCTAGTTTCTGTTGCAACCTCATTAGTACAGGACTGCACATCTTAAGCGTATGCCCTTGGTTTTGTAGGCGGCACAGCATGTATTGAAGAGACTTGGAACCATGGGAAACTGTGGCAGTTGGAGCATTGTCTGGAGGGCTTGCAGCAGTTGTCACCACCACTCCCTTCGACGTGATGAAGACTCGGATGATGACTGCCCCTCCAGGCACGCCGGTCTCCATGCAGCTGATAGTCTTCTCCATCCTTCGAAACGAGGGCCCTCTCGGGCTCTTCAAGGGCGCAGTCCCCCGCTTCTTCTGGATTGCTCCTCTGGGAGCAATGAACTTTGCAGGATACTAGGGCGGTGAGCGCGCCCGCGGCGTGCCGTAGGTGATGAGGCTGAGGGTAAAGAGCTCCTTTATATATAGCGAAGACCTTCCATTTTCTACGTGAAAGCGTAATCTGTTCCCCGAAAAACTGAGAGCTGGGACAAGAAAATAAAGTTGTCCTGGCTACACTTTTAGTTAGTTTTATTCCCTCATATGCAAGAAGGGCAGGCGGGGACTAAACAACGGATAGAGGCTTCGTACAATGGTGCTCTTTGAGGTAACCTATAAATGCCACATTCCTATAATTGCAATAATCTGTAAACATAGATTTCAGAAGCCGTACATAGTAAAAGCAACAGGACGCTATCGACGAAGTGCAAGCAATTTAACGATGATAAGGCTAATAAAACAATTAAAGAGGTTACACTTAGAACCCAGGACTCCATATAGTTGTACAAATAACAATAGACATAAACTTACTAATGCAAATAAAGGCCATCAATAGGGAAGCAACTAAGAATGAGCACTGCATTAATTCATCATATGCCCAAGAATACTGAAGACATCACAAAATCTAAACGGCAAATATCCAATTCTAGTTTTCTGAAGTATTGTTCATGACATAAAGGATCTTGATCTTCAAAGATCTAGCAAACCTTTTAGCAGATTTGCCTGCGATTCATATCTGAAACTAAGCTAAATCAGAGAAGCCTTTAGTAATGATAATCATTTTCATAAGAGTGTAATAGTGTACTGTATCATCTAAAATGTTAGTCACCATGCTAAAGAAAAACAAGAAAGTTCTTAATTTCAAAAAGATTAGATCTAAAACTGATATAGAATCATGTAACGTGATTTAAGTATTTTTCCTATAAAGGCTTTCCCTTCCTTGGCTAGGTAATTGGGGATTTTGCTATCCTGACGCCTTCTTTAATAAGCACACTTAAGCATATATATATATAGAGGAATGCTAGCGTGCACCCCAGAGCACGGATCTCTCCGTGCTCCCAACTAGTTTTCGAAATCCGAGATGTCTAACAACTGATCCGAACCGTTGATCTTGTTAGTCTCAACGAAATGTAACCGATAACCAAGTTTAGTATTTTTTGAATTTATTTACTATTTATTTTCTATTTTCAAAAATCAGCCTTCCAATTAGTCGTAGTGCGTCCAAAAAGCTGTTTTTAAAAATAGGAAACAAATAGTAAATAAATTCAAAAAATACTAAACTTGGTTACCGGGTACATTTCAGAGACTAACAAGATCAACGGTCGGATCATTGTTAGATATCTCGATTTCAAAACGAGTTGAGAGCACGAGAGATCCGTGCTCTGCTTCCTCTATATATATATAGAGAGAGAGAGAGAGGTGGGCTACGGTCAGTTGGGCCTCCGTCAGTTGCGGCCGTCAGTTGGACGTGTTCTACAAAATCTATGGTGAAATTCTTCGATCCAAATCATACATTTTGTTCATCTCGATAAACTCTCCTAGTGTACAAAATTTTACAATTTTTTGATTTTTTTTGCTATTTGTTTTGCATTTTCAAATCAGCCATTGATTTGAAAATGCTAAACAAATAGCAAACAAAATCAAAAATTGTAAAATTTGGTACACTAAGAGAGTTTATAGAGATGAACAAAATGTACGATTCTCGATCAAGAATTTCAACACGATTTTGTAGAAAATGCCCAATCGACGGCAGAATCGACGGATCGCTAACCCATCAGCATAACTATATATATATATATATATATATATATATATATATATATATATATATATATATAAAACCGGAAATTACACAAATAGGATGTAAGTGGAACAATTAACACCATATTAGCAACCAATAGTTTTATTCATTAAGCATCTATCAGATAAGAAAAATCAAATTTCATCCAAATTACAGTCTTTGGTATTTACGGTGAACCTATTAAGAACATAAAACAAATCGATTCAATGGAGACAACAAATACACTTAGAAATCGCATCCATCTCTTATACAACGCGCTAGTATACTTTTATACCTAATTAAATTGAAGCAGGCTATGTTAGTAGGTAAATAAAAAATGCTTCCATTATTCTTGCTAATCATTGTAAAAGATAAAACAAAATCAGGTTTCACTTGAAATGCAATGTTAGGTATTTATTGTGAACCTCCTGAGAACATAAAACAAGTTCATTCAATGAAAGCAACATAGTTTGTAAACTAATTTTACATGGAATCGGCAATAGGGGAAAAAATAATCCCTCCAATATTTTATCCAGTAGCAGTAAACTGTATATGCTGTACATTTCACGTATGCTCTATGGACAATAATCGCTAAATAGAATTACAGCTAAGTAGTAGGCCAAGAACATCTGCCTAGCTGCACATTTTTCAAGGAGACTTATACAACTTTCAACTTTGATTAATCGACGGCATAAATAATAGTGCCAAAAAACCAGAGCATCCAAAATAACAAAGAAAACAAAATTTTGGCTTACCTTGCAGTGTGACCAACTTGTAACACAATTTCAGATAAAGAATCGAGATAACCAAAGATCAACATCACCACAATCAATAAAGATCCATACGTCATGTCATTCCTGTTCTGAAAAAATTGCATGCAAGAAAATTAACATAAAAATAGTTACGAAGAAGCTTGCTACGTACATAGAATAATATACTTTGGAATTTATCAGCATTTCAATCAATGTGACCAACAGCACTAAAATAGAAATATATGTGAACTATAAAAATGAGACACATAAAAAACAATGTGGCACTTAAAAAATGGAACAGGTGAAGGCAGGAATGCTTTTGCACCCTCATCTTTGCAGCTGTGCTCGACGAACTTCCCTGTAAAATTATAGCGCTTAACTATTAGTGGGCTTTTCTCAAAGAACAAATGCTACGTGAAAGAAAAAAAGCAGGACAGGCAACATACCTGCAATAACCTTTTTTGCTGTGGTCCAACCGGCTTGCCGAAGTCTCTTTTAGCATTAAACTGCTCTTATCCCTGTAAACCAGCACAAAAGTATATGAATTACGCGAGGTAACCAGAGAGTTGCGACTTATCCCTGTAAACGTTGAATGCTCATAGCAATATTGATAAAAGGGGATGGAGCATTAAATGAAAAAGTAATATACTAAAGTCCTGTTAAGCTAGACTTAAGTTAGAATGGCACTAATTGTAGTCATGTCTGATGCTTTAGCAGAATTCTTTGGGCATGCACTTCATAAAATCCTACCTAATTGTGCGCGCTTACGTGCGTTGAGCTAGTTCCATGTTTTGTTAGCAGGGCTGTTCCAATTTGCAAATACAAAGAAAGGCGGACGAATCAGTAAGAAATAGACATCGAGAAAAACCCAAGAAAGATACACAAACTAAGGTCATCTCCAGTAGCTGTCTCAAATGAGCAGTGTTGGGCTGCTCATTTGGTCCTCCTGCTGGAAATGGCTCAAGCATCAATAATGCAAAGGTTAACAACAAAGGAATGGTACACACCAAGACAGCTACAGCTACAATCCTCAAGTATGAAATGTATACAACGATAGTAGGATATACAGATTTACGGAAGGGTTATATGCACAACCAGAGAACACTAAACAAACGGCAGCACTTTTTCATATAATACTATATTAGCACTAATACAGAACGTTAAAGAAAAGGTGATACTTCAGAATACACTATATTAGTAAAAATTTAAGGATCATCATCGGTATCTTTTCAATCAGAATTTTCAGACCATGCCCTCAAATGACTCGGTACCCAACATATAACCAATCTTGCTCCATTGCAAAGACCAAGAGATTGATGTATTTTTCGCAAAATCATAACTGATGTACCTATTTTCAGAGCGAGTTTATGTGCCTGGAAGTTGTTATATCAATGGTATTGAGAAATTCCAGGGTAAAGCAGGTCAACATCTGCAAAACGATCTCCAGGAGAAATTCCAGGGTAAGGCAGGCGGCAGACACCGGAAGCAGTACCAAGGGAGAAGGGGACGCGGCGCCGGTCGGAGCAGGGGGGTCGGCGGTTAGGGTTACGGAGAGGAAAGGCGGCGCCAGCAGAGAGCCCAAGCCTGTAGCCACAGCCGGTGCCGGCGAGGGCAGAGCAAGAGAAGACGGCACCGGAAGGAAGAACGAAGAACACGAATAGGGAAAACGGGATACCTTCCACGGGTTGCCGATAGAGACGGAGAAGCGGTGCGACCAGAGCGCCATGGAGGCCTCTCCGGCGATTTCCACGGCGGCGTCCAGGTCCATGCGGCGGCGCGCGGTGTGGGCGATAATGGACTCGGCGTGGTGTGCGAGGCCGACGCCATCGACGCGCACGAGGAGGCGGAGCAGGCGGCGCGGTGGGTAGCTGGAGCCTGGAGCTAGGGTTTGGGTGATTGGGTTTGGGCATTTGGGCCTTGTTCTTTTCAGCGTATCGTTGCGTTTGCGTATTACTGTAGCAAATTTGAGAACCCTTAAAATAAGGTCTAAAGATTATTAAAAAATAATTAAAAAATAGTTTTAGAATCTTTGAAACGACTACTGTAAGTCATGAAAAAATCATCGCAAAATATGACAACATATAGGCTATATAAAAATAACAAAATTTGCTACAGTAATACGCAACGGTACGATACGTTGAAAAGAACAAGGCCTTGGGCTGCAAAAGGATTGCACCATTGCGGGTTGAGCCTATAGGAATCGCGGGGCTGGACGCCGGGATGAAACGAAGGGTAGATCAGACGGTCGAAAAAAATGGCGCAGTAGAACGGAGGATGGGATTCGAACCGCGGGCTGCGAACTGAAAGCCGACGGCTGTGACCATGTGAGCAAACAGCTCGCCTTGTTCGTTTTTTTTTTGGAAAAAATCCTTTTATATATATGGTAAGGATGAACGGCCGGATCTCGCCATCGCTGGCAATCGGACGGCCGGGACGGTGGGCACCGTAAAGGGGAGCCACGTGTCGCGCGGGGAGGGACTGGCATGAGGTTCCCAACTTTCCATTGGTGATTTACATGAACATGTGCTGCTTTACATTAAGTTTGAAAGGAGGACACGAGCTCCTGACCTTTGTAACCATGAATGTTGGATGAAGTTTCTGAAAGGGATACCTATTTGTAGAGTTGGGAGTTAATACTACTTTATACTTCTTTGAAAATAGGTCGAGATTATACCCAAATTGCAAATAAACAAGACAGACAGATGGTCATAGATGACTATAAAGAGCAGCACCGGTTTTCTCAGGAAAAAATTGCTATTTTTTTTTAAAAAATAAACACCAATATTATCATAATTAAAACAACAGCTAAACAAAATGATCATACAATTATATAATGGGCAGCAACCAATTAAACCTAGATCTAAACAATTTCAAAACAAGGTGCGAGAACATGGTAGATCCAATTTTTAATTTGGCATCACAAAATAACCAACTCTCTAGCAGATATGTCCACCTCAAAGCGAAACAAAAAAAAAAAACTGTAATTTAGTACATGCTAGCATGGACATTGCATCAATCAACCTGACACCGTCCAACAGGTAGAGCCTTGTCGCCGGTTACCAACAGTTTAAATAATTTTGATGCATTTTAAACACTTCCAAACGATCACATAAATAATTCTATCAAGCATGAATCCAAAAAAAAAAATCCTTGACAGTACAGTGTCTAAAAGCCCATCGATATATATCTTGCCATTTATTTACACAAGAAGCATATGACCTGAGCAATACCAATATGTATACATGCCTTCTTTTGCTTTGAACAGTGGTGCAAACATCTTTCTATTATTCAACAATTTGGTAACTCAGCTTTCAATCCGTCATCCATAAAAATCTCCATAAATATGATGGAAGCAACAAGAAAATTCAGGCTAGCCTTTAAGTAAACTACTAATTTCAGAAAAGAGTAAGGTCTACATACTTGTTTAAGTGCAGATCCGAATTTATGCATATTTGGATTGCACTAAAATTTAAAAGGTGAACATAATTAGAATAAAACCTAAAATATCATTAAGAGGATGAGTATTAGTATATGAGAAAATACTAAAACATCAAAGCAACTTTTATGACCAATAACTGTCACAGGGCAACAAAATGAAGCTGTAGGCTCGATGATATCTTACCAAAAGATGGTAACACACTATATATCTTATACCACAGTCTACCTACTATTAGATAGAAAGCAGAAGACAATGAGGGAACCACATACCACATATACGCTGAGGTGAAGTCAAGGATAACCAATTTTTAGTTTGCTCAATGTCAGTTACCTCTTCCTCACCCTCCTGAAAATAAGGAATCAACATAGCTAGACAGTCCGGAATAGCCTAGGGAGAGTGCAATGAGAGAATATTTTAAAAGTACAAGAGTAATGAAATTTGCAAAATAGTTTCTTTCTACCACTTGATGAAGTTCCATTAATTCCTGAAGACAATTGGTCAGCAATACTTTCTTTATGCATGCTTTCTCTGCAAGAATAAATAGTTATGACTGTCACGGCGGCTCCTCCTAAAGGCCGCTCTGGGCTGGTGTATGGACGGCGGGCTAAGCCCACATCCGTGCCAGATTTATCCCTGATTGGCACGGATGCGGCTAATTAAGCGAGCCGAGTCCCTTCTATTCTATATTCTAGTTAATTTCCATATGTGGCTTTCCAAAATTAGTATTTCCTTATAAAGCCTTTAGCCCGGCTATAAATAGGTTGTGATTTGAGGAATAGAACTATCAAATTACCAGAGTATATCTCTTCTTTTGCCTCTGCCGTGCAGCAACTCAGGGATCTGGAGAGCTAAGGGCCTCCTGGTTCCCGATTGCTCCAGCAGTTGGCAATTTCTATTACCCAGCCATGACAATTTGGTATCAGAGCCACCGATTCTTGGCATCATCATGTCGCAGGAGGGCCAGGAGACCCAGGCAGCGGCGGCTTTGCTGAAGATCGAGTCCTTCCTCGATGAGATCAAGCCGTGCTTGGAGAAGATCACCAAGATCGAGTCGCTGGTTGAGGATCTCTCACAGCAGCAAAAGCCCTCAATTATATGCTTCCATTTCCTGCAAGTAGAATTATGATATGTAAGGTAATTCTACGGAAGTAAATCTCATTACATATTGGGATGACCTTACATGAAGTTGAAGGAAACCATCATAATGCTTATCGAGTTCACCCATATCAATTCTTCCTCGAGTAAGAATTATCAAAATGGTATGCACACATAAAAACAACTCATGGTGCATTCTTTCCATTTTCAATTATCAAACATGACTCTCTGTAGTAACATGAAAATGGAAAAAGAGTTCCAGCAAGTGTCCATGGTGTATGCTTTTCATTTTCTCTAGCAGGGCAACATGTTTTAGCATGCAGTCATCTTTGTTTTTTCACCCTTGTTGTTTTCACCTATATGATCCAAAGGCAATAAATAAACCAAAAAGGAATGCTTATCAGAAAAGCACAACAACTAATGCCAAGAATAAAATCAACAAACTTTACATCCCCTTTGCATTTTCTAGAAAAATAGAGAAGGACAAATACCCTGTATCAATGTCTAAAATTTGGCTACAACATGCATAAGAGAAAAAAATAGTACCCGGTAAGATTGAATATCTCAATCCATATTGTAGCTTTGACATCTCATTGCCATATTAGATGGCATTAGACTTGTCAGTTGTCAGGTTTAAAAAAACCGAAAAATACATGATATTCCAATAGCACAAAAATAGTAGGCTAAATTGAGATAATCTATAATGAGCATGGGCGAGATGACAATAAAATGATGTGGTGCTACCTGGTATTTTATATATATGAATCACAACATCGATATGGCATCTCAGATCCATGAATTCAGACCTTTACCTGGTATTTTATATATATGAATCACAACATCGATTTGGCATCTCAGATCCATGAATTCAGACCTTTCTACAAGGCAAAACGACTACGAAGATTACTAACAACTTCCCCTTAAAACTTGTACAACAAATATATATATATAGAACTACAATCCAAAAAAAAAGAGGCCTGCCATACCAAATAGGTAGCTCAAATTGGTCTGGCAGGTTGCAACCATAAATCTTAGGTTAGTGCGCTAATCACGGCAAGCACTAGGCCCGCGCAAATGCTGCAGCAGCGTGCATGTCGCGCCCTGCACAAAACCGATGGCCGGATGCATGTGTCTGTGGGCCCATTGTGACATGCACACAATCCGATCCAATCTAAAATTTGGTGAAAAAACATAAACACAAACCGGTAAAAAAATATGTACATCGTACTGTTGAAACATACAATATATACCACTGAAACATGTCGAAACATGGATCGAGACCTGATAAACATGTGAAAACATGGCTAGCTGTCAAAAATTTCATGTTCTCGCATGTTATCGCATGTTTCAGGTTGTTTCAAAACAATTTCGTCGTAACACACAAGTACAAAAATGTTTCGTGCAAATAAGGCCTTGTACATTTCAGCTTAGTGTAGCGTAGCGTAGCGTTTCTGCAAAATTTATCTTTTTTATATAGCCTATTTGGCTTAGTAATTTGTAATGATTTTTGTCGGGTTTTTAGTACGGGTAGATATGCTGTGCAATCAGCTGTTCCGTGCAATCGCCGTGCAATCGAACTACCAAAAGTTGCAAAAAATTCTGAAAAAATTTGTACATGTACTCTTCAACTTACTCTATCTCTAGTTAAAATTTCAAGTTCAAATTCATCCTATATTGAACGTTACAAAAAAGAGAAAATTCTATCAATTTTGAACTTATCAAAAGCTGCCTGTTTTTCTCTTTTTATAACTCTGACTATAGGATGAATTTGAACTTAAAATTTTAACCAAAGATAGAGTAAGTTAAAGAGTACATGTACAAATTTTTTCAGAATTTTTGCAACTTTTGGTAGTTCGATTGCACGGCGATTGCATCGAATGTATTGATTGACAAAGATATCTACCCTTTTAGTACTCCTTTTAAAGATCCTAAAAATATTTTTAAATTATTTTTTTATAATATTTAAACATCTCTTTAAATACTTTCAAATTTTGCTGAAACGCTACGCTACATTAAGCTGAAATGTACAAGGCCTAAATGTGTGTTTTAGCAAAAAAATCGACACGTTTCATTGTAAATGGATATATATTCACTTCACCGAAAAACTGCGAGTTAGTTATGGTGGGACCTACATCTGCGTGCATGCGGCGATGAAAAAAAAATCGCATACATGCCGCGCCGCGCAGCGGATAAAATACGAGAGGCAGGCCATTCGCGTGCGCGTGCGGGGGCGGAGTGTCCGATCAGGGATTACAAAACCGCCGGTCTTCTCCGAACCGCGAGTGGCGCGGAGCCGGTTAACCGCGGTTAACCGCCGATTAACCACGGTTTTGCCCGATTTTTGTCTCAAAATACAGAACCGCTGTTCGACAAATTTTGTTGCGGCTAGCAGCGGTTTTAGACGGTTAACCGCGGTTTTGAAACAGCTAGCCGCGGTTTTGGCAATGAAAATTGCTGGACAAAGGGAAAAATGAGGAAAAAATAAAATTAATAGAGACATACATGATATATGGTATGCTATATTATTTAAGAGATATACATGATATATAGGAGCATAATCAAGACGAATAATCATATTTCTAAATTCCTAATTGATGTTATAGATCCTTCGTACATGAAATATTGGAGAAATCAGGTTTCTAGTCACAAGAAATGGGGAAGTGTACAATCTAGAAAATCCTCTTAGGCCCCAAGTTCATTGATTGGTCTACGACAAATTAAAAAAATAATCGATGCATATTCAATCTGAATGAACCTCAACAGATGGACTGATGGCGACACTTCTACAGAGAATCGACATATAAAATTGTTCAACATATAAAATTGTTACAAAATAACGATTGCAAGTGTTACAGAGAGATTCGACAATGTTCATGTTCATCATTACAAAAATGACAGAAGCCCTTAGCAATAGATATTTCAGATAGAAGCCATACATATCTCATCATTTTATGTTCATGGTAGCAATGTAGCAATATCATAGAAGCCATACAGAAGCCCTTAGTAGTAATATGCAATCTGCAAATGCAATGAGCAATAAAGTAAATAAAGAGCGGAAGATGTGAATTGTCAAATGGTAAGTGCACACATTACCTTTATTTCGAGTGTCGAGTCTACTACTGGTGATATGGCTGGGACTGGGAGTATTGATCTTCATTTGAAATAATTATTACCCCTTGAGTTGCCCTTAAAATGGCCTTGAACTCATCCCAACTCTGTCCTGTCGTCCAGTTGTTTGCCTGCCAGCGTGCATATATGATGTTATATTGGTCAGGCTCTTGACTTTCATACAAATATCTTACTGGCTGCGGTGCTGCAGGGGGTAAGCTGCCACTCCTGAGGGGTATCCTGTGGGAGGGTATCCATATACTTCTTGGGGGTAAGGCGCGGGGTAGTAAGCTCCTGGGGGTGGGGGGTAGTAAGCTCCTGGGGAGGGATAGTAAGCTCCATATTGCCACTGTGGCTGAGTGACGTCACTGCTTGAACTAGAGTTGTACTCATGTGGGGCATGACCATGCATTCTTCCCCTGCCCCTATCGATGCTAGACCGAGGAGGCGCCCTATCGATGCTAGACTGAGGAGGAGCCCTATCGACGCTAGACCGACGAGGCATTCTCTGCGAGCTTGCTTCATGTGATGAATGACCACCCTGAGTAAACTGAGCAGGTGAGGCAGCAACAGGCTGGGAATGACCACCGCCAACATCAGCACCATGACCACCATCGTCGTCGTCGTCATCATCAGAGGCTGACGAACTCAAGTTAGATTCTTGATATGGAGGGCTCCGCGGGGCAAGTTCTTCAGAGGATTCATCACTGTCCATCTCCTCTTCTTCCCCCAGCATTTGTTTCATTGGGTCACGCTCTTTGGGTGGATTTTTCTGCTTCCTCTTACCCACATGTGTTTCTCCAACATGTTTAGATGCCCACCCCGCAATTGTTGACACTCCTGTCTTCTTTCTCATATCACCAATGTCCGTAAGATCAGTGACGGCACGATTAGGGCCTGGGGCCTCAGCATCACTTAAGTCCTCGTCTAATTCCGGATCAGTATTTGACCTGTAAGTGTATAAAGAGCAAACACCGATGAGTACTTAAGGATACTTATCTTCGTAAAAAAATAATAGTTACATTCTTACCGTCCGCTTCGCATCCACTCAACGATTGGGTTCGTGTCATCTGTGAGTGAAAGCTCCGTGAATAGAGAGAGTGGATCCATGTCTTGTGATTCGCTTTGTATTCCTTGTCTTTCTAATCTTAGGCGGAGGTTGTAGTGGGCGTACACCAAGTCGTGGAGTTTTGATAGGACAACTTTGTTGCGTATCTTAGAGTGGATGAAAGCAAAGGTACTCCAATTGCGCTCGCATCCACTAGATGAGCAAACACTGTGACACTATACGCTTTGCAAGTTTACAGAAATTTGGTGTATCTGTGCCCATCATGTTCCACCACATCGCGCCATGAGAAACATCATTGCATACGATACAAGATCATTCCACTTATGCGATATCATTGTATTTGCATATCAAATTTTTATTACCTTTATTTTGATCATTGGAAAGAGCCATCCTTCCGGCAACCTCTCTGCGAAAAGAGCCGTCGTAACCTCCGATCCTCCATCTCATTAAGTCTTTGCGGCCATGTATTTTCATCAACAATTCTTTCAAAAGTTTTTCGGACATAGGGCAACATATTTATGTTCCATCCATCAGTATAGTTCACCTTCGGGTTAAGAATACGAGCTGCAGTAAATGAGGTCACAATGTAATTTAGAATTTTACACCAAATAAAATATTATATACTCATATTTATATATACCTGTTTCAATAAGCGTGCCTTCACTAAGGGTCTTAAATCTCTTATCGATGACATGTATGACTCTCGTGTAATCTTCTTGACACAAGTTTTTCTTGAGATTTTAGAGCATGCCACTATATTTGATTATGACATCGCAGATGTTAGGGTTCTTATCTTGGTCTGCGAACCGAAGAAAGCTATAGATTGGAGCAACCATATGTATTGTCTTGTTCATTGCATCCCACCATTGTAGGTTACTCAAGCATCCATGGCAGTACTTTCCTTGTTCGGATTTAGCATACAGGCTTGATAGAAATTCATCAGAAGCCATCCATTTCATGAATTCTCCTCTGCGCTTGGCAAAGCTCTGAAGAAACATGTAGTTTGTACCAAAACGAGTTGCACACCACTTATCCAACTCACCGCCGATGTGTTTCTTCATCATTGCATGCAATTTGTTCGAGTTATATAGCCATCTGCACACTCTCCTTGCACTCTCAATGATAGCATGGTGGTCTGGGAACTCCCCTATGTCCTTCAGCAACAAATTTATGGTGTGAGCCATACAGGGTTGGCACATTATGTTGGGGAACTGCTGACAGATCAATTTCACGGCCTTCTTGTAGTTCGAACCATTATCAGTGATGATTTGGACGACATTTTCAGGCCCAACTGAATTGATCACTGACTTAAATTCCTGCATGACAAGTTGATGTATACCCGCATTAATTTTTATCACACGACATAATAGGACTATAGGAGTAGGACAATAGGTGTATCAGTCTATGTATGCCTGCATTAATTTATTTGCATCTTGAGTTTGCCCAGTCATATCGACAGACTTGTAAAAAAACATGCGTCCATTGCAATATAGCATGAAGTTCATGATGGCCATGCCTGTTGGTCCCGTCCAAGAATCAGACATTATGGATAGACCGAAATCATGCCAATCCCGTCTCCATTGCATCATCTCACGGTCTATGTCGCGCTTGTTTTCCTCCAAATACCTTCCATCGATCTCACGTCCTTTTGGTGAACTTACACCTTCACCTGCACGATAATTGTTATTCATGAAAAAATAGTAACTATTAAGTAGTGATGTAAATATGTAATCATGTATGCATATTCACTAACCGAGCCTTTGCGTCTCCTTAATAGCTGCAATAAAATAAGGGTTATCCGCTTTTCTTCCCGGAATGCCAGCTGCATGAAACCACGATGACCATTTTTTTTCAAGTTTCTCCCTAAGTGTTTTGTTTGCCTTTGTCCAAACACCCTCATCAATCCGTGGTTGCACGGTTTTGCGCGTGTCCGGCTGCGACCTTGAGCCTGATCGGCTCAACATTTTTTTTAACAAATTTTCTTTCCCACCCCTAGACCCACTACCACTGCCACTGCCACCACCATGCTCATAATAATCACCAGCTCGTGCCCTGAATTCTGCATGTGCCTGTGATGCAGCCATGGCATGCCGCATCTGCTCTTCTTCGTCAGCACCCCCAATCATCTCATCCCTCCAGTCCCCCCACTCACCTAAGCCTTCTGCGGCCCTTTGCCTTCTAAATTCCTCTTTTATTTTATCTTCCTTTGCCTTTCTGAACCTATCAAGCTCCCTCTGAAAGTATGCCTTCACATCGGGCGGGACTGCTTTACAAGCCGCCACACCTTTTCCATGTCGGCACGCCAAGTGATACTTAAATCTTGCCGCACCACCTCCATTTTTCTCTGTTCTACAGTACTTGCACCTAAATCCATTGCCTAGCTTATCGCCATGCTCCCAAACACTGTCGTGGTCTCGCTCTGCCATTCCCTAATACCTGCAAAAATAAATTATTGCATAATAACAAATTTACAAATTACAAGTCTACTAGAGTACTAGACTACAAGTCTAAAACTAACTAACCTAACTACTGAGTACTAACCTTATTAACTAACTAGCAATTAAGTATTAACTAACTAACCTAACAAGTAACAAACTAACAATTGACCTTATTAACTAACGGGGTAAAGTTAAGTACCTATTACCGAAGTACCTAACTAACATAAGTACCTAACTACTAAGTACTACGTAAACTGCTGAAGTACTGAGTACTGACCTTATTAACAAATTAATCTAACTTCTAAGTTCTAACATGCTAACCTAACGTCCTAACCTAACCACTTATTAACTAATTAATCTAACATTCTAACATGAAATGCTAACCTAACCTAATTACCTAACCAAACTACTAATTAAGGAGTAAGGTTAAGTACCAATTATTCTACTAAGTAATAGCCTAAGCACCCTGTTGGTGATTAGTAAACGGCCTATCTCAAAGCTGGCCTTGGGCCGATTCTGTACCGGCCCACCACACGAACAGAAGACCAAGCAGGCTATTCCTGGCCGTACTAAAGAAGCCGCCTAGCTCGCTCGTGGCTGCCCCGGGCTTGACTAGGTCAAACCGTGCGGCACCATGTCCCTCCCGGGCTATCCCTTAGCCCGAGAGAAGATCCCTCGAGTGATCCGCTCACCCGTGGGCAGGTGGCGACAACTGTCATGGCCCACCGTACTTTCTCCGGCCTTGACCGGAACGAACTGTGTCTCCCAGGGGAGTACATGTGGACGACTCATCCGGCCGTTTGCCTTCTTTGGCAGGCAGCGGATGGTTGTTACGCTACGCGACGCCCCCAACGGGTGGCGCGAGACTGGCTCAATCCGTTCAAGGCCATTTCGAGGATAAAGGGAAAGTGCTTTCTCCCTAAAGAGGCTTCCTCCCTGAATAGGCGCCTCGAGACAAACACGTGTCGATACTAACTCGACCGGTTTCTCCTGCAGCTCGGGACGAGCATGAACCGGAGCACGAGACAAGAACTCGCCACTAAAGCAAAGACCGGCGTGGGGCCCACGGTATCGGCTCGGGCACCCTTGCCGCCTATAAAGGAGGATTCCTGGACAATCGAAGGGGCTGGCTCCTCTCCTTCCGTCTTCCCCTATCCGATTCCATCTGACTCGAGCCCAAGCAATACCCGCATCCGAAGCTTCCTTAGCGAGTAGTCTTAGTTCTCAGCCACCTTCATTGTAAGCTCGAGATCGGTGCCTTCAAGCCCGGTCTCAGCACCCTTGTACTATTTCCACCATATAATCAACTAAAATTTGAGTAGAGCTATTACGGCGGTGGGGGGCTCGAACCAGGTAAATCGACCTCGTCTTCGTGGTTCGTATTTCCTCTCTTTCTTTCTTACCTTATCTTGAGGACACATGCACTGGATCATCAAGTCGCACCGGCCCTTGTCCGGAAGGCGTGTGACCCTAGCCCTCCGCAGGCTTGGCCGCCACCCGGGTTGCTGAGAAGGGTCGTCGTTGGGCCACACTCCAACTATAAATTCGTCTGCCGGTCCATGGACCACTGCTCTTCAGGAGCGTGATTCCCAGACACCGACAGCCGGCGCCCACCATGGGGCCCATAACTAGCCCTCAGCACTCCGTTCCCTCGGGTACGTCTGAGATTCCGAGCAACGACGAGGCTCTGGACCTCGAGTTCGATCAGTGCGACGATCTGGTCCCGTCGTACGACGGCTGGCGGGAGGAGTACCTCGCCGAAGCCGGGGCCGATGAGATGGAGGTCGATGCCTCTCTCGCCCCAGGGGTAGAGTTTCGCCCCGAAGAATCGCTCCCTGAGCTGGACGCCTCCGTCACCCATGTCAGCGAGACTCCCATGGAGTTCGAGCTACTAGGTGACTCCGCCACTTCCGCTGGCAACACCGGGACGTTTCCCCCGGCCTCACGCACGTCCCGCTGCGTCTTCGCAGCCGCGATCGACGCGGACGCAGGAGATGGGGAGGCCCAGGAGCATCTGCGTCGTCGCGCTGCGGCCCGGGTGTTCTTCAACGATGCTGTCCGTCGCGTCATGGACGGGATCTGCGAGGAGGACCGTCGTCTGTGCACCCCGCAGGGTCTCCAGCCGGTCAACTCCCTCGTGGAGACCATGATGAACCCACTCCTGCGCAGCCAACAGAGGGCGCGCCATCACCACGGTCATCCGTGACACGGAGAAGGATCCCGCGCTTCACTATGGCGGATCGTGTCCGCCATCGCCCGAAGGTGTAAGCGTCATCACTGCGGCATTGACCAAAGACGGCAGCAGACCTCGGCGATCGCCGGACGTTTCAGCGTGGAGCGAGTCCGACCACCGCGGCGTTCGAAACCGTTCTGGTCAGGATGGCGCTCAGGAGCATTCCCGCCGTCGCCGCAGTCGATAGCGCCAGACCCAGACGGCTTCCTCTGAAGGAGGATCGTCACGTGCCCCGGGCGGGGTATTCTCCCGCCTGGGCCCGCTTCAGGACGCCTCTGCCTCGAAGGCTGCGCCGGGATGCCCCGCATTCTCCCGCGCTCTCCGTGAAGCGCCGTGGCCGCCGAGGTTCAAGCCCGGGCCGATCGAGAAGTTCGACGGGAGCAAGAACCCCGAGGAGTTCCTCTCCATCTACACCACCGCCGTCCGAGCCATGGGGGGAGATGAGGCCGTCATGGTCAACTACTTCCCCACAGTGCTCGAGGGCATGGCCCGGACCTGGCTGTTCAACCAAAGGCCTGGCTCTATCCGTAGCTGGTCCCACCGCGGGATGCCCTCCGCGCTAGCTTCCGGGATGCTCGCCCGCTCTGGGCGCCCCGGGATCTCAAACTCGTGGTGCGGCGAGGCGATGAAAGTCTCCGAGATTTTGTGTGCGGTTCGTCCGAGCCCGCAACACGATCCCTCGCATCTCGGATGAGGCCATCATCGAGGCCTTCAAGGATGGTGTGACGGACCGGCGCTACACCGAGGACCTCGAGCTCCACCGGTCAACACATGAAGCGAGCTCTTCCGCGCCGCCCTCTACGTCAACGCCTCCGAGGCGTGGAGCGCAAGAAGGGCCGTCACGAAGAAGAAGGCTAAGGTCGGCGACGCCCGCAAAGCCGAGGCGACAAGAAGAAGAAGAAGCCGCAGGAGCGACCCGCTAAGTTCATCGCCGCCGTCGAGCCCGACCAGCCAGTACCCCCGCCACGCCGCCCTCTCGCTAACGCCCGCCGCCTCGGCGTCCGACGCAGCGCGCCCTTCTGGCCGCCGCAGCTAGCCTCCCCGGGCGGGCTGCGCGCGGCGTCGGGCACCAGGGCGGCCTCCCCGTCCACAAAGCGAAGCGAGGTGAGGACCAGTTCCACGACCCTAGCCTTTTCTGCCGCCTTCATCAACGCTCCGGCCACGAGCTACGCAACTGTCGCACATGGGCCCGCCAGCTGGAGAATTTTTACGCTGGTCGTGGTCCCATGCCTGAACTGCCTGAGGGCACGGCCACGGCGCCCACCCTCCAGGGCGGCCAGGATCAGGGCATTCCTGAGGCCCATGGCCACGTCGCCGTCATCTTCGGCGGAACGTCAGCCTACACCTCTCGTCGCGAGCTCAAAGCCGCGTCCCGTGAGGTCCTCCACATCTCCTGCGGCAAGCCCGCGAAATCTGCGCTTGGTCCAGCCGAGCCATCACCTTTTCGGTGACGGATCGCCTCGGCGAACTCTCCAAACCCAGCGCCTCCATCGGTACTCGCCCCACCATTGGCAATACCAAGGTCGACCGCGTCCTCGTGGGCAGCGGAGCTCATTGAACATCATCACGGCGCGCGTCCAGGCCTCATGCAGGTCCGCGCTCCAAGATCAAGGACATCACCGTCCCTTTCCACGGATTGTCCCAGATCGTCGCCGCCCGTTAGGCGGTCGTCTTTGCCCGTCACGTTCGGCTCCTCCGCCAACTTCCGGACGGAGTACATCACCTTCGAGGTGGTGGAAGCAGAGCTCCCTACAACGCCATCTTGGGGCGCCCGCTCTCCAAGTTCATGGCGATCTCCCCACCACGCCTACCATTGCCTCGAATATGCTGGCACCCAAGGGAGTCATCACCGTCAGGGCAACCACAAGACGGCCCTCATTGCGACGAGACCCTGGCCAGCCATGGTAGGACAGCTCCCTACCGTGGTCCAGCAGCAAGGAGCGCTCCACAGTAGCGCCCAAGGGTAACACTGCAGCCGCAGAGCCCACCAAAACCGTCGTCCTCACGGTCGAGACCCCTCAAGGTGGTCCGTGGGGACAACCCTCGAGCCTCAATAGGAACTCGAGCTCATTACCTTCCTCCGGGCTAACAAGGACGCGTTTGCATGGGAGCCGTCCGATATGCCCGGGTCCCAAGGGAGGTGATCGAGCACAGAGCTAGTGTCCTACCGACAAGAAACCGTAAGGCGATGTCGAGGCGTGTCCCGATCGGAAGGCCAAGATCATCAAGACCCGCTCGGCAAGCCGCTTCGAGCGGGCTTAATCCGCGAAGTTCAGCACTCCGATTAGCTTGCGAACCCAGTCGTCGTCCAGAAGAAGGGAGGCAAATGGCGCATGTGTGTCGATCACCGCGACCTTAATTCCGCCTGCCCCAAGGATAACTTTCCCCTTCCACGCATAGATCAGCTAGTTGACGCTACGGTAGATTCAGCTCTGATGAGTTTCCTGGATGCTTATTCCGGTTACCATCAGATCGCGTTGTGTAAAGAGGACGAAGAAAAAACCGCCTTTGTAACGCCTTTCGGCACATTTTGCTATACGACCATGTCCTTCGGTCTTAGAAATGCTGGCACCACGTTCCAGCGTTTCATGCAAAAAACTCTCCCTGATCAAATAGGGCGCAACGTAGAAGTCTACGTCGACGACATCGTAGTCAAAAGTAAGGATGCCCGTGACCACGTGTCCGACCTAGCTGAGACCTTTGACAGGCTGAGACAGCACCGGGTCAAATTAAACCCCGAGAAGTGCATCTTTGGCGTCAAGTCCGCATGCTCCTAGGCTACGTGTCGGTAGGCGAGCATCGGTCGAACCGAAAAGATCGAGCCGTCATTAAAAGATGAGGTCGCCGACACATGTAAAGGACATGCATCCCTCACGGGCAAAATGGCGGCCTTAAGCCGTTTCATCTCCGCCTTAGAGACCGGCGCTTTTACGCAAGCTTCACAAGACGCACGCTAGTTTTGAGTGGTGAGAAGCCGAGGCCACGTTTACGCAACTCAGCGATATCTCGCCTCGCCACCCGTCCTCACTACTCCCAAGCTGGGAAGCCCTCTGCTATACCTCTCGGTGACACCAACGCCGTAAGCGCGGTCTTTGGCGATGAAACGAGAAGGGAAGCAACGGCCGCCTACTATGTGGCGAAGTACTCACCGGGCCAAAGGCGTTATCCCGACCTTCGAAATTGTGCTATGCTTTGTTGATGGTCTCGCGCAAGTTGCGTCACTATTTCCAAGCCCACCAAGTCATTGTCCCGACTACTTACCCGATCAAGGACATTCTCCGGCCGTGAGCCCACCGTGGTCGCGAAGTGGCTGGGAGTCAAGTCGGTGGTCGACATCCGGTTTGTATTCGAACCGCGATCAAGGCCCGAACCCCAGCTGATTTCGTCGCAGAAATTGACCAGGTAGGACGAGCAAGAGAGGCTCTCCGAGTCAAGGCGGGCAGAAGCTCGGTGGACTCTGTTCTTGAAGGTTCACACGATGCCGGGCGATCGGGATCGATATCGTTCTCATCTCCCCAACGGAGAGCGACTCCGACGTCATACAAATACACTTTGCGACTCGAACAACGCCAGCGAGTATGAAGCCCTAATTGCGGGCCTACAAGCATGCCTGCGCTCGACATTAAACGGCTTGTTGCGAAAGGGGATTCGCGGCTCGTCGTCCGCCAGGTCAGGGAGGAGTTTCGAACAACCGACGACTTCGATGTACGGTACTGGCGGAAGTGAAGAAACTGGAGAAGCGTTTCACGAGCTTCGAAATCAGCTACATTCGCAGGGAAGAGAATGGTGAGGCCGATAAGCTCGCCAAGCTCGGATCCTCACAAGAACCGGCCCCGCCGGGGGTGCTAGTGCAGCACCTTTTAAAGCCCTCCATTCCCTCCGGAGAGGAGGCCAAGGGGACATCTGTTACCCCTCAAACCGAGACATCCGGTACTGTCTCATTCCTCGAGCAAAGCACCTCTGGATGACGCCATTCATCCGGTTAAATGGGCGAGGACATTGCCCGGGCGTTCTTTGGCGTTCGGCTAAAAAGGCGAGCCCGAGCTTACACTTTGCACGGGGCTTGCTGTGCCAAGAAGCGCTAATGGCGTGCTTTGTAAGTGCGTTACCCAAGAAGAAGTTAAGTACCTTCTAGCCGACATTCACGAGGGCATCTGTGGCGCGCACGCCTCGCACAGAACTCTCGTCGGCAAAGCGTTCGCATGGGTTACTCTCGCCCATCTGCGATGGCGACGCAGGTTTAGTTAAGCGGCTGCGAAGCTTGCGATATCATCGCGCGATGACGCACCGGCCGCGTACATAAGCGCAAACAATTCCACTAAGCGTGGCCGTTCGCGGTTTGGGGCATGGACCTCTTAGGACCGTTCCCCAAGGCCTTGGTGGCGTAACATACTTGTTCGTAGCCATCGACACCTTCACCAAGTGGATCGAGGCCGAGCGGTCTCTAACATCCTTTGCAATTGCCGCGATGCGTTTTTCGAAGCATCGTTGCAAGATTTGGTATACCTAGCGGGATCATCGGCGACAATGGCACCCAATTCACGGTAGCCGGAATTCAGCGATTCTGCGAGGAAATTGGCATGAAGCTTCGCCCTTGCTACGTGGCCCACCCACGAGCAGCGGCCTGGTTGAAACGAGCTAACGGACAACTAGTCCAAGGCATCAAAAAGAGTCTCTGACGCCTCAAGGCAAAAGCAACAAGGTTGGGTCGACGAGCTACCGTCGATCCTCGGCGGTCGGACAACGACCGGTAGGGTTCTGGGAGAAACTCCTTTCCGACTCGTCTAAGTCCCTAATTTCGGAAAGCCTGCACTTTTGCACAGCCCAACGAAAATAGGGGGTTAAGAGTTCGCGCGAATTTTCCTAAATCACTCTAGTCTCTAGACCGCGCCCAACTCCAAGATCGCACTTGAACTTGGTCACGGCCCGGGGGCTGGATGATTAGGCGCACCAAAAACAAACTTTCTAAATAGCGATCTGTTTGCTCAAATTTCCTAAGTTCATCTTAGAACTTCGTTACTGTTCATCTAGTTTCCTGTTTTCACATTTGAGATTCAACAAGAAAGAAGCGAACAAACAAGCGAGAGCAACACGATGGGATTTCCCAAAAGAAGTTGCATTTCTACAAGCGGAAGATCTTACAAGAACAAAAAAAGGGCTCCTAAACTACATAAAAGAGGCGCCACGCTACTCGACCTACAACGGCGTCCAAATCCTACAACCTCGCCGCTACTACCAACGGCGGCGGCGACGAGTCACGGAGCCGAGACTCCGCCGCCCGCCGCCGACAGCAGCAGCGAGCCCATCACGAACTCGAGCGGTCCCGGCGCTGGGTGGCGTCTCCGCCGCCACTGGTGGTGGTGGAGTCCATAAGCGGCGGCGGAGGCTCCGCTGCGATGGCCTCCGCGGCCGCCTCGACTTCATGCTCCGCCGTAATGTGCTGCGGAAGCCCCTCATCCTCCGCCGCCCGATCTTGGCGGCGTATCTGGCGTCGGCGGCAATCTGCGCGCCACCGCATCCGCCTCTTCCTCCTCCGCCGCCTCGGCAACGCTACATGACCGCCGCCTCCGCGTCGGCCTAAGTGGGCGTCGTTGCCCAGCTAGACCGCTGCGCCCATGACAACGGGGAGCCCGCCAGGCGCCTCCGCCTCCCGGGCCGGATCGGCGGCAGATGAGCACGGCGGCGGCAGATCCTCCGTCGCTGCCACCGACCAGGCGTGGAGGTAATCCGAGCTCACGTCCGATGACCAGCTCGATGAAGACATTTTCGCTCCCTTTTGTTGCCTCTCTCTCGCTTTTTCTTTCTCTCTTCTCTCCGGCTAGCTAAAGACTTCAAGTTTTTGAGAAGAGCTAAGTGGGAGACGTTGCAGCACAGCATTGCCGCGCCTTGCTTTATAGGCCGGCGACCGTACAACGTCCCATCGCGCTGCGGGCTACCCAAAACGTCGCTGCGCGCGAAGAGACAAGCAATTAAAACCTACTGCCCGAACTGAAGAGACGCGAGCGCACGCGCCGTCTTGCGGAATACCAACCGCGCCAATCGCCAAGACGACCGTGCCCCGCCTTGTCGATGCTGGCACGGAGAAGTCATCGCAAGTCAAGGCCTACCCGTAGGTCCCGCCCACCACGCAAGCAAAGCCCGGCGATGCGCTCGCGGCTCGGCAGCGTGGCTCGGGCCGGATGCATGAACCGCACGAAGCGGTTTCGCCTCCGTATCCGTGCACAGCAAGCGTGCCTTATTTGTCGGCGGAACAACATGCCCGCGCCGCAGAGCCCATCTTGTGATTTGACACAATAAACTAAGGTGAAAAACGGCTAAGCTCTTCGGCCACCACACATTTCGCAATGATTATCCGACTAAACAAACATTCAAAAGAAAAATACACAAAAGTACTTGGCGCAGAGCCCGGAAACGGATGGACCGGGTCAAACTACGGTCCATGCTGCAGCTTGGGCTTCTCTAGCTCGTTCTCTAACTCTCGGATCCGCGTCTGCGCCTGAACCAGCTCTATGGCTCGTGCGGCCATGTCGTTCTGCTCTTGGCGCAGTTTGACCCGGGCTTCAGCGAGCTCTGCCTCCTGCCTCTTTAGGGACTCTGACTCTGCCACGGACTTCGCCCCAGTTTCGCGCAGTGCGGCGCACTCCGCCATAAGCCTGCTGCAAGTTTTCTCAAGCCCGCGAACGACGGAGTTATGCTTAGATTTTGTGGCCGCCAGCTCTTTAATGGCCGTCTCTCTGCGTTTATACTCCTCATCAAAAAGGATCCGAGCCCTGTCCGCTTCTTCGCGAGCCGCCTGGGCTTGGATCTTTATGGCTTCCTCGCCTTCCGGCTTGTTCGAGCCCCGCCTTGGCCTCCGCTCTTTCTCTGCGGCGACCTCGGTGCGGCCTCTAACTTCGGTGACACGTGTCGTGGCACGAGCCTCGACAAAGCGGTTATCCCTTCCGCGCGTGTTGCGGGCACAGGCTTGCGCTTAGCCCTACCGAAAGACGCTTCGATCTTCGCCAGCGTCGTCATCGATATCCTCGCCCATCGCTCCCATCAGCGAGGACGAACAGGCGATAAGCGTGTAAAGCTGAAACAAAGGAAGCTGCCTCAGAAGCCCGAAAGATTCGATACTTAAGCATAACGCGCAGGTTCAAGGGCACTACCTGTCTGGTTTGAGCAAGCATGTTCTCCGTCCTTGCTTCGACGGCCCTGCGCATATTTCTGCTGAGCACGGGGCGGAGCCTCGATAGCGCCGAGGGCGGACAACCGACCGATTCTCGCGATCCTTCCGGCGGTATGAAGCGTGGCGGCGCTAGCGGCGCGACCGAGAACGAGGCCGTTACTCCTCCTTCGGCCGCCCGCCTCTCGGCGTCCCCGCCAGCGCCCGATTCGGCCGTCCGTTTCTTCGTCCTCGGTTTGGCGCCACTCGGCTTCCGCCACGGTGGCTCGCTCCGCAGCCCGTATGGCATCGCCCGCGCTGAGCTGTGGTTCTTACTAACGCTGCGTCCTTCAGCTCGTCCACCGTCCACTTAGCCGCCACAAGCTCGTGCGGGTCGACCCGGCCGAGAATCGGGTGGAACTTAGGGCGCGGATAGGCGATTCGGCCGCCTCTGCGACCGGCGGCGTCTTGTTCCTCCACCCACTCTGAGTGGCGAGATCCGACCCGCGAACGCCAACGGGCCACGCTTAGGTATCGCCATCGACCGTCCATCCGTCCGGCGTGAGCACGCGAATCGCCAGACCGCTGATTGACCAGCGGCACCACCGTCGGGCGCCGGAAGCACCTTCCCAACCGGGGTCTTGAAGTGGTCGGCAATCCCCCTGCGGTCGATCGGCCACCACCCATGCGCCGTGCGTCCTTCAACGCGCAAGGGCGTGATCCACACAGGTCATAGCCCACTCGACTGCACCGTTCCGCAATTCCCTCGAGCGTCGATACCGCCATCGGTAGGCGATATCTCGATCCTCCGCGGACCGGCTGGTTCTTGCCCTTTAACTTCTCCAACCCGGCGGCCTCTACCTGCGCCACCTGGAGCGTATCTCCTCTGGGCCCGGCTGTTTCGTCCTTCGCCAGCCCGGCGGCCTTCAGCTGCTGCGGCAAAGGCACTCCTCCCCTAGGTGTGACCGGCTCATCTTCGGCGACCACGGCCTCGTGGATGGAAGCGACCGACGAGCCCGCCACTTTGGCGCTGCGCACTGCAACAAAGAGCGCGGTGATCAGACATTAGAACAGAGTAGCGACGTTCGGCGCGAGAAACTTACACGCCGGTTCAAGCTCGATGTCCTCGTACACCCCTGGCGTAGGACGCAGAAAGAGCTCTGTCTCCAGCCCGCCGACACGGCTCGTGGTGGGCAAAGCCGCTCTCTTTCGCCCAGCAAGAGTCTTCCTCGTGGGCCCTTGCTGCGGCGCCGTTGCTAATGACGGACCTGATACCAGCACAACCTCCTCCTCATCACTGTCTGGGACGGGCTGGTACGTTCTCCTTTTCTTCGTAGGCACCGCGCCCTGAACACGCACGACACGAAACTTAAGGGCCACTGGTGCCTAGCACCCAACCCGTGTCGGAGAATGGGAGCTCACTGTGCGGTATTGCGCGTTTTAATGTGTGTATCTCTTTTGCCCGCCCCGAGCCCGCTGCGGTTCGCTTTCGAGTCTTCATTTTCCCTTGCCGCCGTTATATGGGAACGGCGCCCACCGGATGCCGTCGGCGTTCCCGCCGGCGAGGGCCCCTCATTCGAGCCCGTGGCCTGAATGGTCTTCCCAACCACCTTCCACGTCCGCTGCAGAACAAAAGGTGCGCCATGTCAAGACCTCGAGGGCGCGCGCGGCTGGGAATTCAATCGAACACCTTCCGGGCACTTACCTCGGACAGTTTGTCCTTCACAAACCGTATGTGGCGAGGAGTCTTGTCCAGGGGTAGCAGCATCCCTGCGATCCGCCCAACCTCGCGGTTCGAGAGCCCTGCATAACGCCGTTAGCGGTCGTGATGCGCCTTTAACCTGGAGTTAAGTGGAAGGGTGCGTCTCGCGCGTACCTTCGTGGAAATCCCGGTCCGGATCCTCCCAACCATCCATGTCGCTGACGCACCGCTCGCGGCGCCCCAACGGGCTGATCCGGTGCCGGATGAAGCCGACGACGACCTCATAGCCCGTCAAGCCGTCCTTAACAAGCTCTTTGATATCGGCCTCTATGGCTTGGTCCTCCGGCTGAGGCTCGCTCCGCTGGAAGATTGGCGTATCCGGCGTGGCCGCGGAATATTCCAGGTTCGAGCCCCCGCGGTTCAGGTAGAACCACCGTCGGGCCCAACCATCAACCTTCGTCCTCACCTCATACTCGGGGTACGATTGACTGCCCCGGCCTCGGCGCGCGGTCAGGTAGAAAACCCCGCCGTTGCCCACTCGGTGGCCGACGGGTTTCAACTCGAAGAAGTGCTGAAGAAGGCCCACCGTCGGCCGCGCACCCATGATCGCCTCGCCTGCAAACGCAAATATCGGCAGATGGGCGTAAGATTGCGGAGACGGGTTCTCCGGCCTCGGCTCGGTGAAGGCGAAGAAGTCGATGATGAATCTGCGATTCCGGCATGCGAAATCCGCAGAATGGCGAACCCTTGAAGGCGGACTAACTTCGTCGGGATTGGGCCTTGGCTCGGATCCGCGCCGAAGTCTCCACGTGCGGCGACAAAGCCATCCCTCTCTAGCTCCGCCATTCTCTCCTGCGTCGGTAGCTCTCTCCGATGCGACCATGGCGGCGAGGAACAAGGAGCGAAGGAGAGGATGAAGACGAGGCAAGGGGATGGTGTCGCGATCGCGAATTCCCCAGCGGCGCTGCCCTTTAAAAACAACGGTCGAAAACGGAGATCGTGGGAATCGTGCCCAAGGAGGCGAACCGCCCCACCTTTACATCAAATCGAGTTTAATGCTCAGACTTTGGCCCCGAGCCAAAATCTTCCCTTCGGCGTGATGAGGATCTCCTCTAAAACCTCGACCCGGCTCAACATGCGACCGCCGAGGCTCGAAATTTGTTGTTGGTGATTAATAAAGCCTATCTCGAAGCGGGCCTTGGGCTGATTCTGTCGCCCCACCATACGGAGCAAGACCAAGCGAGGCTATTCTGGCCGTACTAAAGCGCCGCTAGCTTCGCTCGTGGCTGCCCTGCTTGACTAGGTCAAACCGTGCGGCACCATGTCCCTCCCGGGCTATCGGGAGAAGGTCCCTCGAGTGATCTGCTCACCCGTGGACAGGTGGCGACAACTGTCATGGCCCACCGTACTTTCTCCGGCCTTGACCGGAACAAACTGTGTCTCGTGGAGTACGTGGGCGACTCATCCGCCGCTTGCCTTCTTTGGCGAGCGGCGGATGGTTGTTACGCTTCTGCGACGCCTCTAACGGGTGGCGCGAGGCCTTCGATCCGGTCAAGGCCATTTCGAGGATAAAGGGAAAATGCTTTCTCCCTAAAGAGGCTTCCTCCCTGAATAGGCTCCACGAGACAAACACGTACTACGGGAATCTCCCTCAATAATGAGGGCTCAAAACCCTCGCGATAAAAACAGAAGCCCTCGCAATTTACTATTCACGAAGGCCGGCCCTCGTGAATAGGTGCTCGCGTCTGCTCCCCCACAAATAACGATAGAACACGAGGACATGGTCCCCGCGAATAGTTAATCGCGAGGGTTTTCTTGTGCCCTCTCGATTAACTGGCCTGCAGCTTTATCGCGAGGGTCGCCCAGCCCTGGCGAAAAGAATGTGGGGCCCGTTCGACGGCGTCTTGTGACATTTCACGTGACTATTAGTGAGGCCACATAGCCCTCGCGAATAGCCTGCTAATCACGAGGGCCAGGTGGCCCTCGCGAATAGCCTTCTAATCACAAGGACTGTGTGGCCCTAGCGAATAGCTGTGTCCTGTGGTTTTTTACGAGGGCTGTGTGGCCCTAGCGAATAACTGTGTCCTGTGGTTTTTTACGAGGACCCTTTAGCCCTCGCGAATAAGCATATTCGGCAAAAAAAATAGCTTTCAAATATGAATTTCAAACAAATTTCAACAGCAGCAAACACAGCATATATATATATATATATATATATATAATATATATATATATATATATATAGAGAGAGAGAGAGAGAGAGAGATTTGCTAGCGTGAACTTAAGTGTACGGATCCCTCTGTGAACTTCGACGAGTTTTTGAAATTCGAGAACTTTAGTGATCGATCCACACCATTGATCTTGTTCGTCATGTCAAAACGTAGCCACTAACCAAGTTTCGTATTTTTTCAATTTTTTTTGCTATTTGTTTTCTAATTTTGAAAATCAGCTTTTTTGGACGCTCCACGACTATTTAGAAGGCTGATTTTTAAATTAGAAAACAAATAGCAAAGAAATTCAAAAAAATACGAAACTTGATTAGTGACTACCTTTTGACATGACGAACAAGATCAACTGTTTGGATCGATCACTAAAGTTTTCGAATTTCAAAACCCATCGAGTTCACGGAGGCTCAAATACACTCGAGTGTACACTAGCAAATCTCTCTCTCTCTCTCTCTCTATATATATATATATATATATATATATATATATATATATATATATATATATATATATATATATATATATATATATATATATATATATATATATATATATATATATATATATCAATCAACATCCACATCCTCGACACATCGACATCGACACATCCTCGACATCCACACATCAACATACACATCGACAAAACACAAAGCATCGACATCCACACATCCACATCCTCGACACATCGACATACAGAGACACAATCTTAAGAGAAGATATGTTTACAACGCAAAAGAATGGGAGTATGCATCTTTTCTTGGCATATAGCACACATTTCTCCAAAGAATAATAACTGAATCCACACACACCACATAGTCGGGGAAAATGAGTGTAAAAATGCTGCTATGCAATATCCGTGTTCTGCATGTTTAGCGAGCCATTATTACTACGGACATTCAAAATGCTGCATAGAATGTCCCATGACATGCATGTTTCGCAGCCATTATATACGGACATTCGATGATCGACAAGGCTTAGTGCTTAATCAAATTGTTACTGCTCACTTGTTGCATATGAACCATAATGGAAGTCTTTAAGAGAGAGCGCTCAGTATGTCAAAAACGATTGAACCTGAAAAAAGAAACAGTTAAGTGTTAGAAGGCTTTCGCTCAGTATCAAGACTTTAGCCAAACCACCAAATTAAAAAACTAGTGCCATGACCTAAATATTTTCAGGCAGTATTTTATTCCTAATATCAGCATTGTGAAGGGTCCGGCTTAGACCAAACATGTCTTATTAAAAAACAGGAATTGATTAGTTGATGTCAGTAAGGCTTAAACTAACAGGCATCCTATTGATCTACATACACAGCTATTGCTATTTGTTGGCTATAGGACAAAAAAAGTAAAGAATTCCATTTAATTTATCATTGAACAACAGTATAACACAGGTGCAAAGCACAAAGACAAACACTAGTGATTGCTAATACACATGCATGGAATGAGAATGTGATGGAATAGAGAAAATCCATGATTATGCTAAAAAAAACAATGATGTGACCAAATAACCAAAACATCACCATCACATTAATTGAAATGTCTAAACATTGAAATATATTCATTAGACAAAATTGACGTAGGCAATATGATAGCATTCAACAAATTGGATTTATTTAATTACTCGGCCATAAAATTTCAGCCATTGACACACTTTAAAATTCGAATTTCTGCGTATGACGCTCTAGCCAACCATTATAGAGTGAGATAGTCCCAAATATCATAGATACATGTTGTGAGGCGTATGAATTCGTGTCATGTTCTGAAATTTCTCTACTTGGCATTCTTGTCACAATACTTTATGGGCAATGAATCAAGCTTGAATATGGCAATGAGGTAATCAGATCGGACAAAGGACACAGACATGGGCAAGGGTCCGGCTTAGACCAAACATGTGTTTGACCCATGTTCAATATTACAATGAAAAAAAATTATATACCCATGTCCGCTTCGTCCCTCCTCTTAGCTCCCACCGCCTCCGGGCGCCAAGCCAACGCTGCCTCCTCCTCGACTCCTTATCTCCCACACCGCAGATCGATTCGGGTGAGTCGGTGAGTGCCCTCACCTTTGTGCTTGTGTGCTTGATTTTCTTTGTGTCTTGTACATCTATGGTTTATTAGGTTTAGGAGTACGGCAAGTGGAAGCAAGAAGGTATGCTAGTGGGAAGGGTGTGGCAGTGCTGAAGGGGCGATAAGAGACCTCTCTGGAATCATGTTCCAAGTCGAGAATATTGATACTAGCCCAGTGGATTTTCTTAATGCAAATTTTACACGGGTTGTTTTTCCTCTGGATACAAGAAGTTAAGGAAAATCTTTAAACAAGAGAAGAGACATAACATTTGGAGAAAAAATAAAATTGGGGTCCAATAGTGTTGGTTATACTTGAATAACGAGCTATTGTTGTCTATAAACAATGGTGCTTGCGATGCACGACTATTAGACCATGCATTGATATAATATATATTATATTTAATCATTATTATTTAAAATATAAAGCCATGCTTTCATGTCAAGATTTTTGGGAAAGATGGTAAACCACCATATCTCGTGACTAGTCTGCAAACATAGTTCATGGGTAATTGCAAGAAAAATTGAACAAACCAAGTATGAACCTTCAAAGCGATGCCTTGCTTGCGAGATATCATTGGACTTGAACATCAACGCCGCAATCAAATTGTCACAAAGAAACCTGCAGAACCGCCACATCAAACTTAGTCAAGATTCCCATTTATCCGCAATTCTCACATTCACAAAGAAAGCAACACAATCATCTATGCAACAAACAAGCAAACGCATAAAAACATATAGATTCAATTTGTGCTTGTGGATAAGGGAAAATGAGGAGGGCACAAGCACAACCTTGCAAGTCTTTGTCGATGAAGACAACGAGCAAAGCAGCGGGGAGAAGGGAAGCATCTGCTCCACCCACCTTGCCACTGCCGTATGTCGTACCTCGACTGAAAAGGATGACTCACTCCCGCCCTCCCGTCGGCCGTGGGCCGCAGTAGCGGAGGGTGCCTCGGCGGCCTCCCCTCCTCCACGCACCCCGCGTCCCCCCTCTCAGACGACGGCCCGCCTCGCCGGCCCACGATCCGGATCGACACCTCGCCTCCCCACCCCCGCTGGTGCGGCCGCCCGCCGGGTCGGCGCGAGGATGCCCGAGTACTCGAAAGCAGCGCGGAGAGCGGCGCTGATGAAGCTCGACGCAGAAGTGCACGCCAGTACCTCTGGACGCGGCGGCACGGCGGGCGGCAGCGGCGGCGGCGGGACGGGACGGGACGGGACGGCGGCGCGTCCATCTCGTCTGGCGGGCGGCGGTTGCAGTGGCCGCGTGGGGCGGCGGCGAGCGGCGCCGGCGGCAGCGGCGGCAGGCGAGCGGCGGCGGCGGCGGCGCGCGCCAGTAGCGGCGGCGGGCGGCGCGCGCGGCGCGGCGCGGCGGCGGCGGCGGCGAAAGGCGGCGGCGGCAGGCGGCGGGCTAGGGCAGCTCGGGCCTAGGAAATTTTTGGCCAAGTCCGGAGTGGTTGCCAGATCTATGAGCTCGCTAATTGCGAGGGCCAAATAGCCCTCGTAAAAAACCAATCACCGGCCTTTTCGAGAGGGCCAGACAGCCCTAGCGAATAACCATCAGTTACTGCAGTGTGGGCCCTGTTTGCTGGCCGTACGCCCTTAAATCGCGAGGGCTAGCTGGCCCTCGTGAATAATTAGTCACCGCCTCCTATTCGCGAGGGCCAGCTGGCCCTAGCGAATAAAATTAAGTCACTGCTTTGTGGGCTCCAGCTTGCTGGACGTACGGCCACTAATCGCGAGGGCTAGCTAACCCTCGTGAATAATTAGTCACCTCATCCTTTTCGCGAGGGCCAAGTGGCCCTCGTGAATAACCGATGCTCACTGCTATGTGGGCCTTTTCTTTCCGAGCCTGGACCGCGCAGGGGACATCACTAATCACGAGGGCTGCCTAGCCCTCGCGAGATAAGCTGGCACGCATTTTTTCGATGGCTCATTCCAAGGCCCTCGTGTATATAAGCATATAAATACGAGGGCTATCTGAGCCCTCGCATATAATACTTATATACGAGGGTTTTTCGTGGAACCCTCGCTATTGATAAATATTCTCATACCCTCCTACACTGAAATTATTTTTAAAAAATACCAAATAATAGTTTAAAATATGTTTGAGTTACTAATATTGTTTAATGTACCATTTTTGGTAATAGAAAAAATAAAAACATAAAACAAATTTTTCTGATATTAACTCTTTCTTATCTCACACTGTGAGCTTACCGATATACTAAACATTATAGTAGATATTTCGAAAATTCATTTTACCAAATTATATAATACGTTATTTATGAATTACACACATTACGCATTACCCATTACACACTATTTAACACTTGTCTCCTAGGGATGATGATGACTCAAGTCATTTGTGCATCGGTCGAATTCGAGGAGAATCCTTCACGGTATACCGGAGTTAACCAAGTTTCTGCGGAAGAACAAGGTATGACCAAAAAGTGTGGGAGATTTAATGCTAACAGAAGTTTTTGGTTTTTAATTTATAGGCCTTTTATTCACGATGGCTGAAATAGGACCCTCGCTAGTAGTTGTTGAGACATCCTTATTCGCGAGGGTCATTTGGGAGCCCTCTCGAATTAGCAATTATTGGGCCGTTATTCGCGAGGGCCAGATGTAGGCCCTCGTGAGTAACCTGCGTCTGCTTGTTTTTGCGAGGGCTTCTGTTTGGCCCTTGTAACTACATTCTTTTTAACGAGGGTTGTATATTGCCCTCGTTATTTGATATTTTATTACGAGGGTATAGTTTCGGCCCTCGTGTATATTTTTTTGCCCTCGCGAAATTGGGATATTCGGTAGTAGCGTGTCCAAGACTAACGACCGGTTTCTCCTGCAGTTCCGGACGAGCATGAACCCCGAACGAGACAAGAACCGCCACTAAAGCAAAGACCGCGTGGGGCCACGGTATCGCCTCCGGGCACCCCGCGCCTTATAAAGGAGGATTCCTAGACAATCGAGGGGGCTGGCTCCTCTCCTTCCGTCTTCCCCGATCCGATTCCATCTGACTCGAGCCCAAGCAATACCCGCATCCGATGCTTCCTTAGCGAGTAATCTTAGTTCTCAGCCACCTTCATTGTAAGCTCGGGATCGGTGCCTCCAAACCCGGTCTCAGCACCCTTGTACTATTTCCACCATATAATTAATCAACTAAGCTGGAGTAGAGCTATTACCCGGCAGTGGGGGCTCGAACCAGGGTAAATCAACCTCGTCTTCGTGGTTCGTATTTCCTCTCTTTCTTTCTTGCACTGTACTGAGGACCTGTACCCGGATCATCAAGTCGCACCAGGCCCTTGTCCGGAAAGGCAGCGCGACCCTAGCCCTCCGCAGGCTTGGCCGCCACCCGGGTTGCTGAGAAGGGTCGTCGTTAGGCCTCACTCCAACTACAAATTCGTCTGCCGGTCCGTGGACCACTGCTCTTCAGGAGCGTGATTCCCAGACACCGACAGTTTCCATGTCCAGTGAGTTGGAAATTCGCAATACGTGAACACGCGCGCCTGTGGAAACCGCTGATTGGTGGTAAACAACTCGGTAAGCATGGTCTTATCAGTTTCTGGATCTGCAAGCATGCTTCGCAAGTTGCGGTCCTCATAATATGTGACACAATTCATATGAGGCATGTGCACAACCAACCTTTCAACCGGTGGGCTTCTTCCATGGATATGATATTCATATGTTCTCCAATAAGCCTTACATGCAGAAAGGTATCTTGCCTTTTTGTATTCGGTAATTTCGTCGATGCTGGGTGCATCATCTACCGATGCTGGCCCAGATATAGAACCAGTAGAATCATTAATATTCAAGGAAGGCGTAGCAAGGCGATCTGTTGGATTGTGTTGTGCACGCCTTTGGATTAGCATTGTTGCATAATCATGGCCTTTGTTCATATATTTGAAAAGGTATTTGATGATATGTGTCCAGTTGTAAAATTCAACATTGATGTGCGCCTGGTATTTCTTAAGTGCATGTTTTAAAGAACCACCCATCTATTATCTAGACAAACTCGTCTTTTTGTGATAAATCTTCCATCATCACAACGTCTATAATGAGGAAAGCCTTGCTTGTCAAGGGACGTACCCTGACGAAATTTTTTAGGATATTTCTTTGAACACTGACCATTTTCATGCATGGACTGTTTGTATTGTCGATGCCGCATGGGCCATGCATCATGAATTCTTTGACAAGTGAATAACCTAGAGGGTCATCGTATTTGTCTGGTATCTCAGCTAAAATCATTGAATCAATGCTCTGTTCAGTCAAATCAAGCTGAGTGGGAAGCCAAACAACCTTGTGTGAGTGCGGAAGACCTCTCTTCTGGAATTCGACCGTATGTACCTCTGTAGTAAGACACTGTAGGCGGTAAGGACCTGGAACAAAGAATGGAAGTACGAAAGCATGCAAAAAAACACAATAATGTAAATAGCCAAAGCACATGCAGAAAATTAGGATAGGTTGACCTGCACGGGCTGGACCAAAAGGTACACCACGTTTTAGATCAGCAACCAACTGAAGCAGCTTCATATGAAATACACAAACAACCATATCCGGTCTATCAACCGGAGTTTGTCGAGGCTCGTGCCCTATAGCCTCGGCTATCTCAGGCCATTTAGGATTACACGTGAAAGTTATGAATAGTTGGGGAGGACCATATGAACGGCATATGGAAATTGAATCATAGTAGTTTTCCCTCATATATCGATAGCCTCCCGTGAAGCTGGCCGACAAGAGAACCTTGACACCGACATGCCTACCACTGTTATCCCCTCTACCAACAGCGTCTGATATTCCTTGATATGTTTCTGATCTCAAAGAAGACTGATGATGAAACATGTAAGATAACCTATTTGCCTCAACATAGAGTATGCGTTTACAACATACTGTTCAGAGAGGCGGCCACAGCTACTAAAAATATTAGTGCCACCAGGATGGTAATGCGCGTCGAAACAGTAGTATTGTAGCATGGTCATTTTTTTTCCTGCCTGACGCACGCTGTCCAGGCAATCTTAAATTCATCCCTAAATGATATCCTGTGTCACCATAAGGGAAAATAAGTGGATATTGCAAAGCCATAAGAGCAGGATGCACGGGGGAAATATGTTTAAATTCACCGCTGTGACTGGACGACAAGTCGAAACAGCAGTTGTCAGGTGCCATGTCACCGACAATCAAACCAGCCAACTCCGATGTTTCTGGTAAAGTGTATTGGTTAGATCCTATTTTTTTGGCCCAATAAGAGCTATAGATATTTCAGGGCAGTCCTCGGAGAGCAGGCGATCGCGCGCAAAGCGAAACTGCTGTACTATAGGATTACAGTTATCAAGCATATGCATGAGCTCCTCAACCACATGTGGATCAAGCTGGCCGTCGGTAGAGCCTTCGGCAGAGAAGACTCGTGCTCGGTTTTCGACCTCATTAGTAGTGTCATACATATAAAGTTGAGCAAATTCAGGCCGACGGCCAGGCGAAGGAAGAAGTGAGCCTATCTGATGATGAACAACTCCGTTTATGCAAAAGACACATGGACCGTAACCAACATTGACTGATCTGTCAACATCTACCCCAAGAGATGTGAAAGAAAACATAGAATTATAGGATCTGCACTTCGCCATGAAATGTTTGGACGTGCGATCACCGGCAAAAGTAAGTAGTTGCGCAAGCGAAGGAGGAAACGGTCTGCGTGGCGGGATGTAGACCACCCCCCTTCACAGTAAAGATTATATGTCGCGTCAACGTACATACCCTTCCTTTTCTTGTTGACCCTTTCCTCAAACCAAAAAATGGCTCCGCAGTGGCGGCAAACACATTGAGGTGGTCCGTAAGGACCGGTCAGGATAAGCATCTGCGAATGTGTTGGACACAAAAATATATATATTTCATTAGCTAATTAAGCTGGAGAATTAATCCCGTAATTAATTAATTGATTAAATAATTTTTGCGATAATTGATCAAAGGGATAAGTGTTCGTAACAAACTCGGTTTTATCTCTTATATGTACCTATCTCGATTTCCTCCCCTGTAAAAGCAAACCCCAGCACCAGGAAAAAAGGCCCGCAATTAACAATCTGCAATCGGCGAAGAGCATACAGGCGACCAGGAAGAAAAGAAAAGCCATCTGCTACACGTACGGGAATCAAGGAAGAAAGAAAGGTAAAGGCCATGTGAACCAAGGCAGGGAATCGGCCTCTCTCTCCTCTCCCCTGATCTCTCTCTTCCCCTCTGTTCTCTTTCCTCCCTTCCTCTGTTCGGGGCCAAGGCAGCAAGGGCGTGGCCTTCTCCTTTTCTTTTTTTTTTTTTTTTTTGAAGGGAAAGGCAGAAGAGCTGTCGTCCATTCATTAATAAAAGAAGAACGGTGCGACGCATCAAAGTTACAAAAATTACAACGCAAAGAAGATCGCTGCACACCCGCCAAACGGCGCGCCATACACGCCAAGAAGGCCAAGAGACCTTGCGGCGACACACAACTAGAAGGGAAGGGGAAGGAAACAACAACAGCCACACCTGGCGCACTACCAACACACACAACGACGGACGACTCCGAATTAGCAGACCTAGTAGACAACCAAAAAGTACAGCAGTGACTAACACGACGCCTCCAACAAGATAACGACGGTAAGACCCGCCGCCGTCGTGCGACCACCAGGGTTTTCACCTGAAATGAGGGAAGGGGCTGTAAGATGATGCCTCCAACAAGGAAAACATCACCAAAGGTGACACCACCATACGCCTAGGAATGGGCAGGGCTTTCGCCCAAGCCCCTCCCCCCACCAATGCACAAAGCGGCTGCCACAGAAGATCACCAACCGAGTCGCAGACTGAAGCCGCAGGGCCGAAGAACGCACACGAAGCGCCGCCACTTAACACGGAAGACGCCGCCCACACCAACAAGCACCCCGTAGCAGAAGGAGGTCCAAGATGATGAGGGCAGGACCAAGCCAAGCAACGAAGAACCGCAGACACTCCCGGAGAGGGCGCCAACCAAAGTCGATGAGTGGGGGTAACGGCGGCCCCGCCGCCGCCGCGTCAACTCGTCTTGCCAACCAGCGCCACCGACGCCTCCGCCCGCCAACCAGCGCCACCGGCGCCTCGCGCCCGGCCATTTCGCGCCGCCACCACGCGCCACCGCCTCGCGCCGCCATTCGCGCCACCGACGCCTCGCGCAAGCCATTCGCGCCACCGGCATCTCGCCCGCCACCACGCGCCATCGAAACCTCGCGCCCGGCCAACCGCGTCGCCTTGCCCTGGCCATCCGCGCCGCCTCGCGCCGGCCATCCACGCCACCGGCTCCTCACGCCGGCCACCACACGCCATCGAACCCTCGCGCCGGCCTTTTCCTTCTTCCTCAAGACCGAGGAGACCCAGATAGGCAGCACGGCGGCGACCTCGCATTAGCAATCCGCGGCGGCGGCGTATGGGTGGCAGTGTGCTCCCCGATCCGGCGCATGGGTGGCAACGAGCTCCCCCGATCCCGGTCTTCGACGACGGCGGCGGCGTATGGGTGGCAGTGTGCCCCCCGATCCGGCGCATGGGTGGCGACGAGCTCCCCCTATCCCGGTCTTCGACGACGGCGGCGGCGTATGGGTGACAGTGTGCTCCCCGGTCCGGCGCATGGGTGGCGATGAGCTCCCCCGATCCCGGTCTTCGACGGCGGCGGCGGCGTTATGGGTGGCCGGCGAGCTCCCCCGATCCCGGTCTTCAACGGCGGCACGGCGGCCCGACGGTGGCGCGGATGGCAACCCAACGACGACCTGGCATCTGATCTGTTCCCCGATGTGGCGGCGGCTGTTCCTCTGCTTCGGCAGGGCGGCGTCGCCTTTTTTTGCGCGCCCGGCGGCCGGCGTGCCTCTTTATCCAAGCCCACGGCGGCCCGTCGTTGACGGCCTCCATCATCTCCAGTGGCGGCTCCCTGGCTATCTCCTCAAGGCAACGGCGTCCGTGGATGGCGCCCGATGCAGTCTCCACCTTCCTCTAGTCCGCGGCGACGGCGCCTCACCCCGGCGCGGCGACGGCCTTCGGCCCATCAACACGGCGGCACCGGCCTCAAAAACGACGGCATCCCAGGTGGCGGCGCCCAGCGCGGCATGGCGGCGTAAGCCCATCTCTTCTACGGTCCGTACGGTGCAGCGGTTTATATGGCGTGGCGCCCCTTCCACCCTCATGCGGCGGCCTCGGCGGCTGGCGCGCCGCTCCTTCCTTGTCCAGACAAGCATGACGGCGTCCTCAGCCCGAGCTGGCGCGAGCACCGGCAGCATCTTTCCTCAAGCATGGTGGCGCCTTGCTCCTCCCTAGACCTAGGAATTGGGCCGTGCCGGGCTGGCATGGCATGGGCCCGTCGTGCCTCGGGCCGCCATGTATCGGGCCGACACGGCCCGGTCAACACTTCGGGCTGTGCCGGGCCGGCACGGACTCTCAAAAGCCAGGCACGGCACGGCCCAAAAGCACGGCGGGCCGACTTCGGGCCGTGCCGGCCCGAGCACGGCACGCCGGACAAAACAGAGAGATAAATGATTTTTTATAAATTTATACGTTACTCAAATGAAAAAGTTGTCTATACAAAAAAGATGCGTATCGAAATTCTCTACAACTTTCATGTGGAACATAAATTCATCTAAGCAGCAGAATATCTCGAAAAATGTTAATTACCGAAATGGATCATGTGGGTTCGAAAACAGCCAGCGCACTAAATATTTTTTATAAATTCATGCATTGCTCAAATGAAAAAGTTATCTACATGAAAAAGATGCGTCTTCAAATTCTCTAAGCAACAGAAGACCATCAAAAATACAAATTACTGACTCGTGCCTCAGTTCGGGCGTCTTGCCGAAAGCACGGTCCAAATGTTCGGGCCGTCGTGCGGCCCGTCGTGCTGTTTTCAGGCCCGCACGGCACTGCATCGGGCGGGCAGCACGCCCAAAATTTTGTGCGGGCCGTGTTTTGGGCCGGCAAAATCGGGCCGTGCTCGGGCCGGCCCAAAAAAGCACGGCCCAATTCCCAGGTCTACTCCTCCCCAGCATAACGGCGGCAGCGCCTTTGGCGGATGGCGTGGGCGGCGAACCTGGCGTGCCTCACCTGCAGCGCGACGACGGCCTCATTCCGGCGCGGCTACTCCGTCTCCAGAATCCAGCGGCGGCGTTCCACTGTGGCGTGGACTGGCCCGGCGTGGTCACCTTCCCTGCGCCATCGCGGCGCAGCCATCTTTCCGGCTCATCAAGACGCGCAGCGGTGACATGGACTCCAGCGACAGCTTCACTGGATTCGGCGTACTCCGGCTACACGCGCACCCGGCAGAGCGTCTCCATTTGATTCACGGCTCGTCTTTGCCTTTTGTTGATCTGCAAGAAAGTTGTTATATGCATGTTTGCATGGTTCATGCATGTACGTAATTATGTATGTGTATTCGTCAAGTGAGCTGCTGCTAGTTGCTATCGAACCAAACCGAAGGACCTTGATGACCAGAAGCTAAATCGTCCTAGGCTGGTCTTAATCACCTCCTGATGCCGAACGCTAACAAAAGTGAGGCAGCATTAAGTGCCAGGGAAATACTCTGCGTCGAATCAAGATAACTCCCATGTCAGTGTCTGTGGTGAGGCCTGAAGAAGCCGTAACAAGTTCGTGGCCGAATATGCTGCACTATAGAGCATGCCGTATCAAATTGCAGCCGAAGCTACAACTAAAGGCACCTCGGTCAAAGGTTGAGATAATCGCTGTGTACCTCATTACCAAAACCTTGCTAAAGAGCTATGACTGGCGAGGAAATAATAAGACTAACTACATCGGCAAGACGCCACTGGCGAAACACTCTACACTGGAATTAATGACGGCCGGTGCCCTACGCGGCGCTGCGCACCGTCACCATCACCAAGCAAAGAGACGCGATCAACATCGCTTAAAATGACGTTTCGGCCTTAGCGGAATCACGGTCCGCTAAGCGAAATCCTCCCCGACTCATCCACGGTCGAAACGGAGAAGCCCAGAATGACATCGCATAAAATAACAAGTTTTTCTTAGCGAAAACACATTCCGCTAGGGAGAATCCAGCCCCGCGTCCGTCAAGTTTTCCTTAGCGGAATGCCGTTCCGCTCGAGGAAATTAAAGAATGCTCGTCAACGACTCCTTTAACAACCACGGGGGCTGTCCAACGATCTTCTCCGGCAACCCCGTCAACACCGGCGGGATCAACTTCTGCATCAACCTTAACGGGATTCCGTCTCGTCCAACAAGCGCGGCTCCGAAGGTGAAAAAGACCCTGAGGGCCGGTGGTATCGTGGAGATCCCAATTCTACGATGCCGATCTACACTCCGCTCCAATAATATCAAGACGATGGTGATCAAGACCGTCAACTTCAACATCCAACTCTGGACACGCCGGAATATCTCCGATGACGCCAACAAGCTGTCAACTTCAACTCTACGTCAAGTGCAAGCCATGCATCTCCCAAATACAACTACACCAACGTGAAGCCTAAAGATACAAATTCAAGCGACACAGGCGGGCATAGCCATACAACGACTGTGCTAGGCACTGTGCGGGCCATGTGTTACCCCACGTATCCTGTCGTCGCCAACTACACCTTACATCCACCCTATCACGGTGAAGCACAAGACGAAAAGAAGAAGAAGACAGCCTCGCAGCTTAATCGGAGGTGTTCCTCGCGTCCGCGCGCGGATGTTATTAACTGGATAGCCTCACGAGGCACCAAGATCCAGAACATCACAATCGTCTATACAAGATGGCCAACTAGCATGGCTACGGAGCGCAATCCAACAGGAACTTGTATTTTATTGCGATAATGAAATATCAATGTTCTTGTCCCCTTCTTTTGTGCGTTTTTGATAAATGCACTGGCACACCTACAAAATCCCGGCGGAATTTGTGTGCGTCACAGAATGCACAAAAAAAGAAGCAGAAAAGGAAATGACGCACACTACCACCTAACAAATAAGTTGTGCAGCTATATAAGGAAACTAGTTGAGTTAGCGCGCCCGTGGCGCGCCGTGTGCAGTGAGACGGTGGGGCTGTGCTGGCGATAATTACACAGCAACGGACATCATTTCAGTTTCATATTTCAGTTTCCTGGTACCGAGCTGGTCAAAAGCGAGGAGCGTCCATACATGAGTCGGGAAAGCCTGAGGGGGCGGATTCACAGGCGTGATGGTAGTAGACCTAGTAAATCTGGCCATCAGCGGGTTCGACACCGGCCTGTATGACATCTTAGCCTAAGCATGCAACTTGGAAACGGTACACGTAACATACGCAGCCCTCCGTGAGCGCATTGCGTAAGGTATCGCGCTGCTCAGAAAGAACATGGGCATGCATACATGAACCCTACCAAGGAAAAACTAATCAGATATAACATCGAGGACGGTACTAAAAAAAGAGGGATACGAAAATGAGAGAGAAAAAAATACCCGCTCGTCTACCATCACCATATCTAGAGGCTGAGCAGCGGTAGGAACAGCAGCAACCGTGAACACAGTAAAACGGGTAAGCCTGACTCGCACTCGCCATGAGTGAAGGTCAGAAATAATATCCTTCAGCAAGGTATAATTCATCTGAAGAAAGAAAGAGGAATGAACAGGCCAAATTAGAGAATATATAAGAAGCAAAGAGGGGAAATAACAGAGCATCGCAAGCACTAATGTAGCATATCAACCGTAATCTGTATTTCATAAGAACAAACGGAGAAGCGTGAAAATTCTGAGAACAAAAAGAGCGTGTACGTAGCAGACAAAAAAAATAGGTAAACCTTGAGATTTGTGGCATCAGCGGAGAGAGCTACGGAGGAAGCTAGCTAACGGAGTGAGAAAAGAAAAGGCACCAGCGATTGCATATATAGGGAAGAGCGACGAAAACGACGCGTGGCAACAGATCGCCTTCGGAGGCAGCGACGAAAATAACACATGGCAATAGGAGCCACTGCTGTAGCCACGTGTATGCACAAAACAGCGTAAAAATGACGCGTTCTGAAGTATGCCATGATACAGCGCCGAACATGGGCTAGCCCAGTAAAAAAGAAAGACGGTAAGGCCCAAAATCCAGAACGGAACAGAACTCCGGTGAACCGAACACAGAAACAGAGAGGAACAAACGGCTGGCAATGCCTCTCTTCAAAACCTGCGAAACTGGAGATCAGCGCGGCAAGAATAAACCAATAAATCGTCGCATTGACAATGCCTTTCCTCAAAACCTGGGAAACTGGAGCTTTTTGTTACGTAAGACATGAAACATAGATGAAGACGGCGGGAAAGCATAAAAGCGCATGAAAAATGGAAACCGTTTTTTATCTAAGCCATCAAACAGAGATGAGAAGAACAGGAAACTATAAGAGTGCCCGGGAAACCACCTTGTGCTCTGATAAAGAATGACACCCAAACATTTCATGTAATAGGCCTGCATCTGCACAACGTAAAAACATGGGACCAAAAAGAAAAAGGAAATCCTCCCTGTCTCATAATGCACAACCGTGGAATAAACGTCGCATCTGTTGGCCCTCACAAATCAACCAGCCAATTCGAAATGACCAAAACCTCTTTAGTCTGCACGAACCTATTCATATATTAGCGCCTTGGTAACTTCTTTTTTGTCATGATTCTAAATATCAGCAAAGAAATTAGCAATGGTTTGGAATACCTACACAAAAGGAACCGTTAGTTTGAGAACCGGTGACCATTGGATGCATTTTTCCACAAAATTTCTGCATGGTTTAGGAAGGAGCACAAACATGGCAAAAATGGATTGTCAGCAACCTCGGTAGCCTACTGGCACACATAGCAAGATTAAAAATTGTATTAGTATAGACGCAATTTAAATCTGGATTGAATGGAAATGAATCGAAAATTGAGCTTTGTTAGTTCACCTCAGTTGTGCACGGCTAATACACAACGTACTAAAAAACTGGTAAATTTACAAACATTTTGGTTGACTGCAGACCATTATTGGATCATATAATAGGCAACCAATTATAGATATATTTATCGAAAAGTGCACGCAACTGAAGTTACGACATTGTAGCTTGTGGCATGCTTACAAAAATAAGATGAACATTATGCATATGAAATCATGATAAAAGTTGCGGCTAAAATTTTCTCATAAAAAACCTAAACCAAATCACAATGCAGAGTCAATGGGAAAGGCGCGTGTTGTTGTCTCAGCCAAAAAATGACATTGATATGCTAATAAACACAGAGCACATCTTCTTACCTGAACTACAAAAAGGGTAGTAAGGCTGAAACTTTGAGGCGAGGCATATGTGAATGAGATCTAGTGTCAAATCATGTGGTGAAATGTAGATGTGTCGACGGTTGGGATATTGACACAAGTCAACCAAGGTTCTTCAAAGAGGAGATAAGAGACACGCCGAACAACCACGAACAACGAACGAATGGCGGGGTTTTTATCACTGGTTCGGGCCTCTCGAGAGATAATAGCCCTCACGTCCAAATTTCTTTATATCAAAGAGGATTACAAGGTGGAACTCGGCGAGATCGGCAGTCTCGGCGAGTAGTATCTGAAAATCTATCTGCTAAGGGTCAAGTCGTCAAAACTCGTCCTCAGATGCCCCCTAAACGCTGTAGGGGCATGGTTTATATAATCTGAGCAAACCGACCTACCGAGGGAATATCGGGCCAGGCTAACTACGAGATCGTAACGAACTCATACATGCCAAATACAACCTACGGTGGATAAGATAATCTCCTAATCTTGGGGATCACGACTCCTAATCCAATCCGGAAACCACGTCCGGGTCTTCGTAGCCGTCACAGAACTCTTGTTCGAGACGGACTCAAACATTTAATCATAGGCCATTACGCATCGTGCGGCCAAAGGGCTGTTGGCGAGATGCACATGGGCTGATAGAACCTTTCGTGAGCCGGGCCTGGTAGGTCGCTCGATTGGGCCGTCGGGAGTGGGCCATGTCAATGGGCCGTAATCTAATCCCCGACAGCTAGCCCCGAGACTCAAGCGGAAGGACTCACTAGAGTGGGTCTTCCTCTTGAGACTCAAGCCACGAAGAAGGAAATTTTGTCACTCTGAGACATGTAACAATCGATCAAGAACATGTTAAGGTTCAACCAAACAAGACATGTTTGGGACCGAACAAACACTTTCGATCCGAAAGCGGCTCCGTTCGTCGAGCAGGAATAACATCTATCCGAGCGAGCACTCGGCCTTGATCACGGACCTTTGGAAAAACTAGCCGTTAGCGGAACTCCAACCAGAACTTCAATCGCCGCAAGAAGAAAAGCAGCGACAGTTTTACCTAGCCGTTGCGGTAAAAACTAGCCGCTCGGGACTAAACCGTTGCAGAGCGCTTATACGGGACTATAAAAGCACCCAAGCTGCCCGCGACCGACCACTTCTCTCACGCCTTTCCTCTCCAAGCCACGATTCCAACCTCGCCAAACATCAAAGAGCCGAACTCCACACTCCAACTGTTCGCCCACAGGAACGCCATGGCCAAATTCACGGCACCACCGACCGAGGAGGACTGAAGGTGCAGGAGGAGGAGGGCCACGTGAACCCGGTGGCTGGAGGCTGCATGGAGAGGAGGATACTCCGAGCCGCTCGAGGAGAGTTCATCGACTTCAGCAGTTCGCCTTTGCTGGGTTGAGGTCTCCAGAGCGACCGTCGAGCCTTCTTGAACATCGGCGGATTGGAGGTGGCGAACCTCAATCGAACTCCATCCTCCAGATGGTCGTCTTCGCACACTGTGCGAGGGCTATCTGAGCATCGATCCACCGGTGAAATTGTTCCTCCACTATTATCTGATGACGAGGAGCAGCTCCGCGCTTCGGCAGCTGGGTGCTACTACCTCAAGCTCGGGCCACCGCCGACGACGCCGCAGTACCCTCGCCCACACCGCCGACTCGATGGGCGCGTGGTGGGTGAGGTGGTTCTCAAAGACAAGCGAGCGGCGGCAACAAACTTCGTCTTCACCGGAAGGCGCCAAGCAAAGGAACCCCAATGCCTCGGCCGAGATGTCCGCCGAGGATTGGTACCTAACAAGGAATATCGCCTCCTCGTGAGCCTCGGGCTCCGCAGGCGAGAGATCATACGGGACTTCACGTGAGCGAGGATTTGTCCGGCGGAGGAGGCCCTATCCTTCTACAAGATAGAGGATGGGAAGACATTTCGGGAGAACACGGGTAAGTGCCTTTAAGACTCAACCTTTACATCGATCATTTCCTCCGAGCAGGACTAACAATTCACTCTGCTCGGACGGAGAAGCCAAGCGCATGGGTGACCGAAGGGTCGACGCCATCTTGAAAGCGGCGAAGAAGGACGGGAGGTCCGCAGGCGAGTGGCATACACTGCCAGCATAGCGTGCTTGTCCGCACAAAGCGAGGTAAATCGCTTACACCCGGTCTGTATTGCTAGACTTGCAATGTTGTTTAAATGCTAACGTTAAACTTCTCAAAACGCAGCAGGAGGACCACCGATCCTTGGAGGGATCGTGAGAGAGCTCTCCGGTCCGAGAAGGAGAAGGCGAAGAAGGGCAAGGCTAAGATAGCCACTAAGCCCAAGGTGGCGGCCGAGCCGACGCGAGCTCATCCATGACACGGCGGCCGCCACCGTCGAAGACTACTACTCAGGGCGACGGAGCGCACCAATGCAGACCAAGCGGGCGTGGTCACCCGATGGGAAGAGACCAAGCCCTCCTCCTCGCCGAGCAGAGCGACGAAGAGGTAAAGACCATGGCCCTCTGGCTTAGGCGTTACACGCAAGCTCACCCTGGCCGCATGGATCGGCTGCAACAGGTCGCCGAGCAGAGGAGGCTCGAAGAAGAAGTCGCACGCAAGGAAAAACTTCTTGCGCTGCGCGAGAGGAGTGCTCAGCTCACCAGGGAGCTGAGTTCGTCGCCACGAACACCCAAGGGCCAAGGCGGAGAAGCCGCCAAGGAGCCCCCGAGGAAGAGGCGGAAAGTTCCAGCGAAGAAGATCAGGATCAAGCCTCTCACGGCAGGTGCGTAGGAATCGATCTTTAAATCTCTCGCCTCTCGACCGCTTAGACTTAACGATCATTTCTTTTCATCACCGCCCAAGGAGAGATCGCCACGATGATGGCGTCGAGGCGCTCGGCGGTCGCCGCCGCTCGAAACATCTGCCGGGCGCGCCGCGGGCGATGAGGCCGGGCGCCTCAAGGACAAAATTGGCGGCATGGAGCTGCTCTCGTCGAGCTCGGCGAAGCTTCGACGCGCTTAAAAGCGCCAGAGCGGTGGAGACGGAGGAAGCGGCCTTGGCGCCACGGACAATGAGGCCAAGACGACAACTCCGGCCGCCGGGCGGGACCGAGCAGCCGGTTCGCCAGTACCGTCGCGAGGGCAGCTCACCCCGAGGCGACGGATTCTCCGTGAAAGCGGTGAAACCCCACCGCCGAGAACAAGAAGAAGCCCGGCGGTCGCGCAAGTCGTCTGCCGTGGAAACAACGGCGCCACCCGTGAGTAGCTCGACCTCGCCGGCGTTCGGGCGAAGAGGAAGAGGAAGAGAGAGGAGCGCGAGACAAAGCGCCTCGCCCGTCGCTCCCGCTCCCGAGAAGATCGCTCAATGAGAAGAAGGAGCGGACAAGGCGGCGACGGAACAACGCACCGTCTCATCCCGCCTGACGAAGGGGCTTCGTGGACGATGGCCTCGAGGACCGCTGCGCCGGCCCAAAGCAACGACTTGGGAAGGTAAACACCAAGACTACTTCTAACTTAGTTGGGTAGCTTTACCGCAAAAGCGGCTAACTAGTCTTCTCTCTCAGGTTTTGAAGGACACCATGGAGGAGCTCGAGGACGGCGTCACCATCGAGCGGAGCGCCGTACTGGCGTCGCTCCGGGAGCACCTCCGGACGAGGGGGTCCGAGGCGGGGCCCTCTGCACCAGCCCAAAATCGAAGCCGGCTGAAGGCGAAGGTGAAGAGGCTCAAAGTTCAACTGGCCGAAGAGAGGCGTTCCTGCGAGTCTCTCCTAGGAGAGGCCGAGGAGCTTCGTCGCAAGCCATCAAGGCGAAACATCGCTGGAGGAGCAGGCCGCTCAAGTGGCTCGAAGAGCAGCCACCGACGCTTCCCAACGGCGGGACCAGCTCATGACGGAAGCCAAGAGACTCAAGGCCCACCGCCAAGGAAGAGCAGACTTCAGCGGGTCTCAAGCAAAAATCTCGACCACATGGGCTTCACGGAAGAGATCGAGGAGATCTTGTGGGATAGCGGTGAAGCGATCACCGAGAGAAGAAGGTCAAAGAGCCGGACGAGCAATCAAGGCGGCCGAACAATGATTCACCAGGCGAGGCTCGACCGATCAGTGCGTGCCAAGACCGAGAAGGTCGAGGCCATCCGGCAGAGGCTGGCGCAAGCTAAGCGAACAAGGAGGAGATCGAGCGCCCGAGCTGAAGCCCGGAAGGAATCAAGGCTCGAGGCGAAGTCGTGCGCCTCAAGTTAGAGTTGAGGAGTCAAGGAGCGACTTGCTCTAAGTAGCACCGCGTCAGTAACTTAAAGGGCCTTGTACTGAAACTTTTGAGTAAATGTAATAAAGTACTTACCTTCTTTCCAAAGAAAAAGAGCAAAAAAAAGACAAGAACGAGCGAAACTAAGAGAAAAGCGAACAACGCTAGGAAGTTTAAGAAAACCGGTAGAGCGCTCACGCCTAACTCCCAAATTTTGTGAATCGCTCGGAACCCGAGTTTGCGAAACCGAGCAGTGCACAAGAGAAAGAGCGACACCTAGCCCCGTGCGAGCGATGCTCGAGAACCTAAGCTTGCGAACTCGAGCACGCGCGTAGAGAGACAAAGCGACACCGTATTTTGCTCGATTTGTTCCATAGTCGCGCCGTTAACGTAAGTTAGGCGATTCGATAGTAACCGAACAAGGAAAGTGCCTCCGCGCGGAGGGCTTACGAGCGAGCTTTGCCAAGTGGTCGCGCCAAGCGATAAGTGCCTCTGCCGCGGAGGGCTTACGAGCGCGACTTAGCCGCAAGGTGGAAAGGCCGTGTTACGCAACCACGAGTTTAGGAATTTGTCGAAACTTCGACACGGGCGAGGAAAGATCTGGCGCGAAGCCAAGAGTTCGCAAGGCCGAATGACCATCAAGTGTTACGGAAGAAAGTAGTCTGAGAAGACAAGTAGTGAAAAGGGGCACAGAGGCCGCGAGGATTCACTGAGAATTGGATTGAACTTTACATGGTGTCCGAGGGACTTGGAAGAACTAAGGCGCGAAGTTTACAAAAAGCGCAGGGCTAAGAAAGCAGAAAAGACCTACACAAAGAACTTACGGCCGGGTCGATGTTCCAAGTCTTTGGTCGGCTCTCTCCGTCCTCCATAGCCAGGCGAACAGCCCCCGGGCGAGCAGAAGAAACGACCGTGAAGGGGCCCTCCCAGCGTGGAGTTAACTTGTTGGCGTTGGACAAGTTCTGGACACGGCGCAGAACGAGGTCGCCCGCCTTCAAAGCCCTTGGTCGAATCGACTTGGCGGCTGCGTGCGCCGAAGATCTTGCTGGTAGCGTGCCATTCTGACTTATGTCCGGTCGCGTGTGCCTTCGAGGAGATCGAGATCGAGGAGGTGCTCTTGCTCATCGTCAACTAAGTTGACTGAGTTCGTGCGAGGCGAACCGAGTACGATTTCGGGAGCGAGATGGCTTCGCACCATAGACCAATTGGAAAGGAGTTTCCCCGGTCGCCCGGCTGGCCGTAGTGCGAACTGCCCAGAGGACGGAACGAACTTCGTCAACCCAGGCCTTGGTGTGCTCGCTGAGAGCAGCAAATACCCGTTGTTTAATACCCTGGACTATCTGTCCGTTAGCTCGCTCATTGCTCCATTGCTCGTGGATGTGCCACGAGGCGAACAGTACCCGGTACCCAAATGCTCGCAGATTCACGGAATAGCTCGCTCAATCGGTACCGTTATCCGTGATCAACTTATGGGGAATCCCAAAGCGGCGTGACCACGTTGCTTTTGAAAAAGCGAACAACCGTTTTGGCGTGAAGAGGCGACACAGTGCTCGCCTCAATCCACTTTGTAAAAGTGTCTATGGCAACGAGCAAGTGTGTATAGCCCTTGTACCCTTAGGGAATGGGCCTAGCGATCCGCACCCCATGTGGAAAAAAGGCCAAGATGGGGGATTGTTTGGAGCTCTTGGCGGGCTTGTGTGCTTTCCGGCGTGAAATTGGCAAGCCTTGCACTTAGTCACGATGTCCGGGCATCTTTTAACGATGGGCCAATAATAGCCCATGCGAAACGCTTTGCCGACTGAGTTACGAAGGGCGTGGTTGCCACAGCACCCTCGTGTATGTCCCTAAGAAGGAACACACCTCTGTTACGAGATGCACTTGGAGAGGACTCCCGAGCACCTTGGCGGTAAAGAATGCCGTCCCACAAGCTTGTATGGAGCAAAGACGCCTTGTAAGCCGGAACGCTTCGGCCGTCGTCGGGCAGGGTCCCATCTGCAAGGTACCGGACAAATGGCGTTGTCCAGTCCGCAGCCTGTTCGATAACGGAGACAGCACCACCTGTCTCTGTTGCCTCGTCCGGAGACGTGATTGAGGGCTTGTGAAGGTGCTCGACGAGCACCCCTGCCGGAGCAGATTCTCGTGAGGATCCATACTTGGATAGCTGGTCGGCCAGGAAGTTGTCCTTCCCAGGCACGAAGAGCACTTCAAAATCGAAAATACCGCTCAACTTCCTCACTTCACCGGTATCGCGCCATTGAGTCATCGCAGACCGATACTCCTTGTTAACTCGATTGATGACCACCGTGAATCTCCTTCACGCTTAGCCGTTGGACACCAAGCGACTTGCACGCTCTTAGTCCCGCGAGGAGGGTTTCGTACTCTGCGGCGTTGTTAGTCGCCGCAAAGTGTAGTTGGATAGAATCTCGGAGTTGCTCTCCTTGAGGAGATGAGAACAAAACCACCTCAGAAGTTTCGGTCGCGAGCCATCGAAAAACATGGTCAAGGGGTTCATCGGGTTGCTCGGGAGCTTCACGGGATTTGGGCGGCAAGTCCATTCAATGACAAAGTCAGCTAGGACACGTGACTTAATAGCGATTCGGGCGACAAATAATGTGATCAAACTCGTTAGTTCCATTGCCCACTTAGCTATCGTCCGCTAGATTCCTTGTTCCAGGATTTCTCCCGAGAGGAACGTGGTCGGGACCAGATTTGATGCGCTGAAGTAGTGGCGAAGCTTTACGGAGGACATGAGCAAGGCGTGAGTAGCTTCGGACCTCGTGTAACGCCTTTGATCCGTGAAGTACCTCGCTCACGTAATAGATTGGTCATTGATGCCTTCCCTTTCGGCCGCCAAGACCGCGCTCACCGCTTATGGCGTGCAACCTAGGTACAACAGAGCCGCCGCCATGCCGCGGGGTAGTCAAGACGGAGGATTGGGCAGTATCGCTTGGATCTGGAAGGATCTATCGGCTTCTTCCGCCCACTCGAAACCATTGTGCTTGCGCAGGCCTTAAAGAAGGGCGGCCGCGTTACGCTTTGACGGAAATAAACACCTTAGAGCAGCCATCCGTCCAGCCGAGGCTCAGACTTCCTTCGTCGATTCGAGCTCGCATATTTTCAATGGCCTCGATCTTTTCGGGGTTGGCGAAATACCTTGCGAACCAATAACATAACCGAGCAACATTCGGATCGAACACCAAAGGTACACTTCTCTGGATTTAATTTTATTCGATGCTGGTGAGATTACGAAAGGTCTCGGCGGGTCTTTTACTTGATCTGGAGCAAACTTGCTCTTTACAACTATGTCTTCGACATAGACCTCGTGTTTTTCCGCATTGCTCGGGAAGGTCTTCTCCATTAAAGCCGGACGTGGCACCAAACATTGTGCGAGACCGAAAGACATGGTCGAGCAGCGAGAAAGTGCCGAAGGGGTGATGAAGGCGATCTTCTCTTCATCCTCGGGAGATGCTTATTTGGTGATACCCGAGTAAGCATCCAAAAACTCAGAGCTGGCATCCGCAATCGCATCGACCACCGGTCAATCTGAAGCGGCGGGAAGTTGTCCTTAGGACAAGCGGCGTTCAGATCGTGTGATCGACACATCCTCCACTTGCCGCCTTTCTTCTTTACAATGACAGGTTGGCTAACCACTCGGTGTGATCAACCTCGCGGATGAACCCGGCAATGAGTAGTTTGCTGTCGATCTTTGATGATCTCTGTTTGAATTGAAAAGCGACGCAAGCTTCGGCGAGCAGGCTTTTGTCCCACGGACAAACCGGTTTGTGCTCGATGATCTCCTTGGGACTCGGGCAGGTCGGATGGCTCCCAGGCAAACACATCTGCATTGGCTCGGAGGAAGGCAATGAGCTCGCTTTCCTATTTGGGGTCCAGATTGGCCCCCAAGTGAACTGTCTTGGAAGTATCATCAAGAGACAATGGAACTTCCTTGGTTTCTCCCCTGGTGAAGGGAGACCCTAGGCGTCAGTGACTTAGTCTGCGGAACTTCAGACCGCCGCAGCGGAAGCCGGGTCGACCAGGCGAGGGACTGATCGTCGCAATCCAGAGGCGACTTTGTAGTTGCCCTTGACCGTGATCACACCGTTAGGACCCGGTATCTTCACGCAATGGTAAGCGTGGTAGGACACGACCATAAACTTACCGAGAGATGGCTTTGTCAAGATCGCGTTATCTGCGGATGGGAAATCGACCACATCGAAAGTGATCAACTCTGTCCAGGAAGTTGCTCGGGTTGCGAAGGTAACCGCCAGGACAACCTGCCCCAACGGCTTGACAGCCTCTCCCGGAACAATCCCGTAGAAGGGCATTGCGACTTCCTTCAGCTTAGAACGAGGAATCTGCATCTCGTCCAATACCTTAGCAGAAAGCAAGTCTAAAGCGCTCCCGCCGTCTACGAGTACACGACCAACTCTCGCGTTCTCGATGGTCGGGCGACCACCGAGGGGAGCGAGGTTTGGTCATCCCAATGGGGCAATCCTCCCGAGAGAAGGAGATGGGGACCTCGGTCCACTTCATCGATTCGGGCGAGGTTTTGCCTTTTCGACGTTAGGACCTCCCGCGGCTTCCTTGAGGCTGCGTCGAGAGGTGTAAGCCGAGGAGCCGCCAAGATGACGGCGATATGGTTCACGGGTTCTTGATACTCATCATCATCTTCCGATCACCATCGTCGGTTTGGCGCTTAGCCTTACCGGCATCACCTTGTTCGGGCGGGGTGGGCATTGAGCCCTTGCCGTTGTAGAAGTCTTGAACTTTGCGCCCAAGTTACGCAATGGCGATATCGTGCCCGTAGTCTTTGGTGGAACTTGCAAAATCGGTCGCTTGACCTTTCTTGCCTTGTCCGCCTCCTGAGCGAGCTTTTTGCCCTTGTAGTTATTGTTGGGCTTCTTCGCCCATCCTTGGGAGGAGGTCTTGCGATCTATACCAAATACAGTCTTCGCTCGCATCACCTTTATTCTTTTCTTCCGGGACTTCTTGTCACCGTGGTTCTTCTTCTCTTCTTCTTTTCATCCACACCAGGTTGGGTGGGCAGCTCGCCCTTGTCAAACGCCTTTTTGTACTGAACACGCTCTGCCGCGTTGGCATAGCGGTCAGCCGCCTTGAATAGGTCGTTGGCGGTCCAGGTCTCATTGATCTCGAGATCCTGGGTGAGCCGCTCGTCGCGGACTCCGTTTTTAAAGGCGCGGACAACGGATTCATCCGAAATGTTCGGGATCGTGTTGCGGATCTTAATGAAACGCTTCACGGTTTCGGAGGGTCTCCCGTTCATCTGGATCATCTGTGCAGATCATCCTCCTTGCTTTCGAGACGCACGTAATGCCTCCGAAATTAGCGATCGAGGCGTCACAAAGCTGGGTTCCATGAGTGATGGAACCCTCCTGCCGATTGAGCGACCACGTCCGGCGGCGCCCTCAAGGACGACGGAGGTAATTAGCCATAACGATCTCGTCACCCCGCCGCCATGATGGCGTGAGCGTAGATGGAAAGGAATTCCTCCGGTTACGAGTCCCATTGTATCTCTATGTGACCGGGCTTGAACTTTGAGGGCCACCGGACGGCCAAGCTCGTCGAGAAAGCCCCGCAGCCAAAGCATATGACCGCCACCTTCCCGGCAGAACCTAGTCTTGAGAAGACGTTGGTCCCGCGGCGCGGAGGAACTCTGCTGAGCAGGATGATTCGGCTGAGAAACTGTCTCGGGACAATCCACCACGCCCTTCCTCGTGGTCGCGACGAAGCGCCCTCACGAGGGATCGTCCGTGATCATCGCGCGCGCGCTTGCCCCGTGGTCGCGATGACTACGAGGACTCTGCGAGCGACGGCGACCACGGGTATCCTGCTCATGGACAGTGATCCTTCGATGGTGACGAGGGTCACGCGATCGATCGAGCTGTCCGAACCATTCCGGCGATTTGGTCTTGGCCGCTGGAGGAGTTGTTGACTTCTCCTAGAGACTTTAGGCCTTGACCGCCGCTCTAGGTTGGGCGCACAAAGATCGCCCATACGGGCGAGGTCGGCTGGTTGGTAGATCTAATCACCGCCATGGCCGCGAGTCGTTCCGACTACGCTCTAGGGTTCTGGGACCCCGAGGCATCCGCGTTCTTCCGACCGAGTCCGATTCGCTGGGAACTAATCCGGACAGGAGAGACTTCGGCCGGTAGACTTGGCGAAGGCACGCGAGGTGGGTCGCGACACGGTCGCTTGCACCGATCGCGAACCGTGCCGGTCCGATTGATGGAATCGTCGAGGTTGCGGCGGATGACTTCTTGCTCGCAGCGGCCAACAGCGACCTCGTCTTGATGCCGAGCGAGTTAATCTGCCCGACCTCGCCAGCCGCCACGGCCGTCACGGGATCCTCGAGGTTCCTACATCGCCATGTTAATGCCGCGGGGCCATGCGAAGGTATGCTAGACGGTGTCATCGCCGTGTGTCTCCACAGGTAGAGTCTACCGACATGGCCTTGGAATCCGATAGATCTAAACCGTCGTAAAGATCATCGGTTCCGTAGTCATCGTCAATGACAGGAGTGCGATCTGCGGCTATCTCTGCCATATTGGCGGAGACCTCCGTACCAGATACGGAAAGTGTTCGAGATCGAACAGATCGATCCGATCTGACAGGGGATGAGACATCCTGCCCTTCTGAGTCGTAACCCTCAGGAAGCATCTCTGTATCGCTGACGGAGTTCGACATGTTCGATCTGCGAGTCCCCACGGACGGCGCCAGCTGTCGACGGTTGGGATATTGACCCAAGTCAACCAAGGTTCTTCAAAGAGGAGATAGGAGACACGCCGAACAACCACGAACAAAGAACGAAGGAGATGGGTTTTATCCGGTTCAGCCTCTCGGGAGAGATAATAGCCCTACGTCCAGCCTTTCTTTATATCAAAGTGGATTACAAGGTGGAACTCGGCGAGATCAACAGGTCTCGGCGAGTAGTATGCGAAAATCTATCTGCTAAGGGTCAAGTCGTCAAAACTCGTCCTCAGATGCCCCTAAACGCTGTAGGGGCATGGTTTATATAGTACAGAGCAAACCGACCTACCGAGGGAATATCGGGACATGCTAACTACGAGATCGTAACGAATTCATACATGCCAAATACAACCTACGGTGGATAAGATAATCTCCTAATCTTGGGGATCACGACTCCTAATCCAATCCGGGAAACCACGTCCGGGTCTTCTCGTAGCCGTGCAGAACTCTTGTTCGAGACAGACTCAAACACGAATCATAGGCCATTACGCATCGTGCCAGCCAAGGGCTGTTCGGCAGGATGCACATGGGCCTGATAGAACCTTCCAGGGAGCTGGGCCCTGGTAGGCTGTTCGATTAGGCCGTCAGGGAGTGGGCCATGTCAATGGGCCGTAATCTAATCCCCGACAAGATGACATTTGACAATCAACTCAGTGCATCATCCTTCATGCTGTTTTATATTTCTATCTACATATATAGGGAAAAGTACTTGCTCACATATTCTAAGTTGAAATACATGCATAAAACCTAGGCCTATAACACGAACCCAATTTAATTTTGTAATTAGAAGCAAGATCCTTTCGATTGATTCCCTCGCAATAGAAATACACATTCAACCACCTCTATACGGATACCTCATAGAGACTAATATTTACCAAGACATAGAATTAATATTTACCAAAAAAAGGCAAAGACTGAATCATAATCAATAATCACTGTTTACGAAGTTAATAATCATTGTTTATCAACCATCAGTAAAGGATCTATTGGTTGATATGCACAACCCCTACAATTGGTAAAATTTTGTTCCGGACCAAAATTACTGAAATTCATGAAATTTCGGCGAAATGGAAATCCCTACTACTACTACTTGTCACAGGAGGGGAGTGTTGACGGGGGGCTTACTTTCCGGCCACGTAGGGCATGTCGCTGGTGAAGTTGGTAGGGGCGTCGCCCTGCAGGCCTGGGATGAGCTCAGTCATCTGCTGCACGATCCGACGATCTTCGCTGTGCCTCTCGCAGCACGGGGCCCACCTCGGATCTCTGCATACCTGCATGCTCATCCACATCAAGAACATGAGGAAAAAAAATCTCTCTTCCTATTCAAGCAAACCACTTGGATTGGTTCCAGGATTTTCGGTTTGGTGCCTCTTACCGCGATGCACGACGCAAAGTCGTACTGGATACCTGTCGCTCTCTGGACCGAGGAGGAGGGGAGGCGGCGAGGAGGCAGCGCAGCCAGCGGTAGTGAGGGCGGCGAGGAGCAAGCAGGAGGGGAGGCGGATCTGGGCTGCACGGAGCCCGGCAGCGCTGGATCCGACCTGGACGGAGAAGACGACGGGAGAAGAGCAGACGGCAGCGATCAAAAGAGAGGAGGTTTGCAGGGGAAGGACGGCGGCGGAGGAGGAGCAGGGGACGGGCGACGGAGCGGAGTGCTTGCCGTCGGCGTCATGAGGCGGCGAGGCGTGGAGGGGAGAACGGTAGAGGGAGAAAGTTTTTTGGGGGAAGGCGGCGGGGCGAGGCCGCGCCAGTAAAGGGCGGCTAGGGTTGCGGGAGAGAGGGTAGAGGAGGCCGGAGCATCCGACCGTATGAGGAAAGGGACCGCGGGCTGATTTGCGAAAAGTCAGGGGTCTTTTAGCAAAAATACTAGGACAGAGGCGCTGATCTACCGCAGAAAGCCGATCGGACGGTCCAAGAAAAACGCGGTGACGTGGCTACGACGGCAGGAGCTGCGCTGAGCTCTGCCGAGCCCGCTGCGCGCAGAAGCGACCCACGTGTCGGCCGCAGGACGACCCCTAGCAACTTCTAAAGATCAGCAATACAGAGCGATGCAGCACATACCTTTTAGAAAATCAACATATTCCTTTGGGTAGGATCCACCCGACAAAACAGATGGAACCGAAGGTGAAGCGGCTGTAAGCAAGCAACACAAAACAATTACGTAAGCATAGATGCATAGAGGCAGATATAAACAGCACACACAGAAATGAAGACAGTATACCATAGCTAGAAGATGCACCTCCGAGCGAACCATGTGAAGACGCACGCGGCGAAGAGGCCACATATAAGACGAACAGTCTATGGGGCAGGCTGCAGGCAAGGAGAAAACAGCTGAAGGCATCAGCATGAGGCAACGGCACACATGCAAACAACTGGAACATACATAAATAGCGTGGACCTCTGTTTTTTTTTGGCAGGCACATGCAGCACGCTTTCTCTTGTCTAGCAAGCGTTGCCCAGCACAAAAGTATGCAGGCACTGTTTCAGGAGAAGAACGGCGAGAGCGCTGATCGCTGGTCTCAACCATAGACAGCACAGGTGGAGAAGGAGCTGCAGATATCCAGAACATTAGTGGCCGTGAATTATCCATGAGATAGGCACATTGCGGGAGGCGATAACAGCAGCATCATTATATGATGTGTAAGTACCGTCAGGAAGGTTGAAGGCCAGAAAAATGCGGCCTAAGCAAAGTGTGTGTGTGTGTGTGGCGGCGGGGGGTCTGGTGAACAAAACAGCAGAATTATGGACGGAAAATGGGGTCGGTATGCTGTGAACTAAATCTGAGAAAAAGCATGTAATGTGATGAGCATAGTCCATACCACGAGACGCCGAAGGAGGGGCAGGCGACAGAACGGGCGTCTGTAATGTCTGGCCACGAAAAGCAAGGACAGGCAACGGCGCGGCATGTCTCGCTGCAGTACAAACATATGCGATGCAGGTAAATAATTGACCTGTGATACACTGGATAAATACACCGCAAGCATAAGCAAACCCGCCTGACCTCTTCTTCACTGATTAACAGCAGCAAGAGCGGCACGCCTGTTAGCTCTGCTTTGTCTAGCTGCCTCACGCCGATGTGCAGAAGCTGGTGTAGAACTTGCAGGCAGTAAGACATGCACGCAGGTAGGGAATGAATAGTCAAAATAGGCACATAGAAACTAAGCATGCAGATACGGGAGCAGCATGCGCAAGGAGCGCAATTGAACAGAAGAGCCAACCTGCTGTGATATTGTCAGACCCGGATTTTTAAGAGAATCCAGGACCTTCGTGTAGTCTGCGTTAGACCAGGATCTTGCTAACACAACACGAATTTACAAGGAGCTAAATCATTTCATACAGAAGACCCACGAGAGCACTTTATTACAGATAATAATTGTCTTTCAAAGTACATTGAGGATCCATTTGTCTGGGGACCGTATAGGTCAAATCTTACAATACAAAAGGCGAAACCCACTACAGGGTCTGATACAGTGGAAAAGCCAAAAGGGGGCGGTGCTTCGAAGCTATGCCTTCCATAACCCAAAAGAGGCAAGCAGCTAAAGTCCTCCTATAGCCCGTTATTCGTCATCCTCCTAGACGTCCTCCTCGTCAAGAGGCTCGTAGGCATCATCATCATCGTCATCTCCTAAAAGATTATGAGTAGGCGAGGGTAAGCACCAGCCATGCTTGCGAGCTAAATACCTCACCTTATGCAAATAATGCCACTAGGCTTTTGGTGGGGCGGGGTTATTTTATTTGCATCAATGCCAATTTTGTAATACCATAATAATAGAAAACCTATGACTTAGCCATTTTACAAAACAAAGACGTATTGTGCTATATATGCAAAAGATCATCATCAGGGGTATTTCAACAACAGGGCGGCACCTCGTGCTCCCAAACACGGCAGATCCAAGTCATCCTAGTGGTCAAGGTCCCCGATCAAACAGGCAGACTGGTACCTCATACCGTCTCCAACAGGCAAGATCATACCCTCGCAAGGCGTATGTCTTCCTAAGCGGCGGCAGACTCACCCTCTCAGCGAGGCGTGATCCCCTTGAGCTTAAGTAAGGCTAGGATCCTTGGATCCTCAAAATCAACAGAGTGTAATAATCATTGTCCAAAGGACAGTACTTTGCACTCAGGCAGACCTGACACCCAAGTGCATGAGAATTCTCCCGTCTATACCGATTACGTTGATAGTCAGGATTTAGTGATCAGCTATATCGTTACCCCGTTGATAGCAAGGCTATACCGTTGTAACGTTGATAGGATCAATCCGTCATGACTATACCGTAAGCGTTGATAGGCAAGGATCAACCCATTTTGACCTAGACAGCCATGGCTAAGCATTTTCAAATGATTTATTAATCAGAGGCAGTATAACAGATCCTTAGGCAACAAATGACAGGTTGGAATTAAATTCAATGATGGGGTGGGTGCTTATTAACACAATTACACAATTTGGGAAATATCTAGACACAATACGTAGTTGCAAATAAGTAACTTGGTAAAGTAAAGCATGCATAATTTCATAATTTAAAAAGTAATGTAAACATTTGCAGAAATATAGGAAATGAAGTATGATCTAGAGTATTGGCTCGCCTGGACCTTCCTCGTAATCGGGGTCGTCAGCAGGATTGTCGAAATCCTCAGGGTCCTGTCCCTCGTAATCTAATTAAACCATAGAACAATCAAGCAGCCAAATAAATACCGATAAATTCTTTTAACATGATGCATGATTTTAGCGAAGGCTTTCCTATGGTCTTTAAGTGGACAGTACTACGATCAAAATTTACCAAGACTTCTGTGGTGATACTTTCATATTCTTAAGCTAAGGCCTAGGTGTTTAAATTATCTAGACGAGATTAATCTTGGGAATAGTATGCCTATATGCTCATGACATTTGAATATGCAATAATCTACCCCTTTTAAAATTTATTCTACAGCAATTAATTCTTGCAAAAATATAAGTATAAGATAAATCTCTTTGTTTGCTACAAGTTGAAATTCTAAATCTTTATTTTGAATAGGAGCAATTAATCCCTTAAATTCTAACAAATTCCTGGTTTTGCCCTGATTAGGGATGAACCCAGAATTTACCAAAATAATTTGAGAGTCGGAAACATTTTAAAATAATCTTATTATCCTTTTTATATAAATATATAAAATCATAGAGGCTGGAGGGCTCTGTTGGGCTAGGAGTGGGCGGAGCAGGCCGGTGTTGGGCCATTTTTTGGCTCGGCGCACGTGCAGGCGAAGTGGCTTGCGGCAGTGCGGCTTCGTGGGCCGGCTTTAACGCGGCCCAACACGGCGATCGTGCGTGCGCGCGGGGTTAGCGAGGCCGGGTGGGCCGGCGAAGCCCAGCAAGGCGCGCGCGGGGGTGAAACAGGGGCAGCGCTGCGCGGCATCGTGGGCCGGATGCGGCCCATTTGCGGCGAGGCCGCGCGAGGGAGGGGAGAGGCTAGCGGGTGGGCCTTCTGGGCCCACATGTCAGTGGGGATGTGGCTAGCTTGAAGGCGGTTCGGCCGGTTTTACGCCTTCGGCAAGGGAAAGCGTAGCAGGGGGTGCGCTTCCATTGGTTCTGAAGCATGGGTCCATGGGGCCACGCATCAGTGGGGGGGAGGCTCACGGGCCGCTGGCCCCCATCCGACAGCGTCGGACTCGGGTGGCGTCACCCCCTCCTTCCTCGCTGGCGGCTCTGACTCCGGCAAAGCGACAGGCGGCGGCGCTTAGAGGTGTTTCTAGGGCGGCGAAGGGGCTTTCTAGGGAGCGAGAGTAGAGGAGGATTAGGGGCCTAGGTGGGGTGGCTCGGCGGCGACCGCTGGGTCGGAGCGGAGCTCCTCGGCGGCAGCGCCATTGGGGTCCGACAAGGAGGGGGGCTCTAGAGCATAATCCGCTCAACGGAGGGTACTGGGAGGACCTCAAGGCGGCGGGGATGCTCACCACAGGCTTGAGTTGGCACGCTGGGGCTTGGACCGAGCCGGCGACGATTGGGCCCGAATCCTTTGGTGAGTTGACGCCGGCGAGATGCTCCTGGGGAAAAGCAAATGGAGCAATGTCAACGGGGAGAAATAGGAGGCACCTAGGGAGTGATCAGGGGCCGGAGAAGCTCGGGGCGAGCTTGAAGCTCACCGTGGAGGGATCGCGGCGGCGTGGGCTCCTGCCACCGAAAATGGAAAAATGGGAAAAAGTGGAGGAGAGGGAAATCTTGGGGCGGCGATGGAGCTTTTATAGGGAGGGATTGGAAGCGAAGAGGGATTTGCCACCGGAGCGATGGGGCTGGGTCGTGCCGAGGGCGAGAGATTTTTGTGGCCCTAGGCAATGCCGGCGGCGAGGAGATGACGCAAGTGATGACGAAAATCCGACAGGGGCTTCGGTTTCGGTGGGAAAAAGCGAGGTGCGCGTGATTCCGAGGCGAGCAGGGCACCCTTCGGACTGGGTATTGGCAAGGGCGACGCCGGCGGCGAGGTGACTCAGCCGCGGCGAGGACGTGGCGCGCGGAGAAGGGGCAATCACGGCGCAAGTGGCTCGCCGGTTTGCAAGTGGCTGGAAAAAGGAGGGGTAAGATGGGGTTTTCGCCGTGTGAACGAGCGGGCGGGCTGCGGCTGCCGTGCATCACGGCGGCGGCGCACGGCAAGGGCGGCGCGTTTCAGCGGCGACGAGTAGGGGAGAGGTAAGAGAGCAGGGGAGGGGCGAGTGGGCCGTCTGGGCCGCGAAGCATCAAATGGGCCGGCCAGGAAAAGCTATGGGGAGATGAGGTGAACGCGGGCCAGGACTAGGCCCAAAGGCCGGGGAATAATAGTCCCCTAAAGAAATTTAAAGGGAGATTATTTTGGGCTGAACAAAATTAGCCAAACATATTTTATTTTTATAGATTTTGATAAATTTTTCTAGGATAAATAATTTCAAAAATATTTTATTTTTGTCTTGAAAATTTTGGATGTTACAGATATGCAGAGCATTTCGAGACGAAGAAGACACTCTGCAGGCAGCCGATATAGGAAGGCAACCATCCATGTAAGAATCCAAATCCTAGCCACCGATAAAACAGAACGGCAAAGAGGTAAAACAAAGAGCAATAGAAAGCAAAGTGGCAAGACGGTGGTCTCAGCAGGGGCACATAAACAGATCGGCGAAAATGAACTATAGGCGGAGATGGAGAGGCAGAGCAGTATATACAAAGATACGCAGGCGTGGTAACCAAAGCAGGCGGTGTAACCAAGAGTAGCAATAGGTATCGTGAACAAAGGCTCCTGCAAATAACCAGCCGACACGTGTACCAGCGGGCAAGGCACGGAACGGAGAACGCTTGGCGGAGGGACCAGGCAAGGAGAGAAAATAAAACAGCATCACCCACACAGCCAACCTTGCTCGCGAAGAACAAAGAACAAGGGAGACAACAGCTGAAGCGATGGCCATCTAAAGATTTGTGCGCGCTAACGACAGGAACATCAGGGCGCGTCTGAATGAGTGGGATGGAAGAAAATTCGAGAAATTTGAAACCACCTGAAAACAAATGTTGTGAGGGTTAAACCAAGAAAGCAAGGGGAAAATCCTACCAGCAAGAAGGGCTGCGCAGAGCATGGACGGACTAATCATTTTTTCCATAAGGGGCTAGCCCCGATTTCCATTACCATCAAGACAACGAAAACAAAGTAACATAACCAGGTTACAAACATTGTTCCAAGCCACAGAAGGCATGTATCGATTACTGACAAAAGCAAAGACTACCACGAGGCCCCCAGGCACCACAAGCATGCTGACCACCGATCCCTTGAACATTGATCAAAAAACCACCCAGGTGATTGACTTAAAAACTAGGGAAGTACAACTACAAAAACTAAGATAACACTTCATCCACCCGTAATCTGCAGAAATTTTCCTCTTCCGTATCAATCTTCAGCTCCCATCATCCATTCAGCATCCTCCAGCCTTAGATAAATTGCTGAAAGCTCCCCCCAGCGCCACATTCCCATTCTTTGAGACATCTTTAGCTGGCAGCAGATTTTGTTTCATATTTCTCACCTGTCCAACTTGCGCTAAGCTTGCAATGAAAGAACTCAAGCGATATGAACATTCTCTAATACAGTTTTTCATCTCTTCCTCCAAAAATTCTGACCAAAAATTTAGAAGGGCACACATCATATGCATAACATTTATGGGTGACCTCACATTAAACCCATCAAAGAAAGATTTATTCCTATAGATCCAAGCACTCCAGCAAAATGAAGCAAAACAGAACATATGAATTTTTGTGCTCACATTCCATAAACTGCGCATCCATTGAAAATATCCATCCAAATTACTTGGTCTGGTATCAACACCACAGCAAGCAGCAATGACCCCCCACATGGATTTTGCTAAAGGACAAGAGAAGAAAAGGTGCTCTATAGTCTCAATATTATTACAAAATTCACATCTGGGATCCCCACCCCAATTTCTCTTTCTCAAATTATCTCTTGTTAGCAACACCCCATGTTGTAACAACCAAAGAAAAATCTGAATTTTCAAAGGAACCTTAGATCTCCAAATTCTACTCAAATTTTTTGACTGCCATCTCTCAGAGAAAAATCTACAAACAGATTGAGTTTCCCTTACTTGACCAAACAAGTTCCAATTCCGTTATTTCAACTACACCAAATGATCTTTCGAATTGGTCAAGACTCTCCAGTTTATGGCCTCTTCTATATGGTACCAGTTGTTGTTTCATTGAATTTGCTTCATTAATAGGCTTGCGATTCGACTTTGATCGTTATGGGTTGGTACCTAGATCAAGTCCTAGGCAAGCGACCTAATTTTAACAAATGTAGATAAAGAACAATGAAAATGGCTCCTTCTTTAGTGAGATTATACGAGCAAATGCCTGAACCAAAATACGTCATTGCTATGGGAGCGTGTACTATTACAGGGGGAATGTTCAGTATGGATTCCTATAGGAGGTGGACCGCGGGTTGATTTACGAAAGCACAGTGGTTGTTTTGCAAAAAAGCCATGACAGAGCCGGTAATCAACCGTACAGAGCCGATCGAACGGGCGGAGAAAATCGGGCTGACGTGTCCACCCTGGCTGCGCAGAACTGTAGCGCCGTGCTAGCGCTTTGTATGGAGTTGAAATGAAATGAAATTGAAATGAACAAAATAGTTTGTGTTTCCATTGATTTGGGCTTGGATACGAAAGAAAACTTTGGCACGGTAGATGTGGTTTTTAGACGCATCCACCGACTTATTCATTTTAGCGTAGCAGAGCTGGACCCATGCACCTACAGTCCAATTGTGCCACGAGGTTCGGTTGGGATGATGAGGAAAAAGAAGAAACGTTGCTTTAGTATCTAAATTTAGATTGTTCGATTTTTATTAGTATTAAATAATGATGATTGACAAACATATGGCGTTCTATTAGTAGAGATTTATTTGCTTTATGTCATGTTTGCCATTTTATTTCAAGATTGGATGATGTATTTATGTTGGTATTCATTGTCCTGTTATGGGTATTGTTAAAATGCTATGTGACATATATTAGGATGTGTTATGGGTATTGTTAAAATGCTACGTGACATACCTATTGTGCAATTTTTCTGGTGTGCTATAAAAAATGTTCATATCAAAATTTTCGGAATTGATGTTTGCCATGATGATATAGCTTTTTTAATCATAGTTTGTGTTTTATGGAGTTGAACTTGTGCGGTTGGTTTGTTTTGATACAAGCATGTGTCTCCCCCACCAACGATTATTGACACATGAATAATAAGTTTGCATTAAGCGCAGTTTTATTTGCACTAAATAATGATTGACAAAAAAGGTTTCTTTGCTCATTATGCAATTTTCTCTTATTTCTATATCTATATTTCTATATCTATATCCCAACTAAACGTATGTCCCGTAGCAACGCACGGGCACCCTACTAGTTTACGATAACATGTCAGATTCGTTCGGATTGACACTATGCACTACACATAAGCAACCATGTCAATGGTTGCAAAGCAAAGAGATTAGAGTCAAATAACATGAGTTGGCAGAGCAAAGAGGATGGATCAAATAGCAAGAGTTTGTTGTGACAGCATCCCTAGCAGGGGAGCTAACATCCCTTGCATCAGCGCCCTGCCTTGCACCCTAATTAAAAATTTTTCCCCTGCCTTCGCTGATGCCGGCCGCGTGACAAGGTGCCTCCTGCTCATGCTCTGACTTGCAATGTTAATGTGTAATTTTATTGAATTTGATGAATGCATTACAACATATAACATAAAGTGAGTATTTTTATGCCATGTTTTTTTTTAGCTTAACAGCTTAACGACTTATCTACGTTTTGAAACGATATATGTTTTGATATTTGGGTCAGTTTTTTCGCTATGTCGAAGGTGGGTCCTAACGTTTTAAAAAGCAAGTCAAACGAAATGGATCCTAATCTTAAAACTAGCCTAAGAAACTTTCGAAATTCAGTCATTTCAACTGTTCAGCCGTTCAGATCAAATATCATGAGTTTTTTTTTGTGACGGATAGTATCTATGTGTAATTTTATTTAAGTTGATGAATGTATTACGATATATAATATATAGTAAGTATTTTTAGTGAGATGTAGGCATTGTTTGTTTTAGATTAAATAAAATAAAATAAAATTTTGATATTTTTGTATAAGCCAAATGATGTAATATTTTGTAATTGTTTTCATGGGGTACATCACTCCATGTGTTTATCGCTACGCAGGTCATGCATGCAAAAGTTCATAATAGGGGCGGTTTTCGATGCGCCGTTCATTTCAATGCCCGTGCTCTGCCACAAAACTAAAGGGGAGAAAGGAAAACATAAATTATAGAAACATAAAAATTATAAAGGATGGTTTAACTTAGCAATGCGTGCACTCGTCTGCCGCAACGTGATTTCAAAGTAAAATAAAAAAACAGCGGTGAATTCGAATAGGTGCAAATTATTCCGAATAAATATAATGGCAATTGAATTGCAGACACATTCAATCCAATTACATTTTACTGAAAAAGAAAAGTGAAGTCCTCAGATCATCTTACTGTGCACTATCTTTTAGGTTTCTTAGCATAAGTTAGCAGTTAAAATTTATATAGGCACTCCTACTATTATTTCAAAGCATCACAAGAATGACATAACTGAAACTGAAACTATTCTAAATAAAAAAAGAAACTACTCAACTTATCTCTATCTCTACTATATTAAAGCACCTTGTGGTTATGATGGTCGTACTTTGAACTTTCAATCCAGACTGTTCATCTCGTCGTGTCTCCTCCGCTCCATCCGATCTGCAAACCGTTCGCCCCGGGCCACAATCCCTATCATTTGGCGCCCCCTCCATCTCCCTCGTCCACCGCCGCCCCTCCCTCACCCTCACCCGCCACCTCTCACTCCCAACCTGCCTCCCGTCTCTCTCCCTCTCCCGGTCTCTCCGACGCCGCCGCCCCTGCCCCGAGCTGCGCTGCCCTCGGTCTATCTCCTTCCCCCGGCCTCTCCGCCTCCGCCGCCAGCGCATCGGTACGGAGCCGAGCCGAGCCGCGCCGCCCTCGGTCTCTCTGCCACCACCGGCGCCGCCTCCCCTACCGCCGGCGCCACCGGGTAAGCCTCTCTCTCTTTCTCTCTCTCCGCGCCGCCGGGTAAGACCGTCACTCTCTCTCTCTCTCTCTCTCTTTCTCTCTCTCTGTGTCTCTGTGTCTCTCTTTGCCGGCCTCCTTCCTCTTCCTCCGCCGCCCCTCCATCTCCCTCACCCGCCGCCGCCCCTTCATCCCCACGCGCAGTCCCGGTTCGGCCTTGCCCTCGCCGCGCCGGTCCAGCCCTCGCGCCGCCGCCGTCCCTCCGCTGACCTTCGCCCCACGCGCCGTCCCGGTTCGGCCGTGCCCGCGCCGCCCCGGTCCAGCCCTCGCGCCGCAGCATAAGTCCGGCGCCGACCTCCGCCCCGTCGTCCTCCGTGATTCGCCGTCCCCGTCGTCCCTCTACTACTGCCGCCCCCCATCACTCTTTCACGCCTCCACTGCGCCCACGCTCACCGCGGAGGCCCGCCGCCTTGAGGGGCTCCTTTCGCAGGCCCAGGATCCTCCTTGCCGTGGCGCTCAGCGCGCATTCCCCGTCGAGGCGGACGCACCACCACGCCGCCGCCGTCGTCACCGAAGCTGTCCCCATAGGTCGCTCTGCGTTGCTGGTTTGGGCTGGTTGGGTTGCAGATTCTGGGCAAGGCCGAGTTCCTGAACCCGGGAGGGAGCGTTAAGGACCGGGTGGCGGAAAAGATCATCGAGGAGGTAAATTTGTGGGAGTTCCGTGTGAATTAGTTTCATTTGTGGGAGTTTCATTTCGCTATCCGTTGATAGGTTGATTTTTTAAGAACAGTTTGATAGGTCCTGATTCCTGTCTCAATTATCATTGAAGAGTGAAGCATTCAAACTACATGAATCATATCAAAATCTTGAGCACGGACTGTATTTATGATGTTTTCTAAAAAATGATAATTTCTTTCTTATCAAAGCTTGACACATCGGTTATATACTCATATTACAGTGCTTCCCTTTTTTAGAATGTGTGCACAATTAACACAAATAATACTTATATATCAAATCGGTGAGAACTTGTGCACAATTAACACAAAATAAAATGGATACAAAAACATTTTTCCCCCAAGATGATTGCCATTTTCTCTTAACAATGATAATTCTTGATCACCATTAAAGCTTAACATTGTTTGCCCATGGTTGCTCGTGATAGCTGAACAAATTGAGAAAAACCTTTTAATTTTCCCTCCATTTTTCATTACATGCAATGTTACATTTTTTCTCAGTATTATTTTTGGACTAAAAGAGGGAGACAAGCGACTTTGTGATAGCTCAGTTTTGGTTTTTAGAGCGGTTACTACCTGTGCATGGTCACTTGTGCAAGTCACTTCTGTATTCAACACCATAACATATATAGTTGATGTACATGTGCTTTGTCTGTTTAGTTTAATTTAATTTAACCTGAGAAGAACAATGCCTAAGACTAAGTCTTTTGGTATTCTATTTTACGTAGTACACCCTTTGTTCTAAAATATAAGATGTATTTTGATTAAAATAACTCAAACTTCGTAAACTTTTACCAGTCAAATCTGGACTTTTTTGTTTCAGGATAAATCATTTTTTTTGTCCAATTAAATTTGATTTACTCTAGATTGTTCATCTTTTTGATTGGTTAGCTGCTGCATTTTTACATCATTCCATTGCTATGTGCATACAGTGCATGTAAGATGATGAAAGCATTGTGTTTTTTTTCTCCTTGCATCTCGAATCTCTACTACTTTAAAGCATCTAATGGCTACTTTAAAGCATTGTGTTTTTTTTTCACTTTGTGCTACATGGTCACCATGCTAATGCTTGTTCCTTCTTGATGAAAATAGCTATTCATTGGAGCTTTACATGACACCTAATTTCCCCACCTAAACAATGTTTCAGTGTGATTTTTTGACAAAAAGAAGGTTTTCATATAATGTCACGAACACCATGCAACAAATTCGAGAAAGGAAAAGAAGGTATTTATAGTTGTCATATTCAGATTTTATTTTTAATTATGTTTTCCTTAATTCTTATTACATACTATTTTGCAAATGTCATTGCAGTGTTTGTCGATCATACTGTCCCAAAGAGGCCATGCCACATTACACCTGCTTCATTATGCATTATACATGATCAGGTATATCTGCCGTAGTTTCTCTTCTTGCTGCCACATAATGAAGGAGTTTTGCTGCTCCTGTTTGTATTTCGCCAAAAAAAGAGTCATTGTTCCCTGTGCTAGAATGGCAATATGGTTTGTTTCTGCAAAAATATAGTCTTTTTGTCTGTCTGATCTTTTGAACTGTCATTTAATGTTTCTACTATAGCTTGAGGTATCTACAGATCAACAGCTTGACCAGCACTTTCCTTTATTTAATCTGCCATCTATGATCTTGTGTGAGGTGGTAAATGTAGAGCTTAGGGTAAGTGTTCTTATCCCTTGTGGCCTGTTGTGGAATATTTAGAATGCATCTGAAATCCTGTAGTTTGCTCACTGGTTTTCCTCCGAAATGCAGGCTGAAACTGATTCAGATGAAGTTTATGCTCAAATTATGCTGCATCCAGAAGCAGATGTAAGTAGGGTCATGCGTTTTTTTCTGGATCACATTTTCCTCTTTCTGCGCATTTCTGCAATATTTTGTGATTGTTCACATTATGTAGTCTTGTCATTCTTGGTATCACTTATCCAATTCTATTGCATGGTCACTTTAATATGTATATGCTCTGATTTGTCTACCTGAATTCATCTGATTAGCAAAGTGAACCCACCAGCCCAGATCCTGAACCTCATGAACCTGAAAGATGAAACGTCCATTCATTCTGCAAGACATTAACTGCTTCAGATACGAGCACCCATGGTGGATTCTTAGTTCTTAAAAGGCATGCTGAAGAATGTTTGCCCCCACTGGTTAGATTAAAGATCAGTTTTCAACTGCATCCACTTGTAGATATTTATATTGGATATCTTGCTTTGCATAAGATCTGATTTATGTGATGTGATTTCATCTGTACTGCAGGATATGACTCGGAATCCACCATGGCAAGAACTGGTGGCTAAAGATCTCCATGGAAATGAATGGCATTTCCGTCACATCTTCCGAGGTGACTTTGTAATATCATCATCTGCTTAACTCATGTCTATTTATTGTCTAATTATTTTTATCATTTTCATACATCAACTTTTTTGCAACTGTATTTAGTCCCCTTCTCCACTTCAGTATGGAAAAAACGGCTGCCATTTTTTTTTAAGTTATGCAATTTTTAAAGCTGTTAAATCTCATGGAGGGTTCTTTCTGTTGTTTATTTAGGACAACCTAGACGGCATCTACTTACTACTGGCTGGAGTGTTTTTGTTAGCTCAAAAAGATTGGTGGCTGGTGACGCATTTATCTTCTTGAGGTACATGATAGCACATTTTAGGTCCATTTTAACACATTTGTGTATGTCTCTTGACTCTGATGAATCATGGATAAACTTCTGCTAACTGATATTCATCTATCATAGGTGAAAATGGAGATCTACGAGTTGATGTAAGGAGGCTCATGAGGCAACTGAACAACATGCCGTCATCAGTGATATCAAGCCACAGCATGCATCTTGGAGTCCCAGCAACTGCTTCCCATGCCATCTCCACTGGAACTCTATTTTCTGTTTTCTACAAACCTAGGTTTGGTTCTTTTCATTTTATACCTTCTATTGTGCAATGCTTCATGTATCTCTTGCAGTTTCTCAAGTGGACTTGTGACACTGTGTAAAATAAACCAAAAATGCTGTTATCAGTTTACCTGAGGTGGCCTTTTAATGTTTGTTCCACTTTAGAGATTGGATACTTTGTTCACATGGGTGTTCAAAGCATTATGATCAACTTTTATTGATAGCATTATTACAATTTTTTATTTCATGAATGAATATCTTGTGATCTAGCCTACCCCAACTTGTTCTTGTATAATGTAATATTTTTATCCCACTTTAACGAAACGGCAGTGCCTGTCCATTTGCTCGAAAAAAAAACTTGATCAAATCAGATGCAATGCAATGCAAATGAAACGCCTAGCATTTACTCATGTGATGGGTTGAGCTTGCTTGGTCGCGCAGATGGGGATCGCGGGAGTGGCGGCAGACACGAGGATGGATGAGACGATGGTGGTGATGGACAACTGGATACCCATGTGGGATCACGAGCTCGAGTTCCCCCTGTGCGTGCCGGAGCTGGCATTGCTCCGCGTGGAGGTGCACGAGTTCGACAGCTGCATATCCATATTTTTTTGTTTCTTACAAAATTTTGGTGATCATGACCAAAATTTCATATGACAAATAAATGGTGGTCCTATGCGAAAGCTCCGTAGCAACGCACGGGTACTGTACTTAATGTGTACGCCCGTCACATGCTCGAGTTCTCCCGCCTTGACGCCAGGTTCTGGCGCTGCCGGTAATATAAAGCAGCGAACTCAAGCTAATCTTTCTTTTGATGCAAAAAACATCATATCATGTGCAACACTCTCAATCTTTTCTGCAAATCACCCTTCATAGTTATATATTTTTCTACGAATTATGTTTTTCTTTCATCCCTTTATGGTCCGTGGCAGAGCACGGGCATTGTACTAGTCTAAACAATTCCAATAGACTATATAGATAGATCAGCATTTTACTGAAGATTCCATACATGGCATGTATCTCATACATTCCGGTTAATTCCATGTATAAGTACTTGCATACAAAACAAAATCTAAAAATAAAACCCAAAGCACTTCAGTTGAATCTCCTTGCCACATGCAAGTTATACATACTATCACCTGAAAACCATGAATCAGATATAGGAACCTTGATAGTGCCATCTATTATCAGCATAGAAAAGTAACAAAAGATAATAGTTATTTAGCCCTTGAGATTGTAATAGTTATCTAGCTCTCTCTCTCTCTCTCTCTCTCTCTAGGCACACAGACAGCGGCGGCATCTCTGGGGTATAATCTAGAAATTAAGTATTTTTGACATATAGCAAATAATCAAGAATCGCGAAGCGCATTATCTATGCTTCTGTATATTTTCTTTTGCACTGTATCCCAACGGCGTCTTCGGGATATAATCTGCAAATAAAATATTTTTGACATATAGCGAATGATCGAGGAATCATGAATCGCATTATTCATGCTTCTTTGTATTTTCTCTTTCACCACCTCAGATTAAATAATAAATTGCCGCTGTTATTTTTGTCCAGAGGCTGGACCAAGCAAAGCCATCCACGGTTCGGGTAAACAATCCTCATCTCCATGTAGTTGTTCCTGTACGCCTCTTGCCGTAAACAAATTTCCCAGCTCGACTCCTTTCTAGCCTCAAAATTTCACTTCTCCGGCCCCTGTCCACCAGAAAGCGGCGGCGTGACCTGCGGCATTTGGGAGCATGCCGGCTAGGAGAGGCACCGGCCAGGAGCAGGCAGCGCCCTTCCCCTCGTTATTCTCGGCCCGGTGGCGGCCGGCGCAGGCGGCGCCCGGCCCCGCCCTCCATCCTCTACGGCGCAACCGTCACCTCCACGCCCGACGGCGGCTCGGCGGCGGCGCCCTTCATCCTCCGCGCCGCCCGTCACCTACACGGCGGCGTCGCCGAGATCTCCCCATCTCCGGCGTGGCGCGGCGCCGCCTTCTCCTCGCAAGGCCGGACCAGCGAGGTAGAGGAGGCGGTGCTCGTCGGGAAGAGGCCGAGGAGGGATGCGCCATCGCCGCTAGAGATCGTCGTCGTTGGTGCCCTCGGACGAAGGTTGGGGTGAGGGGTAGGAGCGACGGTGGTTGGAGCGCGTGTAGGAGCGACGGTGGCTGGAATCCCCAGAGAGAGAGAGAGAGAGAGAGAGCACTTGAGAGAGAGAGAGAAAGAAAGAGACGAACATTCAGGGGAAAAATTGGTTGAATAATATACACGTAAAATAGAAATTGTGTAAGTATACCGTATATGAATGGATTTACAGAAATGAGCTGCTATCCGCCACCGTGGACGGCAAATACGGCGTTTTCGCCACCCCGCGCGCCGGAAGCCAGCTTCCGCCAACCCGATGGCGAAAGCTACCGCTTTGCACCACGCTGCGGCTCACAGCCTCAGCTCACCGGCCCCGGCTTCTCCAGGCCATGATTCCCGTGATCGGTGCCCTTGAGTTGCGTGCCGCTTTATTGAATTGCGTGACAAATTATTTGCCCGGGTCAGAAGCTGCACGCGAGAAAACAATATCTACTGGTGCGACATCATTTCATGTCCCCTGATTATCTGTTAAACCTGCGTTTAATTAATTTAAAAAGTAATTAGCCATTAATAAATTGCATGCTTAGGATGATTTAATGACGCACGCACGGCTATATAAGGAGGGGTGTCCTCGGTTCTCTGCACATCTTGCGCTGCCCGGTGCTTAATTCTCCGCAAACATTTCTTTGCTCGGTGCTCGACTTTTGTCGCTTTCGTTGCTCGACTTCCCTCGCTTTCGTGCTAAGCGTCTTTTTCGGTGCACATCTTGTCGCTCGGTGTTCACTTTTGTCTTGAAGACTACATACGTTTGTCTTTGGTAGCGTTTTCTCACTGTCTTCATCAAGGTGATCTTTTTTTTTTACTTTGTACCAGTTTGAATATAGATGAAGACATAGTTTGAAAACTTTCATTCATTATTTCATATGTTTGAATGCGCAGGTGTTGGTACCTCGTGAGCAGACTGTTTATTCGACATATTATTAGTAGGTATGCATTTTAATAAACTCTTGTTCGTGGACTTGTATAATATAATAGAATCAAATATAGATTAATGTAGATTTTATAAGCAAAGAAATGTAGCATTACGTCGTAAAGGTAATGACTATAGTACTGACTAATTTCTAACAGTGGTAAGAAAACAATAACGCAGACTGTGCATGTACCATTTAAAGTAAGTTAAATTTAAAATAAATACAATATTTGCGGTGCTAAGAAAACATTAACGCAGACTGTAAATGTAACATTTCAAGTTAGTTGAATTTGAAGAAAATATAATTATTTTACAACATTTATATGTTCATAGTTTGTTATAGAGGTAAAAAACTGTTAAGATTAAATATGCATGTGATATTAACTCGAACCAACTCAAAGTATGTTATGCTTTATGTTTAATAAAGTGGGGTAGTTATTTAGCGTAAGTAAAAAATAGTTGTCCAGAGACAAAGCATTATTTCATGCACGGCGTTGCTACCTCACGAGTATACTGTCCATTGGAGACATTATTAGAAGGTATGCATTTTAATAAACATTGCTAGTAGACTTATATAATGTAGTAGAAGCAAGTATTGATCAATTAACGTGAATGTTTTATTAACTCGTACAACACATATTATAGTACACACGCAAGGATCGCAGATCTTGAACAACGTCTTGAAATGACAAGGCGTACACTAGAGTTGCAAGTCCGCACGGAACGCTTGTGCCCTGCATGTCGGAGGCGTCGTGTGTAAACCGCTGGCACCCACATGTTATGTACTTTTAAATTCCGCTAAGTCATGCATACCACTGTTTATGTATGTCATGCTATTATCCGATGTGTTTTTTCGTACTGGTAATGTAGACATGCAGAGCATCGGACTCTGTGTTTGTACCATATGATATGTTGCCAGCAACACGTCTGCCAAAGTGCCGCATCGTCTGTGCGACTTGAACCCTCACTGCCAAAGTGTCGTACAGTCTGCGCGACGTGACTCATCGCTCGTAAAGTGTCCTACTCTGTGCGCGACGTGACCGATCACTGCTAATCTCTGATTAGACTGTTGAAGTGAGCTATCACTGGAAAGTTCTGCGGTGACACATCAAATCAAGCAGAACTGTGCGGTCCAGCTGGCCCTGTTGAAGTGATCTATCACTGCAAAGGTCTGTAGTGACACATTAAATCATCTTGAACTGTGCGGTCCAGCGGTCCCTGTTGAAGTGACCTATCACTGCAAAGTGCTGCCGTGACACATTAAATCATCTCGAACTGTGCGTTGCTATGTCTTATTCAATTCGACCATGTTGCGCAATATTACCTATTTAAACCCATGCGGTCTCACTCCGAACAACACAACCAACAAGAGCATTCTATGCACTTCACTTCGCGAACCTCTCAGGATCAAGACAGTCATATGGAGTTCCCATCGCCACTAAGGGAGTCTCTCCACGAATCCGTCCCAGAAGGTGTTCAGCCGCCCATGTGTCTATGCGGCAGTCTTTGCGTTTTGAGGAAGTCCCAAGACTTGGGCAATACTTACGGGAGAAGGTATTGAAAGTGCGCAAACTATGCATACGACCGAACTGCCGAGATGGAGAGAAGGGCAAAGTACCTTGTAAGTCACTTCTTACTTATTTCTTCCCTAACGAACAGAAACGCGCAGATGCTAACCTCCATCTTTTTAGCCTCCATTATGCGAGTTTGTGCAATTTTTGGACGCCGAGCAGACTCCCGAAATGGAGCGGCTAATGCACTGGGAGGCGGCGGGGCGCAGGGTCAGGGCCGAGGAACGGTGGCAAGACGCTCTCAGGGAAGAAAGAAACAAGCGTGCGAGAGAAGAGTTTCAGGCACAGCGCGAGGCTGACCGACAGTGCCAGTTCAATGAGCGTGAGGCAGACCGTGCTAGAAAGCACGAGAGGGCTGCTAGAGCCAGGGATGCAGGACCTAGTGCGTTTGCGAAGGGAAATACCCCCACTGCACCCAGTAGCATGGTTATCGTGTATGATAACTATGTTTTTTAATCTCCTAAGGCATGTAGGTTTAGATATGATGCACTACTGCGGTAGATTATCTTATGCATCACGCGTGCCATTACTTGTATGTTGTAATCTGAATTTTTATTATTTAATCTCCGGTTCTCTAAAACCATAAACTGTTTACTTGCTCCGACAGAACTAATCACCGTTTCTAATTTTAGCATTGCTTACTTATTTTTATTTTTTCTACGTAATTCAACTGAGTGAATAAATAAGTCAAATAATAGCACATACTGAACACCAGAGTGGTCCGCAACTGGTTCAAATTTTAGAAAATTTTTTATCAATTACGTTTAATCTAGTTTCTCTAATCCTTTCCTAATGTTATATTTTCTGCTAATAATTAATGTAAATATAATGTTTCTAACAATATTAGTGCAGGTAACACTTTATGATTGACATAAAATGTTACATTTTCAGCTTAACTAACTAAAATACGCAGTTTAATTAAATGAGCTTTGGGCGGGATGATAAAAACCGTTGTCTCATAGTGAGTGTTGTTGCCTCGCAGTGAGTGCGCGGCGGACCAACGCGTCGGCGCGCGCGGGATGGAGCAGCCAGGCAACGTGGCGGCACGCGACGGCTTCCACCACCCGGGGTGGCTGAAGCCAGCGGCTTTAGCCGCCTCGCACGGCGGAAGCCACCTGGGGTGGCGGAAGCGCCTTTTAGCCGTCCCAGGTGGCGGAAGCCAGTTATATTTCCCGCAATCCCAGTGCATGTCGCATACTTTCACAATTTCTATTTTATATGTATATTATTCAACCAATTTTTCCAACATTTAGGTGGCCAGCACAGGAGGCGGTGGCGGCGGCGGCTGGCGCAACATGCGGCGGTGGCGGTAGGTGCAGGCGGTGGGTGCAGGAGAAGTACGGGAGCCAGGAGGGGATCGTGGATGAGTGGGGTGGGGAGCGGTTGGGTTGCTGAGCGCTCACAGTAAATTGGGACGGCTCGAGGCGGCGGTGAATGGCTCGAGGTGGGGCGCGAGGAAGAGCGGATATATATATATATATATATATATATATATATATATATATATATATATATATATATATATATATATTATTTAGGATTATTACTTAAGGCTCCATGGAGCCTAGGCTCCTGCTTATCACCATTGGATCATCAGCTATGCAAGCACAGGTGATTAACGGGTATACACGTTTGTGAGCATCGTTGAGCCCTAATTTTTATTAGTGGCATTGATGATGAAATTAATCAATTTAAAGGGCTAGGGGGTTTTTGGACTTCTCGGAACCCTAGCGAAGACTCGGCGCTTTTGCAAACCCTAATTGGAAGCGACGTAATTTTTCTGAGCTGCTCCAAGATTTCAAAGTGTGACCGGGCGAGAGAAGAGGTCACGTATAGATTAGGAGTAGTTAGGTTTATTTCCTGTTTTTCGTCGGATTTTCAAAAGGGGTTCGAATATCTCGGACTATGCCGGATCTTTGCGAATTCTTGAAAACTCGGTATCCGTAGTCCACCACATCTAAATACCCAAATATCCCTTTGAGAGATTTCTAGAGAGAGAGAGAAACCCACCTATTTTTCCCCCTAACATTTTAGCCGAAATTCCTCTCTGTCGGACGGCGTCTGGAAAATCCAGACGGCGTCCGACCAGCCCAAACTCCAATTTTACACTCACTATCGGACGGCGTCCGGTAGTTACCGGACGGCGTCCGATAAAGTACAATTTTGGCTGATTTATGCTGGACGGCGGCGTCTGAAGCGTCCGTGCTTCTAGCGCTTATGCGATCCGTGCTGTCGGACGGCGTCCGGTGGGGACCGGACGGCGTCCGATAAGCTGTTTTTGCTGAGCAGTACGCTCTGTCGGACGGCGTCCGGAGCCCGTCGGACGGCGTCCGGTAGAGTGTAACGGCTAGTCTTTTTGTCCTTTTCCGAGGGGCAACGGCTAGTTTTGCTCTAGGGGCTATAAATACCTATCTAGTGGCTGGCTATTTTGAGGTTTGCTGCTCCACTTCACCTACCACATTCATAGCTCATCAATTAGGTGATCTAGAGCCATTCCTCCACCCACAAATCATCGAAATCCACAATCCATCAAACCCCAATACCGAGCTTCATGGAAGTCCTTCGATCCGGCATGATCGGGGCGTTTCGGACTTGTTACTTCTGAAAATATCCTTCGTGGAGGCGAGGGCTTGGGAGTAGGCCTTGGCGTGTGGCTACTCTCGAGTCGGTGTACGGGTGACGGAGTCCACCTCGCCGGAGTGGCGGAACGACTACCGGGAGTGAGTGAGGCGGTAGGCTCGAGAGCGAGCCGTCCTTGTCTTGCAAGGGTAGCCTCAGCGGAGTAGGAGTTGCGGCTCGAACTTGGTCAAACAAACACCGTGTCACTCTCTCATTTAATTTCCGCATTTACTCTCTCGCATTGCTTGTGTTCATTTGAATGCCATGTCATAGTTGCTTTGTGATTTACTTATAGCTTCCGCTTACTTGAGTTGCAACTAGGATTGGGTCATTCTTAACTTGTTGCTTAATTAAGAATAATTTAAGAAAAGAAATTAAAATTGCCTATTCACCCCCTCTAGGCCTTAGGATCCTCTTTCAAGTGGTATCGAGCATCTAGGTTCTCCCAGATTAGCTTAACCGCTAGGAGATGGCTCAAGAGGGCCTAGGATAGAAATTGGAAAAGCTCCTATTTTCGATGGAACAAACTACAACTATTGGAGAATTAGGATGCAATGTTACTTAGAGGCACTTAGCTATGATGTGTGGGTCGCTTGAGATCCGGCTATCCAGGACCCTCCGTAGGAACAATTGCTCTTGATGAAGTTCATGCTAAGTACAAACGTTTTAATGCCATTGCTAGAAATGCTTTACTCTCTAGTATGTCTTCCAAGTCTTTGATAGCATTGACAATCTCTAAAGCTTATGACATTTGGAAGCATCTTAGAGAAATTCATGTTGGTAGTGCCGAGATGCTTGAGGAGAAGCTATCTCGTGCTAGAAAAAGATTTGACCAATTCAAGATGCTTCCTAATGAAAGTGTTAATGAAATGTTTCTTAGGTTGAACCCCATCGTCAATGAAATTGCCGGATGTTCGGAGAAGAAGGTCTTGGAAGACATTGACATTTGTCGGAAGATGCTTGATGTTGTGCCATTTAGTTTTAATCCACTTGTGACCTTGATTCGAGCATCCAAGTCAAAGCTCAAGAAAATGACACCGACAAAGCTTCTCGGGCAACTCAACTCATATGAGATGCGGCTTCTTGAAAGTGAAGAGTCTCCGCTCAACAAGAAGTCAATCGCTCTCCCCGCCAAAGCCAAAAGTGGAAAGAAGAAAGTTGAAATTGAAGAAGATGATGAAGACTCCGATGATGCAATTCCGGAGATTGAAGAATTGGCCCTCCTTGTCAAGCGGTCAAGAAAGTTGATCAAGAAGATGAGCTTCCGCGGCGGATCATCCTCTTCAAGGCGAAGACCTATCTCCGAGATGCGTTGCTATGAATGTGGAGAGAAGGGTCACTTGGCGGCGGATTGCCCAAGAAGTAAAAAGAACAAGCACAAGGCAAGGAATCAAGAGGAAGATGAGGAAGATGACAAGAAGAAATATCGTCACTACCGCAAGAGTGATCACAAATCAAAGGATAAGAAGAAAGCTCTTGCGGACAAAAGACTAAGAAGGAAGATAGCTCAAGCTCATCGTCCTCTCAATCCTCCTCCGAAGAAGAAGATACTAGAGCTCATGGGCTAGCCGGACTTGCGATCAAGGAAAACGCTCCTCCGGCTCTTCCTAAGCAAAAGCTTTGCCTCACCGCAAATATACAAGAAGAGGTGATTGGGGAATGGATCACCGATGATGAAGGTTCTTGGGCGGACTCCTCCGATAATGAAAACACGAAGATATCCGAGTCGCCATCGACAACCCTCACCTCCCATGTGTCTTATGGCATTAGAGGAGAAGGTAACACATGAGCACCTCTCTAAAAGTGAGCTTAAACTTTTGATTGATGATTTGAATAATGCTCTAGAGAAAGAAAAGTCTAAAAGAAAGAAGCTAGTGAAGGTGCATAAAGAGCTTGCAAATGAATTTGAGAACTTGTTAGAAAAGCATGAAACTCTAGAAGATGACTATGAAGCTCTAAATTTGCAAGTTGAAATTCTAGAAAATAAACTTACTAGCTCTAATGTTGATGTTGAAACTTCGCTTGATTGCTCAATTGAAAAATGCAATGTTGGTGTGACGTGTGACTTGATTGACACTATAGATGGTTCACTTAGCTTATCGCATGACACATCCTTTACCATGTCACCCACTCACACACCCAATGCTAGCTCATCTTCATCCACTTGTGCTACTCCTTCAATTGAGAATGTTTGTTCTATTGGTACTTGTGGTATTGCTAAATGTGCTAATGAGCTAGCTAAGAAAAATTTGCTTCTAAAGGATAGAATTGAGCAACTAGACTCTAGTTTGGCTAAATTGCTTGTGGGGAACAACTCTTTTGACAAGGTGCTTCGGGAGCAAAGGTACACCTTGGGTAAGCATGGTTTGGGATTTCATCCAGGATTTGCCCAAGGCGGTTGGGGTAAGCCAAGCTAACTTTTGTCAAGGAGGGACCGTTGCCATATTTGCAAAAATGATAAACACAAAGCCATTGCTTGTCCTCTTGCAAAATCATCTCAATTCATGTCTAAAACTCAAGTACTTAATGCTAGTTACATGCTTATGAGAAAGAATGGCTCTACTTATGCTAAATATGTTGGTGCACCCAATGAAAAGAAAGATGTGAAGACTATTTGGGTGCCCAAATGCTTGATGACTAACTCAAAAGAACCCAAGAAGAAGTCTTGGGTACCTAAAACCCAAGCTTGAATTTGTGTGCGTAGGTGAACTACAAGAGCGGTGGCCGGCATTGGATATTTGATAGTGGTTGCACTCAACATATGACCGGTAGCTCAAATATGTTCACCTCACTTGAAGAGGAGAAGGACCCCGAACACAAGATCACATTTGGGGATAACTCCAAGCGAAAGGTAAAGGGTATAGGTAAAATTGCAATATCCAATGACCTATCCATCTCTAATGTGCTCTTGGTGGAAGCTTGCAACTTTAATCTCCTCTCCGTTGCTCAAGTGTGCGACTTGGGTTTTGATTGCTTCTTTTCAATCAACGGAGTTCGTGTTGTTTCCACTAAGGATCAAAGTGTTGCATTCAAGGCACCGGTTTCAAAACTTATATTTGGTTGATTTTTCAAACCGTGAAACTTCTCAAATCAAGACTTGTCTTATCTCTCAAACCACTCTTGGTTGGTTGTGGCATAGACGTCTTGGACATGTTGGAATGGGCACTTTGAAAAAGGTTTTAAAGATAACTTGGTTGTTGGAGTGAAGGATGTCAAATTCGAGAAGAATCGTTTATGTAGCTCATGCGGCCCGCAAGCAAGTGGCTAATTCTCATCCGACTAAGACTTTTATGTCTACATCCCGACCACTTGAACTTTTGCATATGGATTTATTTGGCCAACCACCTATGCGAGCATAGGCGGTAACTCTTATTGTCATGTGATTGTCGATGATTTCTCTCGCTTCACTTGGGTGTTTTTCTTACAAATAAATCTCTTGCGGTGATATGTTTAAAAGATTTGCTATGAAAGCTCAAAAGGAATTTGACTCTTTTATTAAAAAGGTGAGGAGTGATAATGGCACCGAGTTTGCTAATACAAATGTTGAAGAATTTTGTGATGAGTTAGGTGTGAAGCACGAATTCTCGGCGGCATACACTCCCCAACAAAATGGAGTGGTGGAGAGGAAGAACCGTACTTTGATAGAGATGGCAAGATCAATGCTTGACGAGTACAACACGCCGCATGCTTTTTGGGCGGAAGCCATCAACACGGCGTGCCATGCCATCAACCGCCTCTACCTCCACCGACTCCTTCACAAGACCTCATATGAATTACTAGTAGGACGAAGGCCCAACATCTCGTATTTTCGAGTCTTCGGTTGCAAGGTATACATCTATAAGAAAAGGACTCATTTGGGTAAGTTCCAAAAGAGGTGTGACGTTGGTATTATGTTAGGGTACTCCTCTCGCTCAAAAGCTTTTCGAGTTTTTAACAATTCTACCGGGCTAGTTGAGGAAGCCTATGATGTCAAGTTTGATGAAACTAATGGTTCGCAAAATGAGCAAGATTTGATAAGAAATGTAGGTGATGAGCCACCGCATGATGCTATGGAGTTGGGGGAAATTCGACCCTCATCGGAGGCACCAAAAGATGAAGTAATCACCCCCACCACCTCCATCGATGATCAAGTTCAAGACACCTCTCCAACAACTTATGATCAAGCGGTGGACGGAGATGCGAACTTTGAAGTTGATCAAGCTCAAGGGGGAGACGTTGATCTACAAGTACCCGTCCAACAACACCGCTCTCTCCAAGGATCATCCCTAGATCAAGTCATTGGCAATCTCAATCAAGGCGTAAGAACCCGTTCTCATACCGCTAATTATTGTGAGCATCACGCCTTTGTGTCTATTGTTGAGCCTAGGACCATTGATGAGGCATTGACGGATGCGGATTGGGTGAACGCCATGCATGAAGAATTGAACAACTTCACCCGCAATAAAGTTTGGGAGCTTGTGGAAAGACCGAAGGATCACAATGTCATTGGAACCAAATGGGTCTTCCGCAACAAACAAGATGAGAATGGTGAAGTGGTGCGAAACAAAGCAAGATTGGTGGCGCAAGGTTTCACACAAATTGAAGGATTTGACTATGGAGAAACCCTCGCCCCGTTGCTCGACTTGAAGCTATTCGGTTACTCTTGGCTTTCGCTTCTCTCTATAACATAACTCTCTTTCAAATGGATGTTAAGAGTGCTTTTCTAAATGGTTTTATTGATGAACTTGTCTATGTCGAGCAACCGCCCGGTTTTGAAAACCTCAAACATCCAAACCATGTCTATAAGCTCACTAAGGCGCTATCACGGTCTCAAGCAAGCTCCAAGAGCATGGTATGAGCGTCTTAGGGACTTCCTCTTAGAAAAGGGATTTAAAACCGGTGCGATTGATTCCACATTGTTTCTAAAGCCAATTGAAAATGACTTATTTATTTGTCAAATATATGTGGATGATATTATTTTTGGATGCACTAACAAATCTCAATGCAAGGACTTTGGCGAGATGATGTCGAAGGAATTTGAAATGTCGATGATTGGAGAGCTCACTTTCTTCCTTGGATTTTAAATTAAGCAACTTCGGGAAGGTACCTTCATTTGTCAAGAAAAATACACAAAGGGCCTTCTCAAGCGGTTTTCAATGGACGATTGCAAATCGATCAAAACACCAATGGCCACTAATGGGCATCTTGACTTGAATGAAGATGGAAAGCCCGTGGACCAAAAGTTTTATCGCTCCATGATCGGTTCGCTTCTCTATCTTACCGCTTCTCGACCCGATATTATGTTTAGTGTGTGCATGTGTGCTCGCTTTCAAGCATCCCCTAAAGAAGCGCATCTTATTGCCGTAAAACGCATTTTGAGATATCTAAAAATCACTACTAGTCTAGGTCTTTGGTACCCCAAGGGAGCGCGTGTTGAGCTTCTTGGCTATTCCGACTCGGATTACGCCGGTTGCAAAATTGATCGCAAAAGCACCTCGGGGGTTGTCACTTGCTAGGACGCTCACTCGTGTCATGGACTTCGAGGAAGCAAAACTCCGTGGCGTTATCTACCGCGGAAGCAGAATATGTAGCGGCAGGGAGTTGTTGTGCTCAACTCTTGTATATGACTCGAATGCTTAGTGACTTTGGGCTAAAATTTGAAAAAATGCCACTTCTATGCGATAATGAAAGTGCGGTGAAAATAGCCAACAATCCGGTCCAACATTCCCGTACAAAGCACATCGACATCCGACATCACTTCATTCGTGACCACGTTGTAAAGGTGACGTTGTGCTTGCCCACGCAAGTAACGAAGACCAATTGGCGGATATTTTCACCAAACCCTTAGATGAGGCACGGTTTTGCAAATTAAGGAATGAACTCAACATACTAGATAGATCAAATGCGTGTTGATTGGTTTTCGTGATTTTTGGGTCTTATTTTTTTTTTCATTTGCTTATGACCCTTGTCACATTTAGGGGGAGTTTAGTTTCAACTCATGATCTCAAAACTCCCTCTAGTGGTGAAAAGATAAATTTGATTTTGGGTGAGCACATTCTTATCCTATATTTCAAGCCAAAACAAATTTGAGCTTAATAGACTATCCTTATCTTCTTACCATTTCAAACTTCTAGTTTTGAAAATCTTACCCCTTTGAAAAATTTGCTCCATATGCATATTTGTTCTCTTGAAAATCATATGGCATCAAAATTGTTGAAAATATTTGAAAAGAAACCAAAATTAAAAAACATGTGCCTAAACTCTAAAGTGAACCCCTATGCTCGATTTTCATGCCTATATGAGAAATCAAGGCAAAATTTGGGTTCGCACATTTTGTTGATTTCTAAGATCAAAATTTGGGTTTTAAATTTGACTTGATTTCATTTGTCATATTATATTCTTATCCTTCAAAATTAAAATTTTAGAAAATCACTTCAAATTGCTCACATTTGAATCTTCCTCTGAATTTTGAGCAAAATGGAGATCATCACTTCAAAACATTATTTTTATATATAAATTCTCGCTTTGGTGGGGCCCTCTAGTCGGAAGAGCAAGTCACTGCAATTTCACCTCCATCGGACGCCGTCCGGAAGGTCTCTTGACGCCGTCCGACAGAGTATTGTGTCGGCTGAAATCGATCTTGTCGGACGCCGTCCGTAACCACCGGACGCCGTCCGATAAAAATCGATTCGAGCCGCCTTCTGCTGCTGTCGGACGCCGTCGCCCTCTCCGCGACCCGTCCGACGAGGTTCCTCGTCTTATTGCACCCTTGTTGCCGGACGCCGTCCGATCACCGTCGGACGCCGTCCGACAGACTGATCGCTGAATCTGCTATAACTTACCTCTCCGCCTCCTCTTTCCCCATTTGATCTCCTCTCTCCTCCCAAACCGGCGCCGCCATCGCTGCTTCTCCTCACCGGGAAGACCTCCGGCGACCTCCGGCGACCTCCACCACCACGGCGGCCTCCCTCGTCGTCTCTCTCGATTCCTCCGCGTGGATTGGAGGTGGACGGCTCCGTTCGGCGCCTCAACTCCGTCGAGTTCCTCCTTTCTCTACCGGAAGGGCCTTGGGGACGATCTCCTCATGTGGCGGCTTCCTCCTTCCCTTTTAGGGCTCGGTAACGGCTTCCCGCCTCTATTTCCGTCAAATTTGGTTGTTTACCGAGTTCTAGGTTTGAATAGGTTTTTCCGCGTTCGTGTTCAGGGTTGGACCGTGGTGGGTTGGCACCTTGTCAGTGGATCATTGGACAGTGGCAGGTTGTTCTGATCTGTGGTCACTTGGTCAGAGGGAGCAATTCGAGATGTCGAAATCATTGAAGAAGTTTGGGAGGGCTTTGAGCAGGACCTTGAGTGGTCGCCGTGACAGTGGCAGCAAGGGTGATCCGGATTATATCGATGAGACGGCTAGCAGTGCCGCTCCTCCTCGTCCAAGCAGAGTAACTAGAGCGGACATTCAGCAGCAGCCTGATCAGGGACTCCATTGGACTCGGATGGCAGGATCTTCCTTTGCCACCACCGAGGATCTTGATGATGAGACATTCGCTGAGGACCCTATTGATGAGGATGTCACTGAGACCGTGGTCGCTGAGAACGACCCCGTGGATGATATGGTTCTAAAGCTATCTATGGAAACTTTGAGGAAGAAGAGGTCTGTTACTTATGCGGATGGTACCCTCGGTGGCGAGAGGAGACCGTGGATTTCGTGTTCTACACCAAGTTTGAAACAATTGTACATGTGCTTCTCTGCTCCCTCGACCGCCCTAGGGACCCTCACTGTAGATCGGACGAGATATCCGCATGATGGCGGGACCAGAGGTACACACTATATTCACTCCACTCTGATTTGGTGAATTGATTTCAAACAAGAAGTTGACTGGAGCAAAGAGAGGAACTGTGAGTTCTTTGCCACTCTTCCGATTGTCAAGACGAGACAGAGTCAAACTATTATCATTCAGTTGATGGATGGGTTCAAAGGATCACAATGGCGAGATGAATCACGCCTTGGGAACTCCAGAGTTACGCACCGATTTGAATGAGGTGTGCTATGAAGATGGTTTCGGAGGGCAAATATCCTCCTTTGGTGAAGTCGATTATGTACCGGATCTTGATGATGAAGAAATTAGTATTGATAAGGCAAATCGGTTGCATGCATGTGAGCCCCGCCCTTATTAATCTTATACTCGAAGCACATTGTTTGTTCGAGGTGGCAATCGTGATGAAATTCTTCCCATTTGCAAATGGTTCATGTTATTTCTTCCGACGAGCAAGACCATCAATGTTGGAGCTACCTCTTGGGAGAATTTGATGACGCCATCTTGAGAGAAGTTAATAGGGCACTACCTCTAGCTCCCTATATTGGTCTATTGCTCTCCGTGACGAGCGTGTAACAAATGACGAAGTAAGGAGTTGGATCAACGTAATCAAAAAGCATCGGATGAAGAACTTCTTGAATTCTCTTGGGAGCAAGTCCAAGTTGGCTAGACATGGTGATGATGCTCCTCCACCACTCTGTCTTTGCTCCTGCGCCCTAATGCGACCATTTGTGCCAAGACTGTGCGAGCTCCTCCTCGCGATCCCTCCTCCGTGGTATGATGTTTTGATAGGTGAGATGAGGGGCTGCGACAGATATGAGAAATTTTCACACCGAGGTGAAAGAAGAGTGGCGTACCACCGCAGAGAGATGAGACTTGGCGAGGCAGCAGACGTACTTGGCGATGAGTTCGCGAATTTAAGTCACCGTGCGATACATGGGGCGATGTTTATGCCATGCGGAAGGGCAAATCCATATGCTTGGTATTCTCATGCCCACAACAGCTTATCGAGCTTATGAGCGTCGGGAGTTCCTCGCCACTGTCTACCCACCACCGCCTATCCTTGGGTATATCCTTCTGCGGGCCTGCACCTTCCTTTGTGCCTCCACCACGCCATATCCTCCTCTGGTAAGATTCATTTCTTGGTGGAGAAATCGCTCGCCATCTCAACTTTTCTTTGCAAAATCCTCCTCCGACCCAGCTCTTTGATGATCAATCCTCTCCTCGGTCGGTACCCTCTGCAAAGACATATGCCTTTGTACAAGCGTCGCGAGAGATCCGGGTTCTTCTTCAAAGCGGACATGACGGAGGCGGCGACATGGACCAAGATCAGCAAGAGTAGGATCTTTTCCCGTTTGTGTCACTTGGTGACAAAGGGGGAGAAGTTAGAGAGTAGTAGAGGGTTAGTAGTGGGTAGTGAGATCGAGGTTGTGTTTACTGTAATATTTTTATTGCCTCGATACTCGTTGAAATTTGTGGTTGTTAGCTTGGTGGTTTTATGACATTTGAACCCTGTTGGCTTCTGAACTTTATTTATGCATGAATTTAGGGGGAGCTTCCTTTACTTGCACACCTTTGTGGTCGAGTTGTGGTTTCTTGATTATTAAAATTGCTCGCATATTTGTATTGCACTAACCCTTTTTGCAGCTCAAAAATTTTATTCTCTTTTGGGTTGTCATCAAGTGCCACAAAGGGGGAGATTGTGAGCATCGTTGAGCCCTAATTTTTATTAGTGGCATTGATGATGAAATTAATCAATTTAAAGGGCTAGGGGGTTTTTGGACTTCTCGGAACCCTAGCGAAGACTCGGCGCTTTTGCAAACCCTAATTCGAAGCGACGTAATTTTTCTGAGCTGCTCCAAGATTTCAGTGCGTGACCGGGCGAGAGAAGAGGTCACGTATAGATTAGGAGTAGTTAGGTTTATTTCCTGTTTTTCGTCGGATTTTCAAAAGGGGTTCGAATATCTCGGACTATGCCGGATCTTTGCGAATTCTTGAAAACTCGGTATCCGTAGTCCACCACATCTAAATACCCAAATATCCCTTTGAGAGATTTCTAGAGAGAGAGAGAAACCCACCTATTTTTCCCCCTAACATTTTAGCCGAAATTCCTCTCTGTCGGACGGCGTCTGGAAAATCCAGACGGCGTCCGACCAGCCCAAACTCCAATTTTACACTCACTGTCGGACGGCGTCCGGTAGTTACCGGACGGCGTCCGATAAAGTACAATTTTTGGCTGATTTGCGCTGCCGGACGGCGTCTGGGGGGCGTCCGGTAGCTACAAGCGCTTGCGCGATCCGTGCTGTCGGACGGCGTCCGGTGGGGACCGGACGGCGTCCGATAAGCTGTTTTTGCTTAGCAGTACGCTCTGTCGGACGGCGTCCGGAGCCCGTCGGACGGCGTCCCCAGAGAGTGTAACGGCTAGTCTTTTTGTCCTTTTCCGAGGGGCAACGGCTAGTTTTGCTCTAGGGGCTATAAATACCTATCTAGTGGCTGGCTATTTTGAGGTTTGCTGCTCCACTTCACCTACCACATTCATAGCTCATCAATTAGGTGATCTAGAGCCATTCCTCCACCCACAAATCATCGAAATCCACAATCCATCAAACCCCAATACCGAGCTTCATGGAAGTCCTTCGATCCGGCATGATCGGGGCGTTTCGGACTTGTTACTTCTGAAAATATCCTTCGTGGAGGCGAGGGCTTGGGAGTAGGCCTTGGCGTGTGGCTACTCTCGAGTCGGTGTCACGGTGACGGAGTCCACCTCGCGGAGTGGCGGAACGACTACCGGGAGTGAGTGAGGCGGTAGGCTCGAGAGCGAGCCGGTCCTTGTCGCAAGGGTAGCCTCAACGGAGAGTAGGAGTTGCGGCTCCGAACTTCGGTCAAACAAACACCGTGTCACTCTCTCATTTAATTTCGCATTTACTCTCTCGCATTGCTTGTGTTCATTTGAATGCCATGTCATAGTTGCTTTGTGATTTACTTATAGCTTCCGCTTACTTGAGTTGCAACTAGGATTGGGTCATTCTTAACTTGTTGCTTAATTAAGAATAATTTAAGAAAAGAAATTAAAATTGCCTATTCACCCCCCCTCTAGGCCTTAGGATCCTCTTTCAACGTTGCGCTGCCCATTAATTCAAAGGCAGCCATTAGCATTTAAGCAAACTTTTAATTACCAACATTATTGTGATGCCATGATTTTAGGGCTATTTAGCCATGTCTTCTCTCTCCGAATAGAATTTTCACAGATCCAAACCAAATGACACCTCCATGAGCTCCTCCCAGCATCGGCAACCTCATCCTCGCCCTGGGCGGAGGCGGCGATGGAGGTGAGCGCCGATGGCCCTGGATCCGCCACCACAGACGCCGCTGCTCCACCGACCCCGGCCGTCCACCACCGACCCGGCTCAGGTGTCGGCGCGTCGCCTCGACGCTATTGGCTGGATCGCGCGCGCCGTCCTCCGCTCGGGCGACCTCGCCGTCCTCCGCCCGACGACCTCGAGTCCTCTGCCGGCGACCTCGCCGTCCTCGCGTCGGTGAGCTCGCGTCCTCCGTCCCAGCGAGCTCCCCGACCTCCGCCCCGGCGATCTCCCGGACGGCCGCATCCCCCTCCCCCCGGCGACCTCGCGTCCTCCGCCCCGGCGACCTCGAATTCGTTTGGGGATTTAAGTGATTTTTGGTATGAAATTTCCGAGCATTGGTTTGGGTGGGATCTGAGATTCTGAGAGCTCGATTCCGTGCGGGGTTTTTTGTCGTTTTCGGGTATGAGATTTTCGGGTATTGATTTGGGGTCATTTAGATTGTTGCTGGTCAAATGTATATACCTGAAAAAATACATATGTATGCATTTGGTCAAGAACAAATATACAGAGTTATGTACGAATATATAGTATATGTATGCACTTGATCATGAAGATTTATGTACGTGCAATGGGAGGCATTCGATGTATTAGTATCGGATTATACCTGGTGGCTCTGAGAGAATTGGCAATTAATGGATCATACCTGAACATGGCTTATGGATCCAACAGGGTTTTTTTCATACCATGAGTTCGTCGCTTTTCATTGCTTCGGCTGGTTTGGTTCGCGATTAGGGGCGGCAGCGTGGAAGACACATTTCTTCCTGTTAGCTTCATCTTCCATGTATATCTGTCGTTTAGGTGCATTATGTTGCATGCTTACTCTAGTTCTTTTTGGTTGGATTTCAAGACAAATGTGTACTCATAATCATTTGATTTTTTTTCTTTGATTTCAAAATGCATATCAGGCTATCAGCATGACTTGTAATCTGGATTTCATTTCGGAATGCATATATATAGACATCTTTTTTTTCTTTTGATTTAAAGAACTTAATTGGATACCTCGATGTATAATACCCATGGAATCAAATGTTTTCTATACGCATGTGTCATGTATGCAGATGTTCTCAAATAAAAGGAACATGTACACTTTGTGCTTTTATATACATATATGTCATGTATACGGAGGTTCTCAAATGTATTGTATCGACCCAAAAAAAATGAGTATCTGTAAAAAGCAAGTATATACCCGAAAAATGTCATGGGTATATACCTTGTTGTGTATATATTAAAGCAACCGAAGCAATCAGAGGACGTGTTTAATCTAATAATACTTTGTAACATAACTTTTGAACAAGATACCTAGAAATATTTGGATGAAAATAAAATGATTAATGTATATAGAATAGTCGAGTATCAGATGTGCAAGTGTATACATGGATGGTAATTTGAAAAGTGAATTAGTTACATGATTAATGAGTGATTTAAAGAGTGCATTGATATCATTGTCTTAACGGGTATTCATTTAGAAGATCCGTTAATCTATATGTTAATTATGTCAATCCGATCAAAGAAAAATAGATGGTGGATACCAATGGAGCCTAGGCCCCATGGAGTCTTGAACAGAGCTTCCTATATATATATATATATATATATATATATATATATATATATATATATATATATAGTAAAAGTATCTGGACTCCATGGAGCTCGTGCTTCGCCTTATTTGGAAACAATTAATTACGCAGCTTATTGCATTCATACCTTTGTATGGCAAATGATAATGTTGTTGTGCATGTATTTACTTTGTGTGCACGAATCTTGATGAAATCCGACGACAACAAGCAATGGAGCACGGACTCTATGGAGTCCCATTCCGTATATATATATATATATATATATATATATATATATATATATATATATATATATATATATATATATATAGAGAGAGAGAGAGATGCTAGCGTGCATTTTTTTTTGCCACGGATCTCTCGATGCTTTATTTCATCGTTTTCAAAATCAGTTTTCTAACAATGATCGCACCGTGACTAATTGGAAGGCTGATTTTTGAAAATAGTAAACAAATAGTAAATAAATTCAAAAAATATTTAAATTTGTTTCATCTTTTCATTTCAGACTAACAAGATCAACGGTTCGATCAGTAATTAGACATCTCGATTTTGAAAATACGCTAGAAAAATCGGAGAGACAAATCAAATCGTTCGGGATGCACGCCACCAGAGACCAGTCTCTCTCTCTCTCTCTCTCTCTCTCTATATATATATATATATATATATATATATATATATATATATATAAGAGAAAAGATGTCTCGTTTAATCAGATGTTAAAATTTATTGCTCGCGGTCGGCAGCGCTCGACCATGAAATATTACCACCGCGACATGGGAATTTCTCTGTCCAATAATTTTACAGGATGGATTTCCAGACTGTGAGCTGTAAAATCGAGGAAGCTTGCACGCACCAGTGTCTGGCAAATCCAACAGTTTTTTGCCCCACCCTGAACTCAACTGTGCCCATGGTGTTGGCACAAATCCAATATTGTCCCACTATCGCGGTCAGACGGTCAGCCAACACGAAGCACAATATTTTCGCGTTGGGTTAAATGGTTAACGCAACAATGGGCTTTCAAGCTTGCCCACAGCTTATAGATTTTAAAAAATTCATGCCGTGGACTATGAAAAATGTGTCACGCTCGTGGACCACCAACAAAAAATATTATGACGTGTATATATTTCGAAAAGTCAATGTTTAAATTTTTTACTAATATTTAAGATAATAATATACATGTTTAATATATGCATGTCAAATAATTAGATTCATATTTAAAAGTATTTTGATATGATGTTAGTTTATAGTTGTTGATGACATGTTTTGAAAGAATTACATATGCATGTCAAATAATTAGATTCATATTTAAAAGTATTTTGATATGGTGTTAGTTTATAGTTGTTGATGACATGTTTTGAAAGAATTACTAATTAAAGTTTAGCGGCGCCAGCGTCGAGTCCGACGCCTCAAGGCCTTGGCCGACCAACTGAAGTTGTTGATCGCTTGCCCTCACATGATCCGAAAGACTGTCGTGCTTGCCCGCGTGCCAAAGCGAGTTGCTAGTCGTCGATTGATTAAATTTCTAATTAAACTTCTAATTTTTGTATAAAATTCAAACAGTGTTCAAAATGCGTGGAATAAATTTCATAATTCTTCTAAAATCGAGAGCAACCCATTTTAAATGCTTTTTAAATTTTTTGATTTTTCACTTTTTCATTTTTATGTGAAATTAGGAGAAGGCACTTATAAAACTTACATCTATACTAGCGAAACTTGATCGTGTGCTAATGAAACTTGACCGTGTACTGATGAAATCTGATGAAACTTGGATGAAATTTCGATGTAACCTGATAAAACTTAGATGAAACCTATTGAAACTTGAAGAAACTTGTATGAGACCTGTTGAAACTTGATGAAACTTGCATTAAACCTGATGAAACTTGACAGTTCGGCAAGTGTAACGAATATGAAATCCAAGTTTCAGTAGACGAAACCCAAGTTTCATCAGTTAAGTTTGAAGAGTTATATGGCAACATATATTTTGTTTTGTTCGTAAAAATACGAGGAACACGTTGATGCAAACGGTTTGTGGATTAGAGCACCCAGTCAAAAATTATGGTCACTAAAAAATATATACTGTGGGACCCACCTGCATGCCGCACAGTGCATCCAAACACGCGTTTCGCACGCAGCCTCAAGCGTTTCCGTTAAAGTTTTATTTTAAACATCGTGTCAAAAACTTAGACTCCTATAATTTTGACGGATGGAGTAGAATTTTAACATCTGATTAGATACACTTTTTCTTTAGCAATAAAATTACATAAAATCAAACTAATTCTAGAATTAATAAAATTTACATGTAAGTTAGAGTTTAAAAGATCTATTTATCGCAGCTTGCGTTGAAAATAGACAAACGATGGATTTTTGGTGTACTTCCAAAAGGCGACAACAACGGCAAATTAAAGTGAGCAACCGAGTCGATCGATAAAAAAGGGAGAGGGAGTCTGCGGCGAATCGAGCGGGAGAGGGAGCTGGAGATGGATGGCGCAGAGGACACGCGTAAGGCTGAGCGCGTGAGGGACGATACACTCAGCTCGTCTCTCGCTAGCTAAATCTGTTGAAATTTTTCGCAGTCGACTAAAATATTGTGCTTCGTGCTGGCTGATCGCGATAGAGGGACAATATTGGATTTGTGCCAAAACGTTGGCCACAATTGAGTTCAATGATTTTTTTGGGCAAAAAAAAAAAGGTTGGATTTGCCAGACACCAGTACGTGCAAGCTTCCCCAATTTTACGGTTCACATTCGGCAAATAATCGAACCCACGGGTACCGGAACGGGTAAAGCTTTTGCTTGTAGCCAAGCCGAAGATCATATCGAGCAAGCGATGCATACAAGTAGCGAGAATCCCGACTTGGGCTCGCCCACATAAACGTACTTGAGCCTTCACTAACCAGAACAATTTCCTCCATCGGCTATATAAAGCTAGCGCCTCCATATTTACCAGAGATAATTATGTGTGTCTCTCTCTCTATGTGGCTTGGAGGTGTGTGGTCAGTTATCTTACTATCTAAAAAACAAGGGGGCGACTAGGGAACGGTAACCCGACGGGATACCCCCTCCACTCGTGCTCGCAATCCCTCCCTCCACTCCCTCCCCCGCCTTTCCTCGCCTCCCTCGCATCCGCCTCCTCCTCCCCATGCCGCCCGGCCGCCACGCCTCCTTCCTTACCCGCCTCCTCCATGCCCTTCTCACCCTCCGCCGCCTCTTCTTCCGCTTCTTCCTCCTGCCACTCTCGCCTCCGCCTCCTTCCTCGCCCTCCCATCACGCCCGCCCGCCACACGCCACGCCGCGCCGTCCACCCTAACCCAAGGGCGAGGGTTCCTCCACCGCCGCCCACCCGCCGCCGCCCTCCTCGGCTCCGGGGCGCCACCGCCTCCCCGCCTCCTCACAAACCCTCCCACCGCCGGTCCGCCGCCTCCCGACCTCCTCTACAACCGAGAAACCCACATATTCTCTAACCCAACCCCAACCCGGTGGCGGCGAGCTCGACGGGCGGCGACGGCGGCAGAGGCGGCCGAGTATGCCTCCTTCCTCCTCCTCCTTCCAGCCTGCTGCCAAGGCCTTGTCGACGAGGAGGGCGGCGGCGAGGGCGGCGAGCGGGCGAAGGGGAGCACAGCGAGGACACGTGTCGCTAGGGGAGGGATCCCGTCCCGTTGCTAGGAATTTCTGAAAAACAAAATCGACAACATGTGGTCGATGGTGTGCATGCCCTTGCAGCAGATTGCAGATCGATTTTTGTCCCCTCTCCTCTGCGTCGGCTCCGAGAGAGAGGAAAAGGCCAAAAATCCTTTGCGTGAACTGGCCGTGCTCCTTTTATTTAGACGCCCAGCTGTTGAATTGATCCGAAAATAAAGGAATAAGATAACTCTCGCGGTCTGACTCGCGATTAGCGTTAAATATCTCATTCTTATCTCTTTTAGAAGCTCCTAGGGCCTCCGGAAAAGGCCTAATTAATTAAATAATTAATTAATGCGAAAAATAATTAATTAGTTAATTAATCAGGTCGAGAATAAATAAATAAATGCATATATAATCATATAATTTATTTATTTCACCGTGAAATATTTTTCCGTCCAACAGATACATCTGGTTATAATCAAGAACCACTGTATTGCTACTATAGATTTTCTACAGTTAATACGGTGATTTCTAGCTTTTTAGTTAGCACATAATATAATCTTTAACTGCTGTGTTTTGAGACGTACACATATTTATCTTCGTAAGCTCCTCCCACCGGATCTTGCTACCTATGAGTAAAGCTATTCAACTTTCTGATTTCTAAAGTTTTATGCATGTGTTGCTTTTCTTTATTAGAGTCGGATATTCTTCACCTCTCATTTACTTATTTACTTCTCTTCTAGATTTTGAGAGTCTCCCAAGGTGGTTAGGTGAATTGGGTATCTTGGTCGATGACTTCTTTTTTAGAACTTTGGTGCACACTTCGAAATAAAAAAAACCACAACATCTTTATTTTTATAAGCATATATAAGCAAATAAGAAGATCCTTTATATTTATTTCCAAATCTAAGTTTTCTCTCTAGTAATTTAATCTATATAGTGTTCACTTGTGTAAGGATCCTACACCGAGAGGGGAGGTGAATCGGCTATTTTTAAATTTTACTTCTCTCAATTCGCTTGCTTAGTTAGTCAAATTAGAAACTCAAGCTATCGATGGATTTAGAGTCTAGTTGCGAAAGTGATCTCAACAAGGCACAAGCGACTACTAGGAGGCTCGATGGCACTCATATGCAAACGATCAAGTTAATATACGGAAGTAAATGAGTGAGACAAGAAGGCGCAAACCGAGTTGTTTCCTGAAATTCGGTGCTCAACACATGAACACCTACGTCTTCGTTGAGGAAACTTCTCACACAGAGAAGCCGGAACCCTTTCGTTCCTAGCCCTCAATCCACTCGTGGTAACTCTTCACCAACACATGGTAGACGAGCTCCAAACCTTCACACGGATGCGAGTTCTCTCACATGCGAGAGCTCTCACACCCCACCGGCACCGACACACGGCATCGACCACCGACACACAGTGGATTTCACCTTAACACATGATGTACCCCCAACACATAGAGGTTTTGGCTCCGACACAAGGACACCTTGGCACCACCGACACACGGAGGTGGCCACCGATACACGGCGGACTTGTGTCTCCAACGGATGGAGAGGATGCACCCCTACACAAGGCGGTGACCACCAACGGATGGTGGGTTTGCGACACGGTTGATGTAGTCGTTCGGTTAATGAAACTCGTGGCGTGACGGTGATCTCTCCGGCGGCGAAGTCCCAAGAGCACAAGATCGGAGACCGTCTCTCACCACTACCCCTTCTCTCCCACCATGGAAATTAGAACAAGAACACCATAGAAGAAGGGGCAAAACTTGGGATGGATGAGAGGAGGTAGGGGTCACCTTCTTCTTCCTCTTCCTCTCTTCTTCTCCCTCTCTCTCCCTTCAATCTCTCAAGCACATGGAACCCTAGGTGGAGATGGGAACCATAGGAGGAGCTCTCTTGGTGGCTAGGACAAGGGGTGACTGTTAGGTTAGACTCTCTCAAGTTTCTCCCGTACTCTAAGCCCCTATTTATAGGCACAAGGCGAAACCCTAGCAATGGACTGCTCAGATTCATTTTTCCAAGATTCAGATCAATCCATCGGACCTCGTCCGGAGCCCATCGGACGCCGTCCGATTAGGTTTAGCCCAAAATTTGTACTCTGTCGGACGCCGTCCGATAACTTACAGGACGCCGTCCGATAAGGTTTAGGCCAAATTTGTACTTCGTCGGACGCCGTCCGATGGCTTACCGGACGCCGTCCGATGGCTTACCGGACACCGTCCTATGAGGTTTAAATCCCCAGAGTTTGGGCGCTGTCGGACCCCGTCCGACAGAGACTGTGTTTTTCGGACTTAGTCGTTTTTCCACTTCGAACCCTCATCAGACCCAGTCCGATAATTTATCGGACGCCGTCCGACAGAGGCTATGCATTTCGGACTTAGTCGATTTTTCACTTTCAGCTTTTATCGGACTCCGTCCAATGATTCGTCGGACCCCGTCCGACAGACTGGGACTTAGTCTCTCGAGCTCACTCACTCACCGGACGCCGTCCGATGGTGATCGGACCCCGTCCGACAGAGACTTATCTTCATAACTCTTCGGATTTAGCCCCTCTCGCCCCCTCTCGTCAACACGCCTCGGGTCTTGGGACACTTTTGTCGATTTGTGGACGCGGTGACAACTTGGGTAGGGTTAAGCGAGAACTTTGGATCACTTGGGCAGAAAGTTTCGCGCTCACAGGTATTTAGAAGACTTAGCGGCTACGAAACCCTAGACAGCTGGACCCCCGAACCTTCTCGATCCTGGGACAGGTGTACTCTCTCTAGAAGGTTCGCTCAAGACTAACACCGGGCACTCTTGGAACCCCCATGAAACCCACGGCTGATGTTTCCGGACCTATGCTCAGTGGGACCCTGCAACCAAAGAGATGTAGTCGATCTGCAGGCATGTTGTCCCTAGGCTACACACACGCAAGAAATCAAAAGAACTAGGAAACAAATGTCCTTAATCTTGACGTGACCCAGCTGTACAGCCTAGTTGCCATCAATTATCAAAATCATTCAGCGCATAGGAGGCTTGATCTTACAATCTCTCCCTTTTTGGTAATTGATGACAACACCTGCTAATCCAACATGACAAAGCACAAATATAATCTCTGGTGCAATGGGTTAGCTCAAAAACATTGCATGCCAACAACAAATACAAGGGACTAGGCCAATGAATCCCTAAATCAATGCATACCACTTGAGAATACTATCACAACACATAGAGCAAAGCATCTCCATCCTAATCCTAATCGCCATCCTAGGAGCAAAGCATCTCCTAACCTTATAATCCAAAATCAATTGTCTCCCCTTTGCATCCAAAAACATGACAATGCTCAATGTGTTTTCAAAGCATGGATTTGCAATTATTTCTCCCCCTTTGGCATCAATGACCACAAAGTAGCAAAACATGGGATTAAGAGCAAATTAAGCGCTTTGGAAGTTATACTAATACAAACACGCCCACAAGTCCACCACACTCAAAATCTAGCCATCTGAAGGTCACAATGTCACAAGATCAACTAGAGCACAATTTTTAGATGTGTAATTCAAGTTATTATGACCTAAAGCAAGTATAAGGTGAATAATAGTTAGAAGTATCAAGAGTTGCTCCAAAACTCAAAGGAGCCGCATGATGCACCATAGCACTAGAAGATGCAATCCAAACTACACATGCTATCATCAAGCCTATGTGAGACTGAAAACATTTTGGTTGAGCTCATTTTGAAATATTTCATATTTTGCACTTTGAATTTTCTCTAATTTGCCATGTCTCAAATCATAGGCGACGCCACCCAGCATGACACTGAAGATGAACGTCTCGGTCATCCAAAACTCCTCCTAAGTTCATGCCCAGTGCCATGGCAAGCTATCTCATCGAGGAGGCATTGGTAGATAAATATGATCAATTGTGGTCTAATTCACATTTTAGCATATTTTACAAATTTGGCTCAACATTTTCTCAAAAATTACTCAATTTAGCGAAGTAAAGACATGTGCAAAATGGAAGAACACAATCTAGACTTAGAAGCACATGGTCAACCAAAGAGTTTAGAGCAATCAAATGAGACTAGAAGCTATAGCGCTCCTAACACATGCTCATGGCTTCCAATTGCATGATATATTGAGTTAAACACAAATTGAACTAGTGACAAGGTAAACACATGCTATAGCTATCAATTTTATGTGATGAACATATAGGCAATGAATAACATTCAGTATAACAAGCAAAGCATCTAAATGCTCAAACTGGCTTCAAAAGATTTGCAATGAATGATATAGCCACACAACCGAGTCAGGCAATGTTTGACTTGTCTAAAATGTTCAATTCATTTCTCAATTTGCAGAATCGTGCCTCATCGAATGGTTTGGTAAAGATATCGACAAGCTGGTCCTCCGTCTGCACGTGTTCAAACACAATGTCGCTCTTTGCCACATGGTCCCGAAGGAAATGGTGACGGACATCAATATGCTTGGTCCGTGAGTGTTGGACCGGATTGCACGCTATCTTCACCACGCTCTCATTGTCGCATAGGAGAGGCACATGGTCAAGTTTAAACCCAAAGTCAAACAGTGATTGTGTCAAGTAAAGAAGTTGTGCACAACAACTCCCTGCCGCTATATACTCAAATTTCATCGATAGATAGCGCCACGTAGTTCTCGCTTTTTGACGCCCAAGACACAAGACACCTACCCAAAAAATGACATGTCCCGGAAGTGCTCTTGCGATCAATCTTGCACCCGGCATAATCTGAGTCAGAATAGCCTAGGAGCTCAAACCGCGCACCCTTAGAGAACCAAAGGCCTATGCTAGGTGTGTGTTTTAGGTATCGAAAGATTCGTTTCACAGCAGTCAAATGCATTTCTCTAGGGGAGGCTTGAAATCTAGCGCACATACACACACTAAACATGATGTCCGGTCTAGATGCAGTCAAATAGAGCAAAGCACCAATCATGGAACGATAAAGTTTCTGATCGATATGTTTACCTTCTTCGTTGAGGTCGAGGTGGCAGTTCATCCCCATTGGTGTCCGGATTGGCTTGCAGTCATTCATGTTGAAGCGCTTGAGCAGGTCGTGGATGTACTTCTCCTGGCATATGAATATCCCGGTCTTGAGTTGCTTGATTTGGAATCCCAAGAAGAAGTTCAATTCGCCCATCATCGACATCTCGAACTCCTTGCTCATCATGTCGCTGAACTCTGTGACCAAGGACTCATTTGTGCTACCGAAGATGATGTCATCCACATAGATCTGGCACAGAAACAGATCTCCATCCACCACCTTAGTGGATAGAGTCGTGTCGACCCTTCCGACCGTGAATCCCTTACCAATTAGAAAATCCCTTAACCTCTCATACCATGCCCCGGGTGCTTCCTTGAGACCATACAAAGCTTTCGATAGTTTGTACACATGATTAGGGTGCTATGGGTCCTCAAAGCCTGGAGGCTGTTCAACATACACCAATTTCTCAATGTAGCCGTTCAAGAATGCACTTTTCACGTCCATCTGCCTAAGCAATGTTGTGACATGTTGCAAATGCCACAAACAGCCTGATAGCATCTAAACGTGCTACTGGAGCATAGGTGTCTCCTTAATCTATACCCTCAATCTGTGTGAAGCCCTGAGCTACAAGTCTGGCCTTGTTACGCACCACTACTCCAAGCTCATCTTGCTTGTTATTAAATACCCACTTGGTGTCTATCACATTGTGGTCCTTTGGCCTCTCAACCAGCGTCCAGACTTGATTCCTCTCAAAATTGTTCATTTCCTCATGCATCGCATTGATCCAGTCTGGGTCACTCAGTGCCTCTTCCACTTTCTTTGGCTCAAGCTCAGACACAAACGCCGTGTGCTCACAGAAGTTTGCCAAAGCACTGACCTCACTGATGTTGGCTGTTCTTGACCTTGTTTGTACACCTTGAGTCAAGTCCCCAATCTCTTGATCAGCTGGATGATCACGAGTAATGGTGTGATGGGTCTTGATCAACTGAGGTGGCAGCTCGACTGACTGTACATCTGGCTCACAAGCTATCTCTGCCTCTGAAGTTTGATTGAGACTTGAGCTATCCGCCTGAGATGAGACTCCCTTGACTCTGGCACTGGTTCAAGTGTGAGAGGTGGTGGAACAGTCTCGGTCTCCCTCTGAGCCTCTACTGGCCTCACATCACCAGCTGGCATCTCCTCCACCGCTCTAGCCAACTGCTCACCATCCACATCAACCAGGTTCTCATGCTCCCCTTGGCTCCCATTTGACTCATCAAACTTCACATCGCAGGTCTCCTCAATCTGACCACTGCTCTCATTGTACACTCTGAAGGAAAACCCTCTGGTTGAGTACCCTAAGAGGATTCCCGTGTCCACTCTACTCTGGAACTTACCCAAATGCTCCCGCTTCTTCTTAATGTAGACTTTGCAGTCAAAAACCCTGAAGTAGGAGACATTGGGTCGTCTTCCCACAAGCAACTTATAGGATGTCTTCTTCAGAAACTTGTGAAGGTACAGCCTTTTGATGCAGTGACAGACTGTGTTGATTGTTTCAGCCCAGAACAGATATGAAGTCTTGTATTCATTTAACATTGTCCTTACCATCTCAATGAGCGTCATGTTCTTCCTCTCAACCACTCTATTTTGCTGAGGAGTGTAGGTGGCTAAGAACTGATGATCAATCCCTACCTCATCACAGAACAGCTCAACTGAAGTGTTAGTGAACTCCGTTCCATTGTCACTTCTCACCTTCTTGAGGGTACAATTAAAAGCATTTTGGGCTTTCTTTACAAACTTTTTAAAAACATTTCCAGTTGGAGTTTTGTCAGGTAGAAAGAAAACCCAAGTGTATCGGGAAAAGTCATCAACAATGATCAAGCAATAGATATTTCCCCGATATTCACATAGGTTGTTGGCCCGAAAAGATCATGTGTATAAGCTCGAGAGGTCGAGATGTAGACATGAAATTTTTGGCAGGATGTGAGCTTGCCACTTGCTTGCCGGTCTGACAGGCACTGCAAAACTTGTCTTTTTCGAATGTCACATCTTGCACTCCAAGGACCAACTCGTTTTTGAAAAGTTTCTTCAAATTTGCCATGCCGACATGTCCAAGACGCCTATGCCAAAGCCAACCAAGAGAAACTTTGGCGATAAGGCAAGTCGAAATAGATACAGCAGGCTCATTAAAATTCACAAGAAACAAGTTTTCAAAACGAAAACCTTTGAACACAAATTTTTCATTTTTTTCCAAAACCAACAAACCCTGAGGTGAGAAATTACAATGGAACCCCAAATCACATATTTGGGCAACAGAGAGAAGATTATAGCTCAAAATTTTCACTAGCAGCACATTGTCAATTGGAAGATCTAAAGAGATTGCTACCTTTCCAACTCCAAGTACCTTACTTTTGCTTCCATCTCCAAAAGTGACATTGGGGGGAATCTTGTCTTCCTCCCCTATTGAGGTGAACAACCGGGGGTTGCCGGTCATGTGTTGGGTGCACCCGCTGTCGATGATCCAATGGCACCCTCCACTCCGGTAGTTTACCTGTCATGAGAAAAGATCACTTATGTGACTCAGGGACCCACACAGGAGGTCCCGAGGGTTAGCCTTCAAACCAGAAGCAACAGGAGCAAAACGATCAATCAATGACTTGGGCACCCAAATATGTGCCTTGTGCTCATTCTCAGACTTCAGCCCAACAAATCTAGCAGTCACTCTACCCTGTGAATTTTTCTTTAGCAGGTAGTGATCATACAGCTCAGCATGTGCTCTTGAGAATCTTGGCTGTGTGTGATTGGGTGTGTTGCGGTTTTGGTTCGTGAGGATTTGTCTTACCATTGTTGCGCCTAGGAGTACCATTCCAGAAGTTTTGCCTAGGTGAATGCCAAGTGTTGTACCTAGGAGCATGCCAAATGTTGTAGTGCATTTGAGGTTGCCATGTGGGAGAGTTATAGTACCTAGGAGGTCCTTGCCAAGTGTTGAAGTACCCAAAATGTTGCGTAGAGTTCAAGTTGCTAGTGTGCAAGTTGTTAGGGCCAGAGTTGCTTCTCTTCTTGGGATGAGCATGATAGTAACCTTGCCTACTGGTAGATGCTCGAGGAACACTTGATTTCTTCCACCCCTTTGGCTTCTCAGGGGTGAAACACAAGCCACCCTTTTGGGAAGGTTTTCTTTGTCTTATCCAAGGCTAGGCTACCCTCATAGCACTTCCCAAGTCCTTTATCAAATTTCTCAAATTTAGATCTAAGTTCACCATTTTCAATAGTTAGTTCCCTAGCAGTTAAAGCAAATTTGTAATTATCAGGAGTACAATCATGAGACTTGCTAGAGGAACCACTAGAGTTAGAAGCAATCAGGGTCAAGTCAATCAAATCATCACAGGAAGTAGAACTATCAATTCTAGGTGGTGCAACAATTATGGCACAAGCATGAGCATCATCAACAACATCACTAGAAACAGACAAGGAAGCAGACAAAACATCAACCAAAGCATGACAGTCAGAAACATCAACAGATTAAGCGACAGGCAAAGCAACCATGTAAGCATTGTCGGCTACAAGCCGCTCATTACTAGCCCTAAGCTCATAAATTGTAGCAAGAAGATGTTCTACCGACTCATTCATAACCCTATTTTCTTCTTCAAGCGCACTTGATTTCTTAATCATAGCATTACTAGAGTCTATCATGATATCATGTTCAGTTTCTAGTGATTCATGCTTAGACACAAGATCATTGAACCTAGCATCCAAATTGTTAAGACGCTCCTGAAGTCTCATGTTTCTTAATCTCTCATTCTCAAGAAATTCAAGTGCTTGAGTAAGATAAGCTTGAGCAGTTTCCTCCTCAACATCGGGATTAGAATCAGAGTCACCTACCTCTTTGGTAGTTGGCTTGGCCATCAAGCATTTGGCAGTGTCAGTCGGAGTCGATGTCGTCTCTGGTGTAGTGGAAGTAGAGGAAGCAGACTCATCATCATCGGAGTACCACACTTGAGTCTCGGTGACGGCCGTGAAGCATCTTGGAGGGAAGGCTGGCGGTGGTGGCACAGCCTGAATGATTGCCATGCCAGCCAATCGTTGGCCACTTGACTCCTCCTCGTCATTAGAAGCTGGAGAGTCACTAGAGCTATCGTCTGTGACCCACTCCCCCACAAAAGCCAGCCTCTTACCTTACTTGAAGAAGCCCTTGAAGTCTGACTTTTGAAAACTCTTCCTCCTGTCTTTCTCCTTGTGCTTCAACTTCTCACCATCACCCTTGTCATTTTTCTTCTCCTTGTACTTGATGTTTCCTTTCTAAGGACACATTGAAGCTATGTGGCCCTTTTCTTGACACTCATAGCATCGGAGTGATGCATATGAGTTTCTCCCGGACCTTCTTTTGTCCCCATATCCATTGTTGCTCATGAACTTTCCAGCATTCTTCATGAACAACCCCAGTTGCTCAAATCCAGCTTCGAACTGACTCAGGGTCATCTCTCCACCATCTTCAGCTGAGCTTGTCTTAGTGCCACTCTACTTGGATCCACTTGTCTTGAGGGCAATGACCTTATTCTTCTCAGGTGCAGGTGGTGCCCCAGGCTCAATGATGAGCATCTCATGGGCCGTGAGCTTGCTCAGGAGAGCTGTGGGAGCAAGCTTCTCGACTTCGCCACTGTTGGAGAGGTACGTGATGATATCACGGTACTCTTGTCTTGGCAACACCCTGATCATCTTCCTACACACATCAACATCTGACAGAGAAGAACCAAGCCCCTTGAGCTCGTTGATTATGGGGTTAAGCCTAGAAAACATCTCATTAACATTCTCATTAGGAAGCATCCTAAATTGATTAAATTTTTTCTTAACCACCACCAACTTGCCCTCTTTGACAGAGGCTGTCCCCTCATGGATTTCTATAAGTGATGTCCAAACATCGTGTGCTGTGAGAAGGTTGCTAACTCTATCGAACACATCCATGCTCAAACCACAGAACAGTGCATTCATGGCTTTAGCATCTAGTTCAAGTAATCTAGTTTACTTAGGTGTGGGAGCTGTGTCCTTTGCAAGTGTGAAGCCTAGAGGAAACTCTACAACCTTCCAAACATCTAAGCCCATAGATTGGAGATAAACAGCCATGCGTCTTTTCCAGAAAGCAAAGTGAGATCCATTAAACAAAGGTATTCGATTACTAGCGACACTACCCCCGTCGGCCATCTCTAATGCGGTTAAGCACAAATAGAGAACCTGGCTCTGATACCAATTGTAAGGATCCTAGGCTGAGAAGGGGAGTGAATCGGCTCTTTTCAAATTTTACATCTCTCAATTCGCTTGCTTAGTTAGTCAAATTAGAAACCCAAACTATCGATGGATTTAGAGTCTAGTTGCGGAAGTGATCTCAATAAGGCACAAGCGACTACTAGGAGGCTCGATGGCACTCACATGCAAACGATCAAGCTAATATGCAGAAGTAAATGAGTGAGACAAAAAGGCGCAAACCGAGTTGTTTCCCGAAGTTCGGTGCTCAACATATGAACACCTACGTCTCCGTTGAGGAAATTTCTCACACAGAGAAGTCGGAACCCTTTCGTTCCTAACCCTCAATCCACTCGTGGTAGCTCTTCACCAACACATTGTAGGCGAGCTCCAAACCTTCACACGGAAGCGAGTTCTCTCACACGCGAGAGCTCTTACACCCCACCGGCACCGACACACGGCACCGACCACTGACACACGGTGGATTTCACCCAATACATGAGGTACCCCCAACACATGGAGGATTTGGCTCCGACACACAGACACCTTGGCACCACCGACACACGGAGGTGGCCGCCGACACACGGTGGACTTGTGTCTCCAACGGATAGAGAGGATGCACCCCTACACAAGGCGGTGACCACCAACGGATGGTGGATTTGCGGCACGGTTGATGTAGTCGTTCGGTTGATGAAGCTCGTGGCGTGACGGCGATCTCTCCGACGGCGAAGTCCGAAGAGCACAAAATCGGAGACCGTCTCTCACCACTACCCCTTCTCTCCCACCATGGAAACTAGGACAAGAACACCATGGAAGAAGGGACAAAACTTGGGGATGGATGAGAGGAGGTAGGGGTCACCTTCTTCTTCCTCTTACTCTCTTCTTCTCCCTCTCTCTCCCTTCAATCTCTCAAGCACATGGAACAATAGGTGGAGGTTGGAACCATGGGAGGAGCTCTCTTGGTGGCTAGGGCAAGGGGTGGCTGCTAGGTTAGACTCTCTCAAGTTTCTCCCATGCTCGAAGCCCCTATTCATAGGCACAAGGCGAAACCCTAGCAATGGACGGCTCAGATTCATTTTCCCGAGATTCAGATCAATCCATCGGACCCCGTCCGAAGCCCATCGGACGCCGTCCGATTAGGTTTAGCCCAAAATTTGTACTCTGTCGGACGCCGTCCGATAACTTACAGGACGCCGTCCGATAAGGTTTAGGCCAAATTTGTATTTCGTCGGACGCCGTCCGATGGCTTACCGGACGCCGTCCGATGAGGTTCAAATTCGAGTTTGGTATTTGTCGGACCCGTCCGGAGGAGTCGGACCCCGTCCGACAGAGGCTGTCTTTTTCGGACTTAGTCGTTTTTCCACTTCGAACCCTCACCGGACCTAGTCCGATAATTTGTCGGACGCCGTCCGACAGAGGCTATGCATTTCGGACTTATTCGATTTTTCACTTTCAGCTTTTATCGGACTCCGTCCGATGATTCGTCGGACCCCGTCCGACAGAGGCAATGTATTCTAGGACTTAGTCTCTCGAGCTCACTCACTCACCGGACGCCGTCCGATGGTGATCGGACCCCGTCCGACAGAGGCTTATCTTCACAACTCTTCGGACTTAGCCCCTCTCGCCCCCTCTCGTCACCACGCCTCGGGTCTTGGGATACTTTTGTCGATTTGTGGACGCGGTGACAACCTGGGTAGGGTTAAGCGAGAACTTTGGATCACTTGGGCGGGAAGTTTCACGCTCACAGGTATTTAGGAGACTTAGCGGCTACGAAACCCTAGACAGCTGGACCCCCGAACCTTCTTGACTCTGGGACAGGTGTACTCTCTCTAGATGGTTCGCTCAAGACTAACACCTGGCACTCTTGGAACCCCCATGAAACCCACGGCTGATGTTTCCGGACCTGTGCTCAGTGGGACCTTGCAACCAGAGAGATGTAGTCGATCTGCAGGCATGTTGTCCCTAGGCTACACACACGCAAGAAATCAAAAGAACTAGGAAACAAATGTCATTAATCTTGGCGTGACCCAGCTGTACGGCCTAGTTGCCATCAATTACCAAAATCATTCAGCGCATGGGAGGCTTGATCTTACAACTTGCGATGCACCATATTTCTTCTAAAGGTTTCTAATCTACATCTATAACAATCGGACCCACCTTTGTAAGGATCTAGGGGCCGCTGAAGGGATCTAAGGCCAAGAGAGGGGGTGAAGTGGACTATTTAGACAATTTTTAATCCTATTTTTGGTTCTTTTGTATTTAGTCAAATTGAATTATCCAAACCTTCTACTAATTTGACTAACTACTCAACTAGAGCTACCGAGAAGTGCGCGAGAATAAAACTAACCTAATAGCCAAGGCAACAAGTAAAGATAGCCGAAGCAACGGGAAACGTAAATGCTCAAAGTAAAGAGACAAGGGAGGCTCACCGATTTTTTAACGTGGTTCGGCGCAAAGCACCTACCTCCACGATGCGGAATCTCCCCGAAAGGAGACTGGGACTCTCTCGTCCCGTGCCCGCAAATCCACTCGGCGAGCTTTTACGGCATATGCCCAAGGCTTGCTCCCGACCCTCACACCGAGGCCTGAGTCCTCCACAAGTCGAAGGCTTTTCGACACCCCAGCACCATCGAAGTGGCGCCGATCTTCACGGAGAAGGTATTTTGTACACGTGACCTTGTGAACGGAGACCTTGACGTAGCCGGAGTCGCGGAGGCCTTGATCACGCACGGCGCCCCGACACCTTGGACGACTACCTAGCGCCCCGGAGATGTAGGCATACATGGCTTCCCTCGGACTTCTTCGGCGGAGAAGTGGAAGCACCAGGTTTAGGGTTTTTGCAAGCAGACCAAAACCCATACAGATCTAGGGATGAGGGGGAGAAAGTCCTAGGGTCCAAACTTCCCTAAGTAAAGTTAATACGCTCATGTACTTTGCAAACAACACAAGGTTTGCATTTATCAGTATGCTCATAGCAGGCATCACACGGTTTGCATTTACCGCGAATATATTAGCAAAGTACACTGTAGAGCTTACTAAGTGGTATTGGAAGGAAGTAAAGGGCATCTCATGTAACCCTACAAAAGAATTGTCTATCTAGGTTTGATGTTATATGAAACAGGATATGACGTTAGCAAACTATGCAAGGTACTTGTTACTCGCCCACATGGAAGTCACAGATGAGTTATGTGTTCCTGAGTTGATAGACCACATTTTCCAGAAAGTCGATAATGTAGACACTTGTGTCAATATCGACATAATTTAGCATAGTATGAAGTTGCACGTCTACGTACTTAGCTTCACTCACTACTGCGGATCGGGGCTTCCAAAACGGTCCATCACAAGCGGTTCGCTTTAAGCCGCTTGCGACCCGATCGCCACAAGCGGTTCGTGACCAACGGGTGGTAGGGTGGCGGGAAAGGGCATATGCAAGCGGTTCGTGATAAGAACCGCTTGCAGAGATTTCCCTCTGAAAGCGGTTCGTATCACGAACCGCTTACAGAGTCCTCCTTACAGAGTCCTCCAAGCGGTTCGTAATAAATATGGTCCCTACATCATTTTCATGTGGATGTTGCTTATCTTTTTGCATTGAATGTGGAGAAATATTAAATTGATCTTGTTTGAATTGAAGGGTGTTTTTTTGCTAGCTCTCTCTAGATAATTTGAGGCAAGATGTTGATCTATTGGAGGGTTTAAGTTCCATATTAGTTCTGTATCCTTCTTTTAATGATGTATAAGATGTTGAAATTAGTTGGTAGGGGTGATTATTTGTTTTAGAGAGCTAGATCTAGCTTGGTGCCTTAGTTTTTATCGAAAGATGTCTATTTTGCTATCTTTCTTCTAGATTTTTTGAGGCAATATGGTGATCTATTGGATGGTTTTAGTTTCAAATCTTTACTTAATAATAAAGAGAATAGAGTTTCCATTTTTTTCGTTAGTCTTCTTCATCCGTCGCCCGTCACACATATCCACCGTCGGATGGAGCACCGCCCACTGTCCGATCTTCTTTCGCTCAGCCGGTGCCCCGTGATCGAAAACCCTAGCCCCCTCTCGGCCGCCCCCGCCCCCTTGCCCGAAACCTAGCCATGCCATCTCCCCCTCTATGCACCCCCCTCACCCCTGGCCTTCTCGACGCCACCGCCTCCCTAGGCCTCCTCCGCCACCCTCACCCCTGGCCTCCTCCTCCTCTACGCCGCCACCACCCAGCGTGGTGCCACCACCGCCCAGCGCCTCCCCGCCGGCCGATCCTGTCCTGCTCCTGCCAGCCGGTCATCCTCTCGTCGAGCCCGCCGCTGCCACCTTCGTTCGTCGTCTGTCCGGGCCGCCGCTGCAGCCGCCCCTTCCCCCTCCAAGGTCCGTGAGTCCGTGACCCTCTCGCATTAACCCTACCCCTCCCCTTTGCCCTCTCCCTCTAAACCCCAGCTCCCTCCCCGTTCCCCTCTCAGTCGCGTGACCCTCGCTTCATCGGATGCGTCCCCGCCACCGTCCGCCACATCGCCCGCTCCTCCGCCTCCTTGCCGGCGTTCGACGCTGCCGCCTTCGAGTCCGAGCGCCTCCTCCTCGACGCGGCCGTGCGGGCTGGGATGGAGGCCGCCGCCGCCGCCTTGGAGGACCCGAGGGCTGCTCTGCCTCGCCGCCGCCGGCGCCACCGTCACTGCTGCCGCCGCGCTGCTCGCCGTGGCCCTCCATGCATCCTCCTTCGCCTCCGCGCCAGCCTCCTCCGGCTTGCCCTACCGCCTCTCCAAGGTATGTATTGCATTGTGTGTATGTGTGCGGTCGGCTCCTTCCTCCTCGGCCCTCAGATTGAACTCTCGTGGTATGTGTGCTAACGGGATCTCCTCTGCTGCCTCGATGCTGCAGCAGCCGCGGAAGGCCGAGGGGCTGCGATGGGAACAAGAGTTTGCGCCGCCGCAGCTTGCATCGCCGCAGTCGAGAAAGGTGATCGATTGCTCCCTCTGACGCTGCCGCATCTCGCACCATTGCTGTTTTTTTGAATTCGTGGGAGTTCATGACATGGGGATTAATCTCTTGATTTGACGGCTGGACGGCGCGGTCGACGACGCGGTGGGGAATCGGCTGTGGCTGCCAGCGCCGTCGCGCGGGTTCGGTCCCTGCGTTGCGCCATCGCCGGAGTACAAACGTATGCACATTGGCACTGATTTTCTCTTAGATTGGTTCAAATTCTCTTGTGGCCTTCTGATTCCGGGGTTGCCGAAGGGGTACCTTCTCGTACACACCAATGGCAGGCTCAACCAGATGCACGCTGGGGTAAGCCAGATCGGTGATTGGTCCGTCCTGGCCGAAAGTTCTCCCGTTTTGGCAGCGTTCTTGAGATAGGGGGATACGGAACATTGTTTGGTTTTATACATGCAAGTTGTTACTATTGCTGACCATGCTTGTGTCCAAATTATCATGGGAAACTTGGACACCAGAAACTTCCACTCCAAAGGGGAAGCTTGAGCCGCACACATAGTTTAACTGAAAAATGAAAACAACTGGATTACATTGTTTTAGTTTATGGACAGCATTGTTTTATAGGAATTTGTATCTGTTGGATAAAGAGAGAAGGTTTGCATGTGGCATCATCCACCTTCCATTGAACATGACACATTTGTAGGTTGAAGAGTGCGTTGGGGCTGCAGTGATTTCTATGGGGCCAGATAAAATCCTTTCATTGATCCTAATAGCTTTTGATGAGGATCGGCTAACATGTTCAAATACTTGGCTTCTACCCATTTTAGAAAAGTACATTTATGGGGCCTCTTTGGAACTATTTGTAGAGTGTAGACTATATTGTACCACCGGCAAAATCTGTACAAAATGCTTCTAGCAGAGGTAAATACAAATAATTTAATAGGCCTAAATAAACATGCAACTCAACTGATTGCATTTTCCTTTCACTTTTAGTAAAAAAGGCACAGAAATGTAAAGTGTTGCAATCTTGGGCTGATCAATTATGGAACTTGCTGCCTGCCTTACAGAAACAACTTGAGTTGGAACGATGCTGGGGGAAGCAGGACACCAGTTTGGGGAGGAAATGATCTAGAGTAGCTTTCCTAGGGATACATCCAGAGTTAGGAATTGGGAACTTGGGAGCTGTTCTTTATTGCTCTTGTAATGAAAATAGGTGGCAATGTTGTGCTTATATAGAGCCAACCCAAACAAATATAATCTAAACCTTCCCACTGTTACAGATATCATTTCAACTAATATAGTAATATTTGATCTCATAGAGACTGTTGAAGTATATTGCTCATCTTTCCTCATTAGCTTAAGCTTTTGGGTGAACTGGTGGAGCACTTAAATCAATTTAGTATCAGAATCAAGAGGTCCTTGCTGCGTAATATTTGGTACCGTTTTATGAAATTCAGTTGTTTTTTTTTTGCTTATGTAGGTGACTCTTGGAAGAGAAACAGAAGACGTAAAAGTTGACATTGACTTGGGAAAAGAAGGGAGAGCAAATAAAATATCTCGTCTTTAGGTATTTGTTTGATTTTTACATTTTAAACATCGAGAAAATTCTTTCTATGCCACTGCTGAAGTCCCTAAACCAAAAACTGCCATCAGCTAAGGATCTCACCTATCCGTGCCAATGTGCCATCACATTTGTCAGAGAAAGTGGATAAACTCTCGCATGTACTTATCAAGGAGACTTCTCTGATGAATAATCAGGAGGAAACACTAAGAATCAGAGGAAAATGGTGTTGAAAAGGTAATTACGTTTTGATGTCCCTCACTAGATAACCTATTTCAAATGTCTGAAAAGGTGTTTCTACATGTTATTTATATATAGATACTCAAGAACATCGAGGACATCAAAAGATCTATACTCGAGAGAGATGCAGCCGTAAAAAATGCAGAGGACGGTGCATCCAATATGAAAAAAAGAGCAGAGGATCTGACAAAGGAGTTGGATGAGAGTGAGGAAGAATACCAGGTATGAAAACATCTATGTGTCATATGATGCAATAATTACTAACCTTTTGACTGTATTCGTCGATATTAAATTCTACTTTACCCAGGGTGTGCTAGCAGGGAAAAGCAGTGCAAATGCGAAGAAATTCCTAGAAGATCAACTTAGAGATGCTAAAGCTGCTGTTGGAGAGGCAGAATCTGGACTAAAGCAGCTGAAAACAAAAATAAGCCACTCAGACAAGGAGCTCAAAGAGAAGAAAGCTCAGTTGGTATCCAAGTGTGATGAAGCTGTAAGCTATTCATTCTCTTGTTATTATTGTTTTTTGTTGCTGCTGCTCGGTATTATGCATATTTTGCACAAATGTATGAAGATGAATACATAAATTTATGTTAACTAATAAATCCTATCCTACGATATATTATCTCAATGCACTTTGCACATGCACGCTTTGATTTAAAATCACCCTTTATAATTTCATATGTTGTTTCGATTTATATTTTTAATCCTTCCCCTTTATTCCGTTGTCAGGTGTCGGCTGTAGAGGATCAAGTCGCTGTGACTCCAAGACGAAACCACTGGTGTGGTCGGTGGTGGTCCTCTTGTTGGCGGATCCAGTTTAGAAGCAACCTCCGCGGCCTTGTCTGTGTTATAATTACAAATTTTTTTACTGCTTTTGAGTCTCCATCCATGGTAACAATGAAAAAATTGCACGATATATGCACCAATTTTACCTTGTAAATTACTCTTTATAGTTTTATATATTGTTCCATTTTTTTCTCTTTATAGTACCTGACTAGTTAGTTTAAAATAGCAGGTAGGGTGATTATTTTATTTGCTATAGAGCTAAAAAGGTCTAGGTTTTTTGCTAGGTTCGGAATAAATTATTTTTGTAATTAAAAAAATTAGAGGGGTACACGATAAAAATTACATATGTTTATAATTTAGGCGAAGTATAGAAAAAAGGTTGAAAAAAGCTTTTTAATTTGTGAGATTTAGTTGGTTTAGCTTTAAAAATGTAGAAAGTTTAGAGGTAATTAAAAAAATATAACAATTAGTTATTTCGAGTTAAATATTTTAATTTAAAAAATATAATAAGTGTTCTTATTAATTTAATTGGTGCAGATGAACCGGCAATGGATGTATGTGGATCGTCGGTCAAGGGAGTTCATCGATGGCGTGAATGTTTTTCTCGATATCGTCTTTCGAGACTTGCCTTCAGGAAGCTTCATACGGTGTCCGTGCGTAGATTGCAGAAACGAGAAAGAGCACTTAATGCGAGGACGGATCCAGGACCACTTATTGATGAGAGATTTCATGCCGAACTATATATGTTGGACTTACCACGGCGAAGTCGAGCATACCCGTACAGAAGACGAAGAAGAAGCCGATGAAGAGAAAGTGACATATGATGGTATGTCGGACGCGACGACATACGAGGACGTCGAAGATACACAAGGCGATCAGTTTGGTATGGATGATGACCTAAATCAGATGCTGCGTGACGCAGAGGGAGATATCACAGAGGACAAACAATATAGGAAGTACTAGGTTGACTGCTTGAAGTCTTGATTCTTGAACAATTCTCTATTTCTCTTGTAAACTGTAAATCTGTAATTAGTACATTTTAATTGTGCTGTCCAATACTGAATACTCCAATCCAACTTGACACAATTGACATAGTGACACTTGATTCTTGAACGTAGATCAATAGATCAGTAGATGCTGTAGATGTTAATGTTAATTATGTTATTGTATGCAAAATTGCAATTGCCAGTTGGTATATTGACCGATTGAATCTGATATATTGTGATTTGTTAGATTAGAAGATGAAAAGGCCTAGGACATTGGAATCTTTTTGGACTCCACCGATAACACCCGTTACGCCGCAATTGCAACCAAAATGAAGCTTCATCTTGCTAGTGGTATTTACCAAATACTTGTTCTAAATTTTGTGTAATGCTTAGTTCTCCATTCTCCAAAATGAAGCCAGAACTACCATTGACGAAGATTGAAGATGTAGCATGGTTCTAAATAGTTCGCTATAGCCCGCTAAAGCGTTTTTAGAGAGGTTGCCGCTACGCTATTGCTAATTGTTCCGCTATTGCCGCTAACGACGCTTTAGTTCCGCTAAACACCGCTATTTGGATTAGCCGCGAAATGTTTTTAGCCCCGCTAATCCTGACTAAGGAAAATATTCATTCTTTCCTCTAAATGACTAGATCTTATGCTTCTCTATCGTGTTCTCCATTGAAGCATTGTTGAGTTGTTTTTTTAGGGAAAGCATTGTTGAGTTGTTGATTGTTGAATGTTGAATGAATATGAAAATTGAATCATTGAATGACTATGAAGTAATGGACCTAGAAACATGTTCTCTTGTAGCCTTGGACATAATATTTCCTTAGTTCAATGTGTTTGTGCATAATTGATTAAAAATTTTCATGTTTTTACAAAACCGCTAAATGAAATAGGTTCCGCTATATCCCGCTATAGCTTTCTATAGCTCCTGGAGGAGACTGCCACTAAATGGCTTAGCCCGCTATTTAAAACATTGACTAGGCTTGGAGAAAGTGGGAAAAGGCAAAGCGGCTTAATTACTTGTATGCTACTTCTCTCTAATGCTACTTTTGTTATTATAGTGTAATTGTCGTACTTTTCGATATAAATTGCGCTGTGTGGTCCTACTTTTCATCGTACATTATTGTCACATATTGGCTTAGGCTTAGACTCGGCCCCGGTCTTCGTGAAATCCTGGATCCGCCGCTGTATGTACCCATGCCCATACATGTGTACCAGTTGGGTACCCGTTAGCAAATCCATGGGTATAAAATTTAGGCCTTTTTTGATACCTAGTTTAGGCCCTTTTTGATAGCTTGTTTAGTTTTAGTTTAGTTTTTGTTGAGAAAATTTGACCACCTTTGAAAGTGGTATGAAAAGGTTAAATAAATTATTACAAAAAAATTTTTGAGATCTTTGAGAAAAACCCACAAAGTTATAAAAAAATTATTTTCAAAAAAATAAAATAAATGGTGTACATAAAAATAACAAAAGTTGCAATCCCAATATAAACTAAACTAAAACAAGCTATCAAAGAGGGCCAGTTGAGTTTGGTTTTGTTGAGCCAAAATTTATTATTTTTGTATAGACCAAACTTTGATGTATTTTGCTACGATTTTTTTGTGGTTGTGCTGAATATACTCAAAGATCTTGAAAATATTTTTTAATAATTCCTTTAGCCTTTTATGTCTTCTATTAATGGTTCTTAGTTTTTTGCTCAACAAAACTAAACCTAACAAATACCAGCTATCAGAGAGGAGGGCCTTAGTCCAAACCCGCACCCTGATATAGAAAAAACCCAGCGGGTCTGGGTACCCATTGCCATCCCTTCCCAATTGATTCCCCACCTAGCTAGGTCGATGAGGAGTCGGAGCTCCAGGGCTCTGATGGCGGCGGCGGCGGCGGCCCTGCTGCTGCTGCTGCTGTCGCTGGCGGCGGCGTACATGTCGTACAGCGAGAGGATGGAAGAGGAGGAGACCCGGCGGATGTTCGTGGAGTGGATGGCCAGGTACCATAAGAGCTACGACGACATGGGCGAGCAGGAACGCCGGTACGCGGTGTTCAAGGACAACCGCCGCAGCGTCGACCGCTACAACGCCGACGCCAACAACCGCCGGCACGGCTACCGCCAGGGCCTCAACGTCTTCGCCGACCTCACCACCGAGGAGCTCCACGAATACGTCCTAATTCCGGGAGCCCTCCTCCCCAGTGAAGTGAAGTGAAGCAAAGCGATTTTCCATTCCAGCTCCAGGTAACCATGCTGCACTGCACTGCATGCATCTTGTTCTTTACATGGAGTACAGCTGAGCTGAGCCGTTTGTATGAATTCAATCGAAAATCCACCCTGGAATTGGGGCAACAGTAGACCTGCACCTGCTTGAGCCCATGGGAACCCCCTGCTTTGCTACAGCCTACGGCGGTGGTAGAGCCAGTGCTCGATAATAAGGAGGTCGATGCATCCATCCGCTCCTCCCCCAATCTAGTACTGTAGATTGGTAATAGTATATCCATCATGAAATAGATCATCTACTGCATGTCCAGGTCCTGGTTCTTTGTTACATCACACTGATGCGTTAATTCGTTAGATTGATTTCGAAATCACGAATATGAAATATACCTTTCCAATCCCACGCGACGCCCAAATCCCAAATATATATATACTAGCAAATATGCCCGTGCGTTGCAACGGGATAAATAGTGCCTACTTGTCAGTTGTAGGATGAAAAGCTTAACACCCAATAGCCATATGTGAAAATTAGTAATTCGACCTCACTTCAATAGTCACATGGCATCCTCTTCATTTATGTTTAGCTGAATTCGTACGAAACAACAAAGACACAACACATGGCAGACAACCTTAAACTATGCTAAATTTCTCCTATCAAACATTATCCCTCACTGCCTTCTATTCATCTCCCTAAAATTATTCACATTTTACACTATAATAGTAAACTTCTAAAAAAATCATAAGCTACTTTATATATAAACAAAATCACAACTACAGTGTTAGTGTTACAAAGTACTTGCCACGGATACCAGCAAGGAATGGTAATATGAATTGCCCAACCCAAAATACCGAAATGATTAGTACAATGATATCGCTTAACTCTCCCACACAATTACGTACAGCACACCTTATACTGTTCTACTTTTTTTTTTTTTTTTAAAAAAAAAGCCAACGGTTGTATTGTATTGTTTGCTTGTGGAGGTAATAGGCTGATATAGCCAATAACCGCACATGAGACACATCATGTCTGTTGGATCATCGAAAAGTTCAAGATGCCACACCGTGGTTAGCTATGAGCTTTACTAAGCTCTAAAACTGACAAGAAAGAACAGAACCAGTCAGATTCTTTCCCTAACAATCTTCTCGAAGCTCACTCAATTTTATTTCAGTAACGGGCCAGCTATTGTAGAGTAAAATTTGGCTATCCTAAGATTTAAGAAAAGATAGATCAGATATGCACAATTATCTTGAATGGAGAAACTAAAGTATAATTGTAGCAGACAACCTATGATAGACTATTAGAGCTGATTTCTGCAGGATGCTCGACTTTTCGTCCAAGGCCATGCTTTGCTAGCAAGAAAATCATAATTGAAATCCACAGGGAGCTCCAAAAACTAATCAACCAAGTGAGCATTGGGTCATGAAACAAACCTGGTAATATTGATTCACGTTAGCACAAAAGCTGACCCAATATGCAGCAAAATGAACTGGTATGCCAACAACGCTATCCCATGCAGAAACGGGATAAATAGGAGGGGGAAAACTCATCGTGTCCAAACTAAGTGCATAAAGCCCCCTAAAAAAAACTAAATGCATAAAGCAACTCTACTATGCAAGTATCCCTCCACGCCATTTGTGGGTTACCTTTGAAGGAAATGTCACTACAAAACAATTACATTGTGAGGATGAGCACCCTGTAGATCATAAAAAGGAAGATATAGGGTGGAGAATGGAAGAGACATGCCAACATAAGGGCAGACCTTGGCAAGCATTACTGGTGGTAAACAGTTGGACAATAACTGCAAACTGCGAACTGCATTTCGTGACCATCCTTGTTTTCTTTTCCCTTACATGCAACACATCTATGAACATGACAAAGAAATTTCAGTCCAGTAGCAACTCGCTGTTCAAACTCTACAGCCTGGTTATTGCTATCCGCGAGGTAGAGTAGTCCAGAAACACATTTAGGGTGGTAAAAGTGACCACATTTTTTGTCCTTACATTGAAACACCTTAGTCATGCACAAGCAGACAGAGAATTAAACCTATGCAGAAAAGAACATACGAAATTATTTAAACTTCTTAAACATTTGAAGAATACGCCAGAAGAGAAAGGCATGTTAAGATACTTGTGTGTTATCTAAAAAAAGCTCTTCTTCTTTTCTAACTTTTATCTTTAGTCCTGCATGCTATTTCAACATATCTTCTAGAATAACTCAAGATGGGTAGTGGGAAGTACTGATGTTAGATATTGTTTGTTATGTCTACTTGTGTACCTCAGCTCCTGATGATGAGCCTGAAGATCCCAACAATCCACAAGCAAAACACTGATGCTTTGCAGTTCTCACATATATATACTTTACCTCCTGAAATAACATTAAAAAGCATGAAGTAGATGTTCTTAGACATGAAAAGGTAGAGTCCAATATAAATAGGAAACTCAAACAAGATATATACCTGTGGCTCAGGCTACTTAAGTTAACATGTAAAGGAGAAACTACACATTGAGCCAAAAGATTGCAAACATGGCATATCTGCAGGACAACTCAGAAGCTCAGAAAGCCAAAAACACTTCTACTGACAAGCCTGAAGAACTAAAAAAGCAAAACTACAACATTTCTCTCCCTCCTACTTTGTGCAACTCAAAAGGAGATGAGTTTTGTGAGTAAAAAAGGTAACACATGTTGAAGCAAGAAAGGGAAACACATAGAAACAGAACATTTTTTTAGCAAATGGCACATAAAAAACAGAACGTTATCCTCTGAATCCCTCTCTTTTATAAATTATATGATGCTGCATTGTTGCTACAACCATAGGGTTGAGGTTGAATTTTTTTATTTCACAAAGGTTACTAAGATCCTTCCCTGATATTTCAAAGAAAAAAGCAATTTCATTCATACACAGATGATGCCTACAACTAGGGATGAAACGGATCGGATACGGATCGGAAACCACTCATATTGTATTTGATCCATTTAGTTTGATCGGATACGGATTCGGATACGGATAGTACCGGATACAAATACGGATATGAATAATATCGGATACAAATACGGATCGGACACGGATACTCTCTCGGATAATACGCGAAAACATATACTAAAGAAATAAGTATATCCAAATACATATAGTTATCTCTTTGTGACTCAACTTTATGGCCCATGGTCATGAAAATGATGGCGTGTAAGTATCATACCCGATAAAGCAAAAAAATTGTAAAATCACATGCATCTAGTTGTTATATGTGTTAGTCATTCATCCTATTGAAATATAATAGAGATAGTTTATAGATGGATTTAGCTAATCGGATAATATCCATCGGATATTATCCAAGAAAAGCTCGGATAATATCCATCGGATATTATTTGTATCCGTACCGTATCCGCCTTGTCGGATTCGGATATCCATAAAGTTATCCGGCTCAATATTTTCGGATATTATTATGCCTCGGTCGGTCGGACGGTCGGAAATTATCCGTACCATTTTCATCCCTACCTACAACTTCATATTTGGAGGCTATGATTTTGGCGGAGGGAGCGTGAGATGATCGGATGGTCAGATATGCCCGTGCGTTGCAATGGGAGAAATACGAATTTTGAATTGATAGTATAAATAAAAAAACATTTTGCTCTAAGAAAATGGAAGTACAACTATTTAGATAGCAGATCATTATAAGCAATCAAACACGAAACCAGTCATTGATGAAAATTACAAAATACAGTCGATTTGAATTCATTATTGATTGTTCCACCAATACAGACACATAGAAAGTAGAGGATGTTTATCTTCAACCTGCACGTCAAACGGCAAATTGCTGCAGTTTCCTGCGCATACAATCGGGGAACCAATTTTGTAGTGTACACAGAACCATGCGCCAGCATGAGTGGTGGGTGGGTAAGGGAACATTTATAGATCCCTTCGTAGTTAAGTACAGAGAGTATGTGAATATTTTTAGTAACCTGGGTATGATTAAACTTGCACTTCATTCTTATTACTACTATATGGCAACCGGGATCCCTTCAATTGTTACATGGTTTAATCACTTGTCGGTGTGACTTGGGTCACTTACATGATTGTGTGGTTCTATGACCGACTGAAGTACAATATGGAAGAGAATCTGGAGAGTTCGGTTTTATGGTCGATGCGTGTTGTAGAGAAAAACATATTTTTCAAGTAGGTCTGTCAAACATAGACATTAAGTTTCTCATCATCTGGACTGAGATAAGCTTAGCTGAAAGAGGAAAAAGAAAAAAAAAATCATAGCGTGCCAATGGTTGATAAGCTAGTGGACCGATATGTCGGTTTTCTCTGATAGACGATCACACAATCCGTTGCCTTCTTTTCTTCTTCTTGTTTTTTTTTTTTTTTTTGAGAGTGAACCATCCGTTGCCATTTGACATGATTCCAAATAGCCTCTTGGAAACATCTTAAATCTTAGTCTGATGTGGATATTTCACATACCTTTTGGTAGTGGTGCTTCCTCTGCATTGTAATCACTGGCATCAAACCTCCTTGTTATTCTATTCATTACAAAATTTTCGTATATGATTCTAATCCGTTACCTTTAATGGTCAGGTCCGTGCGTGTGTTGCCATGGAACTAAAACAAAACCTGGAGATAGCACCCATTCCTGGAGAGATGATGAAGCACGAGTGGATCTGAATATGGCATTTGTTGCCTGAAGTCTTTTCGTTTGACATTTTCATGCATCTCTGTATTGTCTCCAGGGTCTTTGGTAGTCCTATGATGTAATTGGGAAAGATTGTTAAGGCTCCGTCATTATGTTCTTCTGTACTTTAAACAATTTGAACCTTGTAATTATGTTTTCTCTGTGAAATGGAATTCGGCTTTTGCCCTCTTGAATAAAAACCAATTTCTGAAATTGAAAGCACTAAAATTTTTTGTTTGCCATATATCATGATTGCATGGTTTACATATAAATTTTATGTGGATTTTTCACATACCTTCTGGTAGCAGTGCTTCATCTGCATTGGCATCAATGGCATCAAACCTCGTTTTTTTTTTAGCTAACGGGTAGGAGTTCTGCCATTTCATTAAGAGAAAGAGAATTGTACATAAATACAGGGAGAGAGAATTGGGGGGTGGGGGGGGGGGGGAGGTAGGAATAGCTAACTAATTACAAGAGCGGAGGCTGCCTCCCAAGAGGCGAGATCCTCCTTGATTAGATCAACAATTTTAGGCATAGGCATGAGCGAGTTGTTGAAGATGCGCATGTTCCTCTCCTTCCAAATCTCTCAGATGACATGGATAATAAGCCCATTTAGAGCTCTCTTAGGCTTCCTAGACACCGACTTCTGGATCGTAATCCACCAATTAGCGAAATCAGACTGGGGATTGCCTGCCGACCGCTGAGTCAACATGGCTTGCCAGACGGCGAAGGCGAAGGGGCAGGATCCGCAGAGGTGGTCGATGGTCTCCATGGGTCAGATGCAAAGGCAGCAAGCCGTGTGGTGCGGCCAGCCCTTTCTGGCCAACAGGTCGGCAGTGTTAATTCTGCAGTGGCTAAGGGACCAGGCAATGAACTTGCACTTATTGGGCGCTTGGGCAGTCCAAATTGCGTTGGCCAGGGGGTGGGAGACATTGTCGATCGTTTGCCCATTTAGAGCTCTCCTAGCCCCCTAGGCTTCCCAGACACCGACCTCTGGATCGCAATCCACCAATTAGCGAAATCAGCCTGGGGATTGCCTGCCGACCGCTGAGTCAACATGGCTTGCCAGACGGTGAAGGCGAAGGGGCAGGATCCACAGAGGTGGTCGATGGTCTCCATGGGTCCCATGCAAAGGCAGCAAGCCGTGTGGTGCGGCCAGCCCTTTCTAGCCAACAGGTCGGCAGTGTTAATTCTGCGGTGGCTAAGGGACCAGGCAATGAACTTGCACTTATTGGGCGCTTCGGCAATCCAAATTGCTTTGGCCAGGGGGTGGAAGACATTGTCGATCGTTTGCATATAAGGTAGGCGGACTTGGCCGAGTAATCTCCACTGGCAGTGAAGCACCAACGGTAGGTGTCGTCTGTGGCGGTGAGTGTAAGCTGGCGGGTCTTGTTCCACAGCAAGAGGGCCTCACGAAACTCGCGAGGAGTCGCAATTGGCCCGCAAAAGCGTAACCACTTGTGCCCAGGGAGCAACTTAGCAACCGAGAGGCCTTTCCGGCTGCACGGGGAAACAAGTTCAGCACAACCTGGCTAGGCGCTTGGCCGAGCAGCCAACGGCCGTTCCAAAAGTTGGTGTTGTTCCCATTGGTGATGCTGACAGTAGTTGCCGCTTTGAAGAGACTCAGCTCGACACCCAGAAAATTGCTTTTTTGCCACTCTATTCGATGACCTCTTACCATTTTGCCACTCTGTGTGTATGATATATGGGTCTATCTGTGTGTATGACAGTGGGTCAGAATGGCAAAATGGTAAGGGACAATGTTGAGAGTGGCAAAAAAGCAATTGTCGCTCGACACCCGTAGGCTGCAGGTCAGCATCTGCCCAAGGCTTTTAGAAGGGTTGGAACGCGCCAGCCAGAGCCAATGAATGCGCAGCGCACAGTTGAAAAGCGCAAGGTCGAGAAGCCCGAGGCCGCCCTGGGCTTTCGGGTGACAAATGGTTGCCCAGTTGACGAGGGTGTGACCAGCTGAAGAGCTTTCATTCCCCTTCCAGAGGAAGGAGCGCCTGGTTTTGTCGATCTCCTTGATCATCCACTTGGGGAGCTGAAAGGATGTGGCAAAGTAAGTAGGCATAGCGAAAGGGCGGCTCGCACTAGGGTGAGCCTACCAGCTTTGGAGAGGAGAGGACCCTTCCAGGTCGGTAGCCTTGCACGGATTTTATGGATGAGAGGCTAGTGGTGCGCCTTGCCCAGTCGTCTGTAGTGGAGCGGAAGTCCTAGGTAAGTGCAGGGGAAAGCGGATCGGACACCAAGGAAGGAAGCGAGGGCGTCCTCCAGGTCAAGGCTGCCACAATGCAGCGGCATGATGGAACATTTATGAAGGTTGATGCGGAGATCCGAGATTTTGCTGAAAGCATCAAGGAGCCGGATGGTTGTCTGAAGTTCCACTCTGTCAGGGCACAGGAAAATGGCCTCATCGTCTACGAAGAGGTGGCAGTCATCTAGACCAACACAGACAAATCGATGCTCCAGATGCACTGATCTGGGAATTCTTCAGACGCGTCCGGTCGCCCCTCACCGGACTGTCCGGTCGCCCCCTCGCCTGGCTCCAGAACTGGCTACAGAGCTTTTGGAAATTAGGTCCTACGGACCGTCCGGTCCCATCGGACGCGTCCGGTGGGCTTGTGCTGGCTACCAGCACAGCCCACTGCCCTCTCTCTCTCTTTCGACCGCCTCGGATGCTTGGCTTTGGTTGTTGGGCATACTCAGTCCGATTCCCATGAATGATATCTTGCTTGTTAAATCTTCAGCATAGATATGCTCAATGTTTGTAGTATCCTATAAACATATTTACCATTCTGCCTCCTGTGTGAAAGAAAAAACTTTTCACGATTGTCTCAAATTTCATATAAAGTGTGTAGTTGCTATTCATTTATTTGCTTGTCTTACAGGTAAACTATGTTCTCGACATGTTGCTGTCACTCAACATGGTCATTGCATTTCTGGTTGCTCTTGTACTTGGCAATACAGTCCCTGGTGGCCGCCAAGAGCGGGGTTTGTATGTATGACCAGAAGCAGAGGCAGCAAGGAGAGAATCAGCTGTCATGAAAGACTATGAGCTTCCTTTTAAAATTGGTCGGGCATTCAGGTGGGTGAAGTGCATTGGCCTATAGCACAATTTTTTTTGTAACTTCGTAGCTTTGGGCTTTGGCCATCTGCATGCCAAATATTCTCCTGCTACGTACTTTGAAATGATTTCCACGCAAAATCTCAAGTGGAAGATGGTTACGCACGATTCACAAGTGATTCCCATCAAAGGTATTGAGTGTATATCCTGAATTTCTCTTTAGTCTTTAGTCTTTAGGCTAGTTGTCTCATCCTGCTGGTGCAGATGCATCAACGATTCAATTATTTTTTAGACTATTATGTGTCATCACTGACGGATTTCACTGTTCTCATGGTATTTAGTTGACCTTGGGCACTACAGGAAAGCGAAGTGTTTTCGTCGGCCCATATTAATTTTGTCGGTAAAAAAAACCGATGAAAAAAAGGTTATAATTTCGACGAAAATAAGGTTATAATTTTGTCGGCTCCTCCGGCCGACGAAATAAGATGCCGCCACGTCCCCAAGTTTAACCCCACCCACCAGCCCGTCTATCAGCTCACACATGACCTAGATTGCGCCCCCACTCGCCTGCTTGTGCCCCCCTCCCTGCCCCGCCACCCTGCTCACTCCTGCGCCCTTCCTTCTCCTCGCCTGCCGCCCAGCTTGCTCCAGCACACACCGCCCGCCCACCCTGCTCTCTCGCGCCCGCCGCCGCCTTTCACCTCGCGCCTGCCCCCCCGCCCACTCCTCCTAGGGTTTCCTCCTCCTCCTCGCCCGGCCGGCGATGGCGCGCCTCTCCGCCGCCCGCTGCCTCCGGCGCTTGCCTTCCTCCCACCGCCATGCCCCAATTCCTTTCCCTCTGCTCGTCCCTCCCGATCCGGGGGAGGGAAGTGTCGGCGCTGATCGGTCGTCGCCTCCGTGCTCGCCTCCGGCTCGATCTCTCCTCGACCACCGGGGCGAGGCGGGGCCGGATAGCATAGGGAGGGAGGGCGGGCGGCGTCCACCTCTTGCGCTTTTTTTCGTTGGCACTTGTCACATGCTGCTCCTCATGTCTCTTTACTCTTTAGTGTTGTAGTTTGTTCTGTTGGTACTGATTATTTATTGCACATTTTCTTTGAAGCTGCTTCTGATGAAATAGCATGATGTTATAATAATATGATACATTCATGTAGGTTGGTTGGTGTTCACTTCCAAGGTAGAATGGTTAGTATATGAACAACACCTGAAGTATCTCTTGCTGAATCCCTGAACGTGAATATCGATCAGAAACTTATTTTTCAATTACAAGAGTACATGATAATTTAATGTTACATTGATCTTGTGAAGCACTGGTGCACCAGGTTTTGAAATATTAGTTGAATCATGGTTTGCTTGAGTTTGGATGCAATTATCTTCTTTTGCTCAAATCTCCTGCATTAGTGATTATAATGTGGACATGTGCTGTATTTTACCTGTTATGATTTACCATGCATAGACGATCAACCGTGACCATGGATACCCACTTCGTGTTGTCGTACCTGGTGTTATTGGCGCACGATCTGTAAAATGGCTGGACAGTATCAACATAATCAAGGAAGATAATCAAGGAAGAATGCTAGGTTCACTGAAAGTTTAAATGCAGTTCCTCTTCATCAATCTTTGGGAGTAAAAACTAATTGTTGCTCTCAACCAGGGATTTTTTATGCAAAAAGATTACAAGATGTTTCCACCCACCGTAGACTGGGACAATATTAATTGGTCGACAAGAAGACCACAAATGGATTTTCCTGTACAGGTATACTATACGAGCAATTATTCTATGCTAATATCTTCTGTTCAGCTAATTGTAGTTGAGTTGGATTGGTAACATAGTGTGATACTTATCATACTTTTATGATTGTACGTGGTGGTTTCTCATTTTTGTTCCTCATATCGGTTGGTGCTACTACTGAATGTATTATGTTACTAGAATACATGCGGCATAACAGGTTAATTTGCTGGCTTTGAGAGGGTTTCCAAATTTCATGACACTTAGTGTTCCCAATCTCATACCAGTTACAACAACACAATGGGTATGAGAGAGGGGAAGAGACTGATGTGGTCTGCACATAATTTACTGCTGTGATTATCTTGGATGCAAAAAGTCTTAGACGCTATAGAATGACGTGTTCTATTTAGGTGTGGATTTTTTAATGATTGATGGCATTTAATGCAGCCAGTATCTCTGTAGAACTAAGTTAATTCACTATGAATTCATTATGCTATCCAGCTGCAGTGAGTTGGTTGATTCACTGTTTAGTCCCAAAAAATTAAGGTCATCAATTAATTTATACACTAATAGAATACTATGTCATACTAGCAGTGCTAATAACAGAACCATGATGCCAAACAAAACCTAAATCTGCTCCAGTTATCTTGGTAGCTCCCAAATAAAACCATGGCCACATCAGGTTCCAACTTTGTAGCTAGGCGAAGTCTGTGTACCCAGTACCAAGATTAAATACATTGAAACATATATGAGAAAAGCATTTACTGATCTATAAAAAAGCAACATCTGATAAAAAAACAACATAATAATATTGGTGTGACATATTTCTGTACAAGTCTACAACCTCAATTCACTGTTCAGGCCATTTTCCCTCACTGTGCTTAGAATAATTAAGCAATCGAAGATTGATGAGGCAATGAATATCAAGATTTTAAAGGAGAAAGCATCGGCTTTTTCGATTACAAAGGCAGAAAGCAAGTAGGCAACAAAGAAACTGCCTGCGAAGTAAAGAATCTGCAAACAGATAGATAGTCACTTCCTTTGTAACGAAGAAATCATCTAAATTATCATGTGGACAATAATTTACCCCCAAATTCCTGAATCTTGCACTTCATTGGAATCATTTAGATTTAGTTCAGTGTTCAAACTGCTGGAGTGCTAGTTGTGATCAAAATTGAACCTAAAATGTCCTTTCTGTTACATGCTTATGACATTTTAATCCTCCATTAAACATTTGTAGTTGAGTGTGCAGATGAGTTTATTATTTTAACATGGCCTTGCTTTGGAATATTGTTAATATGTGACCACTGACCAGTACAGTTTTTTATGCTTGCTCTAATACTGTTCTTTCCCTTTCTGCTCTGCAGATGGAAAGAATTTTGTAGAACAGTGGCTTTCTTCTCTTCAGAGCTGATGTGTTCAGATCTACTCTAGCTAGGTACTTTTTCAGTCTAAGCTCTAATTTATATATGTTAGGAATAAGTAATATTCAGACATTAAGAAATGATTAGCATCAGGTTTTTAATGTACCATACGTCTTTCCTGTTTTTTGTGCAAATTTAAAGGCAAATTTAATGATTAGCATTCTCAATATTTTTTGTGCAAGTACAATACTGATACTTGTTAGTAGTAAATAATTTAATTTGAATGAGTTAAGTGACTACTCTTTTTTAAAAACTATGTTTGCCTGCTTTATTAGGAGATCCAAGGGGTTAATATTTACTATGCTTTATTTTAGATGCTATCTTTGTATTGTGGAAGTGTGAAGACTGGGACTCAGTCAATTATAATGATTATTTCTCCCATGAAGCATCTCACGTGGTTGCTTTACTTAACAATTTTTCATTTACAAACATGTAAAATAATTTGATTAATTGCAAATTAGATGCTTGCTATATTTATATTGTATTTATCATTCTTCTTTCAGGTTTGCTGGGTAATTATTTTTTCCATGAAACATCTCATGTGATTGCTTTACTTAACAGTTTTTCATTTACACTTATAAAATAATTTGATATATTAGCTTATAACAACATATGTATTGTTTGAGTGTATTATGAGTCTAAGTATTTGTGATGATATGAATATCTGTGAATTTTTTGTGAATTTTTTGTGATTTTTTTTATTTTTCTGGATTTTTCCTATGTATTTTTGTAATTTTTATATAAAAAATGTAACATAAACATCAGCCAACGCCGCCACCCCCTCGATAAGCCGACGAAATTAACTAAAAGCTATCACTGGAATATGTTACTTTTTACAAACCAAGCGTTGACGCAGTTTGTAGCCATTTTTATGAGGCATTTTTTTTTTCTTAAAATCATTTCAAAATATTTTTTTGGCTTTTCAAGCCTCCTAAGAAGTCAAATTATAGGAGTCAAGTTATATTCTATTGGTTTCAGCTGAATTTTAGCACAAAGCCCAAATATATATGCTCTTAGAAAATATGTATGCTTTTAGAAAATATATTTTCTATCATGTTTGATATGATGGCTCTTGATGTATTTCCCCTCCCGAAAAAATGATTTTCAATTGGATTAGTAGACAAACATGAGATCTGGATTAAGATTGCCAGGCTTGCTTCTGTTTCGTTTCACTATTCATCTTCGGGTCCTAATTTGTTACCTCCTCCACCTTAGCCCTATTTCTCAATCCCTATATTTTTCTCTTATATTTTACTCTTAATTATACTTTTACTATTCACAGCTCTATTTTTCTACACTAAGAGCATCCCCAGCAGGGCCTTTAAATTTCCCTCTATCGCCACATTAACTGCTACAGTAATCGCCACAGTGCAAATTCCCTCTCACATGCACCAAATTCCCTCCTGCTGCATTTGAAAAATTTTGAAATAGAGGTGCATTTGGGGGTTGAGATGGGGATGCTCTAACAGGCCAACTACAATTAAAAAAAAACCCATTAGACATGTTATAAACTTATTAATCAACCATGTTGGCGGAGTGAAGAGGAGAGAAAAGTAAAACACTTAAAACGCACAACTAACGAGGCGCCAGTACGTACCCCTGTCCACGATGATTTTTTTTTTGAGAAACCAAACTTTCCATTACGCAAATTGAAGCCACTCTGGCCAGTTTACAGGAGATTCACCCGAGCTGGGCTGGTTACAAGCTTGAGAGCTAGCAATACAACGAGCTGAAATTTTGGAGGTCCTACTCCACTGTGCAAGCCTATAGGCTAGGCTGTTAAACCTGCGAGGCAGGAAACCCAAAAGAAGCCCCTTTTTACACTCCATTTTAAGCCTCTCTACAGCATCTCTCCACGTACCTCTGTCCATCACACTCCCAAGCACTTTGAGCACCACCGCTTTACAGTCAGTATCCACCACCAAATGCTAGAGCCCGATGAGTAAACCGAGATTTACTCCCAAAATAGCTGCATGAGCTTCGGCTTCCTCTGGTTCACTGAAGAAATCGTCACTCCTCACCTCGGCTGCCAGCACCCGACCTCCTCTACCAACCACAACGGCTGCAATCGAAGCTTCTGCGTCTGCTGCGACCCAAGCTGTGTCAACTCTGATGCGGAAGATGTCACCTTCTTGAGAGTTTAGCCCAATCTCTTCATCTGAAGTGTCCCCTGTTTGCTGCGGATTAACTGTTCTGAGATTTCTGATTTTTTCCCAATCCTCCACAGCTAAATTGGCTCTCGCAATCGCTCGGGATGGACAAGAATCTTCCCCCTGAAACCAAACTTCATTCCTCAATCGCCAGATCTCTACTAAGCCGCTGGAGATAACAAGAAGCAATGATTCCTCCAACTAAAACACCTCCCTGGTCAACCACTGCTCCACAAAGTGAGTTTTCCTCTGAGCCATCAACTCCTGGACACCCATCCCTTCCCAAATTTCTTTAGCCACTAAGCAGTAGACATGTCTCGGATTCTCCAGCCTTTGGCAGTGTATACACACTGGGTTGTTAGTGATAGCTCTTTTTACCAGGTTTTTTCCCAGCGGTAGATTATTTTTGATGATTCTCCATAGGAGCAGTTTCTGCCGAACAGGCAGATCCAGCGACAAAAAATTTCTTCCACCATATGCATGGGTTCGGGTTGGAGCTCTCTCCACGCAGATGTATGGAAATTGCTGAATTACGACTCCTTTCCTTGAAAACATGGTAAGCTGATCTCACCGTGAAGTTCCCTGATTTGGTGTGTTGCCAAGCCATTCTGTCAGTTGGGCAGAACCTGCACACTCTGGTTTTGAGAGCATCTTCAGCATCACAATGATAAAGATTTGCCCTAACGCGCGCTTCGTTCCACTTAGCTTCGCCTGGAACCAGAAGTTCACTCACCATCGATGCCGAAGCATGTTGTGGGCGCCCAAATGGCCTTTGACTCCCCTCTCTGTTGATCCAATTGTCCTTCCGTATGTTGATGTCCCGACCATTGCCAACGCGCCATATGAGTCCTTTTTTCATTTCATCTCTCCCTCTGCAGATACTTCTCCAAGTCATGGAGACGTTCCTAGACCGGGTAGCCTCCATAAAGGAGCCCCCTACAAAGTATTTCGCTTTAAGCACTCTGGCACACAGCGAATCAGGGACTGTGAAAAGCCTCCAAGCTTGTTTGGCCAACAGTGCAAGATTGAAGGTCACCATCTCCCTGAATCCCATCCCACCTGCTCCTTTGGATTTTGTTAGTGTTCTCCATGAGCTCCAAGCGATTTTTCTTTTTTGTTCTATGCCGCCCCACCAGAACCTAGCACACTCCCTCTCAATTTGTTTACACAGCTTCACTGGAATGGCAAAGACGCCCATGGCATAGGTGGGAAGCGATTGGGCTCCCGCCTTGATCAAGACCTCCCGGCCCGCCTGAGATAAGTTCATTTCATTCCACCCGTTCAATTTTTTCCTCACTTTTTCTAGAATTGGTTGAAAAACTTCCACTTTCCTGCTCCCCACCACTGAAGGCAGCCCTAAGTATGTCGCATTATTTGCCTCCTGCTAGATGCCTAGCTTGGTTTTGATTCTTTCTTTTGTGGTGTCACTGCACTTTGGGCTAAACATTATTGATGATTTCGCACTGTTAATTTTCAATCACCGTTTTCACTTTTTCGAGGCTTGCCTCATCCCCCTTCGTAAAGATTATCGTGTCATCAGCAAAAAGAAGATGGCTTATCATTATGTCACCAAAAGGTATACCCCTCAAGCTACTCCCTCCTGTTCTACTCTGCCACAACTTTGAAAATCCTTCCGCACATAATACAAACAAATAAGGGGATATGGGGTCCCCCTGCCTGATGCCTCTGGAGGGAACAAAACAGTTTGTTTGCACACCATTCACTTTCACTCGGCAGCATGTGGTTTGCACACAAGTTTTGATCATCTCTCGCCACCTTTCGCCAAATCCCAGTTTAGTCATCACACTTTCCAGATATTGCCATTCTACCCGATCATAAGCCTTTTGCATATCTAGCTTTATGGCGCACCACGGCTTCGTCTTGTGTTTCTTCTTTTTCATAGAGTGGAGGCACTCAAAAGCAATCAGGATATTGTCAATAATTAGTCTCCCCGGGATGAAAGCACTTTGTTCTAAAGAAATGATCCTTGGGAGAATTCTTTTCAAACGGTTGGCCAGAACCTTTGAGCAAATTTTGTACAATACATTGCACAGACCAATCGGCCTGAATTGGGACAAATCCTCCGGTTTTTTCACTTTGGGCAGAAGTACCAGAACCGTGTCATTTAGTCCTTCCATTGGTACACCCGACAGAAAATCCTGCACTGTCTTGTGGATCTCAGTTTTGAGCAGTCCCCAGTGCCTCTGAAAGAAAGCCGCTAGGAGCCCGTCAGGTCCTGGAACTTTTAGGGGGGCCATGCAGAACAACGCCTTTCTCACTTCAGCAAGGGTGACGGGTGCTTCCAGCATGGTGTTGTCGTCATGCGTGATCACTGGCGAAAGGTTTTCTATGATGTCGTTTTCCTCCGACAGCCCCTGTGTAGAAAAGAGATTAGCAAAAAAATTCCTAGCTAGCTCCCTCTTCTCCTCTTCTCTAACCACCCACTCCTCATTACCCCCTTTCAACCTCCCAATATGGTTCTTCCTACGCCGGTTAGAGGCTTTCTCGTGAAAGAATTTAGTGTTACGATCCCCGTCCTTCAACCACATTTGTTTTGACCTCTGCCTCCACATCACCTCTTCTCTACTCAACCACTCCTGAAGCTCTCTTTTTTTACTAAACACTCTCTCCTCCAACATATCTCCACCCTCGTCATACTTCTTTTGAATTTGAGCCCTCAGCTGAGCAATCTTGCTCTTCACGTCTCCAAAAACGTTGCTGCCCCATTTATTTAGATCACCGGACAGCAACCTTAGCTTGGCTGGAAGATTCAAATCCCTTCCCTGGATGTGCGACCAAGCATTCTCCAAAAAACTACCAAACCTCTCGTCTCTCCACCACATCGCCTCAAACCTAAAAGGTTTAGCTCCGCTTCTTCCTTCCCCCAATCCCCCGATCTCCACCTTTAGAGCCACATGATCAGAGGTCACCATGCAAAGGTGCTGGACCCTGATCAAAGTTTTCAGCTGAAACAGAGAGCTCGTCGCCAGAGCTCTATCCAATCTGGCACTAACCAGGTTGTGCCCCTTCTGGTTATTACTCCAAGTCATGGAATTACTGTTACATTCCGCTTCCAAAAGGTTGCAGTCCAGCAAGCACTGCCTAAATGACCTCATCTGGGCCCCCGATCGTTCTATCCTGCTCCTGTGCTCATCCGGCCACGCCACTTCATTCCAATCACCAACACAGATCCAAGGCAGATCGTGCTGACTAGCGAGAAAACGAAGCAATGTCCAAGTCTTATGCATCAGCTCTGCTCTCGGTTCACCGTATACGCCAGTTAATCTCCACGGCACGCTTCCCTCATCCTCCACAACTCTACCATCGATGTGGTTATTCGAATAGGAGGACAAGAGAAAATTCACATCCTTCCACGCTACCGCCAGCCCACCACTTCTCCCCACACACCCAACAGCAACACACCCCTCAAAGCCCAAACCTTTCATTAGCTTCACAGCCGCGGTTACATTAAGCTTTGTTTCACAAACGAACACCACTTGGGGGCACACTTGCCGGACCAAAGTCCGCAAATCTCGACAGTTCCAACTGATGGCGATCATTGCTCCCCGCGGGGCTGCCCTGCAGCTCCCGCCGGGTTAACAGGTGTGAAAGAAGACCCTGCCTTCGCTTTTTTGTTTTTCTCCTCGTCTCCATTATCCATCATCACCACCTCGATTGGGAGTTTTACACCTCCATTCCTTGGTTGGGACATAATTGTGACTTTTGATCCCTCCTCTTGCTTGTTATTTTGACTCAATTTTGGCACTCTCTTCTTACTGCCTCCCTCTTTCTTCTGCAACGCCCTATTTATTGCTATCCCCCCTCCTGACCAGCCTTCAATTTTCCGTTCAGTGCTCCTATATCAACTTCCTCCCTCTCCGGCGCTCCATTAAAGGTCAATTGCCTAGTAACCAGCCCTGTCAGTTCTGCATCCATACCCGGACCTGCCTTTAGTGGTGAAGTAACTTCATTTTCAGTTTGAGGGATTTTATCCTTCTCTTCCCTCCCTAACAGCATTGGTGGAAAATATGAAGCACTAGTTGCATTCGATTGAAAAGTCTTCCTCGCAGAACAAGACTCATCCGAGCCCCCACTTGCTCCTCTACTAAAGGAATAGCCATCACCCCAGTGCTGTTGCTTCTTCCTCCTGCTTGTTTGAGCCCTTAGCCACATCCCATACGGATACTTCTCCCCTTCTTTGATTTGAATCGAGCACTCTTTTTTATCATGGCCCAATTTTCCGCAAGCAAAGCAAATGAAAGGGAGGTGTTCATACTGTACCGGCAATATTTCTTCATCAATACTTCCTTCTTGGATAGCAAAGCAAGCCCTTCTGATTGGTTGGTCGATTTTCAGCCCAATTCTGACACGGAAGAACTCCCCCCATGCAATACCGTCTTTGTTTGTGTCTACTTCTAACACCCTTCCTAGCTGAGAACCCAGCTTTCTACCTTCTTCTTTGTTCATCAATTGGATGGGCACCTTGTAAATTTGTGCCCAGATTGGCATCTCCTCAAACTTGTGATGTGTCGGGTGCTTGTTTTTGTCCAGCTCTTGTAACAAAAGAACATGATTTGTGATGTTCCATGGATCAGATCTTAGAATCCAGCTTCTGTCTCTCTCGGAGGGGACGTCGAGAAGGAAGCAGTTCCCTCCCATTGTCGCCACCGAGAATCCCCATCTGAAGCCCCACGCCACCTTCAGAGCTTCGTACACATATTGCGCCGATAGGACCCTTGGTGACAAGAGTTTGCTAACCAATCCCCATTTCGGAGTTGCAGCAGCTTCTCCAACCTCCGATCTGTACCGCAGAGCTCGGCACGCACTCTCCTGCGACAGATCCAACTCTCCTAGCCTCTCCAATATGGTCTCTGTCGTCTCTCCTCTATCACCGCCCCTCCCCCCTGGAAATTTGTTCAGATCTGGAACACTCCGTTCCCTCACTTCCTCCCTTTGTCTCGCTCCCCGCTCCATCCTTCCCTGTGCCGCTGGAAACCCTACTCTTACCCAGACTCCCTCCCTCGCCCAATCGGCCGATTGGTGAAACCTCCTCTGCCCCCCTCAACGCCCTTGCCCGACCGGACGGCCCGCCATACGAGTCGCCACAGAGGAACGAAGGCTATTGTGGGAACCTCTGCACGCGCGTCCACGATGATTTATGGTCGGCACCAGACCGAACACCGGAGGCAGCACCACACGCCGAACATTATGATGAGCCCCCAGGGCAAAAAGGTGTCTCCTTGATCCAGAAGGCACGCAACACTTGGCTATTATCATGAATGCATGTCTGGGTGCGTGCCACTGCCACATGAGCTAGCAAGGACGACGTGCCAGGCGAATGCACTCAATGCCACTGCTGCGTCGATCGGGTTCTCTCAAGCTAAACCCTAAATCATAAGCCACGATCTCGCTCGACGCAAGATCTCGTCCTTGGAAACGTGTCCGCTTAAGAATCGAACAAACCAGCGGCGCTGATGGTGATAGGAGGGATCCTGACGCAATCCTCCTCCGTGTCGCTCTGGCACTCGTCTCCTAGGGCTGGGATCGCCAGCATCTCCAGCCAGCGAGGTGGGCTCGACACATCGGCGCCGTCGTTGCCACCCTGTAGCCGATCGACCGTCCTCCCATAGCCATCGTCTTGCTGGAAATCCTCTGGTGCTGGGAGAGCCAACATCTCCTGACGAGACAGGCTCGAGCCGCAGAGCTCCTCCCTGGCGGAATTGTACTCGTCGTCGACGGGGAAGGAGTGGTCGTCTTCTTGATCTGTACGGTCGTTGTCCCCTGGCACAGGAAGCGCCAGCGTCACCCACGGTTCACAAAACCGCTGGTTATCCGCGGCTAACCGCGCCTCTGCGGTTCTCGGTTAGGTAAACCAGCGGTTTAGGGTTTAGGGGTTTAGGTAAAATTCGTTTAAATAAATTTTGAATGTAAAATATATATAAAATTTCTAAAAAATACTATTATTCATTCTAAGTATCTTGGCTTAAACAAAATTTTAAAAATCAAATTTTTAATGTATATTTTAAAGAATTTACTAATTTTCATCGATTTTCACCTATTTTGAAATTTTTTTCTTAGAAACCGCGACTAACCGCGAGCAAAACCGGCTAACCCTAATTTTGCATTTAGGGTGAAAACCGTCTCGAAAACTGTATAATCATGTTAACCGGCTCCATGTGAAGATACTGGTTTGGAGCTTTTCCGCGGTTTTGTAAACCCTGGCGTCACCTGGCTGGGAGGCACTGGCCTACTCAGCCTCACGCTCAACGACATCTTGGCGCGACGAAGCGTTTCCAGGACGCCCCCCCCACATCCACGCTGTTGCTTGGCTGTGGATGTGAGTGTGACCGGGGTCAGTGTGTCGTCGAGCTGGCTGTCGGCGTGGTCATGGGAATGCGACGAGTGAGTCACCCGAGGGGCTCCCGTCTGACGGCGCTCTAATGGCAGTAGCAGTTGCAGTGGCAATGGCACAGCTTAGCCGGAAAGATGGAGGGTTTGCGTGGTAGCTTGAATAGCCTGAATTCTCGTCTCCCTGGTCCTGATCTTGTCTTGTCACTGTGCTGTCGTCTGAGCTTCCTCCAGCTGAAATAGCGGCACTCTGCGCAGAATCGTGGCCACGCTTTTGGTCAGCTTCGTGTCGTCGAGTAGCGCTTTGCTGCTCAGATGCATTTGGGGGTGATATGGAGCTCGCGAGATTTCTGTGGATTGATTTTGCTTCTTCTTTGTGTTGTGCTTCCTGACCATTTTCAGGTTGATACGCCTTTTTCTTTACCCTAACATCACCCTGAAAATCAGAAGGCAAAAGTATGCAAGATTGTCGGCTCCAACAGTATTTAGCTAGTTAGTAGATGTCAAATCCTGAAACAAAACAGCCAGAAGTTGCTGCATTATTTTTTAAAGAGTTCCTTTTCCTTTACACTACAATGAACTCCCTGTCCCTAGAACTAGTGTGGGCTACTCATTCCTCTTGATCCAATGGGATTTAGATCACTTATGATAAACATACGAAATTTTGAATGATTGGATTTGATTATGCTAACACGCCATACTAGCTCCCATAATTGTACCGTAAAGTAGCTCTTCTTCAAACGGTAGCTCTGCATTATGACATAACGCATTGTTTAAAGTTCTCAGTTTCGTACCGATCAATTGGGTGGAGCCTGAAAATTAATGTCCTCACAATCTGATGCAGTTCGTGTGCTGTAGTGTCATGAGTTCATGAAAGGTACACGTATATACACTGAGTAGGTACACTCGTAAACACAGGATGCCATAATAATTGAGAATCGGGAAGACGCCAGTAGCACAGTGTTCTGTGTAGTAGTACATACCTTGGATGAATTCCGGCACTGGTTGAATTGCTTCTCCCACTCCCTCTGAGTTTCTTCCTCGGCCTCGTACTGCCCTATAAGCTCGGCCTGCCTCTCGAGCACCCTCTCCATCTCCCCACCGTCCTCGTACCTGATCACATACTGACCACCGCCACCGCCACCGCCATCGCCTGAGCTCCGCTCGTCTGCCCCCACCTCGCCGTCCAAGTCGGCCTGGCCATCGTCGGTGCAATCCGATGCGTCCTGCTGCCTCTTCAGGCTGTCCCCGAGTAGTAATGCGGCGTTGCCGCCATCCTCTTCCAGCGGCGCCGACCTGCCATTGTAGAAGGACATCGCGGAATGTCAGAGCTTGCCAAGAATGGCAAACAGAATATGCAATGGCGGGACCTGAGCTCCTGGCGCTTGTTCTTCCGGCAGGACTGCCCCATCCGGTACTTGGGCGAGGAGTCCGAGGAGGAGAGGAAGTAGAAGTAGCTCCTCTGGTCAGTCCAGTGCTTCTGCTTGAGCTGCCTGGCCTTGCGCGGGCTCACGCTGCGGCCTTTCCATGACAGCCCGCCTGGCTGGGCCGCCGTCCCGGACACCGCGTCCTCCGGCGCGCCCTGCGCCGCCGCCGCCCCCTGCTCCTCCACCTGGGAGCACGTCTTGCCACCGCCGCTCGTGGCGTCGCGCGGCGCGTCCCCGCCGCCGCGTTCGGAGCCCGAGTCGTCGACCGCGTCCGAGAGGTGGCCTCCGAAGCCCTGGGACTCCAGAATGGCGAGCACCTCCGTGGCCGCCCGCTCCGCCTGCCGCCTCTGCGCCGTCACCGCCCGGACCTGCTCCTCCAGCTCCGCGACCTGAGAGCAAAAGGCACGCGCGCGGCTAATCAAACGACGCAGACCACAACGCGCGCGGCGGCCGCCGGCGACGAGCACGCGTGCGTACCCTCATGGCGAGCTGGTCGGCGCGCTCCTTGGCGGCGCGGGAGACGGAGCGCTCGGAGAGCAGCCGCGCGCGGAGGAAGTCGACGGTCATGGCCGTGGAGTCCACCATTCCCGTGCGCGTCACTGCCGCGCGCGCGCGCACGCGCCGAGCTGCTGGCTGCTGCTGCTGCACTGACGCGGGCTGATCCGCTGGGGGCGCGGGGACGGTAGACAATACGAGCGCTCGTAGTCGTAGCGCGCAATAAAAAAACGGCCTGGTTTCCTGTGAGCCGCACGCACGTTGCAGCACCGACGGCCAGCGAACTACCACCACTGTACGTACTCGTAGGTCGTACCCAATTGGGATACTCTAATTTCACTGCAGGTGGACCCTGGACTCACCTGTCAGTGGCCGGTAGCTACAGCAGGGGTTCTGGTGGGGTCATATCCTCCTCCTGATGGACGGACAGAAAGGCACGTCACATGAGCCCGGTTTTTTCAGGTAGACCGGATTTTTCATACACGTGGATAATGATTCTTGTTTTAAATGTGTATAGAGAAAAAGGTAAGAGAGAGACATCAATTTTAAGTAATATTCAACGGTTCTTCATGTGCATGAAAAATTTTTGTATATGCGAAAACGCATTCATCACATTGACACATTGGGGCCGTACACGAGGGCCATGGGCTGACGAGCCCAGCGCAACGGCCACGGCGACATTGGCGAGCTCCTCTCCCAGTCCCAGGCGCGGAATCGCGATGCCTCACCAACCCTATCGCTCCCCCGGTCCATGCCACAGCCGCTGGCCATTGGCGTCTCGTGAACGATCGGCGTGTGGCTGCTGGTTGGTTATGGCGGTAGATTTAGATCTGTCCAGAACTCCAGATGCATCCTGCACGGCGATCTGAGCCCGGGCGGGCGCGCGCGCTACAGCTTGCCATGTTCGCGCAACGCGACGAGGGCCAGCCCAGCCCAGCCGAACTGCTCGTCCAGTGCATGCTCAGCTCGGCGCTTGGGAGCTGAGATGTGTCGCTGCGAGGTGGGCGCCAAGGGGCAAGGAATAATGATCGTGCTGGTCGGATGGCACATGAGCGGCCGTCGTCGTCGTCGCTTGGAATCTTTCGCGCTAGAACGGGGCGCCCTCACCAACTTCGAATGGCTTCGCGTCTCTGGAGATTAACGCAACGACTTCGATCAGCTCATTCAAATCAAAGTCAGCTCGTCGTACAATTTTTTTTAAAAAAAAGCAAGCAAGCTTCGAGGACCATGCAGAATTGTTGGTGAAAAAATAACTTTCGAGAACCATGGAAACTGTTGGGAGTATTGTCTACCAATGCACGTTTCTATTGAAAACTTAAAATACGTTAACGCATTCAACTTCCATTATCGTTTTTTTCTCTTTTCCCCCGACTTCTCAGGTAGATCCGTTTCGATATTATTGGACCTCGGTAGTTGGTGAGCTGTGAGCAATGCCCAAACGTAGGCACATAGCAAACGACGGATTCATGCTAACATCTTATATGTCAGAGTACACTACCAGATATATTACAACATGTTTATTTGCATCATCTGCCGACAGGGTGCTTGTTTTATCCGGGGATCACGCTCAAGACTCATATTGATTGATAGTTTGAACCCCTGGATTCAATAACATAATGAACATAATTAGTCACCGCTGGCACAGCCCCTGCAGCCACAATGAACCCATTCAGAGCATCCCCATCAGGGCCTTCAAATTTTCCTCTATCGCTACAAGAATCGCTACAAAGAATCGCTACTACAGTCTAAACTCACCTCACATGGACCAAGTTCCCTCCTATTGCATTTGAAAAATTTTGAAATAGAGGCTATTTTAGGGGGTGTGATGGGGATGCTCTCAATAACTTTCTCCTCTCTGAGGTGCTTGGGGACCCGACAGGCACATGTAGTTGCAAAATTGTGGTCTTGCGTCTGTATGCATCGAAGGCAGCAAAGGCGCTCATAACCAGGCTGTAAATACACAAACACAACGCGAGCAGTGAGCAACCAAGATGTAGATTGATATAAGAATGTAAACCACTTTTTTTTTGGACAGCAAAGAATATCAAACAAATTCTAGTTATAAGGAAGAACACATTAGAGTGATTGGCCCAGGGAAAAAAAAATACGGGGAAAAGGACAGAAATCAAAACATAACAAGAAACAAAGTAACAAACATAAAGAGAGGTTCTTCAATCAAGAGTTTGATAGAAAACTGTCTTCAGGTGAATCCATTCATAGAGTTAAAACACCTATATCTTTAGGACAAATCAAACCTCCCATTACTTGCTCTTCGATATAGGAGAAGTACTGTGTTGGATCCCTCCCCTCCCAAAAAACATAGATAGGACATTTATATTTTCTGTGTTATAATTGTCTTAAATTTAGCATTTATAGCTGCTGCAAACGCTTTAATAAAAGTACCAAAGTAGTAGGGAATCAAGAGAACGAATAGCATGAATATGTGCTACTATCTTCCACAAGCATTATTGTCTAAGAGGGAAACGTACAGCAGAGAAGCAAGCAGTAACACGGCTGACAGCAGTGTGGCATGCTAATGGTTACATTGCAGGATGGAGGGCTGTGTTTCAGAGGGACACAGATCCTCTGACTTACCAATTCTATGAGAGTCACTGACATGTGGGCCCATGTGATGCCATGGCCCACATGTCTGTGGCCCAAAGACAGTGGAAGTAAGTCAGAGGACACACTTCCGTTTCAGAGAGAACTGATAAGTCGCAGGGATAAGATTAGTTTCAGCATTGTTTTAGTTTTCCTTTTATCCAATGGTTAGCTCCTTTCTGTGTAGAAGCTGTTTAGAGCTACGTTTCTGGAGAGATGATAAGAGAAGCTGAGCTCCTCCTCTGTGCCGGCAGCACCTTGCCGCCTTTGTGCTTCCACATTGGATTGCATATTTGCATTGCAGCCAAGCCAGCCCTACCCATCCACAGCCAAGATGCAATTACAATCTCCATAGCCAGGAACAAAACAATGTGTTCAACAGTTCAGAAAGATCAATTTTCAGTTGAATATAGCATGCCTTCTATAATCAATTTATTCAGCAATTCTACTGCATGTATATTTTGCAATAGAGAGCTGTAAGTTATATGCTAGCCCCTGAAATTTTAGGAGAGGACAGATATAATGTTTCCATTTATTGATTCCGATCCATGTGAAGAAAACCACTTACATAATTTCTGTACATACTAATATATATTACATATTACCCTCTTTAAGATTGGGTCAAATAAAGTAGGGTGCTGTAATTCTAATCTAGCCCCACATTCGTAACTGGTTCCAAAAAATACTTGTACTTTGGCACTTCGAATTTTGGTATAAATATGCAAGGGGCCAGAAATTACAATGTAGCCCCTATTTTGATGTGATCTTTATTTTGCAGTCTGTTCAATTATCCCATATTTGCAATAGGGTGCTCAGTAACTTTAAGTCCTTTAATTTTTTGATAAATTATGTAGCAACATGTCTGTTGCATTTTATATTAATCTCTAAATTTTATCACTGCTAATCTTGATTTACGCTGATGAATGCTAATCTTGATCTATGGTATATCTCCATAATGCATTTTCTACACATATGCATTTATAAACGCAGATTATCTCGTTACAGTTTTGTTATTGTCAAGTTGACTCACCTCAATGTTTCGTTTTACATGTGGTTCACCCCACTCAATTACTTCCATCTTTTGTGTCATCTATGACTGATGAGGTCGAATGGCATGGGTAAGACACACCGCCCGGGCTAAGGTGCATAGTTCAGTATAGACCATGGTTGCTGTCAATGTCCTTTTCATATTATTGTCACTTGTGCATGCATAGTGAAACAAGAGGTGGAAGATCAATGATGGCAATAGCACAACTTAAATAGAAGTATTCTGTAATATATTTGCAGATTTAGTGAACCGGGAGACCCTCTAGGGCCCTAGGAACCAGGAGATTCATGATTGCCAATTTGCCATGTCAGACCGTTTTGCCATCAGGCTATGGAGCACATTATTGTGAGAATTTGTACTTTGTCAGAATATATTGATGCATTATTTTCCCTTCCCTATATTTGTTTAATGCTTTCTTTTGTGTAATTTATTACACTGCCACACGCCAAACAATTATTTTCATTAATCTCTCGCCAGTGTTCAACATGGTAAAGAAACTCTGTCTGAAACACCCAGATTCAACAATAGCCAGCGCAACACTAGGCTAAACAATAACAAGCACAACACTGGGCTATAAACGTTTTTATATTACTGTTCACAGATCATCACGGTAAGGGCTTTTAAAATTACATAGCAACTAATGCAAGCAATGAAGAAAGCTAAACATATGTCACAGTTTAGCTAAAAATCATTTGCCTATATAATGCAAGTGTTGAATATAATACACATGAAATAATCCATTAATGAAATCTACATATTCATACCAGATATCCAGAACCTCCAAAGAATATTATAGGGTGGTAGATATCTATCCAATGTTACGCTAACTACTAGTGTGCCATCACAAAAAATATAATGTAACAATGATAATTTCTTCAAGGTACAATTAATCTTTCAAAAACATGATTCAAACAATTTAGAAAAATTCCAGTCCACATCCGCAATCAGTTCCATGCGTGGTCGCAGCTGTCGGATTTCGCCCCGAGATCCGCGTGCTGCACCCACCCCTGTCTCTCTCTCTCAAATTTGCAAAAAAGCCCCACCAAAACTTCAAATTTTTGCTAGAAGCCCTTCTTTGCCTCTCTCTCCTCAGACCCAAGCCGAGCCACGCCCAGGGTGTCTGCCACCAGCCACCACTGTGTCGTCCTCCCGGCGACCACGGCGGCCCAGCCCAGCGTGGTCGCGCCATGGCGGGGCAGATGGTTGCCGGCGGGCACAACACTGGGGTGGGGCCGACTTGCAGGAGAGAGAAGTGAGGGAGAGAGATAAGAAAGGAGGACTTCAAGCAAGATTTTGAACTTCCGGGATGATTTTTTTGCAAAATTGAGTGAGAGAGGGGGTGGGGGCAGCACACGAATCTCTGAGCGAGATCCAACGGCTGCGACCACACATGGAACCAAATATAGATGTGGAAAAACCATGTTGAAACAACTTAGTTATGCTAATTGTGGGGCATGCATCGAATGTGAAAAACCAGATTGTGTGTCTATTCATTCGCTTTAAAGAACTTCGTGTACATATCAACTAAAAATCAAATCATGAAAGGTGGAAAAATGCATACTATTGATGTGCTAAAACGTAGAAAGATTTATCTGCACATGCAAGACACAAAACTAGGGATACTAACCTTTTTCCACTTTGCAATCAGATTATGGTCTGCATAACCTTGGTCCAGGCAAAATTCATACAGCTCCTTTGATATTTCCTTCCTTCTATAAAACAGATCATAAATGTAGCGACTTCTCTGATGCGAAATACGGAAAATTGGCCAGAGAGCTTCACACTTTCTTTTCCCATCATGTGAATCATTTTCAGCTGCAAGAGTACATCATATTAATGTTCCATCCCATGGTAGGAAGTATCGATGGACACATGTAGGGTGTGCAATATAATTGGATGCGTGTATCAGCATACCTTCTCTCATTTTGGCGTCTAACTCATGGATTGTTGGCTCAATAAGCTCCCATCCTTCAGGATAATTGACACGGTTTGTCTTTATCTTAGGCATGATGTGTCAAGGAATATCCTAGCCCCTAGGGCTATGGCTTAGACCACAAACCTGAGAAAACATAAAGTAGGGGTGAGACACAAAATAAACTAGGTCCCGTTTGGTTCATTTACTAAGCTTGCCAACAAATGTCAAAGTTTGCCGCATCCTAAGTTTTGCAAGAAATAATGGAAAAGGCCCAGTTTTTACCCTAGGCCGCAGTAGGCGTGGATTCATGGTAGAGTTGATGGTGTCAAGCGACAGCGATGACCTTGGGTAAGACGCAGTTCGGACATTCAGATTGTAATTCGAAACATTTTTTCACCTTCTTTACTCGATAGGATACAAATAGTTTATAGATCTTTCCATCCGAATTTATATTGAGGAGGTTTCTAACACACATATAAAATGTACACTGCTTTCATTCTCTACCAATTTGGATATCGGATAATTAGGCAAACATTCAGATATTCAGATATCCATTTGCACTCCTACCCAGAGATCAGGATAATGGGCCAACATGTGGAGGTCTCGGCCTAAACTCGATTCATACATTAACGAAACAAACTAACGATAAAAAATTGGGCAAAATGCTCCCTACACCCTAATAAACTACTAATTCCGCGTGAACCTGTGAAATCCCTACAAACCATATAAACTGTATACGAATACACGAGAGCACGACGACGGTGGCAAATGAAGCCACTCGATAGCCAAATAGGTGACGAACAGACCAATTCGAGGACGCGATAAGGAACACCCAACAAATTGGCTTTACGGAAGAAATCGGAGATCCTTGTCGAAAAAAGGGTAACCTTTGGGGCTTGCAACCGTCGGATAGAAGCTGGGACCTCGGGGAGCGCGGTATTTCAAAAGCCGACAGCCGCCGCTCGCTTGAGCGCCGGCTATCCGCAGGGGGCAAGGAGCGAGCCAAGGAGGCCGGGAGAGAAGGCGAATCTGGCAGTCCCGTCTGGTAGGGTTTCGAGTTTCGACTATTGTGTTTCTTACCTCTTGGAACTACTGTTTGCAGTTGCCTGCATTTTTTTTTTTTCCTGCAGTCGATTTTGATCGGGAAAATACCCTCAACACGCTTAGTTTGTTGGCCTATTTTCAAATGACATAAAGTTTGATAACCTTAACATATACGACACCATGTGCACGAACTTACGATTCCAGTGATATTATACACATTTATTACCTTTTTAAAACTATTTCCTATTTTTCTCCGCCTGAATTGACCAAAATGCCCTTGGATCAAAACACTAAACTGCAGCCCTCTGTTGTATCTAACAATATGCACAAATTTGATAATGTAATGAAAATACGTTGTATCCATTAAAATTGTTAGATTTCAAATTTTTGAATTTGACCAAATTTTATATTTTCCAAATCTGGGAGAAATTTAAAATTTTTAAATTTGGTCAAATTCCAATCTAATTTTTTTAAAAATCTGTTTGAAATTTGAAATATAGTAGAGTTTGAGATTTTTGTCTCCCATGCCCGCTCAAAATCGCACGCAACTGCGCCACACCATACGTAGGGACAAAACAGTAAAGTTACGTGGGTTAAAAGAGTAAATCAATCATAAATTGAGAAAAATAGAAAGAATGTCATTGGGATCATAAATTTGCGTGTATGGTGTTATACGTGTCAAGGTGACCGAACTTAATGTCATTTGAAACCGAATTTAATGTCATTTGAAACAGTAAAGTTATGTGGGTTAAAAGGGTAGATCAATGATAAATTGAGAAAAATAGAAAGAATGTCACTGGGATCATAAATTTGTGTGCCAGGTGTTATACGTGTTAAGGTGACCGAACTTAATATCATTTGAAACGAGACGTTCGAATTTGCGTGCTCGGTGTTATGTGTCAAGGTGACCGAACTTAATGTCATTTGAAACGAGACGTTCGAATTGGGTGTCACTCATGTGAATCTCCCATTTTGATCCAACGCCCAGATCCATTACCCTTTGCTACCTCCTCCCTGCCCTGTGATACCATTCTTCCCTTGATGGTCCCCTCCAATCCAGCTAACGCCGCTCCATGCTCCTCCTCATCCCTCGCCGCCTCCTTCAGCCACCGCCATGGCCGATGATGCCCTCGCCGCCTCGTCACTCCGCCTCCTATCCACCCGTCGTCGGTTGGTCCTGCTACCCTAATCTGGTCGTCGTTTGTGGCTTTGCGCCGATCCCCTCATTGCCACCACCTAGCTTCCTTCAATCGTTCCCACGGCTCCGGTTGCCGTTGGCGCCTCGCCACGCCCACCATGAACCTACTCTGTCGCCAGTTCATCGCCACGGTTGGCCTCCTTCTTAGCCCAGAGGGTATGGTCAAACCCCCGAACACTAACCTGGACCTTGCGATGGCGGTGACACTGAATACGAGAAGACAATGGTGGCCGCAGCAGCGCCGAAGACAGAGAAGACATCGGCGGATCCTGATATCACAAATCGTCTGCTTCTCTTTTCATTTCGCAGTCTCCTGCCCCATTTATCCTTCGCGGGTGACTACGAAATAGAAAAAAGTTTAATAAATAAAAAATGATACTTTTCCTTCGGAAGAAAAATAAGATGTCAGATTGTCCGGTACGCCAGCTTTGCTTTCTAGGTGTTCATGAGTCAAGGCCCTGATTTCAAACCTAGTCGAAAAACCACAATGCGGGGCCAATGCAAGTAGATTTTTTAATTTTTAATTTTAAATAAAATAAATATTTTTTATTAAAATTAAATAAATAGACTCATCCCGCCCGTCGTATGGGCAGGAAATATAAATCACCTTTTGGTTAGTGGGAATTTGAATTTTCGCCAAATCGACGAGCGGACAAAAGCCGCAACGACTAGGGGCATGTTGTAGCTAAGCCGTTAATTGAACTAGTGGGTTTTCTCCACCTACCATATGGCAAGGCGGGATTTGTGCGGGAAAAAAATGTCCCACTGGAATGGCGAAATTTAGAGGTGGGGAAAACCAATTATTCCAACGGGCGGGATTTGTCCCATATAAGTCGCGTGCGCCTCTACCGCCGGCATTGATGCCATTTGGGTGTGCGGCCAGGCTGAAGACAAGAGAGAGGGGGGGAGAAAAGGCGAGAGGGGGGAGGGAGAGGAGAGGAGAGAAAAGAAGATATGGAGTGAGAAGAGAGAAAGGAAAAGAGAGAGGGAGAGAGAAGGAGAGAAAGGAAAAAAATTGTCTCCTACGGATGGCCTGCAAGGTTTTTTTTGCCAATTTAATTTATAAATTCTGAAAACAATGTAGGCTAGCCATGAAAACCAATAATGTTGTTAGAAATACAACTTGTTTTATGTTAGTTGAATAACCGTGATTAGGTGATAGGGTAGACTAGTATGTTAGTATCATTAGGTGGTAAATGTGTAGAATGTTTAGTGCCACCCGATATCAGTGTGATTTTTAGGATAAATCTACGATATAGTTCATTTGTAGTGCAATCTTTAGCATAGATCTGAGACAGTAGATATATGTGAGTAATTTGTAGCTAATTGTGTTCGAGCTTTTTTGCACATACATGATGTCAAGATCTTTTTTATTAACATGTGCCGGGTACATATTATGGTTATATTGAAATAATCTATGGATGTTTTTTGAGCAAGATTAATGTTAGGCAAGTTGTATTTTAAAATAATTTATGGGTATGGAAAGATTTTCGATGGTGAAACCAGAGTAGAGCTGTCCAATTTTCAATCAGTCACACTACGTATATCTAGTTCGACAGAGTGGACGTTCGGTGGGTTGCAAAGTGGCTATTGCAAGCCTTTCGAGCAAACCCGAAAGAACGTGCGATGAAGGTTAGTGTTGTGGTGAACCGTGTTATGGAAGGATATTTTTTGGAGTTGATGCTGATAATGTCTATCCAAATTAAAGGCGTCATGTGGAGGTCGCGACTGAACACAATTTCCATTTATCATTGTTGCTCAGGCAGAGTTGAATCAACATGCTTGGTCAAACGGGGTAGAAGAGAATGAAACAATGGAGGTTAATGTGATGAGCATGCAGAGAGGGCGGATAATGCAAGTGCCATAGAGGAAGATGAACACGTTGAGTCAAAAGAGGAAGGAAATGACCGCAGGGGAACACATGAGACGACTAGTGTGGTGGGTGAAGGGGAACAAATTGAAGCAATCGTAGAACAAATGAAAGAGAAGGATGCGGGGCACGAGAAAACCGGAGGAATACATGTCAAACGATGAGAAAAGTTCCGAAGGTCATCCAATGCTACCGAAGTGGAACTCATATAACTTCAAGAAGCTTTCCGTGCATAAAGATACTTGCACGACATGGGACTATCACGTGAATTATGTGACACATGGCACAATGTATCCAGAAACAACTTCTATTTTGTTTGTCGTCAAGCATTGGTTCATGTCTCTTAGGAGAGAATTTAGGTTTGAGAAGTGGAGTAAGAGTTGTACGACGTGAAGTTTGTGGTGGATGATTGTCCATGATGGGTTTATATATACTTTCAAAGGAAAGCGGATGAATTACTAGGCTTGTTTGATTTTGACGCAACATGATTATTAGATGGAATGAGTGAAACGAAGGCATAGGAGCATAAGTTTAATTTTTATAGCATAGATAGTGGATAACCTTAGCTTTGCGTCTGGATGAATAACTAAAGCCATCAAGGAAAAATTTCAGTTCAAAATTTCTTATCCACAACTTGGAGGGAAAAACGAAAGGCTTCAGAGATACCCTCCCTGCTTTTTTTGTAGCCTACTTTTTTTGCTTTGGGTCCTTGCATCAGAGCATTCACATATTGTCCACCCTTTCTATGCGTGGATGATATTGCTCTTACTGATAAGTACAAGAGATAGATATTGACAACTATCGCGGTTGATGGTAATAACCTGATATTACTGTTGGTGTTTGTTTTGCGGAGGGTGAGAACGCTGATAGCTGGTATTGGTTTTTGGAGCATGTTTAGCATGCTATAGATGTCAACAGGACAAATGTTTGTGTAATACATGACAAACATGTAGGTTTACTAAAGACAAAAAAGAAATCCATAATCATTCAAAAAACCATGGTAATGCGCAGTGGAATGCCATATAGAGCAGGTGATGTATCAGACACATGGGTGCTAACCTTTACAGCCACATCAAGAACAATTATTTCATTAATCTTTTCAAGTGGCCTTGTAAGAAGCGTCAACAAAGGAAGTTCAATACATTTTGGAGAACACTCGACGAGCTGACAACAAGGAAGACCGAAGAGTTAGGGCCATGGAGCGGTGGCGCCTTATCGACGAGGAAGAGAAAAATAAGCGTTGGCAAGATGAGCTCTGTGCATAGCCAGAGGCACTAGCCTGATAACCGTTGTTATAACTGAACTCGGCATGAGACAAACACTTGCCCCAACTTCGTGTGTAAGCTAAAGTACAAGCTCTCAGCATGTCTTTCAGCACTTGGTTGGTCCTCTTTGCCTGACCATCCGTCCGAGGTTGATATGCCGGCTAAAATTCAGGTGAGTACCCAAAGCTTCTAACGGTTGCTTCCAAAATTCATAGATATATTGTTCATCGTATTTATGAAGTATGCGGATGCATTGGTTAGTTCAAATGATATTATTGTGTGTGCGACCACGTGGAGGTCACCCTTATGTGATGAATATATTGATAACGGATACGGTGAAAATGCATTTTGGAAACTGGATTTGAATTGTGTTTGACAGTTAGAAGTCCACCAAACTATCAACTTGCGTCTCGACATGTTGCCGACCACGTTCCATCTTCATCTGTATCACAAAGATTAGCCCATCCAAAACAAATTGTCTTTTAACACCACGTGATTAGTTATAATCATCCATAAATATGTTCCTTATTTCGCTCTTTCTGCTACTATTCATACTCCTGCTATCCATCTACGAAAAAATATATATATATATACGTCCTTTGCATCCCTTTTCTCATCCCAGGAAACTTGAACGTCAACAAATTGTACCCAATTGTCCTTGCCTCCCACTCGCGAAGAGATTCTCAGGCAATCTTCTGAACTGGGATCTCCAGCCGCCGCCCCATCTCCTCCTGCCCTCCCCGCCGTCCCCGCCGAGCCGCGCCGGCGCCGCCGCCGTCCAGGGGCCGCCGCCGCCGTCCAGGAGCCGCCGCCGTTGTCCAGGTGCCGCCGCCGCCGTCCAGGGCCGCCGCCATCGCCGTCCAGGGGCGCCGTCGCGGCCCAGCACCGAGCCGCCACAGCCCAGCGCCAGCGCCGTGCAGTGGCCGTATCGCCGCCGCCGTGCTGCTCCTCCGCCACCGCCGTCTCGTGGCAGCGCCGTTGCCGCCCGGTGCCCGTGCCTTGCCATCGCCGACGCCGTGCCTCGCTGACCCGAGGTAACCGCCGCCGTTCCCTAGTGTAGCCCACGATCTGTCCTTGGGCACTGTTGTGGAGGCAGTGGGGAAGAGGGGTCTGAGCTAGCTAGAAGAGAGGAGGAAGGAGAGGGGAGACCGGGGCAGCTTTGGTTATGGATGGCTAAGGTGGAGAAACTAGAGTTTTGATTCTTGTTATTGCAGGATTAGAAAGCAAAATTAGACGAGTTTCTCTTGATATTACCCTGCCCTAGATGATAATCACCGTGGGTAATGGAGGATTAGGTTGGAGGGATGCGGTTGTAGTCGATCAGTGTTATGCAGCAGTTTCGGGTGGGGTTTTCATCTTTTTAGGATCCGATTCAGAGTTTGGTCCTATTACAGAAAATGTGCGCCTATGTCTTAGCTTCGTTTCGAGTACAAGAATGCAGAAATCGGACAAGCGGTTTTGGAGATGCGTCGATTTTAGTATTGCTGTCTAGATATTGTAATCGGTTGGCCCTAGATTTTTGTTAATTGAGTATTGGGCGGGAGAGAGATGAGAGTGGGTGCAATGGAGTTTTCTTTAATGCGTTCTTGAATGAGTATTGTATTGAGACTTGACGTTTTGCTAGGTGTTGGAGTGGATCGGTGTCAATCTTCACTTTGTCCGGATCCTCGCGGTTAAAGGCAAATATATGTTAAACAGATAGCTATTGTTGCATTGAGCTTTGTTGATGTTGTATATTGTTTCTGAGTTGATTGGCCGATGAGTAGTTTAATGGCTAGTCGTTGATTAAATTGAGTATTGTGATGTTTATTGCCATACGATGGAAGTATGTGATGACTTATGAAGGAGGAGCATTTTGCATCATGTGCATATGAGCCAGGTCGGTGAGAAAGTCGCTTTTGACTAGTCCGGTGAGATTGGTGAGAAAGTCAAAAGTGACTAGTCCGGAGTGCTCTAAAGTCCTACTTGGTAGGCACTCCACGGGAGTGGAATAATTGGTCCCCGCCTGAAAAGGACGAGCAAGGTGTGGCATCGACGGTGCGCACCTAGCTATACCGGTATGAGCTCGCAGTACAGACGCATGTGCATTGCATTGCATCGAAAGTTTGGAGAATGAGTTGTTAGAGTGGTTGATTTAATGATTGTGTTCTTTTAATGTAACGTCAAAGAGATCTTGATGTCCTTAATGTTTATGCATATACTTTGCTGAGTATTCTCCGATACTCACGCTTGCTTTATTTGGTTTTTAGGTGATCTTTAAAGACGACATGCATGGGGGATTGTAGCACAGTTTCTTTTGGCTCAAGCACATTCATACCTAATAACACTTTCAGGACTTAGCAAAATTAGATATCTTTAGATAACCATTTATTATTCCTGCTTTGTGTGGAACTTTACTTTATTCCATTTGTTGGAGAATGGACTTGTTTATTGCTTAACTGTCTTCGTCGTCATTCTTAAAAGTAATAGTAGATGGTTTGGTAATGGGCTTTGTTGAGTTGGACCCGTGAGTGGGTTTTAAGTTTACTGTTGATTTCATATTGATTATGGCATGTTGATGATGGGAGTTGATTATATATGTGTGTATATGTTAAATTGTGATTGTGGATTAGAGCACTTTCTGGGGAGATGTTGTCGAAATTTGTAATTTTTTCGTAGAGTTAGTAATATTCCGAACCCGGTTGGGTTGGGGTGTTACAGGATCAATAGCTGGCTCCGATTCCTACCAGATCCTCACGGGCTCACGGCGGGCGTGCGGCGGTGAACGACAGGACGAGTGGATGTGGTGGGAGGTGGTTAGGAGGAGGGAGCGCGGGGAGCTGCTCGCCCGGCGCTTCGAAGCCCTCGCTCGGACGCGCCGCGCCGCCTCGCTCGCGCTCTCCAACCGCAAGGAGTTCGCCACCCCGCACCACGGCGCCGTCAACTCCCTCCAGGTCCCCCTTCTCCCCTCGCTCCCCCGCTATTACTTCGCCCCCACCGCCGCCGCCGCCGCATCAGTTGCACGCGCAGCACAGGGCAATTTTGATTTACGCGCTCATCTCATCGGAAATGCTTCTGTGAAAGATCGGATTTCTGCGCGATGTGAGTTGCTGTTGCCGGTGTTTGTAATTTGACAGTATGGTCAGGTTGATTTGACAGAGGGGCGATACCTGCTCACGGGGGCATCGGATGGGTCGGCCGCTATCTTCGATGTGAAGACTGCGACGGATTACGAAAACGGGTTCATCGCCAAGCACAGGAGCATCCTGCTTGTGGACAAGCAGCATGAGCATGGCCACAAGTTCGCGGTCTCCACGGCCATCTGGTATCCTGTGGACACTGGGCTCTTCGTCACAGCGTCCTTCGATCAGTATGTCAAAGTGTGGGATACCAATTCAACTCAAGTATGTGCTTTGCTTTGTCAATGTTGATCGTTCCACTTTGTCCACTCAAGATGTGATCATTGTATTCTTATCCCAGCTTGGCCTGTTTCCTAGGTCGTCATGGATTTTAAGATGCCTGGAAAAGTGTACAGCGTTGCAATGTCTCCAATTGCAACAACGCATATGCTCATCGCCACTGGAAGCGCAGATGTTCAGGTCCGTTTGTGTGACATTGCTTCTGGAGCCTATACACACACGCTGTCCGGGCATCGTGGTTAGTTTCATCTTGTTAGTGTAGCAATAAAGATATGCCTATTTTGCTTGTATGAATACCTACTTATCCTTGCATATAATCTCAGATGGTATCATGTCGTTGGAGTGGTCTGCTTCAAGTGAGTGGATTTTGATGAGCGGTGGGTGCGATGGGGCAATACGATTTTGGGACATAAGACAAGCTGGATGCTTTCGTGTTCTCAATCAGTCACGGTCGCAGCTAGGAAGACGGCCTCCTTTTCTTGAAAGGACCACAGAGAAAGTATGCTCACGGTGCCACCAATTAGTCCATTACCTTTTGTTGTCTTCTGGGTTAACTCTTATCTTATTATATTTGTCGTAGTGCTAAAACAGAACTGGTACAATTACAAATTAATTTGTGGTATATGTTCATTCTGTAGGCTATCACCTCTTAGTTTCAGTATATATATGGTATAGATTAGTCTAATGCTATAATTCTTGTAAACAAACGGCCTGCCATATGTTTTACATTAGGTGATAAATGTCTTGAGAAATGCAAGATTTCTTTCTGATGATAATTGTGCCCTAAAGATGTTTGGTATTGTACAAGTACAACCTTCTCATGCTAGTTCACATCTTCAATATACTCATTTTTCATCTTAAGCAGGATTGTGTGAACTCCTTAGGACCTTCAACTTGTTCAAAGAGCTGTTTAGCCCAGAAGAGGATAAGCAATGGTAAGAAGCAACCACAATCGTTGCACAAAATTCAAATCCCTTTACATGGACAGATGCAACAGAGACTGCACCCTGGATTGTCATCCAGTCAAAACCGTGCAACAGCCCATTATGGTGCGGTTACAGGATTAAGAACAACTACAGATGGGATGCACCTTCTTAGTTCAGGTTAAGTGAATTTGATTTCTACCGTTTCAAACAAATTATGGTTGTTGCTTATTTGTTGTTATGCTTGTAAATGGTATGCATTGACGATTGTCCGGAAGTTATGGTTGTTGCTTATTTGTTGTTATGCTTGTAAATGGTATGCATTAACGATTATCCGACCTTAAATCTGTTACTAAGACTATCTTTTCTCTTCAGGGTCCGATTCCCGTTTAAGATTATGGGATATCGATTCAGGCCGCAATACTTTGGTCAATTTTGAAGCTATGCGATTGCAGACCAGCAAACCGCTGCAATTAGCTGTCACTGAGGATGCATCTCTTGTGTTCGTTCCATGCATGGCAAGCATTAAGGTGTGTCGTTGTTTTCTAGGTTCTTGGGCTTACAGCTGAACTCTTTAGGTGGACATTGAACCATTATTTTGTTTAGGCTTACAATATATGGTCTGGCACGACATTTCAAACATTCCGTGGGCACTATGAACTTGTGAATTGCTGCTACTATAGCACACAGGACCAAGTAAGGTGTTCTTGTCTATTATCATATATTAAGCTAAGTTGCCAAACATCTACTCTATTGCTAAGTATTCAGGAATGCAGGAACTATATACTGGCAGCAATGATAGACAAATTCTTGTGTGGTCTCCGTCAACTCCAGCTATTACTGAAATGGTATATATTATATATACATTGCCATAATTTATTTTGGGAGCAGCTCTACCTTTGGAATGGTATAGCAAGTATCAAGAAGTCATGATGTTACATTATCATGTAATATCATGCAGTGTAAAATCCATGATACTAGATGATACTTACTATCTGGTTCCAACACTAGCATTTTATGGTTTTTTTTTTTGTTTAGTTTGCTAGTACACTATTTTTTTCACCAGCAATGGTTGAGAGAATTACATAAGCTTGTGGGCAAATTTGATTGCTGACACTGTTAGTATTTGCAGGAATATGATGACAAGCGGCAAGGAGTTTTTGCAGATGATGAGGATAACTGGAGTGAATGAGATATTTTCAATGGATTATGTGTAGATTAATAGCATCGGCATGAAGGATGTCAAAAGTGAAGAGTTCTTGTTAATAATATTACACTAACCAGTAAATATTGTTCATGACACACATTTGTTGTATGATGGCTAGACCACAAGAGAGTTGTTGTACATAAGTACATTATAATTCAAAGTATTGACAGTTTATTCAAATGTAACGTATCGTTAGATTTTATCCTAGAAGGAACGAACATAAATGTTATGTCAACAGCCTGCTTCACGCCTTGGAATGTGATTTCTGACGGCAGCCAGCTTCACGCCTTCAAATCTTATTTCGGAACTTGTAGCTTTGGTAGTCCATTTGTAAAGTATTGTTTAAGTTAACGCTTTCATTTGAAATTAAGAGTTCCTGAGCAGAACAGATGGAAAACTGCTCAACGTCGTTACTATTAGTTCCAGAAGAATAGATCTTCCGGTGTGTGGCTGAAGAAGAGTTCCCGAGTAGGAGACATCCACAAGGTAGCACTGTAGCACAACTCATACAATTGATTTTGTTTGCTAAGAATAACCCCTAAACACAATGACCACACCGAAATACAAGGTGTCACCAAGTAGCAAGTCGACAACACCATGGATAAAGCTTTCAAAAGCATTGGTAAATGAATTTCCACCAGATTCATCATAAGACAATCGTCACGCAGCTATACAACTATGTTACAGGGATTATTGATACAAAAAAAAAAAACTACGCCCTACAGGAAACAACATAGAAGAAAAACCATTGACAGTTTCAGCAGTCACGCCAACCAACGCTTTGTTTCAGACTCGCCCAGAACGACTGGTGTTTTCAGAACAAAGACTTCTGATTTACCTGGGAGCTGACATTATCTGAACTTGAGTCCGGCAAGTCGCATAGTTCTGTTGGGTGTTCCTAAACACAGCTTTTGTTATATTGCAAGAAATAATGAGTAGCTAAATAAGGTAGCAATAACAATCACAGAAGTGGATGAAAGAATCAGGTAAAACGTACCATGTATAAGTGCAAGTAAAATCAGGTGCCACATCAGCTTATTGAGTAGATGGAGCCAGGTTATTCTCGTATGACATTAATATTCTCTGATTATACTTCTGCATTTATATCCTCTGACACCGAATAATACCTGCTGCGCCTCCATAGCACAACCATCTCTCACTACCTTTGTTCATGTTCCATCTCAATCGATGCAATGCTACAGCTTTGGGAGGGAAAACCTCAAAGTCTTGAGGGGATTTACCATCACTGCTGTTATATATGTCAGCACTCTGCTGCATTGTAGGATCAGCTAAAACTATTGCACCAGTATTTTGCCCTTGATCATGTCTAGTATTTTGTCCTTGATTATGTCCATCTTGTCGACAATCTACGACTTCTGGATTTACAGTACAATTGTATCCTGTAGGGTGGTTGCACAAGCATGTCAGGCTGCAAGCCAATGATAAAAGTTGGGACTAAATGGGGAGAGTTTTACCTGAGTCGGTGAGCGGTAGTTTCCCTTTTTCTATATCATGCACTGGTTCTACATTCTGGCATGATTTTGGGCCTTTTTTTGACATCAGAGGAACATTTGATAAAGGAGATTTTTGCAACATGACACCAATCTTAATGACAGTTTTCTCCTCTAAAACTGAACCACAAAGAAAATATGGTACACGGTTCTTCCCAGGTTCCTTTTCCCAGAATCTCGAAGTAAGCTACAAGAAGTTGAACAATTGTTTAGCATACCACTAAGACTCATAATCACGTGCAGAAATAGACTATGCCCATGTATAGACTGAAGTTTACCTGGAAGCGCACAGCAGTACCATCTGCCACACAATAAGCAGCATAACCTGTACACCAGCAAAGAAATATTACAAATTTGTGGATAACAGCAATATTTTACTCCACTGATATGTGAACTATGCATCAACTACAGATTTATAGTTTCATCATCAGCCATTACTTTTCCCCAGAGTTGTATACAGATATCCAGTTAAATTAAATTGATATGAAGTGTCCAAAATGAAATCATACAGTAGCTGAATACAAGTAAATAATATGATTTAAATGCTAGTATATTAAACAAAGAACAGAATTACAGGTTAGGTTTATTCTGTTATTACAGCAGTTCCTTCCAAATTGTAGTCCCGATTAAAAGAACTATTTAAAAAGGGAAAAAAACCAGTAGTGATACTTAATAGGAAATTTGAGACTGAATACTGTTTAAGCATGAAATAGGTGATGGGTTGCACATGATTACAAAAATGCACCTGTAGTTTCTGAGGCATGGACACTCCAAATCAAATATTCTGACAACTGGTAAGTACAAACACCCTGAGTTTTAGTTCCAATGAATGGCCTTCCAGCGACTGGAACATCATTAGCCATTTTCAACAAGTTAAGGAACTTCAATGTGCCATCTTCCAATGAGATGACAATGCCACTGAACACAAAGGATAAAAAAGATATCAGCTAAAAACTTTAACATTATCAGAGCGTACAAAAAATATCTAGTGAACTGCAGATATGGAGTAAATGTGACCATGGGTGAACACAATGAAACTTATAATGTGAGATAATTAAGTTAAGTAGCCATAATCCAATGTTTATTCTGACTAAACAAGCACATGAATCCTTCAGGTTCAGTGCAAATTCCATACAGAACCAATTTTTCCAAAAAAGAAAGGTAAACTAGTGCAAATTCAAATAATAAAAACAACATAAAAGAATTAATATAATAAATTAGCTCCATACACAAAAAACACAGCCTTAACATGCCAGGCAACACTACAGATCAGATGAGAAATGGGTTGCATAAGTACATTAAATCAGTTCCCAACTTTCTTGATACTTTGGTTTGCATTTCAAAACTAATGAAAATAGTTATCTGCATTTGAAACTAATGTAATGTTTCAATGACAAGAACAGAAGGTAGACCCAAGTTGATCCTAGTAGCTAGTGATTTAAAGCTGAGTGAATTGTGTAGTGAAGAAAATAGAGTAATTAGTGCCTTATGGAATTCATTTATTCCAAATGGAACAAATATTACCTTGCATCCTTCAACCAATGAAGACTTAATACAGCTTTTGGAGCGGTAGTTAGCTCCCAAAGAGGACGGTAAGGATCTCTGCAGCAAAGAATTTCATGGGATGAAAATCAATACACAAATATTACGGTTCAATAAAAAGAATAGCAAAAAGTGTGAACGGGTGATGAATCCAACAATGAAATTATCATTTGATTAAGGTTATATTGATGAAATGTTTCTTCAATAGTAACTGACACCATGTTTTCCTGTCAATTAGGGGCACGGCCAATGCCTACCTTAAATCCCAGAATTTTAAACCATCCTCTCCAGCAGTGACAAAGGTATTTGTGCCTTCCTCGCTGTCAAAAAGTTATTTTGGATTCAGCACTCAGAGTTTACTTTTTTTTGAATGGAACTGAAGTTATGTTTGGTACAGTTAAGTACCTGACATATGGTGCCCATGAGAGGGCTCTGATGGGAACAGATTCAGCAGCAATGCACATAAAGGGTTTTGCATCTGTGCATTAAGCAGGACAGACAGTTAATAAAATAAACAAAACAAAATAAGAAATATGCAGTTTATATACTCCAACAGTTTGTGTTTAAACCAATGGAGCAAGCAGTTCTGGACTCAGACATGTTATTCAGCAAAACATAACTATTAGACACCCTTGAAAAAGAACATCATCAACCAAATCGTTTGCATACCTTGAGATGTCAAGTCTGTGTTGAACTTCCATAAAGCAACCTGAAACAACAAATCCAATCATGAAACTTTTGGAACAATAACTTCAAACAGTGCTTCAAGGCAACATGTTTGAGTTGAGAAAATAATTTTGATACCGTTCCATCATGACATCCCGCCAATATCATATCATGAGGAGGAGAAGGCGACCAATCAACTGTCAAGGGAATGCTGTTTACCATTATAAAGAGGCAATGGCTTCAAAACGAAAATTCATGCCAAGTAATTGAGCAGAAAATTAAAATATGACACCTAGTAAAAGCAAAATTGATGAATTGCATAAGTAAAAATTGTAACACCTTTGTCTGCTCCCGCAGTTCACTCTGGCACATCTAAATACAGGTCGCAGCTTTAGAAAACGAGGGTCAGAACCCTCCATTGAATGTGCAGAGGAAAATATGGTCTGGATCATGCTTGGAGATGGAACTTCCCATCTGTGCACAGTAATGAATTAGAGGTAGATGATATAGCAAATAAAATTATGATGTAGCATAGGATATACTCACACTTCAAGTGAGCCATTCCCCAGCAGTATAGCAAGAAAACCCAAACATGATTTCCGTTCTGACTGACATGGTAAAGGTGGTTTCCATTTAATGTCCCAAGCAACTTTGCCATTATGAGCTAAACATAGGACAACCCTTGGTAGAGAAATATCTTTTGGAACTGGAGAAACGTTCGATTTTTCTTCAAAAGTACTCATGATATCATTTTTACCTGATTCTTTGAATGAATTAAGTTCTGTGGCTTCTACTTCAGCAATAACCTGGGGGTTGTTTTCTAAAGGAACATGAATAGCTTGATGTTTCAGTCCAATGTTACAATTAGAAGTGTCATTGGCAGTATTGCTTCCATTCATTTTCATGCCTTCATAAGCAACAACCCCACTCTTAGATCCAATCAAACCAGCCTCAAATGAAGACAAATGATTATTTGGCACTGTAGATGTCGAAGATCTCTCCTTCTTATGTACTTCATCACTAAGAGCCAGTGAGCTACTTTCATTTGAAACAGATTGGTCTGTAGGTTGCCGTCCACCCTTTCTGGAACATGATTCTTTCTTGCAATTTTCAACTGAGGCCATGCTGTCACTTAAATTGGGGGTTGTCTGAGTTTTTTGTTCTTCGTGACAAAATGCTGTAGAACTGCACTCTGTTGAAACAGCTCTCCTTCTGTACACTATTGAAACAGGCTTCCTTCTAGATCTGCCTATGGCCCTTTTGATAGTTGATTGCTCCTTGCAACTTGCATTGCATAAGCATTGCGCTAGTGATGTGGTGTCAACTGAACCAAGGTTACTTGCTATAGTTTGGTCATCACTGAGAGCCAAGGACGTGGGCTTATCTGGGTTGGTCTGTGTGGAAGATGTATTTGAGGACTCAGTGCCAGAAACCAATAAATAACCAGTCACACTTGAAAGTGGTTTCTTTCTAGACCGTCCTCTTCCCATCGTACAAATTGGCTCTCTCTTGTCACTTGATTTAGGTGAAATATGTGTAGGCAGCACAGAATCATCTGGAGCTACACCTGTATGCACATTGCCCTCACAGCTTAGCGCACTAACAGAACAAAACTCATTTACCACTGATCCTGTGTTAGATTGTCTAGATGGCAAAGAATTCTCAGCATAGGCCATTGGATCGTTTGAAATGGTTTCCCTGGAACCCGTGCTCAATTCAACACCAGAAACCACTGAGCAACAAGGTGCACCGGAAATTGGTTCCTTTTTAGATTGTCCTCTACCCCTCTGACTTTTTGACCTTTTCTCACAGATTGCACTAGATGAAGATGGAACTGGCAGTGATCCATCAACTGCGACAATAGCTAAATACGCATTAGAATCAGTTAAACCAGTGGGACCTAAACTGCAACCAACTGAAACTGGCAGAGGAGTTGTATCGTTTCCTAATTCAGTACCAGTGCTTGAAATATGCTTGTTGTTGCTTGGTGCTGGATACTTTCGGGGCCTCCCTTTTTTTTTCTTTGGTTCCAAACAAATTTGAGTTGTAGGCATATCTCCTTTTAATTCAATGCCTGAAGAATCTTTTATTTTGTCAATTGGTATTTTCCTAGGTCGTCCTCTGCCTCTTTTTGAAGCGGATTCCACAGACACCACAGTTGGCATGACACAAGCTAATTCAAAATTATCTGGAACAACTGTTGAGGTGACAGGATGATTAATAAGACTAAAATCTTGAATTTTGCTATTTTGTGATGAATCTTCCACTCTGGCAGCTGGCAGTGGATATTTTCTTGGTCTGCCCCTTGGTCGTTTCAGACTTGGTTCCAAAAGATCATCACAAGTTGTTATGGTTCTGTTTCTAGGTCTCCCTCTTGGTTTTGGCAGATTGGATGAACTTTCAAAAGAATTATTCTCTTCTGGTGTTTTCGCAGGCCTTCCTCTACGACTACTCTTATTGCATGCAAACACTGGCTGATGAGGATTTACCTCTTCAAATGGTGCAATGTGACACCACACTTGAATGATACCTCTCCCATTTAATGGCAAACCAAGTTTATGATACGAAGAACTAGGAGGATGAGCAGCAACAGCAAGATACTGCAACAGATAAAAGATATCAAATTAGGATGACTGGCTCTAAATAATTCAATAGGCCATAAACACCTTCAAGTCTAGCAAATTTTAAAACCAGATAATAAACAAGCTAATAGTATTATAAGCATTGAGCAGACAAGTGTGATCATGCAACGACAAATTCAAGAAAAGTACTGCAACAGATGTCTGGAGGAGTTTCAAGATATATGCCACCATAAAGTATGTGGTTCAGTAAGATGACTTGATGTATGATTGACAAGTACAATGACTTGATGTATCAGTGACAAGTGACTTGGAAGTTGGAACCCATTGATCACCAGCACGTGGCGTTCTTCTGAATCACAAACTTTGGGTCACACCCAACAAAAAGTTTCTCCATATATATTGGAAAACACGGTAGTTGAATAATAAGATGATCAGATTATGCATAAACTTTTTCTGAAGTCACTGAAAGGGAACTGCTAGGTAAGATAATAACCTCACAGTTTACAGGAGAATAAGACTTGCCGTACAACCTTGGGCACCAGTCCAACGCCCAAACATTTCCACCGGCAAACAAAATAAAATCAGAGCTGCAACAGTTGTAGACATTTAATCACAGTTCAGCCAAGATGTTTTTATACAGTCATATGAATGATGAAATAAAGGACAAAGTGAAATAGGTCAGAAATATGCAATTAAATTTAACAGTATAAGACTATAAGTGCATTTCATAAGTTTATGGCTTACTTGAGAAAGTAAAGGAGAAATGGTGCAAAATACTAATAGAACAGCTCTGTTTTCATCAAGTAACTTCACCATGCAGCCATTGACAATTCATCAAAAGGCAGAAAAAAAACATGTATGGGTTTAATGCACTTGACAATCCCACAAGCTGTGCAGTATTTGACAGAATTATTCTTCTGTAGTTTAAGGACAAGTGCAATCTAGTTTTTAGAACTACTGCTATACAAAAGTATTATGAATTATCATATAGAAATGATATTGGTATTCTTTATGTCCTTCCATGTCATTGCGTTTTTCTTTTTTGTTAGCATATAACTAGAAAAGGTAATGGCCAAAAGGTGTGTGTGTTGGACACCATGTCAGTGTTTTAAATGACAAATGAACGAGATAAATGGATTATAGAAACCGTACTGGAATACCAAGTTCGAGAAGCAATACCTATCTGTACTATCCATCCCATCTACTAGTTGTGTGATCTGCATTGATTCACTTATATCAACCAAGCGGAAAGGGAGAAAATAATACAAGAAAGAACTTTCATTAAGTTTAAATAATGCGTAAGCCTTCCAATGCAACAAACGAAATTTAGCCCCGGAAAGTAGAACCAATAGCTATTTAGCTGTACCAACCTGAGGAACAGATGCAGATGAGAACTGTGGTAAGGTTATCCTGTGTGTATCATCTCTGGATGAAGCTGGTCCAGCGCCATTAGTGAAACTTACATCTTTTGGCTCATAACAGAAGTGCCTCCATTCTCTGGGGAGACATCAAATGATCAACAGATCAGAGTAGCGAATTCAATTTTGAGTACAAATATCATTTTAGGAAACGAAATCAATAGATTAAATCATTAAAAAAAAGAGAAAGCAGCAATGATGGCAATATAACTACTGCAACCTTCATAATTTCCTTACAGCTAAAGAGAATAATCTTCACAAGGTGAAATTAAAATTCAGCCCAGTCATGCTGAACCAGTGAAAGTGACCTAATGGTAGGAATACGACAGTCCTTCCAGATTTGTTCACAAAACGTACTGATGGTTAAAAAAATGTAGATAACTTCTCTTATATGAACTGCCTGCCCACTGATAATACATTTGGATTAAAACAATCCATTGCACAGAATTATGCGTAATTATCTGGAAATATTTTTGGTCCAAATTCAAAGGAGAATGGAGAATGCAAAACATAGAAAAAGAAGCAAGTGCAAGTGCTGCAAATCACATAGTGAAATGACTGAGAAAAGGCTAACACTATGAGTAACCTTGTAGCAGCTGATCTGTCTCAGGTGAGTTTGACAGCTTCATATTGTTTGAGTGCTGAAGTATCACTAAAATTGTTTGTTCAAAAAAAAATATCACTAAAATTACAATTTTCTGCAGTCATTTCTAGTGAACACTGGAAATTGTTCGTTCTAATTTTAATTGTTAGCTAAGGCTCAATTGAAGTGAAAGCAAATACTGCCTAAACTTATAGCACATAGTTTCTAACATCAAAGTTTCTAACTAAACCAGTCGATCCTGAGTAGTGAACACATAGTGATAGCAGAATAATAGTATGTAAAAAAAGGTGTATAAATGAATTCGCTCTCACACACACAGAGATACAAGAACAGTAATATGCAGATAAATAGTATATTAATGAGTTCTATTTAAGTGCAATCAATGCAACTACTATCCTGTGCTCTGATCCAAAATGAAAGTAACAAGAACTGTTGGTAGTGGTAAATAGAAAGCTAGAAACTGATAATGTCCAGAAACTGAAAACAGAAGATCGTATAAGTTATCGCAGTCCATCAGTACACACGTCAAACAGCAAAGTCTATTGCCTGCGGATTGAAGAAAATACATCCCAAACAAGTGACTTAAACTTGCTAAACCTTTAGTTATCATACAGCACAGCTGCATTTTATAAACAGCGCCAAAGTCCCATGGTGTCACTCTAATCACCTAAGGGAGACAGGTAACGATATGATATGATCCACTGCAGTAGTTGTATCGAATGGATTCTAGTGACCATAATAATTGGAAAAATAAATTGACAACAAAAAATCACGTGTGGTTAACAAACTCATCAAAAGTCACCCACGCATGCGGCACATTAGACATTAACCAAGCTAAAGTGCTCGTATATGTCATATCAGAGGTTCCCGTTTTCTTGTTGTTTGAAACATGAACTAATCGAGTAAAAGTTTTACTGATATAGCAGCCATTACATATTGTCGCTACTCTTTCCAGCAATTACGCCAACAAATGAAGGTTGCCAGTTTTACCGAGGTGTTGATGGCCAGCGGAGTGAAGTTTAGCAAGGAGAGGATATTTCACCTGAGGAACGTAACCGAAGAGGCGATACGCTCGACTTCGGCGTCATGGAAGCGTGGCTCGGGCTCTCCGGCGGTGAGCTCCGAGATGGCGCGCACCGCTCTGGAGAAACCCTCCGATGATTCGTCGAACAGGCAGACCTCGACGCCATCCTGACTATCCTCTCTTTCTGGCGGGGGCGGCGCCTCCACCGTTTCCGGCGGAGCGGCCATCGAGCTCCAGACAAATGTGTTCCGAGCTTGACCGGGAGGCGTTCCGGGACGACGGCCGGCGTGGATGAGGATGCGGCTGGGGAGGCACGCTCAGCGACGGCGGTGCGCCCTCGCGGTAGATGGTTGGGCGATGGGAGGGAGGGAGATGGGGCCGGCCGGGGCCAGGAGGGAGAGAATCGGTGGGATTGAAGCGTGGGGGACCTGGCGGCGCTCGCTTCTCGGGGGAGGGACAAGCGCACATAGGAGATTGGAATCGAGAAGCGCGCGTGCGTGCCGCGTGCGGCGGTGCGGGCGTGACCGCGTGATTCCGTGAGTTTGCCTTGTGCGGGTGCCGCAAGTGGGCGCCTGGGCGGTTGCCTTGCCGGTTTGCCACTGGTTGGGCTTTTCAAATGGCCCAATCGATGAAGGGTGGCCCAATAGGAGAGACCGCGGAGGAATTTTGTAATATTATATATTTTATTTCTTAAAATAAATAAATAATATTCCATTGGCAGGATATAACAGCCCGTTCAATTGGTGAGATTTACATTTTTCACAAATGGTCAGACAACATGGGACGAAGGTAGTCGGGGACTATATGGAGACAAAACCCGCCATTTGGAACGGCGGGATTTAAGTCCCGCCAAACCAAATGGTGTGGTTTAAATTTAGATGGTGAGAGATCGCAAAGCTACAAGTACCATCGCAGCATAGAGCCGGTGCATGAGGTGTTGCAGATGAGTGAAATTACTACGTTAATCGGAGAGAAAAATAAAGATTTACACCGTCGATCAGCTTGGATCCATATTATAACGGTTTATATTTAAAAAAGAGAGTTCTTATCAACTGCAATAAATAAATAATGGAAATAGGAGTTCACGTCAACTAAAAAATAGAAAATAAATACATATAAAAACATGTCTAACACACAATCACTTGAAAATAAAGTAAGTGCCAGTCGATTTTTATGAAGTTGCACTATAACTATTAACAAATGCAATTTTAATCTTACTAGTGTGAAATTTTAGATTGACTAAAATAAACATGATGATTTGAAACATAGGAAGAGAAAAGTATGGGATCATGTGTATTATTTAGTAAATCGACATGGTAATAAAGCATAAAAAAAACAAATAAATTAGATAATTTATAAATAACAATTTCATAGTAAAGTTGTAAACAATGCAATTTTTGCGTGACTAGAGTGCAGCTTTAAAGTGACCGATAGTTAAGAAAACTTCGGATGCGCGAGAATTAGCAAATCTAAAAACATAAATTTAGAATAAAAAAGTTAATATATTAATTATAGAACTTGTTGCACAAATACGGACGGGATCATGTTCGTTTTTTAATAAAATTGTGCAGAACATGCTCAGATTATGCCAACACATGCGCCGCATCTCCCCGTGCACTGAAGGAACATGCATTGATATCAAGAATCAATAGACATTCGCTGTGTCATCTTCCTTTATCTTCTTCAGGAACGGCGTCCGTGTCCAGTACGCCTGTGCTGTGTTCGCCCGAATGGAAATGCGAGTTGGCGACCTCTCACCCTCCTTCTTTTAAAAAAACCGGGGGAAAAGTCGGAGTAAAACCTGATATGAATTCTGATCTGACTAATCTATCTATCGGAAGAATCTACCTATCGCTCTGTCTCGAGTGGAGGCTAATGACTAATCGCGCAGCATCAGCTGCTCGGTGCTGCCAAGTGCCAACGCACTCGCGAGTGGTCACGGAGTCATCGCTCATGATTGACAGCAACTTATAAGCGCGTGATTATAATCTAATATTCCGCCCGAAAGAAATGCGAGGTGGGAAAAGGCAAGCAAGAACAAATCATGGTGACACCAACAGTTGTTTATTGTAGTTAGCTTGGCGGGCTGTGGCCGTTCACACGTGCTCGCCGGCGGCGAACTCTGACAGGCAGGCCGCCGGCGAACGTGGCGGTCAGTCCTGGGGCGAACTTGGGCCGGCGCGAGCTCTGGCCAATCGCCTCGATGTCGAAGCTCCGGACTACGGCGACGATGACGGCCTTCATCTCCATGAGGGCTAGCTCCTTGCCTATGCAGACGCGTACTCCGGCCTGGAAGACTGGGTAGCGGTACGGGCTCTCCGGCACGAACCGGCCGTCTCGGAGCCACCGTTCCGGCCGGAACTCGGCGCAGTCGGACCCCCACACGGACTCCATCCGTCCCATGGCGTAGGCGTGGTAGGTGAGCCGGGTGCCCTTGGTGACGACCGTCCCGTCCGGGAGCTTGTCGTCGCCTGCGGCGAACTTGGAATCGAACTGCACCGGCGGGAACAGCCGCATGCTCTCGAACAGCGCCGCGTGCACGTAGTGCATGTCCTTGAGCTTCTTGAACGTGGCGTCCGTGGGCCGGTCGCCGCTTCCGGTTACGCGGGTGGCCTCGTCCCGGATGGCGGCGGCGACTCCTGGGTGATCGGAGAGAAGCAGGAAGAAAGCGGTGAGAGACGAGGCGACGGTGTCTCGGCCGGCGAGCATGAAGCTGACGACGATGTCGCGGAGGTACTTGTCGTCGTTGATGGAGCCCATGAAGCGCGACAGGAGGTCGTTGCCGGAGGCGGCGCCGCCAAGCTTGCGCCGCTGCCGGATGACCTCCATGGCGAGCGCGTCGACGAGGTGCACCGCGTCGCGAAGCTTCTTCTCGTCCCCGACGTTCAGGAGCCGCTTGAGCCTCCAGATAACCGGCATGGGCACGGTGGCTCGCCTCGCCGAGAGCATCGACGCCGTGTCGAACGCATGCACGAAGGACGAGACCGGCATGGACAGCTCGAGGCAGCCGGGGTCGAGCCCGAAGGAGATCTTGCATATGCAGTCGAAGGCAAAGCGGCGGAACACGTCCTGCAGGTCGAGCACCTTGCCGTCGCCGTCTCCGTGGCGGGAAGCCGACTGGAGCAAGGGGATGAGGCGGCTCCGCAGCTCCGAGGCCACGACGCGGGCAGCGAAGGATCGCAGCGCCGGCGAGGCGAGCTCGGCGGCGGCGAGCTTGCGCTGGAACAGCCAGGCGTCGCCGTCGACGTTGAATATCCCGCGGCCGAGGAAGTCGGAGAGGATGGCAGAGAAGGGCGCGCCCTTGGGGTAGTTGTCGAAGCGGCCGCGCAGCATGTGGTCCACGGCGGCCGGGCTGGCGGTGAGCACGTTCCCGAGCACGTGCACGTGCACGGTCTGCGACGGCGAGCAGCGCAGCAGGTGCGCGTACCAGTCGCACAGGTTGTCGAACTCGCCGGCCCACGACGCCGTCAGGTACGCCTCGCAAACCGCGCAGCCGCACCACCACGGCGGCCGCAGCCGCACCACGGCCAGGAGCGCCGCGAGCGCCACCGTGCACGCCGACACCACGAAGAACGCGCCGGCCACGTGCAGCTGCAGCGCGCTCGCGGCCTCACGCAACGCCGCCGCCTCCACGCCCATCGTCGTCACCACGGCCGGCGCTTCTCGCGAGCGTGTGTGTGCATGCGCGGGCTTTCATACGCGGGGCGGTACGCGCGACAGAGAGCTTGGTGCTGTGCCGTGCCGGGGAATCGAGTCACGAATGCCGTTTTATACAACCGCGCGCAGCCGCGCACGGTGGGCCTTGCTAGCTCGTGCTAAGGATGCCATGTACGAGATCTATATATGTGGCGTTGTCGCATTGACCCTCTCGGCCTCAGTAGCTTTGAGCACATTCGTCAGCTCGCTCCTGGTTAATTATTCCGATTCCTAGCGTCTGGCTCGCGCCTTCGCGGCATCGATCCTAACGAGCTTTGGTTCGCCGTCGTGTCGGGGAGCACGTACACGTACGTACGAACACGTGTTGCCTCGCTGTTGGTGGTGATCGATCGATCGAGAGCTAGCGCGGCTGGGAGCTAGAGCATGTGCTTGATCTGCATGCAGTTCCATCGACGCGACGATCACATTGAAAGTGCTTTGCCGCTTGGGCCATGCATGCACCAGTGCACCACCTACCTAGCAACCTCCTCGCCGTTTTCACCCGACCGCGACGTGAATTTCCTCTCGCCCGGGAGGGGACTCTGCAGGAGGAACCCAGCAAAGCCGCAACCCCACGCCTTCCTACTTTGGGCAGTTATTGATTGCACCCCGGTGCGATCGCTGCCCTAGCGTATGCATATACGACTATACGTGACGGTCCATGATTGCAGCGCGAGCTCGCCGAGCTGCACACTGCATGCTAGCTGCAGTAGTTTCGCCGAACGTGAGGGAGGTAGTGAAACGCCCCGCAGTTACTGCCGTACGATTTGGCACGTGCTTTCAGTGCGGAGCAGTGACACCGGCCGGCCGGGACCGATCGATCGGCAGCGCAGTAATTAGTTTTAGTCCTCGACGCCGGCCATATATTGACCGAGTGCTCCTGCTCCAACGGCGACGATAAACGATGGTGATCTGCAACAAGTACGTCGTCTTGCAGGAGTCCGGCCTGCATATGATCGACGCGGGTTAATGCGGCCGGTGCGTGTGGTTCCACGAGCCAGGCTCTAGCTTGCGCTTGGCGTGTGTGCGTGTGATGTCGTCGTCTCCCATGAGATCGGTCTTTTCTCATCTCCATGGAGTGATTGGAGTCTCTCGGGGCTTCTCGGCTTACTCTCTCTTCTCCGAGCCCGCTGCCACTCGCACGTGACCACTGTCGGCGTGTGCTCGAGCCGCAGCACCGGTAACCGCGCCGGCGCCCAGCCGATCCGCGCTGGCCGCCGTGGTCGCACGCGATCGTCACCGGCGGCGGCGGCGCGTCTCTGTGGAGAAGCCAGATGCCGCCATGCCGGGGAACTTCATGGGGGCGAGAAAACGGTTTTCTGCCGTCAAAATAACGGGGGCACACAGTGCTAGCTAGCTATCTACACTACTGTGTACATTAATTCCATCGATCGGACTGCGACGACGAGGAGGACTGCAGCTAGATAGATCAATCCATCGGCAAGCCTGGGACTGGGATATACGGAGTATATTTAGAGATGGAAAAAAATTTACAAAGTAGAGAGGGTATTAGGCCACCCATGGGGCCATAGGTGATGTCAACATATTATGATTGCAATACTTCTCGGTACTCCGGCAACGTGATTGTCGTTGATCTCAATCTATCTCTGAAAATTTGTTGATCCATACTTAAAATTTTTCCACTTACACATGCATAAATCTATGCTATCCAGAGAAAGGCTATCAAAATTCTTCTTTCCACAAAAGAAAATAATTCCTTAAATATTAAAATCATACAGTACATCACCATCATATAGTCAGCCCTAACCCCTTTTACCCAAACCCATCTTTTTTTTTGCATACATATTTTATGCATTTTAAATTAAGATTTTTTAAATTGATTATTTATTAAATTTTACCTTTTTTCTTTAGACATTGAGCTGAACGCTTTCAGAATTCCTAGACAAGATTATCCAAAAAGCGAGCCGATCTCTGAAGAAGACTGGTTTCTTATAACTAATGGTTGGCTATGCCACTAGATAGGCTCTAATATGGCTGCATTAATTCTAGAGCTTTCTAGGTATAGAAAATCAGTTGTTGAGACTCGAGAGTAGTGCTTGCTAGCTAACTGCACGTGAGATACGCAAATATCAATCATCTCAAAAATAGCTTGATTTCTGACTTACATCTTGCTGCTACATCCCAAACAAAGCTCCTTCATGCACTGCTCAGTTTGAAATTTTTTTTGGAGAAATGCATCTTTCATATGCGTGAGTTGGTTTGCGAGAGCAGCAGATATGGAGGGCTGGGCTGCTGGATGAAAGAAATATTTTAGATGATAGTGTAAATTGTGAAGGAATTTACAGAGATGGATAGAAGGGACACCAAGTATTATTTTAGAAGGGAGATATAGAGGAGTTGTTGGATGCCAATTGCATTTTTGCCACTATCAGCATTGACCCTTACCATTTTGCCACTCTAGACTACTATCATAGACACAATGGACCCATATGTCATAGATGCAGTATGTCATAAATGGTAAAAGGTCATCTAATAGAGTGGCAAAATGCAATTTTCTAGCTCTGGTTCTGGTTACAACTAAATCACTAAACATTTATACATATAGCCAGTGTTCGCTTAGTCGGCCGACTAGCACGACTAGTCGGCGACTAGTCGCTTGTTAGTGGCAATCCGCACTGATCAGGGGTTGATCTAGTTGGTGCTAGTCGATCGGTCCAAGTTGGCGACTAGGCATTTAGTCGGGCCGACTAGGATAATGAAAATTGGCGCGTGGGCTGAATTTTTGGCCCAAAAGGGTGGGTACACACTACACTACAGGAAACGAAAATAGATTCGACTGCCAAAATCTGATTCGACGGCCCAATTTGAACAGTCGAAACAGGTAACATAGTGTCGACGGCCACAATTATGCAGTCGATACCGCTCAAATCTGTGGACAGTATCGACAGCCGATAAATTGCCGTCGAGTTTACTTGGTGGTCAGTATCGAAAAGCAAACGGAAAGCCTGTGTGGCATGACGGCGTCGAACAGTATCGACGGCCAAACGTTATGCCGTCGATAGTGTTATCTGATGATCGACTGACCTACAAAAAAGTCATCGATACATTTTATTTTTAAATTTGTACCCATTTTGTTTTATTTATATTTTAATCTTTGTTAAAAATTGCATTAATTTGAATTGAAAATTAGAAATGTTACATTTTATTATTTTTAGGTAGTTATTGTTATAATTAATGAATTGAGGAATATTGAACATATATAGCTTTTTAAATAATGTATTAAATATTGTTTAAATCTTACAATTTTAGTTTTACTAGTAAGAAATTTAAAAAATAGTTGAGTGCGGGCGTGCGTGTATCAAATATTGTATAGTATGAAAACATAACTTTAAAATTGTAAATAAACACAATTTAAATTCAAATAGGATGTATGATGTTGCCTTGATCACATGAAATATGAAACTCGAGAATTCTTCGGAAAACTTCAGGTTTCAAAGGGATGACCTCATAGGAAGTTCTAAATTATTTGATTTTTTTTCCAGGTGTGTAATTCCCAGTAGAAAGCAACATGGAACAGTTTGAACATTTAAAATTTGTTTTTCAAATTTATAAAATTGAAATAGAGAGGTTTGACCAGTGATTCCCTTTAAGGGGGGAAGCCCTCGAGACAAGCACTTGTATCGACGGCCTAGACTAAAACCGTCGATACTAACACAGCTACTCGACGGTAGTCAACGCTAACCTCGGCGAAGTAGTATCGACGGTTTGACTTACGTGTCGATACTAGCTTCTCCGACGATAGTCTCGACCGTTGGTACCTATGCGTCGATCATCGCACTCTGGTGTTTGCTTAGTATCGACGGCCGTTAGTGAGCCGTCGATACTAGTTTATGTATTTCGACGGTCTTATCATGCCGTCGATACTACCGCGTCGGTTACCGTGGTTATGTCGACGGCCTATAGTTGGCCGTCGATACTGCTCTAGTTATACAGGCTCCTAGGGCTCGGGGACTTAGCAAAATCGCTAAGTCCCCTGCCTCGCCTCCACGCCGCCTCGCCTGTACGCCGCCGCGCCGCGCCGCCTCGCCTCCACGCCGCAGCTCCGCGTCCCCGCCTTCTCGCCGGACCGCGCGCTGCCAGCGCCGCCTACGCCTCGTCGGCGCTGCGTCCCTCGCTCCTCGCCGGATCGCCGCCGAGCCGCGCCAGCGAAACCTCCACGCCGCCGCTCGCGTCGCGCGCTCCCTCGCCGGTCGCGTCGGCGCCTCGCCCGCCTCCCGCCGCGCGTCGTTCATCTCCACGCGCGCCGCCGCGCCGCCATCTCGCCGCCGCTGCCGCCGTCTGCCGCCGCCGCCATCTCGCCATTGCAAGCTGAACGCCATCTCGCCGTCGCCGCCACCGAGCCGCCTCCTCGCCGCCGTCTCGGTGCCGCCGCCGCCAACCGCCGCCTTCACCCGCCATGAGACGTCCGGCCGCCTCCACCACCGCCCTCCTCACGCCCCACCTCGCCCGGTCTCGTCAAGACGCCCCACCCGCCGCCATCCCTCGACTCTGCAATGACATTCGGTATTTTCCGGCTTTTTTTTCAAATGTTGGTAGTTCGATGTCGACGCCAAGAATGTTTAGTCGAGACTAATTATAATATGATCATGATTAACACTAATTTAATTATTTAAAAAGTAAAAATTTTGAAAAATGGTTTGGAATATATTTTAAAATTTAGGAAAATAGTATAGAATATAATTACAAATTTAGGACAATAAAATGTATTTTAAAAATTATATTCAACTGTTTGCCGTGTGATTAGCTAGCGTCCGTGGATTAGTTTAGGACATGTCACCTAGCCGTACGTCACCCGTTCGGAAACGGCACATCTCGTATGGAACACGGACGGTGATTCGTTTTGCTCTAATACGAGATGTGGTGCGCGTTTCCGAATTATCCAGTGGAGCCCCTTATGGGCGTCCCCAATGATGACCTTTAACGATCGCTCGAAAGCGAGCGTCGCGTTGTGGTACCGGAGGGTTCGAGATGAGTTTTTCGACGGCATAACCCTAAAAGGTTCTCCTGTGCATAAAATAAGTGCTTCGGAATTTTTATCGATTCCCTGGCCATCGTTGCACTAGGAGAACCCTTAGGGTTATGCTGCTGAAATCTCGTCTCGAACCCTCCGGTACTGCAGCGCAACGTCTGCTCGATCGGTCGTTCGTAGGTGGGTTTAGAAGCCTTCCAAAGCCTAATACAAAATCCTCTCGTGCGACGATGTCTGGCAACTCAGATGGAAGAAGACAGGAGTTGGATGTATGAAGGATGGCAACGGAACGGACACCACTCGGACGAATGGTACGACAAGACCGAGATATTCCTGAATCGTGCTTTTCAGGATGCTCGAAACGATAACACGCGTGTAACTTGTCCGTGTGTTGATTGCGGGAACTGCAAGAAAAGAACCCGCGCTCAGATGGAGATAGACCTGTATACGCATGGCTACAAGGCCGAGTACCGTCGATGGGTCTATCATGGGGAGAGTCGGTTGGCGGAGCCACCACCACCGCCACCACCAACAGACGAAGGTTTCGATGAGATTGATCGGGTGAATGATATGATGGATGACTTCGGTCATAATTTCCTGGATGCTGAGCCACCCACAACGTTGTCTAACTTCATGGAGCTTCTCGAGTCTGCAAAGCAGCCTCTGCATGATAGCACAACGGTGGCCCTCTTGTCTGTTGTGTCTCGTATGTTAGCAATAAAGTGCAAATACAACTTCCCTGTTAACTGTTTCGACGAGCTCATATCGTTGTGGTCTGATGTCCTTCCGAAAGGTCACAAGATGCTCCCGCCATAGTACGAGTGTAAGAAATTGATAGGTGGTCTCGAATGCCATATGAGAAGATACACTATTGCCCGAACCATTGTATGCTTTACTACAAAAATGATGCGAGTAAACAGTCTTGCGATAAATGTGGAGAGTCAAGATATGTCGAGGTAGAGGACGCTCAAGGAAACAAGAGGCAGACTAGTGTCGCGAGGAAAGTGCTTCGTTACTTCCCGCTGACGAAACGTTTGGAACGGTGTTTCATGACCGAAGAGACGGCGCAACAGATGAGGTGGCATAAGGAGGGTAAAAGGCCGAAGGGTGATTTGATGATACATCCATTAGATGGGGACGCATGGAAGAACTTTGATCAGAAACATCCTGACTTCGCAGCTGATCCGAGAAATGTGCGTCTGGCAATTGCCACCGATGGGTTCACCCCTTTCAATATGATCGCTACGTCGTATTCCTGTTGGCCAGTGTTTACTATGCCTCTGAACCTTCCGCCGTCACATTTAATGAAAGAGGAATTCATGTTTCCATCCCTCATCGTGCCTGGTCCAAAGAATCCTGGAAAGAATCTGGATTTTTTCCTGAGACCTTTGGTCGAAGAGCTGAAAGAGTTATGGGAGAATGGACCAATCACGTACGATAGAAAAACAAATACCAATTTTCATATGAGGGCTTTGCTTTTATGTGGTCTATTCATGATTTTCCGCTTACGGAATGTTCTCGGGATGGAGCACGCACGGCAAGCTAGCATGTCCCGCTTTGCATGGATGATACTGAACGCGTTCCGGTTAACACATGGGGTAAGGCATGTTGGTTTGATTGCCACCGTGCTTTTCTGAAGCCAGATCATCCCTTCAGAAAACAGAGGAATGCGTTTCGAAGAAACACCGTTGTGAATGGACAAAAACGTCCGCGACTGACCATAGCTGCCATCAAAGCTTTCCAATCAAAGTTGGTAGAAGGAGAAATGGAATTTATGAGGGTTACGGTGTGTCCCACCATTGGGCGATAAGTGCAAACTTATACTCGCTACCTTATGCAGATGATTTGTTATTGCCCCACAATTTCGATGTCATGCACCAAGAGATGAATGTGGGACAAGCAATCTTCGACACCGATCTCGACATCCCTGACAAGAGCAAAGATAATATGAAGGCACGTCTCGATTGCGCAGAAATATGCAGTCGACCATCAATGAACCTCATAGAAGGATTGTCTAAAAAGCCTAAGGCTTTGTACTGCTTAACAGTCACCCAAAGGAAAGAAGTTCTCGAGTGGTTCGAAGGACAGTTGAAGTTTCCGATGGGTACGCATCAAATATTGGTCGTGGTGTGAACGTTGCTCAAGGGAGGATACACGGCATGAAAAGTCATGACTTTCATATATTTGTCCGTGATCTCATTCCTGTCGTGTTTCGTGGTTACGTACCTAAAGATGTATGGAGAGCTTTAGCGGAATTAAGTTTTTTCTATAGAAAACTATGTGCTAAAGAGATAAAGCGGTCCGAGATGGTTAAGCTCGAAGAGGAGATTGTTGTGCTTGTGTGTAAACTTGAGAAAATATTCGTTCCTGGATTTTTTAACCCAATGGAGCATCTTCTGATACATTTGCCCGCCGAAGCCAGGTTGGGAGGTCCCGTTCAGTACAGGTGGATGTATCCTGTGGAGCGTCGCCTTAAAGGGGTTAGGGCAAACGTGAAAAATAAGGCTCGCGTCGAAGGTTCGATAGCAGAATCATACTATATGCAGGAGATAACCCATTTCTGCAATAAATATTTGGCGAGAGAGCACAATGTCAATATTCAAATACCAAGATACAACACGCTTTGTAGCAAGCCTCAATCTGATCTAAAATTGTTTCTTGGAAGAGACAATCCGTGGGAAAAAGTAAACGACGAGAGTTATCACAGAAGAAAGGTTGATTGCACTATTGTACTTGTTCGATAATATGGAAGAAATGGGGACATGCGAATCAGTTCATACAAAGAGAATGGGCAGGGATGAATGAACCCAATCGGAGGAAAGAACAAAGTTGATGAAGGAGGTGTTGGACACGGACGTCCCTAACTTCATAGTTTGGTTCGGAAACATGTAAGTATATATGATTTCATAACCTTATTAATAATTGAAGATTTTTTCGACATAGTTTGTTAAATTTCTTATTTTCTATGAAACGATTACGACTCATGCAAGCGTACACAACGATCTGCGTGATTCATCGCGTGGACCTAGAACTAGCGTCAAAGTGCACGGAGTTTATGATGTCAACGGGTTTCGCTTTAGATCGGCAATTCATGAAAGGTCGAAACCTAATTTAAAATCAATTAACAGTTGTGTACTATGCTACGGGAAGATGGCATGGAGTACTACGATATAATAGAGAGATAATTGAATTAGTATTTGAGGAAGTAAGGAGTTATCGGTTGTTCTCTTTTGTTGCATTTGGTTCGATCCTATTAAAGGGTTAGGCGTCGAGCAGAGTTAGGTTTGGTGGAGGTTAACTAGAAGTCAAGGTTAAAAGGGTACGATCCGTTCATCCTTCCCAACCAGGCTGAGCAAGTGTTCTATCTGCCTTATCCATGCAAGAAAGCAATGAAAGGTAGTACTAAACGCGGCGAGGAAGACCTTCGGTCATGGTGGGTTGTGTACAAGATTCAAGGCACGGAAGATTGGCTACCCGACGACCGATGATTATCACCAACCAAAGACAAAAGCAACGTATGAATGGCAATGTGGTGATTGATATTGGGAATGGACTAGATAACCTAGTAGCCACAATAGATGACGACGTAAATGAAGAAGTACAACAAACACAACAAGCACAACAAGAAGGGAGGATGTCGAGCCGATCGATGATCTTCTCGATGTAGACGATACATACTTCTAAGTTGATGGTATTCATTTCGGTCATTATGTTCAGTTTTGTTGTTTTAATATTACTAATTTGTGAACTGACATTACTTTAAAATGCAGGATGCCACGCCGACAGTTTAGGAGGAGCTTGTCGCAGGACGAGGACGACGACCTTGACCAGGAGGTCCAGGGGGGCACTCCTGAGTCTGGCCACGAGGGCACGCCAGACCAGGATGACTGCACTCGACACAGAGTCCGGGCCACTGGGGCTCTAGCCGGAGGGGGCTCCAAGGGCGATGAGAGGGGCATAACAAATTGCCCAAGGCGAGATATCCTCACGGGCGGATCGTGATCGAGCCGGATGGCGACAGGTAATATCCTAATTCTCTACTTTTTTGTCAATTAAATCTACTAACTTGCCTTTATTCTCTGTAGCAACTTGTCCTGTGTCCATCCCAACAAAGCTGATACCCAGCCAGCTAATGCTCTTGGCATCCTCGTGCGCCAGTACTATCCTGGCATGGTCGGAGAGGAGGGGGCACAACATCCCGCTTACTCTTGGGATGATTACAATGTGGCACCTCACGGGGATAGCACCGCCGCCGAGGAGATAAGGCGGGAGTTTTGGGTGAGTTCGCACATTTTTTATTTTTAATATCGCAGATGATTGGCAACCATTGTTTATTCGGATTTATTTTTTTTCAGCTTAGGTATCGCCCGCGTCCAGGCTTGGAGGAGGAGGACATCAATTCTGTGATGGATAGGAACGCCAAGCAGAAGGTGCAGGATCTGATGTCGAGTGCACGGGTCACCGCCGTTCAGGATTTCCACAGGTATTCACTTATTTCTTTGGCTTTTTTGGCGCATATGGTTATAATACGAATAATTTACTTTGTCTTATCTTGTCAGGATTATAAAGGGAGAGAGGATCACCCAGCCGATCTTGTGTCGTACCTCGAGGCTCAAGAGTACGCTGAGTTCGACCGGATGGGTGTCGAACGCCCAGATGCTGGGAGGCCTTGTCGCAAGATCGGGCGGCCGAGGCGTTCAAGGAAAAGTCCTTGAAGGCCAAGAAGAACCGGCGGCGATGATGAGTAAAACGACGATCGGAAAGTCGCTGCGTTAAACTCAACTAAGAAAAAGGATGGTAATGCTATTCCTTCATTATTTCGATCTTGTTTTTCTAATAATGAATATATTGACACTCCACTTGTGCGATGCGGCGCCACGGTGGCGATTTCCGTCTTGGTATCGGTGTTCGGAGGGCCACACCTCTCGAAAAAGGATGGCTCCTTCCGGTCCTGTGGACCCGTAGGCTGCAGCAAGAACGAGAGGTGCGTAATAATTTATCAATTAGTTCGTACACAATCGTATATTCTAACTCGGTTATCTCACTTCAATGCAGGCACGCTATAGAGAGGCTTTCGCTGATAAGCATGGCCAAGAGAAGGACCCAGAAGAGGAGCCACTTGACCCTCTGGTGATACATGAGGCTATGGGCGGAAAGGCTCATGGGAGGCTAGCGATCGGAGGGGACCACCTGAGGTATGGTACTGCCTAATTTATGCTCGTGTCAGCTTAGATCATATTTTGTAACCACTAACATCAGCTTTGTTACAGGTCAGAGGATTACATGTCTCGGTGAGGGCTTCCCACTCTCAAGAGAGTCGACGCGCTTGAGGCCCGCATTGAGAGGGAGAGGCAGTGGGAGAGGGAGGAGAGGGAGCGGAGAAGGAGGAGAGGGAGGCGGAGAGGAGGAGAGTGCAGATGATGCAAAGGATGAGGGAGAGTCGAGGACCCAAGAAGAAGCAGACAGAGGCGGGAGGCGGAGATGGCGAGGCAGCGATATGAGTTCGAGCAAGGTTCGCCTATCTGGAGTCGCTCTCTCGATTGGGGGGTAATGTCCTTAAACCTAGTACTATCCATCCACACGTCGTTTATTGCAATTTCATTCACAAGTCCGGTGTCCATAAAATTTTAGGTGGTCCCATTAGTGCTGCTGGCGGTCCGACCTTCTACGGGGTCCGCCACCGTTTGTGGTGGATGGGCACCGCTCCCTACACCCTCACGGCAGCCCACACCGCTCCACCAGCGAATCGTGGGCCCACTACGCCCACATGGTGGCTTGCCGTATGTTACGAATCGTAAGTCGTTAACTCATGTTTCGAATCTGTTTAAGCGTGACAAAATAATAACTAACTGTTTTGTACACATGCGGGGTTCGGTTCACGGCTCATGGTGAGATCCGTGGCGGGAGGAGGAGACACATCGGTGACCAGGAAAATCCCAACCGGGTCACCGACCTCTTTCTTGAGCCCCGCCATTGTTCACCCAGCCGCCTAATCGCCCAGAGAACCCACCGGAGAACGATCCTCGTCCTAATCAGTAGCCAGCTAGCTTTACTTTTGATTTTGATACTTTTAGTTGTAAAATTTGTCTTATATTTGTGATATGATAGCTTGTGAACTTCGACGTGCTATATATGTGCTTGTGGATATGTGGTAATGTTAATTTTGTGTATTTTGTGGTTCCGATGTGTGTTTCGATGAATTGTGGTCGCAAATATGCGACGAGGGGTATATATATGCATTGTGGGGTATTTTGGGTTTGTAGGTGCTGCTATCGCTGCTGCTGGGTGGCAGCGGCGGCGGTCGCAGGAATCTGTGTTTTTTTAACAAAATGCACAAAATTTTTTTTCAGCTTTTAGTCGTGTATCGGCGGCATATATATGGCCGTCGTCTGAGCTGCTGATTGAGATTGTGTCATTGCCTATGTAACCGTCAAATCGCTACGATAATATCGACGGCATATCTGGCCGTCGATCTCGTCTCCATGGTCCTCTGTGGGTCCCACGCCAAGTATTATCGACGGTACGCCATCGGCCGTCAAAGCAGACTAACAGAGCGGTGGCGCCGTCTTCGGTCCGTGTCTCGACGGTCGCTGCTTTTTGCCGTCGACACTACTAGTGTCGACGGTCGACCGTCGACACTACACCCTCTCTCGGCGACGTTCACTCGGCGGCCGTGTATCGACGGCTGGCCGTCGACACTAGTTTCACCCGACGGTTACGTGGTGTGTATCGGCGGCTTGGGCCGTCGACATCTGCTGCCGCCTCTGTAGTGCTAGTCACTAGTACACTCTGAACCACACTAGGGTTAAGCGAGGCCGTAACACACACATCTCTGGGGCGGCGCTGACGCCTCCCTCAGCCGGCGGATTGTGGATTGTAGATTGTAGATTGTGATGATTAGTGATTTGGTGTTTATGTTTATGTCTTATGTGTATCAGTTTGTGACTTGTATTATTATTTTCTATATTTATATTTATGCTTATTTGTATTAATATTTCTTGCTGGTCATATTGGAGTCTCCGACTAGTCGTCCTAGTCGCTAGTCACTAGGTAACCGACTGACTACCGACTAGCGACTATGTGAACACTGCATATAGCTATTAAACATAAATCACTAAATCTCACATCGACATTCATACAAATAGCATTTATAAATTTACATTTATACCAAAACTAGGTGATGCGATTGGGTGGGGTGGCTTGGCTAGCTAGATGGGGCTTGGCGGGCTTGCTGCTGACTCGACGGCGGCGATGGCGGCGAACGGCGTCTTGGCGGCGTGTGGTGGCGGCAACAAGGCAAGCGTGAGCGGCGGGTAGGCTAGGGCGAAGCGGGCGACGGCGGGGCGGGTGGCGGCGACGGAATGTGACTAGGGTGCGGCGACCAGACGCCAATGGTGAAATGGTCGAAATGATGCATTGGGTTGGGGAATTTTTCCAGGTAAGGGATAAGTTATAGGGTTTAGGTTATTTTCATCGGTCGAAGCCAACGAATTTAATAAAAAAATTATTTTTTAATGTATTTTCATCGGCCTTGGCCGAGGAAAAAAATTAAATTAATTTCATCGGCCTAGGCCGACGAAAATAAATAAAAAACACTTTTTTTAATTGTTTTCATCAGGGAGGCCGACGAAAATAGCCTATGGGAATGTTGTTCTCCGCTGGACATGACATGCAATTACATCGGCTGGTCGGGCCGATGAAATTATGATTATATTTTCGTCGGTCATGGAAAACCGACGAAATTATTTCAATATTTCATCGGTTTCTACAGGCCGACGAAATTATTCCAATATTTTCATCGGTTTCTTTTTGGCCCACGAAGTTTTATCGGTCCGACGAAAAAACCATGAATTCCTGTAGTGTTAGTGGTTGACCATCATAAAGTTTGCTGTTTACAAATTACAACATGTGAAATGTGAATAGGCATCAGCCATCACCGGACAAACTAAGAGAGCTAGCATTAACGAACGTACCCACCGAATCTAGCGCAAAGATGATGTATCTTGACCTGGTTCGTTACTTAAATCCGGGCAGATGTATATTACTTCTATATAATACAAAGCGCTAGCACAGCGCTACAGTACTGCGCAGCCAGGGTGGCCACGTCAGCTCGATTTTCTCTGGCCGTCCGATCGGTTTTCTACGGTTGATTGCCGGCTCTGTCCTGGCTTTTTTGCAAAACGACCCCTGTGCTTTTGTAAATCAACCCGCGGTCCAGCTCCTCTCAGCCCTAGCCGCCCCCCTCCCGTCCCCCGGCCCAACCTCACCCGCACTCCCATCTCTCGTCCGGTCTCTCCAATCTCCACGCCCTGCCCCGATGCCTCCCCCAAGCCCCCCCATTGCCCACCTCCTCGCCGTCGTTTCGTCCCTAGACCATCCTCTCCCCCTATCGTCGCCACCATCCTCTCCCTATGCCCTCCTCCGCCACTGTCCTCTCCTGTTGCGGCCCTCCTCTCCTCTAACTGCCTCCGCCGTGCTCCTCACCCATCGTCGCCTTCGTGCAAACTGCATGGATCTGGCGCCGCCGGGCTCCGGCGAGCCCAGATCCATCTACGGTTGGCCCTTGGGAGGCCGGATCCGGCGACGACATGCGTGTTCGTGCCAGCTACGAACACCCCCTCGCTGGATCCAGCCGTTGCTCACTAGATCTGGCCGCCCGTTCATCCCCTTGATTTGGGCATTCGTGCTTCTTTTTTTCTATCTCTTCATGTCCATGTACTTAATTTGGGCATGGATTTTGCAGGTAAAAAGATTCGCCCAAGATTAGTCAGAACACGTCCACAAAGACAACAATGGTTCTTGCGACCTCCGGTCTGCGTTAGTTCGATTCATCGGGATTGGATCACGGCCCATTGCTATGGCCCACTCCCGACGGCCTAACCGAATGCCTCCTAGGGCACTGCTCCTGGAAGGTTCTATCGAGCCCATGTGCATCTGTCGAATGCCTTTTTGGTTGCACGGTGCGTAATGGCCTATGATTCCTGTTTGAGTCCGACTCGAGTAAGAGTTTTGCACTGCTACATGAAGACCCAAACGTGGTTTCTCGGATTGGAGCAGAAGTCGTGATCCTCAAAAATTGGAGTATACCTTATCTACCTCGGGATGTATTTGGCATGTATACGAGTTCGTTACGTTCTCGTGGTCAGCCCGGCCCGATTATTCCTCGGTAGGTCGGTTGTTCAACACTATATAAACCAAGCCCCTATGGCATGTAGAGGGCACGTCCACGATGGAAAGATTGCATATTACTTCCTATACACACATAATCTCGCCGAGACTTGTTTGTCTCGCCGAGTTCCCTCTTGTAATCCTCTTTGATATAAAGAAAGACTGGATATAGGGCTATTATCTCCTCTAAGAGGCCCGAACCAGGATAAAAACCCCACGTCTTCCTGTTGCTCGTTGATTGCTGTTTGCCTTGCTCGGCAGGTCTTCTATCTCCCTTTCTCAAGAACCTTAGTTGACTTGGGACCGATATCCCAACCGTCGACAGATTCTGCCTGAACAAATTACATAGAGATTCTTGCGGCTTCGTGTTTGCAATTGCTGTTTGCTTTTGACTCTAGCAAAACAACACAGAATTGCTCTCTGATTGCACCACCATTAAAAGGGTATTATACTATTGATTGTTAAATTTTGCATTTACAAGATTTTCCTTCCTGGTTGTCAGCGGACTTTCAAATTGCTTGTTGCTTTATTGATATTCCTGTGATATGACTTCAAAGCAGCTTTGCTAGAGAGTTATTAACCTTTATGGAACATGTAGTGGTCATTAATGTGAGAATTTGTGGTGTTTCAAATTCCAACAAACCTTGCTGATTTTTTTCCTAGAAGATTACCTGTGTATATAGCAATACCTTCTGTATTGGTGTGTCATGTTGATTTTTAAATACATAACTACTAAAAGCATGATTGAATAATGTGGTTCATATTCTGATTGAATATTTTCATCACTGAAACTATGAATTCTGTTTTGCAGAAAATTTTATATTCTCGGAACTAACACTGACAAAACATTATGGGGGTTACTAAAAATTGATAGGATGGAGCCATCAGAGCTCAACATAAATGAGGGTTCTACTGTGTACTCACACAGGGAATATCTTAATCTGCTAAAAGTTCTGAAGACCATCGGTCAACCGGTGGAGTGAAGTTTGTTACAAATTGTTTTGGAATCATCGGTAAATTGTCTCCTCTTCCAATGATAATAATGTCATGCAAACTGGATAGTTATTTTTATGACGACACCTCAATGATCAATTTTTCGTACAGGTTTCATTAAATTCCTCGGCCCTTACATGCTAATTATCACCAAGCAGAGAAATATTGGTGCTATATTTGCACATCCAGTTTAGAAAGTTACCAAGACTGCAATAATTTTCATGCTGAATTACTGCACTATATGTTCTTGATAGACCGGTCTTCACTTATCATGCAGGTACAAGAAGCTCTTGCAAACAATAGATTTTAGAAAGGGCTTCTTTTTTAGCCACTCCTACCGTATCATGAGAAGTCTCCAGAAGAACTTTAATGATCCACAAGAAGGGTGGGATCTATATGATACAGTGTTTGTGTGGAATAAATTTCTTACACGACGGATTTGTGACATTATCAAATGTGTGGAATAAATTTCTTACACGACGGATTTGTGACATTATCAAAAGTACCCTCCGGACTGTTGCATTAGTCTATGGGTTTTTTAAGCAGGTATGTAACGCCGCATCCAGCCCTAAGCCCTTCCCCTGGTGAAACTGATTTCTTCATTTGAGAAACATTGGTTGTAACTTGCAAAGATGTGCAACTCCTGTCAAGAGGAGGATCCCATAGACGTTGGGCCATCAATCATTCTCCCTGTTTATTTTCTTTATTTCTTTTACTCTTCGTTTTCTTTAGAAAGTGTTACTCTCCATTTTTAGTTAGTCTCCCTGTTTGGTCATGACTTTATTTTTTTTTGTGCTGGACAACTAACAGTAGTGGGTTCAGCAACCATGTTTTCCACTGTTTAAAAAACATGAAACTATTTAATACTTGTCTGATTAAGTAGTTGCGCAAGAGTATAGATAAATGGCATTGACTACAAATATTGATAATACATTTATAAGTAAACACTTACTGAATTTTTCTGTACTACCGAGCTATTTCTTCCTATTGTAAAAACTTTAATCTAAAGAGGATCTACCATGCAAAATATCATTTGTGGTGGGATTAAGTAGACAAGTTTTGAACTTCCTATTTGTTTAAGTTCTCTGCTGCTGTTGGATACCACAGTCTTTTGTTATTCACATTATTTTAGGAAAATATAATTATTTAATTTCATTTATATGTAGGATAAACTAGAAACACCTGGGAACGACATTATGTTCACACTCATTTCTAGGCGCTCGAGCAATGATGCTAGAACCATGTTCACTATTCTCAGACTCTTATTAATTATATACTTCTTTCAGCTCCTCCCCTTTTCACCGGTTATTTTTCCTTTCCTCTCCTCTCCCCTCTTCTCTTTTCCCCTGTTTTTGTCCAAGCTAGGGTAGCATTTGGGTTAGCATGGTTGGTCTCACATGTCTGCACTCAGCGATGATGGGTGCTGGGTTTCAATCCCAAGCTCTCCCATCGATGCATTTTCTTATCTTTTTGCCAAATTTTTATAGGATGCGTGGAAAAAAATAGAAAATGGTTCAAATTTTATTGTAGGGGGGTTAGCCCATATCATTTCTTGCCTTTCTTTTTCAGATATTTCAGAACAGGAAAAAAATAGGAAAAAAAACAAAGATGGCTCATAACATCATGGTGAGCTCTAAAAATGTGTTAGTCATTTCTAAGAATTCTAGGTTTTGTTCAGAAATAAATTTTTAAAAAAATGCATTCTTTCCTTTCATTTCAACTTTTGGTGGCCAACTAAGAAATTCTTAGAAATCAAACTTCTATTAAATAGAACCGCAGTTTCATGGTGAAGTCATAAAAAGATTTGGGCATTAAAATTAAAGAACAAAAAAGAAATCTTCAAAATATGGAACCATAACCATAGTTTCATGATAAGGGTCCTTCAAAATATTTAGACGTTAGGGATAAATGAGTTTCGCTAAAAAATGAAGAATAATGGAAATGAAAGAAACTTCATTGTAAGAGTCTATATATAAAAAATGGTCATTCCTAGATTTTTTAATATTAACAAAAAACAAATTAACTAATACCTCATTCTTTCCTTTCATTCTGCCTTTAACAGTTAGCCAAAAAAGCCTAGAGCGTCAGGTCTTTACAGAGTTGAATCGCACCTTCGTGATAGAGTTTCATAAATAATTATTAAATATTGGCGAAGAAAGATAAGAAATTGACTTTCAAGACATATAATTAGAGTTTAAAGTCAAGGTTCCATGGAGAAAAAACAAAGCTTGAAAAATGAAAACATCACCATAGTTTTATGGTAAGGGTCCATCAAAATATCTAGGTACTAAAAATAAGTTTTACAAGATTGATTACTTCACTATATACGTTGGATTTTTGCTGGAAAAACTCTAAGATTTTAGTCTCAACACTCCGATAGCTAAGCTGCTGGTTTACTGACGGAAATAAAAACATTTATTATTATTTTTGGCTAATTCTTTGTCCAAAGAAAGGTCGAACGTATATAGTGAAGTAATATGCATGGCGCGCTTACCTTTCTAGTCTAATATACATATCGCAAGCAAAGCTGGGTCGCTGCAGTATTCTATCCTATCCAGGGAGGTGAGATTCCCAAAACGTGCGTGGTCATATGGACACGTATGTGAGTCTGGGCAAGCTAGCCATGTGAGCACGTATTAACTTTTCAATCATTTTCTCTTATCTAGTCACTAAAATACTCCATGGGGCAAACGTTTTCATATTACTCCATGGAGTATTTGTTTGTGATGCCTTCGTGCACCTTGGTGCATGCATAGGCATCAAAATCAATACCGGCCCGTCGATGTACGTGCTTTTAAGATTCGTGATGTTTGACTTTTAGAACCCTTGTGATGTATCTTGACCATGCTTCTTCATCCAACACGTCGAATTCTAAGTGAAAAGGAGCAGAAGTAGAAGTGGAAAAGGAAGTGAGCTGGGAAGGGGGATCGAACTATGCACAATGAGCTGAAACTTGTAGCCATTGAACTAGACCTGCTCACGGGAAACCCGGCCGAGCCCGGCCGAAAAAAGCCCGGCCCGGCCCGCCCGACCGGATCATCGGGCCGGCGGTCGGGCGGGCCGGCCCGGATTTCGTCGAATTGCCGAGTGGTCGGGCGGACGCGGGCTTCAGGCGTCGCTCGGGCCGGTTTCGAGCCCGACCTTGCCGGCCGGGCTCGAACTGGTTTTTCGGGATCGGAGCTTTTCGGGCCGGCCGGCCGCCCGACCGCTTGAACAGTCTACATTGAACACTGACTGACGGCCCACCGTGGCAAGATGCTAGCACTCGTCGTGGAATTTGAATTCGACGGCTCGTTAGCGTCTTTAGAGACATTCTTGTGCGCCAATAGTTGAACATGGGCATTGACGGGTTTTGATCACCGGTGTTGATGTCGTTGGAGTTCTTCATAGCGGGATGTTTGTAGTCAGGTTAGTTGATCGACATCGTGTAATTGAGATCTCCACAACACCGCGAGTCTTCAGGGGCTTAATTTTTCCAAATGAAACGTTCCTCATTCAGGCAGCAGTCGACTAACACTCATGGAGCCGTTAACACTATTTTTTTTGAAAAATTGTCATTAGCGAAACCGGTAATAAAATCTTGTTATTTCATTTATAAATGGTTCCAGGCAGGGCCGAAATGATTTTCCCTAGCGAAACAGATTTAGCGAATGAGGTTTGTTTCTGATATCAGGACAAATCGATCTAACGAAACGGGGTTCCTATAGGGACGATTCTATGATTTTCATGTAACATGTAGTATCAATGGCCCACACAATCGAGATGCATCCGCAACGAACATGGCATGACTGGGCATGATACAGACACATCCATGCACAATCGAAACGCGACCGTGACTATACAACATGGACAAACATGGCCAAGGCACAACAAGGCGCAATTGGGACGTGATTGAGCCATCGCTACAGGCGCCGGCAGAGGCACGGAGGGCGGCGGTGGACAAGGCCGATGGCCAAGCGGCTTGGAGGAAAAGGTCGGCTGTCGATGGTCCAACAACGTGGAGGAGGAGGCGCCAACATGGGGCCAACGTGCTTTGCCATTGAGATAAAAGGGGAAAGAGCAAAGAGAGAAGAATGAGAGTGGAAGGAAACGTGGCTAGCTACCTTTTTCCCAATTGATTCCGTCATTTTTTTCTTGTGTGCATGGGTGAACAATGGCCGATACGTACCTCATGTGGTTCGTGAAGGGTATCAGGCCTTCCAAAAGGAAGGAGAAAGCTTCCTGGCAACTTCCTGGCTTTCTTAGGAGGAAAGAAAGGTGGGAAAGCCTCCCAGAAATTTGCAGAGCACATCTAACAGGTTCTGAAAAATTTCATAGTATTTTGGATGTCCCCAAGGAATTTCGAGGACATTTTAAAATTAAAAATAATAACGTATATATTTATTTTTCTTTCTCTCTTTTTTATTTAAAATTTTTATCATTCACCGGTGAGCTTAGTAAGATTTGTTACAAGTTTAGAGCTAAAGTATAACTTTCTATATATTTTGTTAGGTTTTTTAGTCGGTATGTGCATGTGCATTGCACAGGGATCCATCTAGTGAGATCTATAGATGAATTTAAGATATTGAACTTTAAAATGAATAATACTATATTAATTTAAGAGAAAATTGCATAGTTGCACCCTAAACTTGCAGTGATTCTCACGTAGCCGCCTAAACTTGAGTTTTACTTTCTCGGCACCCCTAAACTTATCTTTGTTTGCACGGTTGCCCCAAAACCGTTAGAGCAACCGTTAAGTGCTGACGTGGCGCTGATGTGGCCTTTAACCACTGACGTGGCTACCACATGGCAGCTGAAGACTGACGTGGCAGCCCATGTGGCTAATTATTAGTGCAAAAATAGGAAAAATCATAAAAAATATAAAAAAGTAAAATTCATAAAAATTCATAAAAACTAGAAAAATCATAAAAAGTAAAAAATAAAATTAGAAGAAAAAGGAAAATAAAAAATCAGGAAAAATGGAAAAAATGGTACAATTTCATAGAAATTAGAAAATATGATAGTTTGAATTTTGAATTTATTTTATGAAATATCAACGCAAATCAACACCTTTATCAAGGGCTATGGAGCTGATCATGACATTTGAATCTATCTGTGGGCCCTTGAAGGCGTCAATTTGCACTAATATTTCTATTTTTAATGTATTTTATGATTTTTCTGAATTTATTTCTATTTTTAATGTATTTTATGATTTTTTCCAAACTTTTCGATTTTTTTATGTTTTTCCCTTCCTTTTTTTCCTTTTTTCCTTTTTTAAATATTTTTTTATGATTTTTTCAAATTTTTCCTAATTTTTATGATTTTTTTACTATTTTCACTAATAATTAGCCACGTGGGCTGCCACGTCAGCCTTTCGCTGCCATGTGGCAGCCAGCGGTTAACGGTCACGTCAGCGCCACATCAACACTTAACGGTTACCCTAACGGTTTTGGACAACCGTGCAAATAAAAAACAGTTTAGGGGGGCGAGAAAGTAAAACTTAAGTTCAGGGGGCTATGTGAGAATCGCTGCAAGTTCAGGGGGCAACAGTGCAATTTTCTCTTAATTTAATTTATCTAGTTTGATCTAGTTTTATTTGTGGTTGGTGATTAATTACTATGTATAGTCGCCTGGTGGCCTCCGACTCCGAGCTGAGTTCAAAATTCACTTGTCATAGACGTATCGTGCGTATGAGACATTTCATACCTAACTCAAAAAATTAAATCAATGATGTCTATCAAACAGTTGTTTGGGTAAGGTGTCCAGGTATGCATATTACTAGCTTAGATGGGTTAAATGGTGAGACCGAAGGAAAAGCAAAGTTTTAGCTCCTATATATTGGGGATTTGCTAAATATTTATGTATATATCTTTAATGGTAAATTTCTAAAAATACACATATATAGTACACGCTTCAATGGATGCAGTTGCTCTTTTTTTTTTTTGAACGATGCCTAATGACACAACAAATGGGCTCCCCAAGAACACCCTGTTGTACGAGCTTGTGTTCTAATTACTGCCAATAAATAGTGGTCTGTGTCCTATATATATTGATTAATGGTTCACTAGATGTGTCTGCTTGATAAAATATAATATATATACACGCTCAAGGACCCACGATATGTATTTCATACATCAATATAGTTGCTGTGTTGTTGGCTTGTTGCCATTCAATGATTATTTCTAGTCGTGTCTTGAAAGATGTGTGCGTATATCACATGCCTGCATTAGGTCGTTGTCAATGCAACCATGTGAGACAAAGATTCCGACTCGTCATTTTTGAAATAGCTGTCTCAACTCGCAAGGGACAAGACAGTAATAACACGGGAAGCAGTACGCCACTACGTAGACCCGGTGACCGGCCGGCCGGCAAAGCCTGGTGGCCACTAGCTCGAGATAAAACTAAAGAGGGCTTCTGTTCCTTACACCTGTCCACCGATTGGCCAGTCCTTTTTTCTTTTGTTTTTGTTCCATTGGCTGTATGGATTTTTTTATATTTGATTATTTGGTGGTTACTTTGGGGTGTAGCTGGTAGCTATACAGTACCCAGATATGTAGAAAATACCTATGATTGTCAGAGTTCAGGGACGTGCGTCAGTGCGTGCGTGCATGGTCTGACAGAAATAAGGTTTATGCTCATCTATCACGTTGGCATGTGACTTACTGGGCGTCGATCCCGACGTCGCCAGCCAAGCCAATAATGAGCTCACGCCCACCGGGACGAAGCGGATGTCATCAAAGCAGTTTTTCCATGCCGTTTTTATCCGTTTGAAGAGAGCACCAACAATCCCACTACTAGCTTGGGAGTGCAACTTCCGTTGGGGCCGGGTGATGATCGAAGAAGGTACTCAATACAAGTTTCGCACGGATTTTACGGTGCCGTGCATTGGCCGGCCTGTTCGGCGACGACAGTAATATGTACTCCGTTCTAATATGCATATATTTTAAAAGATTAATGTTTATAATTTTTAACTAATACTCCCTTCGTTCTAAAATATAAGGCGTATTTCGACCCCACAAAAGTATTTAAAGGTAGAGTTTGACTGTTAGATTCTTCTATTATATATTATGAATTGTTATAATATAATATTGTATCAAAAAGCAATTTGAAATATGAACAATTTGGTACAAATTTGGTATACTAACGATGCATATTATTTGATTTATTTATGATCAAAATTTACTAAGTTTGACTTTTCACCAGTCAAAATACGTCTTATATTTTGGAACGAAGGGAGTAATTAAAATAAAAACATATATAATTAGTGTTATGCATTTGATGTTGGATTCAAATTTAAAATACTTTTATATGATGTTAATATTATAGTTATTAATAATATATTGTGAGCCAAAATTTTACGTTAAAAAGTCAAATACATCTTATATTTGGAACAGAGGGAACACTGAGCTATGTGAGGCCCCATCCAACATTTCGTCGAGCGTATATCCTAACTATAGCCTCCTGACTAATGATATTTATTAACTACATTGATGATGAAATGCAATCTCACCAATATAGGTTTCCAGGGCACGTTTTTACCGTTGGATTGTATGTTATGGGATCCACACGCACTGCACCTCTCTTCCCAATTTTAATCCAAAGCTTATTCGTATTTTATATATAAATTTAGAAAAAAAAATCTATTTTGCATTCTAAACTATTATGTTTACTCTACTTAACCTCTTAAACTATGAAACCAAATATTCTACCCTGCAAAACCAAAAGAAAGTGCAAATAACACCCCTCGCCTCTCAGTGGTTTTGCCCACATGGTGGATGAGGTGACAGTCTAGTTAGCAAAAACAAAAAAATAAGTAAAAATTAAATACAAAAAAGTTTATTCTCTCTCCTCTCGTCTCTCTCCCCCGTCTCTCTCCTCCTCTCCCTACTACTTTCTTTCTTGCCACGCAGGCCACCGTTGCTGCAGCCATCGCCTCGTCATTGCGCCACCTAACTGGAGCGGTCATAGAGCCATCGCCTCCCTCACCAAAGCCACACCAGGACCATCGTCGTCCGTTGGAGCCGTTTGCAGCCATTGCCCATGTTGGCATACGGAAAGGGGGAAGCGGTGCCCAAGGTGGTGCGCCGCGTGGCAAGGGGGTAGATGGTGCCCATGGCGGCACACGCCCGCACATTCTGCACGTGAGGCGGCTCTAGTGTGGCCTGCATGGTGAAGTGGCAGAGAGATGGGGGGGGAGAGAGAGAGAGAGAGAGAGAGGAGATGGAGGGGTAGAAGATGAATTAGTGAGGCTTATAGCTGGTCCCCGTATTTATTTTTAAAAATTATTTGTTGCTTTTGTGACTAGACTGTTGCATCATATGCCACGTGGGGGAAAACCACCACGAGGTATTGTTTCGCAGGGTAGAGCACCCGGTTACATAATTCATGGGGTATGTAGACAAAGGCTAATAGTCCATTGTGTAAAATAAACTATTTTCTTAATCTTTCATGGCTCCTTCTCTCTCACTCACTATGCACTTATGGTCAAAAGCACAGGGTGCTGCTGAAAGACGGTGGGACACAATGCTCTTAGTCTTATCTTTCTAACATAGTGGCTGTGGAGAGAGTGCAGTTAAGAGAGTGAAAGGACTCGACACAAAATTCAATCAATGAAGATTTTTTTTCAAAATGGTATTATAGAAAATTGAGTGGTCACGCTAATCTCAAAACATCCTTCCAGCAACCTATCTTGTTGCCCCCTCATAATCATCTTTCCCTTGGCCCCTTCCCTATTCCTCTCTGGCAAGCTCGCCAGTGAGACGATGGAGGGGACACATGCTCATTCGCCATCCCTTGTCATCATCATATTTCTTCTCTAATCTCGTAAACACAATATCTCAGATCTAGATCTGACCAATCCTCACAACTCACTACAGGAAACGAAACTTTTGTGGTCGGCCAAAAATCTTTTGTGGTCGGCCAAAACACCGTCGATAATGTTTTTCGCTCTATGTCGACGGCAAAAAGAAAGTCTGACGACATAACTCACCAATGTGGTCGGCCAAAAAACGGCTGACCACAATAGTCACGCCTAGTCTCCCGCCTCCATGAAAAGTTGAAATTTGGACCCGCTCCTCTAAACATTATCGACAGCACAGTTTATGCCGTCGACATAGAGGCACCCAGGTCACGGCAGCTTAACGGACTAATGAAACCACGTCAAGGCGGGCCCACAACGCAGACGTCTAAGATGGTCGTACCAATGTCGTCGGCCTTTTACTGAGGCCGACCACAAAAGTCACTTTTGTGGTCGGCCTACAATTTGGCCGACGACAATACTCTACTTTTGTGGTCGGCCTCACTTCAGGCCGACCACATCACTCCACCTTTGTGGTCGGATTGCCGACCACAAAGACCCCCGGCTCTAATTTCCGTCCGTCCCGCCCCTCGGTCGACACTGTCCTATTCGTCATCTAATGTTTTAGGGCATCGACGACACATTGTAATTTCTTTCAAGCTTCTACATTGGCCTGCGTTGCATTTCCGTAACTTTGAGTTCGACCTTAACGTTCGTGGACCAAAAGATGACGCTAAAGTCTCGGCAAGCAGGGAGAATGTGCCAACCGTGCAACTCATGACAATATAGCCCCGAGGATCGACTTTGGATATGTTGGGAATTTCCTAGAACCTCACGTAGTGTATAGGATGATGTAGATCGAGGCGGCGTGTGTGGTGGAAAGCGGCGAGGGGGTCGGGGGAGGGTATTGTGGTCGACCTAGAATTTCGCCGACGACAATACTCTACTTTTGTGGTCGGCCTCACTTCAGGCCGACCACATTACTCTACCTTTGTGGTCGGCAATTATTGAGGCCGACTACAAAGACCCCCTCCCCCCGGCTCTAATTTCCGGCCGTCCCGCCCCTCGGTCGACACTATCCTATTCGTTATCTAATGTTTTAGAGCATCGATGACACATTGTAATTTCTTTCAAGCGTCTACATTAGCATGCGTTGCATTTCTGTAACTTTGAGTTCAACCTTAACGTTCGTGGACCGAAAGATGATGCTAAAATCTCGGCAAGCTGGGACAATGCGCCGACTGTGCAACTCATGACGATAGCACCGAGGATCGACTTTGGATGTGTTGGGAATGCCCTAGAACCTCACGTAGCGCATAGGACAGTGTAGATCGAGGGGCGGCCGTGTGTGGCCGGAAAGCGACCGAGGGGGGGCTCCAGGGCGACCACAAAAGGGTAGTATTGTGGTCGGACTCCAGTCACGCCGACCACAAAAGAGCAGCATTGCGGTCGGTCCTATAGTCTTGCTGATCATAAAAGTTAGCATTGTGGTCGGCCTTTAGTTTAGCCGACTACAAAAGTCTGCAACTGGAGTCTCACCTTGTCCGTGGGACCCACATGGTAGAGCGTCGTCACTGTGCCCATGCCGTCTGGTATAGTTTTGTGGTCGGCTCGAATAATGGCCGACCACAAAGATTTCCCCTGGGAGCTCGGCCCAGGACCTACTTTTGTCGTCGGTTTTTCATTCGGCCGACCACAAAAGTGGCTTTTGTCGTCGACTCATTGTCGACGAACTTTTGTCGTCGGCTGTCCGACGACAAAACGTTTTGTCGTCGGTATTTGGACTTTTGTGGTCGGCATAGGCTGACCACAAAAGTCTCGTTTCCTGTAGTGACTATGGCGTTCTTCTCGACGTTGGCAAGGGGAGGATGGTCGGTTGGTGCTCGGTGGGGAGCTCTATGATTTGAGAGCCTTCACTTGGTTGGTTTCACTCCTCTTGGGTGTATTTCATCCATAGGGGGTGTGTTGCATCTATCCACATGAAGTTGTGATAGAGTTGTGCAGCCCTCCTGCCTAGCCTTTGTGGGCACGTCAGCATCCAAACCAAGATGGTAAAATTTGATCTGATGTGGGTGTAGTCCGCATTGAGTGGATGCTGGCACATCTAGATTGGCAGCTAGATTTTGATGTAGTTGGGCCTAGTATGGTGATTCTCAGCTTTGGCAAGGATACTGTTCATTGGAGGACGGATGTGGTCGAACCATCTATGTTGCTTTTGCCAGAGACATTTTGATGGTTTATACTCGATGCACTAATTCACTATCATAGATACGGATTGATTCACATCAATGAAATAGAATGATAGCAAATGAGCAAATCCCCGGACAGCCCGTGCCGATCTAGCGAGTCAACGAGCGGGTCGCGGACCCACGATGAGTCTCCCGCGCCACAGTTAAAAGAGGAACGTGCGTTGGCATGGCCGTTCTAGATAGCGCGCGACGGCCACGCAGCTCCAGATCAAGCAAGAAGAATTTCAAGGGAGGAAATTGCGCCGGCACGTGCCGGAAAAACCGACCGGTTTGGTTCTATGGCACACGCGGCACGCATATCGAAATGCAAGACTGACTTAAGTCCCCTCGGTGAGTCACAGTCACAGCGTCACACACGTGTAGCTGTAGTAAAGTCATAAACAGATGCTTTGCCCTCTGTGCACCCTACACACGTGACAGAAAACACAGAGAGAGGCCGGCGATCGACGCGACCAAGAATGGAGAGCTAAGCTGCGTACGCACGTGCGGTGTCTAGTGTCCACTGACTGCCGCTGGGCGTGATTATCGATCGGTCGACACAGCAAGCACGAGCGCAGCCGAGATTTGTCAACACCGTAAGCAGAAAAACACGCCGCAACTTGCAGGCCCCTACGAGCAAAAACACTGTCCCATCCCCACGACGATCGCGTCTATGCGCATCTAGTAGAATCTAGACGCGATCTCTGTCTTCTCTAGGTTATCCCTTTTCTCGATCCCTTATAAAAAAAATCCCCTGGGCGCTGAGAAGAATGCGAAATGGGTGTCCTTGTCTCGCGTTTTTTTTTACTCTCTTTCTTCGCCATCTTTCTGTGAGCCAAATGATTCCGTCCGGGTCTTTTCGCCTGTAAGGCCTACACCATTACCGCCCTCAACAATCGGCCTCTATAAACCCGCTGTTCGTGCGACGTGAGAGGTGAAAGATCTGGACCTTAAGACTGCAGAGCATCCCAGCAGCAAATGTATTTTCCTGTTGCTACAATAACCGCGCGCAGAAAATTCAAACTACTCAGACTGCCTGCAGTGCGTGCGAGGGGGTGGCTACGGGTGAGCATAACACAGTGGCTGATGAGGATGCTTAGCATCCCCAACTTGCCCTCTATCCCACCCCTAAATCACTATTCATACATACATAAATAATATTTTAGGAGGTGGGATAGGAGACCTATTGGGGATGATCTAAGATGGGTAGGACTGACCTCTAACCTGTGCCAAACGATTTAGCCCTTATTTGTTTCAACAAAAATTTTAAACCAAATTAAATTAAACTTTATTTTTTTTATAAACCAAATGATATAACACTTTATAATTATTTTGTGGGGTTTTAAATAGTTTTTCTTAAAATTTGTAAATAACTTTTTCTTAATTTTTAAAACTATTTAGGACATGTTTCTAGGGGTTACATCTTTTTCAAATTAAAAATTTCAGCAACTTTCAGTTGAAACAAACATGGCCTAGTTTTTTTTTCCTTTACGTTCTACACATTTGCTTGAGTTAGAACGACTTATCTAGCATGGTGGCACCTTGTGTCGTCCATAGATTTTCATTAGGTAGGTGTCTGTTTAGTTGATCTTGACGATTAAAAAGGTGGTTAGGTACATGTCATCAGGGGCGGAGCCAGGATTTCATCATAGGAGGGGCTGACACATAACAAACTAATCTGCACTATGATCCTATCATTATATTGAAAACGAGCTATTTGCATAAAAATGTTTCGTAAAAATATTGTTATGTCATGCAATAAATCGAGTCAAATATGCCATATCAGTGTAGAAAGCAATGACAATAGTATCGTACCTAGTGGAGGTTGTCATGTGTGGACACTTAACCGTGATCAAATGACACTTTTTTCTTGAATATTCACATGACATTGAGTCAAGTTGTGGGTGGTGTGATAAAAACTAAATAAATAGATTATATTTTAAATATGTGTATATGCACAGTATGTGTTATGCAATTCTTTAGAATAAAGGAAGATTACACACCAATAGTACAATTATGTTCATATTGGACATGGTGATAACTAGCGAATAAAAATATTTGAAGTGTTTGAAAAGCAATATGAGCTACAATTAGTCAAGCCCCAAATGTATATAAGTAAATATCAAGAAGCGATCTGCGAATTTTTGGTAAACTTATCGAAATATTGTGCACTAACACTATTATTGAATATATAGTACGTACCTTAGTATATTTGCTATAATGTAATGTGCTTGAAAATATATTAATTCATAAATTAAAATCATTTTCTTTGAAAAGAAAACTTTAAAGAACTATGCTAGTCTTATAAAATAAATTAGTTGGAAGAGTATGTTTAATCAATACTAATAGCAAACTTTTTAAAACTAAAATTAGTCATGTAAATTAATTATATAAGCTTAAGTTTGATACAATATCTTATATATTACTTAGCATTGCACATTGATCATAGAGGGTATACTACTTAGCATTGCACAAATAGGGGGGGCCAGGCCCCTGCCAGCCCCCCCTTGTCTCCGCCACTGCATGTCATGATGTAGAGGGTAAAAATTATATTATTATTTTAAAAAAGCTACTTAAGCTACTTAGGCCCTGTTTGTTTGATCTTCTAGCCAGCTTGTAGCCTTCAGAAGACAGAAGCCCAAAAACAAATAACCAGTTTTTGTAGCCCTTTTTCAAAAAGTCAAAAGCCCTTAAAAACACAATTTGTATTGTGACCTACGAAGCAAATGCTGGGTGGCTTTTCTAGCTTTTGCGGGTTGTAAAAACTAGTGTCTTATGGTCAAAAGCCAGAAACAATTTTTATAGTAGCTGCAGCTCAAACAAACGGAGCTTTAGTGTAAGTGTAAGAGTGCGTTAAGAGCAATCCTAGTACAGAGTCCCTTAAAAAGTTATTAAGTGAAAAATTAGGAAAACCATCATCCCATTGTATGGTATTTTCATCTGTTTCTCCATTTTATTTGTACTACATATGAAAAGTTGTGATTGAAAATGTGGACTCGTGGAAAATGGAAGAGACCAAATGGGATCCCCATGCTCGTCTCTCGCAGTTTCTTCCATCTAGAATTTCGTTTTAAGACTGTTGCTCGTTTAGAGGACTAACTCTCTCTTCTTAATTATTGTTCGCATTTTTGTTTTAACGTGGCACTCGAACGGATAATGAAATGGACTGTATTGGAATGCTCTAAGAGAAGCGGAGCAACATATTAATTTAAAGAAAATCTATATAGAGGATTTTCTATATCTTTGTCGGCTCTGCTTTGTTTATATTTCATAATCATTGTTATTTCCATTAATCAAAATTAGCTTACGTCCTCCGTAGTTGGGCACCTGTCATGTTGTACTTATTTTTATAAAACAAATAGTGTATGTTACTCTGTGTTTAATTAATGTTGCGTCACAGTGATCGTGCTTTTCTCGCCATTTTATTAATGTTTGAAATCAGTTCTTCAAAGGACAATGACTATAACTTCATGCAACTTATCGGAAAGAGTTATTTAGCTCTTGTTCTCTCTGACTTATGTTTTTTTTACTTATGTTCTAACTTCAAAAGCTTTTCAAGGTGAACTGAAGAGCCGAGTCCCCTTTGTTTAACTTGTTTTAGAGAGCTTTTAAACACACGTTTACGGTAGAAAAAAGACGGATTGAAAAAACCAAATTGTTTATATTTAAAAAAGATAATCAAATAAGTCCAAAAAACTATAGAGGACGGGGCCTTAGACGATAGTTCTTAAAAACATGACGTTTTAGATATATTCTAAGTCAGTATTTAAAAAATTATCTATAAATGCTTTTCGAAGGATCGAAGACACATAAAGATTACATATATATAGATTAGTCTCAAAAACATTCCACAACATCATTGTTTTGTATATCGCATAAATAAGCTGCATCAGTAATTAGTTATTAAAGTTGCATTTTAAAGACGGCAACATATCCCGTGTACAGGGGTTACCGTGTAAACTCATGTACACCAACAAACAAAAGTCATGAAAAATTCTAAAAACATTTGTAGATATTCTTTATTGGTTGCTCTACCTATATATAAAGTTTGAAGATCAAATTCATTCTATATTAAAAGTTATAAAAAAGAGAATAATGATAATTTGATCTTCAAACTTTATACATATAGGTGGAACAAGTACATTAGAACATTTGCAATTTTTTTTCATGACTTTTGCTAATAACGTACACGGGTTTACATGCTAACCCCTGTGTACACGGGATATGTTGCTTTTAAAGACTACGTCAATGTACAAAACAACGTATTTTTTAAAACTGCGTAGAGTATTAATCAACGGGACTTTGTACTTGGAAGCTGGACTACGTTTATGATGCTTCTTATATTTCTTTTTTCCTTCCTTTGTTTGTTTTTCATATTCTCTAACCAATTAAAGCTTTGCACATGTTATTGTTAAGCAACATATGACTGGGCCTTTGCCCCTAAAAAAGACAATAAAGGCTGCGATGAAGAATATTTCCCTGAAAAAATAAAATCTAAGATTGCGCGTCAACGTATAATTAGCATAAAAAAGAACGTCAACCACGTCATGATTTAATCACCGGCCTGCAAGCATGACACAAGAAGACAAGCGATGCAGTGTAGCAGAGAAAGCAGGAGCATCGAAAACGAAAGAAAAGATCGCCGTGACGGGTATATTAGACGAAATAAAGCCTATTATCTCTCGACGGCGACCGATGAGGTCTTGAAATTCTTATCAGTTATCACAATGACACAACCGCTACGTACGGCTCGCGTTGTTTGGCTGTGGACATGGCTTTCCTTGACATGACCCCTCCCTGCTCAGTGACGACTGACGAGCTGGATTGCTCGATAAGATGCCTCGCTCGTCACTCGCGCTGGCGCTCCATCCGTCCACGGTCCATCTCCTCTCTCTGCCGCAAGGTTCACAAAACCATCGGCTAACCGCGGTTAGCCGCCGGTTAACCGGGCTCGGGCAGCTCACGGTTTGAAAAACCGTCAGGGTAAACCGGCCGGAATTCCGCAAAATTCGTCAAATTCAAATTTGAAGTAAAAATTATTATAAAATTTATAAAAATAGTATTCGTTACTCTAAACATTTTGGTTTAAACAAAATTTAAAAATTATAAATATATCTCATTATTTCATGTGATTGTATGTGTTAAATAGGTGAAACTAATAGCAAACAAATCTTAATGGCCATGTAGTCTTTTCAGATGATTAGTAAAGATGCTTGCACAGTGCTGGCTGTGCTACCCGTGTTGTACCACTTCTACACTGCTAGAGATGCCCCGTGCCTCGGTTTCATAATTACCAAGCCCGTGAACTTAATATCCTCACTTTCCCCACTCCTCTAGCCAGCTCTGTGTTCTTCTCTCGTTCTTCCCCTCCGCCCAGAGCTCTTCCCCGCCCAAATCCACCGCCCACCGCCGCGGAGGATGCCGGAGCCGAGCCGCCGGTTGCAAGAATCGTCATCGAAGGCCGGTTAGCCGCACGGTTTTGGCGACAAACCGCGGCTCGGCCATGCGCCAGGGTGGTGGCCAGGTGAGCCAGGGCCGGGCCACAGCAGCCGCGCCGGTGGTTAACCGCAATAATCGGCCGGCTAACCGGGAATTTGCAGGGGCTTTACTTGAGGTAACCGCGGTTAGCCGTTTTTGCTGTGGCCAGTGCGTGGCTTGGTTGCTTTGTGCTTCAGAGAGGGGACCAGGGGGCATGGACTTACTAGATTAAGGTACTTAGGTTAGTACTGGGTACTTGATAGTGGTACACCGGTACTTAAGGTTTTTTTCCTTAGTAGTTAGGTAATTAGGTAGTTAGGTTAGGACCGTTAGGTTAGCATGTTAGATTAATTAGTTAATGAGGTCAGTAGTAGTATTGTACTAATGTACTTAGTAGTTAGCTAGGTAATTTACTTAGGTTAGTTAATAAGGTCAGTAGTTAGGTCAGTTAGTTTTAGACTTGTAGTCTAGTACACTTGTAATTTGTAATTTTGTTATTATGCAATAATTTATTTTTGCAGGTATTAGGGAATGGCAGAGTGGGACCACGACAGTGTTTGGGAGCATGGCGATAAGTTAGGGAATAGATTTAGGTGCAAGTATTATAGAACAGAGAAAAATAGAGGTGGTGTGGCAAGATTTAAGTATCACTTGGCGTGCCGAAGTGGAAAAGATGTGGCGTCTTGTAAAGCAGTCCCGTCCGATGCGAAGACGTACTTTCAGAGGGAGCTTGATAGGTTCAGAAAGGTAAAGGAAGATAAGATTAAAGAGGAATTTAGAAGGCAAAGGGCCGTAGAAGGCTTAGGTAAGTGGGGGGGCTAGAGGGATGAGATGATGGGGTCTTGACGAAGAAGAAGCGGAATCTGACATGCCATGGCTGCATCACAGGCACATGCAGAATTTAGGGCAAGAACTGGTGATTATTATGAGCATGGTGGTGGCAGTGGCAGTGGCAGTGGGTCTAGGGTTGGGAAAGAAAATTTGTTTAAAAAAAATGTTGAGCCGATCAAGCTCAAGGTCGCAGCCGGACATACGCAAAATCGTGCAACCATGGATTGATGAGGGTGTTTGGACAAAGGCAAACAAAACACTTAGGGAGAAACTTGAAAAAAAATGATCATCGTGGTTTCATGCAGCTGGTATTCCAGAAAGAAAAGCGGATAACCCTTATTTTATTGCAGCTATTAAGAAGACGCAGAGACTCGGTTAGTGAGCATACATACATGATTACATATTTACATCACTACTTAATAGTTACTACGTTTTCATGAATAACAATTATCGTGCAGGTGAGGGTATAAGTTCACCAAAAGGACGTGATATCGATGGAAGATATTTGGAGGACAACAAGCGCGACATAGACCGTGAGATGACGCAATGGAGACGGGATTGGACTGATTTCGGTCTATCCATAATGTCTGATTCTTGGACGGGACCAACAGGCATGGCTATCATGAACTTCATGCTATATTGCAATGGGCGCATGTTTTTTTACAAGTCTGTCGATATGACTAGGCAAACTCAAGATGCAAATAAATTAATGCAGGTATACATAGACTGATACACCTATTGTCCTACTCCTATAGTCCTATTATGTCGTGTAATAAATTAATGTGGTTATACATCAACTTGTCATGCAGAAATTTATGTCAGTGATCAATTCAGTTGGGCATGAAAATGTCGTCCAAATCATCACCGATAATGGTTCGAACTATAAGAAGACCGTGAAATTGATCTGTCAGCAGTTCCCCAACATAATGTGGCAACCTTGTATGGCTCACACCATAAATTTGTTGCTGAAGGACATAGGGGAGTTCCCAGACCACCATGCTATCATTGAGAGTGCAAGGAGAGTGTGCAGATGGCTGTATAACTCGAGCAAATTGCATGCAATGATGAAGAAACACATCGGCCATTGGTGATGAGACTATAAGGATAGTCTATTAAGTTCAAATTTGTTTTGGCTTGAAATATAGGATAAGAATGTGCTAACCCAAAATCAAATTTATCTTTTCACCACTAGAGGGAGTTTTGAGATCATGAGTTGAAACTAAACTTCCCCTAAATGTGACAAGGGTCAAACGCAAATGGAAAGATTCAAATAAGACCCAAAAATCACAAAAGCCAATCAACACGCATTTGATCTATCTAGTATGTTGAGTTCATTCCTTAATTTGCAAAACCGTGCCTCATCTAAGGGTTTGGTGAAAATATCCGCCAATTGGTTTTCCGTTCGCACGTAGGCAAGCACAACGTCACCCTTTGCAACATGGTCACGAATAAAGTGATGTCGGGTGTTGATGTGCTTTGTACGGGAATGTTGAACCGAATTGTTGGCTATTTTCACCGTACTTTCATTATCGCATAGAAGTGGCACTTTTTCAAATTTTAGCCCAAAGTCACTAAGCATCCGTGTCATGTACAAGAGTTGAGCACAACAACTCCCCGTCGCTACATATTCCGCTTCCACGGTAGATAGCGCCACGGAGTTTTGCTTCCTCGAAGTCCATGACATGAGTGAGCGTCCTAGCAAGTGACAACCCCCTGAGGTGCTTTTGCGATCAATTTTGCAACTGGCATAATCCGAGTCGGAATAGCCAAAAAGCTCAACACGCGCTCCCTCGGGGTACCAAAGACCTAGGCTAGTAGTGATTTTTAGATATCTCAAAATGCGTTTTACGGCAATAAGATGCACTTCTTTAGGGGATGCTTGAAAACGAGCATACATGCACACACTAAAGATAATATCGGGTCGAGAAGCGGTAAGATAGAGAAGCGAACCGATCATGGAGCGATAGAGCTTTTGGTCCACGGGCTTTCCATCTTCATTCAAATCAAGATGCCCATTAGTGGCCATTGGTGTTTTGATCGATTTGCAATCGTCCATTGAAAACCGTTTGAGAAGGTCCTTTGTGTATTTCTCTTGACAAATGAAAGTCCCTTCCCGAAATTGCTTGATTTGAAATCCAAGGAAGAAAGTGAGTTCTCCAATCATCGACATTTTAAATTCCTTAGACATCATTTCTCCAAAGTCCTTGCATTTAGATTTGTTAGTGCATCCAAATATAATATCATCCACATATATTTGACAAATAAATAAGTCATTTTCAATAGGTTTTAAAAACAATGTGGAATCAATCGCACCGATTTTAAATCCCTTTTCTAAGAGGAAGTCCCTAAGACGCTCATACCATGCTCTAGGAGCTTGCTTGAGACCGTATAGCGCCTTAGTGAACTTATAGACATGGTTTGGGTGTTTGAGGTTTTCAAAACCGGACGGTTGCTCGACATAAACGAGTTCATCAATAAAACCATTTAGAAAAGCACTCTTAACATCCATTTGAAAGAGAGTTATGTTATAGAGAGAAGCAAATGCCAAGAGTAACCGTATAGCTTCAAGTCGAGCAACGGGGGCGTAGGTTTCTCTATAGTCAAGTCTTTCGATTTGTGTGAAACCTTGCGCCACCAATCTTGCTTTGTTTCGCACCACTTCACTATTCTCATCTTGTTTGTTGCGGAAGACCCATTTGGTTCTAATGACATTGTGGTCCTTCGGTCTTTCCACAAGCTCCCAAACTTTATTGCGGGTGAAGTTGTTTAGTTCTTCATGCATGGCGTTCACCCAATCCGCATCTGCTAATGCCTCATCAATGGTCCTAGGCTCAACAATAGACACAAAGACGTGATGCTCACAATAATTAGCGGTATGAGAACGGGTTCTTACGCCTTGATTAAGATTGCCAATGACTTGATCTAGGGGATGATCCTTGGAGAGAGAGCGGTGTTGTTGGACGGGTACTTGTAGATCAATGCCTCCCCCTTGAGCTTGATCAACTTCAAAGTTTGCATCTCCGTCCACCGCTTGATCTTGAGTTGTTGGAGAGGTGTCTTGAGCTTGATTATCGATGGAGGTGGTGGGAGAGACGACTTCATCTTTTGACACCTCCGACGAGGGTCGAATTTTCCCCAACTCCATGGCTTCATGTGGTAACTCATCACCTACATTTCTTGTCAAATCTTGCTCATTTTATGAGCCATTAGTTTCATCAAACTTGACATCATAGGCTTTCTCAACTAGCCCGGTAGAATTATTAAAAACTCGAAAAGCTTTTGAGCTAGAGGAGTACCCTAACATGATACCAACGTCACGCCTCTTTTGGAACTTACCCAAATGAGTCCTTTTCTTATAGATGTATACCTTGCAACTGAAGACTCGAAAGTAAGAGATGTTGGGCCTTCGTCTCACTAGTAGTTCATATGAGGTCTTGTGAAGGAGTCGGTGGAGGTAGAGGCGGTTGATGGCATGGCACGCCGTGTTGATGGCTTCTGCCCAAAAGGCATGCGGCGTGTTGTACTCGTCAAGCATTGATCTTACCATCTCTATTAAAGTACGGTTCTTCCTCTCTACCACTCCATTTTGTTGAGGAGTGTATGCCGCCGAGAATTCGTGCTTGACATCTAACTCATCACAAAATTCCTCAACATTTGTGTTAATGAACTCGGTGCCGTTATCACTCCTCACCTTTTTAATAAAAGATTCAAATTCCTTTTGAGCTTTCAAAGCAAATCTTTTAAACACATCACCGGCAAGTGATTTATTTGTAAGGAAAAATATCCAAGTGAAGCGAGAGAAATCATCGACAATCACATGGCAATAAGAATTACCGCCTATGCTCGCATAGGTGGTTGGGCCAAATAAATCTATATGCAAAAGTTCAAGTGATCAGGATGTAGACATGAATGTCTTAGTCGGATGAGAATTAGCCACTTGCTTGCCGGCTTGGCATGAGCTACATAAACGATTTTTCTCGAATTTGAAATCCTTCACTCCAACAACCAAGTTGTCTCTAAAAACCTTTTTCAAAGTGCCCATTCTAACATGTCCAAGACGTCTATGCCACAACTAACCAAGAGTGGTTTGAGCAATAAGACAAGTCTTGATTTGAGAAGATTCACGGTTTGAAAAATCAACCAAATATAAGTTTTGAAACCGGGTGCCTTCAAATGCAACACTTTGATCCTTAGTGGAAACAACACGAACTCCGTTGACCGAAAAGAAGCAATCAAAACCTAAATCGCACACTTGAGCAACGGAGAGGAGATTAAAGTTGTAAACTTCCACCAAGAGCACATTAGAGATGGATAGGTCATTGGATATTGCAATTTTAGCTATACCTTTTACCTTTCGCTTGGAGTTATCCCCAAATGTGATCTTGTGTTCGGGGTCCTTCTCCTCCTCTAGTGAGGTGAACATACTTGAGCTACCGGTCATGTGTTGGGTGCAACCGCTATCAAATATCCAATGCCGGCCACCGCTCTTGTAGTTCACCTACACACACAAATTCAAGCTTGGGTTTTAGGTACCCAAGACTTCTTCTTGGGTCCTTTCGAGTTAGTCATCAAACATTTGGGCACCCAAATAGCCTTCACATCTTTCTTTTCATTGGGTGCACCAACATATTTTGCATAAGTAGAGACATTCTTCCTCATAAGCATGTAACTAGCATTAAGCACTTGAGTTTTAGACATGAATTGAGATGATTTTGCAAGAGGACAAGCAATGGCTTTGTGTTTATCATTTTTGCAAATATGGCAACGGGTCCCTCCCTTAACAAAAGTTAGCTTGGGCTTACCTCAACCGCCCTTGGGCAAATTGTAACATCCCAAATTTTAAAAACCAATTTGGCACGTTAATAATTTCCTAAACTACATAATTTCAAAATCGCAAAATAATCATGTCATATTGCACCATGGCATCATCATCATTGCATGCATTGCATTTAATTGGGAAAATTGATTTAAATCTTCTCAAGCATGCACCCTTGGTGGAAAAATTCAATAATTTGTTTAATGCATTTGTTATATTTCATTAAAGCCAAATCTCTTATTTAATTATTTTGTAATGTTGGGGAAACAAAATAATATTTCCTAAGTATTAAAGTATTTAAAGAGGCTATTTGAAAATATAATTATTTGGAAACCAGGAAAATTCAAAAGGATCTTATTCTCCTTTCGGCCCGAGTCGGCCCATTCCTTTTCTTTGCCTTTTCAGTTTTCCTCTCTGGCTGGGCCGAAGCCGCAGTCGGCCCACTCCCCTTTCCTCCCTCTCCTTTTTCCCCTCCTCCTTCCTCCGTTGGGCCGCCAGCCTCGCGCCAGGCCCAGCTCGCCGCTGTCGTCTCCCTCGCCAGCGTGCCGTGGTCTCACCGCCGTGTGGGCCCACCTTGTCAGCCCTCTTTCTTTCTTCTTCTCCCCTGACCGTCTCCTCTGTCGCCGGTCGTCGCCGCTGTTTCTTCCCTCTCCCGTCAGCGCGTGGGCTCACTTTGCCACGCAATATCTCCTCCCGATCCTTCTCTCCGTACCCTCTTTACTCTCCCTGCCTCTTGGGTCTTGTCACCGGTCGATTCCGAGGCACGCCGTCGCCGGCCTTGGCAACGCCGAGACGCCAAGTCGCCACTGCTCTGCGCCGCGCGTCTTCGCGTCCCCTCTTCGCCCTGTGCCAGCTGCCAACCATCCCATTGATGAGTCCGTGCCGCGCCGCCTATAAATTCTCCGCCGCGGCACCCCTCTCGCCGGAGTTGACGAAGACGACACGGCCACGCCGATTCCGACCTTCCCGAGACCCCAGCGCTTCCCTTGAGCATCTCGGAGTCTCCCTCTCTGTTTCCCCTCAACCTATCGCACCTCCCCGCCGACGGAACCCTCTCGCCGGCGACACCGACCTTCAACCGCCGCCAATCGCGCCGCCGGTTACATTTCCCTTGGTAATTTCCGTCGGCAACCCTACCAATCGGTTCCCCTCTTCATTACCCTCCTCCCGAGCCGCTCGCCTCGCCGGATGGTTCGCCGTCGCGCTGGCGCCGTCGCCGGAGCAGCCATGAAGCTCTACTGAGTCGTCGACAAGCGGGACCCAATCAGCAGCGCCTCGCCGCCTCGCCTCGCCTCGCGTTGCCGGCGCCTCATTCTTCAGGCCGCCCAGTAGCCGCCCAAATGCCGAGTGGCCCTGTTCTTTTATTCTTTTCTGAAATGTCTGGTTAAATCCCTTTTTGGTACCCTAAGGCTCTTGTTAAAAATAGTTAATGCACGGTAAAAATCCTGTAAAAATTATTGAAATTACTTTAAACATTTCTGAACCCTATAAAATCATATATATGCATGTCTTGCATGTAAAATCCATTTGTTGGTTAAATAACTAGATTCAGGTGCATCATTTCTTGTGAGCATATTTTTGTTCCATTGCATTTTCTTAAAAAGCATTTGCATCAAAAATAATTTATTGATGTATGTTGTATTGTTCTGCATGCTTGTGCGCGTTTAGAAGGTCAAGCTCCCAAAGACCCGATCGTCGACGTCCCCTTCGTTTTCCCCGGAACCGATCAAGGCAAGTCCCCTTTGATCATATTGTGAAGCCATTTTCGGTTATTTAGAAAATGTTTATTAGACTTAAAAACATGCATGCTAGTTTAAAAGATAAATGCCGTATTTGATAGAACTAGTTAGTATACCAATTAGAATGGTAAGAAATATGGTAGGTGAAACCTAAGGCTAAAATATGAATTGCTCTTATTTAAATTCCTTGTTGAGGTAGGATAACTGCTTAAAATTATTTATGCGGAATGATTCAATCATTTGTGTGAAATGAGAATATTGTTGAGAAATGTTTGGGAAAGGATGATTTAAAGATAGCGCATCAAGAATGATGCTTAATAGGAAATGATTTTCCTCTTATCCCAAAATCTTTCCGACTAGGGAGATATTTTGTCAGTTGGTGCGGTGGTGCACCGGGTTTTGTAAACTGGGCTAAAATATCTACTCTCCCTAGTCTAAGGACTGCTCATCCTATAATCCTATGAACTGAGCCATTACAGTACGACCTCGAGCTCCGGTATGGGATGGACCCGATCGTTAGCCCTCGTGGTTGATGGTCTTGTGGCGAAACATCGTCTGGGTGCGTAGCCTCTCGAGGGTAAAGCGTACCCACTCTGCAGAGTTAAAACTGTCATGATAGCCGTGCTCGCGGTTATGAGCTCGCGAAGGGACTGATTATATGGTAGCCCCTTCATTTTAAAACCAATTTAGAAAAAGGGTTTTGAACAAATGATTTGAGATGAGTAAAGGATTTGAGAAAGATTTTGAGAAGGATTTCGTTTGAGCTGGGAGCCACCGGTGATATTCCGAAATGGGTATCGGCCTATCGGAAAGTGTCACGCGGAAAACCGGACCTAGCAAATTTGAGAAAAGAAAAGAAGAAAGAATTTTTAGCTAGCAGCCACCGGCGATATTCCGAAATGGGTAACGACCTATCGAAAAGTGTCGCGAGGTAACCGGAACTAGCAAGTTTTTGAGAAAAGAAAAGAAGAAAGAATTTTGTTCTCGCTATGGCACTGAGGCCAATTGGCGAGAACCGTTTGAGAAGAGCCCAAAGAAAATGTTGAGGTTGAAAGTTTCGAACTTGCTTTGTCAAAACTAGGATGAATAAATGCATTCTTGTAAAATAACATAAGCTCTCCTTGTACTGAACCCACACTTGCATAATTCCGGACTTGCGAGTACAATTTGTACTCACTCTCCTTTTCTCCTCTCCCTCTTCAAAATTTCAGCAGCCGGTCCATCTGGGTATGGCCCGCCTTCCGAGGAGGAGGACCCGGATTACGTCGAGGAGGCGTTTTCCGATGAAGAGTTTGAAGACTAGGGTTGCGCGTTCCTACAGCCCTCGTGCCTGTGGGATGGATAAGTGTTTAGATGTTGCATTAGGCTTGTATCTTCGTGTGCTCTGATGTGCGGCCTGCGAGCCGTTGTATGTGCTTGTACTGGACTATGTTCCCTTTTGTAATAATAATATCGTTGGCACTGTTCCGTTTCTATATATCTGTGTGTACTAGCCATGATCCTTGGGACTAGTACGGGTTTACGCAGGTGGAATCCGATCTTGTAAATCGGGTGCCGACACAAATCCCCGGGATGAAATCATAAACCATGCTTACCCAAGGTGTACCTTTGCTCCCGAAGCACCTTGTTAAGAGAGTTGTTTCCCACAAGCAATTTAGCCAAGCTAGAGTCTAATTGCTCAATTCTATCCTTAAGAAGCAAATTTTCCTTAACTAGCTCATTAGCACATTTGGCAACACCACAAGTACCAATAGAACAAGCATTTTCATTTAAAATATTAGCACTAGTGGGTGAAGATGAGCTAACATTAGGTGTGATAGTGGGTGACAAGTTCAAGGATGAGTCATGAGATAAGCTAAGTGAACCATTAACAGTGTCAATCAAGTCACAAGTCACACCAACATTGCATTTTTCAATCGAGCAATCAAGAGAAGTTTCTTCAACATTTGAGCTAGCTAGTTTGTTCTCTAGAATTTCAACTTGCAAATTTAGAACTTCATAATCATCTTCTAGAGTTTCATGTTTTTCAAGCAAATTCTCAAACTCATTCGCAAGCTCTTTATGCACTTTCGTTAACTTCTTCCTCTTAGATTTTTCCTTCTCTAGAGCATTATTTAAATCATCAATCAAAAGCTTAAACTCACTTTTAGAGAGGTGCTCATTTGTTACGTTCTCCTCTAATGCCATGAGACACATTGGAGGTGTAGAGTTGTCGATGGCGACTCCGGACACCTTGGTGCTTTCATTGTCGGAGGAGTCCGCCCAAGAGTCTTCATCGTCCGTGATCCATTCCCCAATCACCTCTTCTTGTATGTTGGCGGTGAGACATAGCTTTTGCTTGAGAAGAGTCGGAGGAGCATTTTCTTTGATCGCAAGTCCGGCTAGCCCATGAGCTCTAGTATCTTCTTCTTCGGAGGAGGATTGGGAGGATGATGAACTTGAGCTATCTTCCTTTTTGGTTTTTTGATCGGCAAGAGCTTTCTTCTTATCCTTTGATTTATGATCGCTCTTGCGGTAGTGACGGTACTTCTTCTTGTCGTCATCCTCATCTTCCTCTTGATTCCTTGCCTTGTGCTTGTTCTTTTTGCTTTTTGGGCAATCCGCCGCCAAGTGACCCATCTCTCCACATTCATAGCAACGCATTTCGGAGATGGGTCTTCGCCTTGAAGAGGATGATCCACCGCGGAAGCTCATCTTCTTGATCAACTTTCTTGATCGCTTGACAAGGAGGGCCAATTCTTCAATCTCCGGAATTGCATCATCGGAGTTATCATCATCTTCTTCAATTTCAATCTTTTTCTTCCCACTTTTGGCTTTGGCGGGGAGAGCAATTGACTTCTTGTTGAGCGGAGACTCTTCACTTTCAAGAAGCCGCATCTCGTAAGAGTTGAGTTGCCCGAGGAGCTTTGTCGGTGTCATTTTCTTGAGTTTTGACTTGGAAGCTCGAATTAATGTCACAAGTAGATTGAAACTAAATGGCACAACATCAAGCATCTTCCGACAAATGTCAATGTCTTCCAAGACCTTCTTCTCCGAACATCCGGCAATTTCATTGACGATGGGTTTCAACCTAAGAAACATTTCATTTACACTTTCATTAGGGAGCATCTTGAATTGATCAAATCTTTTTCTAACTCTAGATAGCTTCTCCTCAAGCATCTCGGCACTACCAACATGAATTTCTCTAAGATGCTTCCAAATGTCATAAGCTTTAGTGAGATTGCCAATGCTATCAAAAACTTCAGAAGATACACTAGAAAGTAAAGCATTTTTAGAAATGGCATTGAAGCGTTTGTACTTAGCATGAACTTCATCAAGAGCAATTGTTCCGGCCGGAGGGTCCGGATAGCCGGTCTCACAAGCAACCCACACATCATAGCTAAATGCCTCTAAGTAACATTGCATCCTAATTCTCCAATAGTTGTAATTTGTTCCATTAAAGATAGGAGCTTTTCCAATTTCTATCCTAGGCCCCTCTTGAGCCATCTCCTAGCGGTGAAGCTAATACCGGAGAACCTAGATACTCTGATACCACTTGAAAGAGGATCCTAAAGCCTAGAGGGGGGTGAATAGGCAATTTTAATTTGTTTTGACTATTTTCAATTAAGCATCATATTAAGAATTACCCAATCCTAGTTGCAAATATTGAGTAAGCGGAAGCGATAAACAAGATACAATGCAACTAAGACATAGCATCACAATTCATCACAAACAAGGCAACGGTAGTAAGTGCGGAAAGTAAACAAGAGAGAGTGACACGGTATTTGTTTGACCGAAGTTTGGAGCCGCGACTCCTACTCTCCGTTGAGGCTACCCCTTGCGCACAAGGACCGGCTCGCTCTCGAGCTTAACACCTCACTTACTCCCGGTAGTCGTTCCGCCACTCCGGCGAGGTGGACTCCGTCACCCGTACACCGACTCAAGAGTAGCCACACGCCAAGGCCTACTTCCAAGCCCTCGCCTCCACGAAGGATGTCTTCAAAAGTAACAAGCCCGAAACGCCCCGATCATGCCAGATCGAAGGACTTCCATGAAGCTCGGTGTTGGGGTTTAATGATTTGTGGCTTTGGATGATTTGTGGATGGGGGAATGGCTCTAGAACACCTAATTGATGAGCTATGAATGTGGTAGGTGAAGTGGAGTAGCAAACCTCAAAATAGCCAGCCACTAGGTAGGTATTTATAGCCCCAAGAGAAAACTAGCCGTTGCCCTTCGGAAGAGGACAAAAAGACTAGCCGTTAGCCTCTACCGGACGCCGTCTGACGGGCACCGGACGCCGTCCGACAGAGCCTACTGCTCACAGAAAGCGGCTTGTCGGACGCCGTCCGGTCCCCACCGGATGCCGTCCGACAGCAAGGAATGCCGAAGCGCTAGAACTACCGGACGCTCTCAGCCTTCTCCCAGACGCTGTCCGGCGGCGCCCGGACGCCGTCTGACAGAGAGGGTTTTCGGGTAAAAGGCCTGAGATAGTATGTGGGAGAGTTTAGGGTATTTCTTCTCTTTAGAAATCTCACAAAGGGATATTTGGGTATTTTTAGAAGTGGTGGACAACGGATACCGAGTTTTTCGAGAATTCGCAAAGATCCGGCAAGATCCGAGAAATTCAAACCCCTTTTGAAATCCGACGAAAAACAGAAAATAAACCTAACTACTCCTAATCTATACGTGACCTCTTCTCTCACCCGGTCACGCACTTGAGACCTTGGAGCAGCTCAGAAATTTATCGACGCTTCAAATTAGGGTTTATCAAAAACGCCGAGTCTTCGCTAGGGTTTCGAGAAGTCCAAAAGACCCCCTAGCACTTAATATTAATTAATTTTGTCATCAATGCCACTAATAAAAATTAGGGCTCAACGATGCTCACATTGATAATCAAGGTTAGATTGAAGAAAATGTTCCTATGGCTTCGCGATTTGCAAGAAAAGGCATAAAAAACCAAAGTGTTTAAAAAACTGAATTGTTCTCTATCAGCCGTCTGAAAATAGATGAAATCTCAATCAACGTATTTACACTAGTAAATAATTAAATTTACATATGATTAGATATGATAAAAAGGTGTATACTTTAACTAAAATAGTTTATGCATATACCTTTCAGTTCTATAGCTAGCCCCTTATGTACCTTGTTTTTTTTCTTGTACATGAACTTGGAAGAATTAAAGAATATCATCTAGTTGACTGTTGCAACTTTTTTTTTTACAACATCAAATATATTTAAATTTAGTTATTAACTAATGTAAAAGAATGGGGAATTTTTTTTCTATTTTCAGTCGACTGACGAGTAACACTCTTTTTAAAAAAATAATGAGAAGGTTGCACGGTGGATGCTAATTTTGACGTTTCATGGTTTCTAAACCCATGGATATGAACATGGTATGAACAGAAAGGTGCGATTAGGTGATGATGAGATGCTGTTGGGTCCTGAATTCCCTGGTCACTGTGCATTTGCCCACATGGTAGGTCCTGATCTAGCGACTAAATGGAACAGTGAGACAGATCTCCAGTAGATCGGTACCGCTACTGTAGCGCTCGGTTTCATCACTGAAAGAGGTGTCTAGCCGTTTAGGTACCCTGTGCGACATCAGGCATGAAGCCTGATAAAGAAACGGCAGCAAGAGCCGGGTCACCTCGCGGGAGGGGAGATCCCTGGCGCATTTTGTCCGAGACACTGTTCCTCCACATGAACGAACGAACCTACACCCACGCGCCCGGGGGGCCGCCGGGCACATCGATCCGAGTACGCCTTGGAGCCGAGCAGCCGACCCGGGTATGAAATCAAAATCTAGCGAGCGCCGAGGGAATCGACGTACGCCGCGGCGCTGTGCGGGATTGAACAGGGAGCAGCACTGCGATTTGCGAAAGCAGGCGGCACGGCAGCGACAGCGCGGAAACCACGAGCCATATCGGATAAACGATGGGCTGGGGTGGGAGGTATTCGGCAAGAGCCGCGCGACAAGAGGTGCTATAATTCCCCGGCGGTTGAGCGCCAGCGCGAGCGCAACGGCCGGCTTTTGTCCGGAGCGAACCAAGTGTTCTCCACCCGAAATTCCCATCCACTTCCGCATTCTGCATACGTGATCACGGCCATTTGATCATGGTACTCCGTCCCCTCTCGTATCCGAGAAACTCAAATCCTTAATGTGAGTTCATTGTTATTACTATTATTCGCCGGTCAACAACCCACAAGGCTCCTTGCAGCCCTAGGTGGCGCAACGGCCTAACCATAGTCGTCTCTGAGATAGTTGTGGAAAGGATCAAGCAAGCCAGAGGAGGAGGATAAAAAATAGAGAGAACTGAGGAAGATAATTGGAAAAAAGATATTTTGATTTTTTTTTTCAAATTTAAATAAAGAGGGGGCATAACAACTCAATCAATCTCAACAAAAGGTCCACCGGCTCCAACCATATGTAAAACTAAATGTGACTGCGAAAACTTCATGATTGAATGGACAATGAACACAAGAGAAAGAGCACAACTTTTTCGATCGCCCATGGAGTTCTTCGGCTCCCTCTCTCCTATGGTTTTTCGCAAACCTCCTCCTCTGGATTTTTGAACAAAAAATGATCCAAGTAATAACTCTTCCTCCTCTCCTCCTTACCCTGAGCCAGACGCTACTCGTCATCACCGGCAACCATCCTGACGGTCGTGCGTGACCATGACGATATGCGCTCGAATCGCCGCGCTGGTCCACCACGCGCGTCGAGCCGAGCGTGCGCCACACCATGCTGGCTGTTGTGTTGAGCCCATGCCGTCGATGCCAAGGCGGCGCCGCTGTGGTCGCGTGTGGTGGTTGCCGTGGTCGGCAGCGGTGATGACAGGTGGCGACCGGCTTAAGGGAAGGAGGAGGAAGAATGACTAGATTGTTTTTATTCGAAAAACCAAGGGTTTTTTTTGTTTTTTTTTTTTTTTGCAGAAGAGCAAAAGAGAGCTGTGCGGGCTAGACACAAATCTCATTGCATGACAAAACAACTATAGATTATATGGGAAACTCAAGACAATTATATCCGGGAATTTTTTGTTTACGATGTGACTCGATTTGACTTATGGAAGTGGCATAAATGAAATAGAGCACACAGTAGTAGTGACATGCGAAAATTGTGATTACACAATGATAAAAATAACATTACACAAATAGTGAGTAGTGACATAAACAAGATTTTCACCATGTATTTTGCCAAGAGCCCAAGACACCGGCGTTCGAACTCTGACTGTATCAATGGCATCATATATTGTTTCAGCCGCGGATGGGGACATGCATGGAGTTCCGTTCGCAGGGAGAGAGCCGGCAGGTTTTGGGTCGCCGGCCACGTGCCGGCGGCAGAGTGGTCGGGCGAGCATGTTCTCCCGTCGTTGGATTGCCTGAATCCGTCAGTAAGTACCGTTGTTCCACGCTTGAGTGCAATCAAGGGCGAGCACGTACCATCTGCACCCAATTGATGCATGCTTTTATTCCCTCTGATTGCAATTGACAGCACGTACCATCACGCTGCGACAGTGAGGGACATGCATGCAGGCAGAACCGGTACTCGTACTCTTTCCACCTTTTTTTTTCCTCTTCAGAAGAGCCAGGAGATCTGCGTGACTGTCTATGTTGAATTTTAATATATCTACCTCTTTAGAGAGTTCTTAGCTAGTTATTCCTTTGTACACTCTTGCACAAGCGGATCATTACTGCTGATGCCTTAATGTGCCGCCAGCTGCCGAATGAGTACTCTGTCCTCTCTGTAGGCGTAACCTTGAAACACCGGAACATCTGTTTCTGCAGTGCGGCTTCAGCTCCTTCGTCTAGGCCCGGCTGGCCAACATGCTCAATGCACCACAGCTAAAGACGTCCGAGTGGCCAATGACTAGCTGCTCTGCTTCACTGACTGGTGGACGAGCGTCATCATTTAGGAAGGACCACTTCACGAAGTCCTCTTAGTAGTCTCCGCCATAGTTTGGCATCTATGGTTGGAGCGAAACAACTGTATCTTTCAGCGAAGCGACAAACCTTCGGCGGCCTTTCTTAACTTTTTGATTGACGGCCTGCGTCCTTGGGAGGCTGCGGGAGCCCATTTTATAATAAGTTAGTTCTTTTCCTTTGGCCCACGGGGGAGGGGCTTTTATCCCCCCACCCTGCAATTCCTCTCTTGTTTGATCAGTACAAGGTAACTCTCCTGCCATTTGCTAAAAAAAAAAGTTGTAAAGGAATTTCCACAAGCTGAGCCGAGCTGAAAGTGTAGACTTTGGTTTCCCGTTCGCAGTCCATTTCCCGACGAAACAACTTCTTAATGGGCATGGGAGCATGGCCAATGAGCCGCTGCAATATTGCTTGGATTGTACTCCACGAGTGCAAGACCTATCTGCTTTCATGGAGCGACGGCCATGGAATGAGAGATGGGACACGCTTCTTTGTTGCATTGCTCTTTTTTTGGATGGTGAGGCACAGGTCAGGTGCTGGCTAGCGACATTGTACCCATTTGTCACGCCAGAACAGAGTGTTGCATGTGCTTGTGCCCATTGCTAACCAGCACTTCGAAACTCGATCGCCATGGTCTCGACCGCAAAGTACAAACCGGAACTGTGCACGTTGGCTTAAGATGAAAAGGCTGCAAATTAATTGGTTCGCAAGTTGCTACTCGGGCTATCGGATTAATTCTGAATTTTCTGATAGGCTAGATAAGTGTTGATCCCTTCGTACAAATTTCATTCACGCACTGAACAGCACGGCCATACACATATGTGCTTAAGTCTAAAGGCAACAAACAATGGGACCAGATCATCTGGAAGCACCTGTCTTACGTTCCAAGTTCAATGTCGATATAAATTGATGTCGACATGGCTAAATGTTCTGTGGCTTCTTGCTAGATACCGACGGTGGTGGAGTCCATCTAATTGTTGTGATCAATGAGAGGTATGCAGGCTTTTATTATTAGCATGCCCTAGCATACGTTAATCACTCACATCAAGAGCTAGCCAGGAGGCCTATAGGTTTTCATGTGACGCGGTACGGACACGTGACAACAACGACCTGACAGGAAGCAAACAATTTTGCGGAGCCTGTCCAATAGACAGGACATTGCTCCGTGTTAGCTAGCCCAGCGGTAAAGTGACTCGGTTGTCGATCGGCATCAACCTATATTTTCGAATCTATGTATTACATATGCAAAGCGCTAGCACCGGCCGTTCTCCGTACGACGCGTGGCTTCGCCCAAAGCCGTTCGATCGCTCCTGAAATCAAATCCAGCCGTCTATACTAAACCAACCTTTGAAAATATTTTTCTGCCCTGTTGAGCAACATGGTGCTCGGTTTGGTCTATTGGCTAGATGGGCGAGCGTTTGCTGGGGAGACCTCGGCTCGAATCCCCGCCCCACCATTTTGATGCGCCTATTTTTCGCTCGCGTCCACGCGCAGTACGCGGTACTCGGTCGCTTGCGTACACTCTCGTGTACAGCGTACACGTCTTCTTTGATCGCTTTATGCGGCGTCCACGCGCAATCTGCTGATACTCGATCGCTTATGTACACTCGCGTGTCTGCAACAGACACGCATCTTGCTCCGTCCTTTGTATCAGCGTCTTTGTTATTGTTAAGGCGTCATCATCTTGCACTGTTCACCTAAAATTCAAAATTAAATTAATTTAGAAAATAACAAACCTTTATATATATATATTTTATTTTAGAATTTGTCATATTCGCTTTTTTTGAATTTCTGAAAAAAAATCTAAATTTATTTTTCATGGTTTTTTGTATTGCATAATCTGCTTAGATTTTTTTTGTGAATCTTACAGTTTTTCAAGTTTTTTTTAATTTCCAAACTCCCAACCAAAATTCAAACAGAAATTTTGATATCTTACAAAATCCCTTAAATTTATTTCAAATTTAAAATTTCTTGACATTCAATTTTAAAACTTTAAACCCCCTAAAACATGGATTTTAGAAAGAATGGAGAAAGAGCGGATCAAGTGGGGAAATTTGGTCTAGCAACGTAAACACATCCAGAAATTTAAATGTTTTCAAAATGCAATCAAAATTTTATAGTAAGGGTCCATAAATGTATTAAACCATTACAAATGTTAAATTTTCTGATATCAATTAGTAAATAATAGAAATAAAAAGCCGTTGAAATATATAACTATAGTTTAGGAGCACGATTTTCATGAAGATGCCCACAAAAAAACTAGCTATTTTTAAAACATTTAGGATTTAAAAATGAATGTATTACGAAATAATTCATTCATTTTTAAAATCACAACTTTTATGGCCACTTAAACAAAATCTGGGGAAAAAACTTCGCAAAAGTGTAACATCCCAAATTTTCAAAACCAAATTTGACACGTTAATAATTTCATTAAAATGCATAATTAAAATATTAAACTATTTACGTGTTGAAAAACATCATGGCATCATCATCGCATGTAACCGTTTTGAAAATGGGTTGGGTCATTAATTTTTAAAGGTATAAATATTTTCGTGGATGCATTTAGAAACTTTCAAACCCTTGTGAATTTGTCAAAATTTATTTAATATTTGGCCTTTGAATAATTATTTAGAAAGAAGAAAAGAGAAAAACAAAACTGGAAAAGAATTAGAAAACTCTCTTCTCCTCTCGCACATGCAAGTTTATCGCTCAGTAACTCATTTGTCGTTTGCAAGTTACTCCCATGAACCCCGCGTGCGTCGTCGGTAAGATCTAGACCACGCCACGACTTCTCTCGCCGCCACGCCACGCTAAGCGCCTGACCTCGCCGTCTTGTCGCTTGCTGCTATTGTGCAATAGCACTTGTCTTTCGTTGCCTCATGCTGTTGTGCCATCCGTCGGAGTAAAGTCCGACGCTTCGCCGTGCCATTCTCACTATAAAGTAGAGCTCAGTGCTCCTACCTCTCCTTGCCCAAGGTGCCTGCTGCGTGCCGTGCTTCTTCTCGTGTCGAAGGAACCCGAAGCATCACCAAGTCAAGAAGGAAGTCGCCGCCGTAGCGCTCAGCTCGCCGTCGCCTTGGTAAGCTTCTGCTCATCTCTAGGTGCGCCTGAGCTTGGGAAGATGATCCCGGGGAGGCCGTAGTCTTCCCTGCGTGTGCCATGTTGAGCTAGAGCTCCCATGGAAGCCATGCGAGCTAGTTTAGAACGTGTACTGTAGCTATGTATAAAAATACGTACGTCAGACGCGGTCGGCGGATCAGCAGCGATAGGGTTCTTTGGAGGCGCTGAGTCGAGAGGAATCCATTTTTGCAGTCGGTTTATCGAACGGAGGTCGCCACAGCCGACTAGCTAAGCTCCATCGAGCTCTCATGGAAGTTGCCTGTACGTGCTGTGTATGCATGGCTTGAGGTTGAAGAAGGCCCATGCTTTGAGATTAGTGCTGCTGTGAGTGTATATACTACATGAACCTTTGAAATGCCACCTTTGGTCCTGCCTGTCAATAAGTGGAAGCGTACCTGTAAGGATCCTAGGCCGAGACGGGGGTGAATCGGACTCCTAATTCAAATTTTAAACTTGTTTGAGTGATTGCTTAGTCCGGTGATTATCCAATCTATCGATTAGTTCCTAGAGTCTAGATGGGAAGCGCTCACAATGAAACTCAGACGACTACTAGGAGGCTCGATGGCACTCACATGCAAGCGCTCAAGTCAATATGCGAAATTAACAGAGTGGAAAGAAGAGACGCAAACCGAGTTGTTTACCGAAGTTCGATGCTCAACACATGAGCACCTACGTCTCCGTTGAGGAAACTTCTCACACAGAGAAGTCGAGATCCCTTCGTCCCAAGCCCTCAATCCACTCGTGGTAGCTCTTTACCAACACATGGTAGGCGAGCTCCAAACCTTCACACGGAGGCAAGTTCCCTCACACGCGAGAGTTCTCACACCCACGGCACCGACACACGGCACCGACCACCGACACACGGTGGGTTTCACCTCAACACATGAGGTACCCCCAATAGATGGAGGATTTGGATCTGACACACGGACACGTTGGCACCTCCGACACACGGAGATGGCCACCGACACACGGCGGACTTTGCACACCCCGACGAACGGAGAGGAAGCACCGTGGGAAGCATGGTGACCTTCACGGAGAAGGGTTTGCTCGCGGTACGCTTGATGAAGCTCGGCGACGACGATGTCTCCCGGTGGCAAGAATCCCAAGAGCACAAGACCGGAGACACTCACTCAACCCTCATCCCACCATGGAGGATGGCAAGACAACTATGGAGAGGGCACAAACCTTGGAGATGATGAGGAGGAGGCTAGGGGATGCTCTCTTCTTCTTCCTCACTCCTTTTCCCTCAATCTCACAAGCACATGGAACCCTAGATGGAGGTGGGAACCATGGGAGGAGCTCTCTAGGTGGCTAGGGCAAAAGGTGGCTGTTAGGGTAGGCTCTCTCAAGTTTCTCCCGTGCTCCTAGCCCCTATTTATAGGCCCAAAGCGAAACCCTAGAAATGGACGGCCCAGATTAAATCCCGAGTTTCGGATCGCCCGATCGGACGCCGTCCGGTTCCCGTCGGACGCCGTCCGACAGAAGGTATGGGCTATTTTTGTGCTTGGTCGGACGCCGTCCGGTGGCTTACCGGACGCGTCCGACAGTAGCTGGCAGCGTCGAACAGGACGTCCGCCAGTGCTTTCGTCGCGGGTTTACACGTCGTCGGACGCCGTCCGGTGACTCGTCGGACGCGTCCGACAGTTGCCACTGTCGCGCCTTTGGTTGATCGGACTCCGTCCGGTGGTCGTCGGACGCTACCAGGTGGCCACTTTTGAACTTCATCGGACGCCGTCCGGTCGCTGTCGGACGCCGTCCGACAGAGGCTTTGTACCTGGGACTTAGCCATTTTCGAGCTAGCTCGTTGAGAACCGCTGCTGTCGGACGCCGTCCGACAGAGAGAGTGCGTCTAGGACTTAGCCAAATTTTGGTTTGGGCTCACCGGACGCCGTCCGATGGTGATCGGACGTCGTCCGACAGAGGCTAAGTTTACCGACTCGCCTCTCTCGCCTTCTCTCGTCACTACGCTTCGGGTCAAAGGACATTTTGTCGATTTGTGGACACGGCGGGAGGTTCAAACCATTTGGGCGGGAGGTTTCGCGCCTAAACAGAATATTTGGCTTGGGAACTTGGCGGCTACGAAACCCTAGACAGCTAGACCCCCGAACCTTCTCGACCCTGGGACAGGTGTACTCGCTCTAGATGGTTCGCTCAAAACTAACACCTGACACTCTCGGAACCCCAAAGACCTGAACCCTCATGACCAGTGCTCAGTAGGACCCTGCAACCAGAGAGATGTTGTCGATCTGCTGAGTTGGGCCGAAGATGCACACAAGGAAATTAGAGAAACTATGAAACACAAAGTCCTTATCCTTGGCGTTCCAGCTGTACGGCCTAGTTGCCATCAATTACCAAAATCAATTAGCCCATGGGAGGCTTGATCTTACAGTACCTAAGCAAAATACGCTTTCTTTGGTTGAAGGCACGCATAAAAAAATATAAATCCCAGATTTTGTATTTCTCAATCACCATTAAATATTGTAAAAATATTTCGTAGCGCTCATTGTTTTTTTAAAAAAAAGGGATAAATGGCTCCGCATGCAAATAAAGGTTGCACCTTTAGTGACTTTGGGATGTAGGGCCTATCATTTCATGTACATGCATATTTCATCTATGCATTTTCTTTAAATAATAATTGCATAAAAATATAGCATGACTATGCATACATATAGTATTTGCGGTTTAAATTATTGGGAGGTTTAGGAACCAGCATTCCATATGCATGGTTTCGTTTTCATGCATTGTTATAAATTAATAACTTGCATAAAAATTATTTCTATGTCTGAGATGTATGTTTTGCCTTGCATGTGCTGTTGTGTCGTCTCGCGTGGTTAGGAGCTAAAGGATTCGTAGACCCGTCCGACGTCGTTGGTTGCTCCTACCCATCTTCTGACCAAGGCAAGTCCCCCTTTGATCATATTGAGAAGCCATTTTCGGTTATTTATAAGATGTTTATTAGACTTGAAAATATGCATGCTAGTTTAAAGAGGATAAATGCCGTATTTACTAGACTTAGATATTATGCCGAATAGAAAGATAAGAGTTATGATAGGATTAAACCTAAGGCTAAAATATGAATTGCTTTTATTTAAATTCCTTGTTGTGGTAGGATAAAATGCTTAAAAATCATTTATGCGGAATGATTCAATCATTTGTGCGAAATGAGAATATTGTTGAGAAATGTTTGGGAAAGGGTGATTTAAAGATAGCGCATCAAGGGTGATGCTTAATAGGAAATGATTTTCCTCTTATCCCAAAATCTTTCCGACTAGGGAGATATTTTGTCAGTTGGTGCAGTGATGCACCGGGTTTTAAGAACTGGGCTAAAATATAAATTCTACCCTAGTCTAAGGACTGCTCATCCTATAATCCTATGAACTGAGCCATTACAGTACGACCTCGAGCCCCGGTATGGGACGGGCCCGATCGTCGGTCCTCGTGGTTGATGGTCTTGTGGCGAAACATCGTCTGGGTGCGTAGCCTCTTGAGGGTAAAGCGTACCCACTCTGCAGAGTTAAAACTGTCATGATAGCCGTGCTCGCGATTATGAGCGCGCGAAGGGACTGATTATATGGTAGCTCCTTCATTTTAAAACCAATTTAGAAAAAGGGTTTTGAACAAAGGATCTGAAATGAGTAAGAACTTGAGAAGGATTTCGTTTGAGCTAGGTGCCACCGGTGATACTCCGAAATGGGTAACGGCCTATCGGAAAGTGTCGCGCGGAATGGACCTAGCCGGTTTTGAGAAAAGAAAAGAAGAAAGGATTTTGTTCTTGCTATGGCACTGAGGCCAAGTGGCGAGAACCGTTTGCGAAAAGCCCAAAGAAAATATGGAGATATAATGTTTCTAAATCGCTTTGTCAAAACTAGGCTAATAACTGCAATTTTCGCAAAACTGCCCAAGCCATCCATTTGTACTAAACCCCATCTGCATATATCCTCGACTTGCTGAGTACCTTTGTACTCACCCCTATTTCTCCTTCCCCTCTTCCAAAATTTTCAACAGTCGAGGAGGCTCCCTACGACTCGCCATCCGAGGAGGACCCGGACTATGAGGAGGAGGACTTCGAGGACGAAGAGTAGGGTTGTGTCCTGCCTGCCACTTTGCCTGTGGAATAGTCTAGCTACTAGAATAAATCGTGCCATGCTGGGCTCCTGCGTTACCGTGTGTGTAACTCTGTATCTTGGCCTGCGTGCCGTGCTTGATGTATTAAACTGTGACTTCCTGTGGGACGCTTAGTCCCCTATGTTGTAATAATGTAACTCGAAGGCAATGTACCATTATTGTTAAATTGTGTGTGCTAGCCATGATCTTCTGGGACTAGTACTGTATGCACAATTAGGATTCGGTCAATTAGACCGGGTCCTGACAAAAAGGCAGCGTAATATCATGATAATAACCTTAAAAAAATTTCGACATCAACAACTGTTCTGAGAAAAAAAGGAACAACAAACAAAAGATGTAACGCTTTTTTTAGTTTATTTTGTCATAAATCTTTATTTACTCAGATATAAAGAGGCTTGCAGTGCCGCGCCATGGGCGCGCTAACCCTGTTAGTATGCTACATGCCGAGAATTTTTAAAGTTTTAGTCTATTTTGAACGCCAATATTATCTTCTTGCTCTACAGCCGCCCGGGTTAACCGTCACTATCTTTCTCCTCTTTCATCGCTTGGGACCTTGGATACAGAGATAAAGTTCATCATGTCCATGGCTTAGAGGGATGGTAGAGCCATGGAGACCCTGCGGTGGTTGGTGGTGGTGTCACCGCTGCCTTAGCCGTGAGATTGATGGAGGACGATGGGTGGGATGAACCAAATCTTTCAATGATCGAAACCGTCGAGAGAGGTCACGAAACTATCAAGAGAGTCCTCTCGCAACGACTGGTCATCGAGAAATGGTTGTCGTGGGAGCTGGGTTGAGAGAAATGACCTCTTTCAATGGCTTAACCGTTGAGAGAGCTTCTCTCAACGGCTAACAAGGAGCGGTTGATGTTGTAGGGATGCCCCCCTACCCCTACGCGACAAGACAAGATTCCACGACGGCCGATCCGGATCTCGTAAACCACTTCGGGTTGAAGTTTCACGTGGGGTCTTCTCGAAGCGCCATGCGTCCCAGGGACCTCTTTGGGCCGATGCCTCGCGCGGGACCTTCTTGAAGCGCCGCGTGACCCGGAGAGTTGGAGGAGATCTAGGTCATTTTATAGGATTCGAAGTTTATTGTTTTAGTTATGTCGGTACCTGCGACACATGCATCTTAGTCAGTCATTGATGAGTTTAGCATAGACAATAAGGTGGCCGCTAGGGAGTATGATGGATTGAAATTTTAATGGACTATCCACCTTTTAAGACCATACAATTCGAGGTTATCTCGGTCCAACCAAACACCAAAATTCTTATGTCAACTTTATTACACTTTTTTTTTGTAAAAAATAACTATAAGAAGTCTTAGCAACATTGGTCATGCAGTTTTTTTAGAAGTGTCATGGACTATTTTTATAGGGTGGTTGAGTACTCGAATTGTTTGATCTTTTTTTCAACAAGAGTCACGCCTCGATTTCCATTTCCATTTCCATACGAAAACGAAAACAACAGAGTAGCTGAGTTTGACGATACCACCACCCGCACACTCTAACACCAATAGGGAGGCCCTCCACCCCATCAGCCCGGATAGCCCAACAGAGTTTACAAGCAAAAGAGAAGTACACAACCTCTTACAATTATAGCACCACGACAGAAATAACCACAAAGTAATAACTGGCTCCCTAGGAAGCCAAAAACAAAGTTTAACCATGGACCTACAACTGAGGCTAAGCTCCCTATTCTCATATGGTCCTCTTCACAACTTCATCATCGTGATTAATTGGCTTGCTCAAATCTCGGATTGTTGCGAAGATCTTGGTCACACCCATCCTCACAAGTTCTTGTCTGGCGCCTTCATAAGCCATGGTCAATATTTGAAGAAGAAACAGAAAAAAAAAATTCACTGGATTCTAAAAAAAAAAATCACTGGATTCTTCAAGTGTTTCCCGTCAAAATAAGCAGAGTTTCTTCTCTTCCACACCCCCAACAGATAGCAGCAAGGCAAACATATTGAAAGAATTTCGGTGTGAAAAATTACTGTTGAACTAGTTTTGAAAGCCTTTGGATTTGAAGAACGATTTTTCACACCAAAGATTTTGCAATAAAACCCCAAGTTGGCTTACCCACCCCACAAGAGAAAAAAACGTGTTCTGAGGTTTCAATATTAGTGCAAAATACACACTCAACATTCCATTGCCATCCCCTCCTCCTCAGATTATACTTAGAGAGAACAACATCTGTAAGCACCATCCAGCAGAAAAAAAAAAAAAAATTTTAAAGGGATTTTAGCTTTTCAAATCAATTTGTTCCAAAATCTCTCATTGGAACTACTCATGGTGTTGTAAAGGGATGTGATAGTGAACCACTTTTTCCTTTGAGGGGTTCAAATATTGGAATCCTCATTGTCACAAACACTGTCACACTCAACTCATTCACTATTCTGTTTCAGTAAAAATGTCATTTTTAAATTATGTCATCTTGTAAAGTTTAATCTCCAATTTTTCTACCTGGACTGAGACACACTGATGTTTTACTCATTACGAACAACAAAAAACACACAAGATATTCTTCTCCTAGAGGTATCTCCAAGAGCCAGGCATCAAATCAGAAGATAGTTCTATCCCCCCTCCCAACCTACTTCTTTCTATATATCAGATAGACACCCTGAACTTTCATCATGTTCTCCCAACACACGGAGTCAACTACATTATACTTTATAAAGGAGATAAATCTATTCTTCACATATTTCTTGTGCACTTTTCCCTCCTCTAGCCTCCACCACTTGCAAATTAAGCTCACATTAAGACTTCGCAAATTCTACACCCCAAACCACCCTTGTTTTTAGGATTTATTACTGTCACACTTAACCAAGTGATACCTTTTCCCTCCACCACCACCACCCTGCCGCAGAAATTTCCACTTGATCTTGTCAATGCTTTGAATGGCCTCATTAGATAGGATATACATTGATATTTTACAGATTGGGATGCCAGAGAAACAAGCATTTAAACAGTCACTCTTTCTCCAAGGGAAAGATTTTTACCTTTCTAACAAACTAATATTTTTTGGAATTTCATCACAAGGTTGTCCCAATGGTCCACCAGGTTTATCTTAAAACTCACAAGAACCCCAGATATATCATAGAAGGATACCCCACATTGCAAGTAAATAATTCAGAGTACAATCTCTTTTTTTCGGGGCTCCCATTGATCAAAATGCATTGTTAAGAAAATTAATTATGAGATCAGACATCATCCTTTCAAAAAGACAGTAATAGTTTGACATCTATAGCTCGGTGAAAGTTATCTTTAGCCAAATTTATCGTCAACATTTTGTAAAATAGTGATACCTTTATCCATCAAATCACCGGGATCAAGCCATTCTCCATATCTACCGCGTAACACTCGCACGTCCTAAGAGCCGGGGGGGGGCTCTTTGACAGGAAGAACGATGCCGACTTCCGATCGAGCTCCGGCACAAGATGGTCACAGCGACGAGCCGACGCCAGCCGACTTGAAGGCTGTGTATGCGGCCAGCGTCAGTTTACGTGGCAGGGCTCCAGAAAAAGAAGGAAGGGCCGGGACCATCGCACGGACCACTTTCGACGGACCATCGTGGCGCGCATCGCCCGATCGGCCGCAAGGAAAACGCGCGCGCCGCGGCCTCACGTACCACACGTGCAGCGAGGCCAACAGCGACGCCTCACTGGCTCGCGTCGCGTCGGTGTCGTCGCCTCTCGTGCGCGCGCGTACGTGCCGCCGTGCGGTGGCGCCGTGGCAGTCGGCAGGCGCGCGGCGTACGTGGGTGGTGGTGCGGGGCGCGGCAGTTGGCGCCGGGCGTACGGGCGCGGAGGCCCGGACCGCCGCGAAAGGCGCGTCGCAGCGGAAGCGGCCCGCGCTGCCGCGGTCCGTGCGCGGGCGGTGGGGAGCGGTGTTGGTGCGGCCGTGCGGGCGGGGCGGCCTGGCTGTGGTGCCTGGCCCGTGTGTTTGGTGGGAGGTAATGGCGTCTGGCACGGCGCACTGTTCGCGCCGGGCCGGGGTTCGCGCTCGCCGGTGGCCACCGGAGAGCAGTCCGGGCCTTGGCCGGCCGCCGGCGAGGAAGGAAGGGGTCGGATGGGGGTGGTGGTTCAGCGGCGGCATCATATATCGGTTTGCTTTGCTCGCCGAGGCAACGCCTCGTATGCTTAGAACAGAATGATTGGGATTGGGATTTGGGAGGTTGGGTCTTGGGTCGGCCGTGAGACGCATAGTGGGCGATCAGATCAGCATTAGTGAAATGTCACTGCCAAGTGACTCAGCCTCTCCAGTCTTTCAGGATGTCTGTGGACTGTCGTCTGTATCAGCGTGATACCGACGTACTCCGTAACAGCGAGGTACACAGCATCACCCAAATAGAGGACCATGGTCCATGGATGGGAGGAAGCAACCGGCTCACCTTGCGAACCATGAATCCATGACCTGTCCAGTGTCCACTCGTGGGGCTAAATGACGTGAAGAGTGGGCGCTCTCGCCTCTCGGTCATGTCTGCAGTGAGGACAAAGGATCAAGACAATCGAATGCTCCAAAGAAAATGCAATTTAAGGCGTTGATTTTTTTATATAAATTTTATTAAACTATTTAGATCGAATATAAATGAGTAAATTACATCACACACACACGTGTGTATAATTAGTACGACTTCTCGCTTAAATACGTTATATCTAAAATGATGCATTATTGTACACATGGTGTTGGTTTGTCGTCCCAAATCGATCTCTAAGGTGGTTTTATTGACACATGTTTGGTCCTAACTGATGAAATATAAAACTCACACGGTGACCTTAGTGGACAAAATATTAAATTTATAAAGGTTTCTAAACAAATGTTTTTGCCCAAAACGACATATTTAACAGGCTAAATGCAAAAAATCCACCACGTGTACATCGAGTTGATGGCTTGCATCAACAAAACTGTCTACGAAGACTGGTTTGAACTGACAATGAGATGACAAACCAACATTACACATAAAAATACATGGTTTTAGAGATAATGTATCTAAACCGAAGTCGTGTCGACTTATTTATGTAACGTAGTGCAATTTACCCCTTGTAAATTTGTCTCGAAAAACCCCCTCTCACGGTGCCTTGGTATACAACTGACGCAGCAATACATGGTTCCGGTTATATCCTCTTGGCCATCGGAGGTTGCTGAAATTGTAAGACAGTACGAGCTGCTGGCTTGGGTAAACAGAACGTAGACGAGTACATTATCGGCATTTGTTCAGGCAACCAAAGTCAAAACGACATTTCTTCTGAGCATACCGGAACAGAAACGGCAGCAAAGCACTAAACAATGCAAGCTATTATCATATATGAATAAGCATGGTTTGCAGCGATTTGACTTAATTTTACCCGCTTCTGCCTTTCTGCAGCAGTTAAAAAAAAGGGGGCAAAATCAAGAGAAAATTACATATTTCTGTTTCTCCGAAAGCTGTGACCAAATTTCACATTACTCTCAGATGTTCAAAATTAATTTTTTGGCCCGTAGAAATTCTTGTATTTGCACTAGCCCCAAAACCGCCAATGTCATCGTTGAATGCTAATGTCGACATTTAAGTGGTTGTATAATGCCGACAGGTAAGCCACATCATTGTAAATGCTTACATGCCAAGCCACGTGGTCATTCAACGTAGGGAATTTTTTTAAAAAAAACTCCGGACTAAAGTATTCAAATAAGCAGAAAATTAATTTTAAAAATTAACGTTCTCAATTTTTTTGAAAACTAAAAACAATTTCAGATTTTTAATCTTTTGAAACACAAAATTTGGAATTTAAAATAAAAATATTAATTTTTATTCACGTTTTTTAATTCTTTAACAATTTTGGAATTTTTATATTGCAGAAAACCAATTTTCGAAATTAAAATTTTTAAAACATGTTCAGAATTTTATAATATGAAGGACCGAACTTTTGTAATAAAAATGTTGAAAATAATAATTTTTTATTTTTAACTAATGTCTTATCAAGAAAGCATATAATTTTGGAATTCTAATATTTTACAAAATTTGATTTTTTTTAAAATCCATTTTAGAAAACTCAAATTTTGGAATTAAAATTTGAAAATAATGGTTTGTGGTATTTTGTTAAGAAATTTACATATTTCTCCCTGAAAGTTGTGACCAAATCGGCAAATCCCATAGAACTCCTAGATGTTGAAAAAAAAAAATTAGCCCTTATAAGTTGTTGCGGTGTGCATCATAGCTTCAAAACCGTTAGTGTCACCGCTAAATATTGATGTGGATGTCTAGGTGGCTGTTAAATACTAATATTCATGTCATATTATTGTAAATGCTTACATGTCAAGTCGCATCCACGTCCATGTCTACATCAATATTTAACGGTGACACTAACGGTTTTGAAGTTATGGGGGCAAAAAGTAATTTTCAACCTTTGGTGGTCAAGTGAGATTTGATCACAACTTTCGAGTGGTAATATGAAATTTTCTCTTTTTTGTTCATGGCTTGTTAAATATTTTAGACAAACGCAAATGTTGGAAAATTTCTAAAAAAAACATCAAGGAAGATTAGAATATTTGATATTTTTTATATAGTTTCAGATTTGTAAATTTAAGTTTCGAAAATCTTTGATAACTTCTAATATTATCTCCTAAAATAAATTTCAAAAACTAAATTTAGAATTATTTTTGGAGAAAATTACATTTCAAAGATTTATTTTGAAAGTAAATTTTAAATAAAATTTCGAATTTTCAATTATAAAAACTTGATATTAAATTTATGAAATTCGAGTTTTCATGGCATTTCCATTTTCTAAGGCAAAAAAAATTTTCAAATTTTATTTGTAGCTTTTACTGAATTTAGCTTAATTTTTTTTGAGTGACTGGGCGTCGCTGGGTTGCTTCGTTGCAACCCAGCGACGATTCCTCTCCTCCTCCGCCTTCCTCCGCCTCCTTCCTCCGCCTCTCATGCCCGCTGGCCACGCTCACTGCCTCCTCCTCCTCCCCGACGGGTCCGCCTTGTTCAAGACACCCTCCTGCCTCCTCACTCCATGCATGGCCGTGGCCTCCTGCCACGGCCGCTTCCATCTTCTTCTGACCTCCGAGCCGACGCCATCCACCCTAACCCGGGGGTAAGGTCGTCCTCCACTCACCGGCCACCCGCCGCCCTCCTCTCGGCTCGTGGCCGCCACCGCCGCCTCGACGAGCCCCACCCATCGCGGGTCGTCCGCCTCCCGACCTCCTCTACACCCGGGAACCCTAATATTAACTAACCCATGAGGTCGACGGCGGCGGCGACGAGCGCCGATGATGAGAGGAAGATGGTCTGCAAGGAGAGGAGGAAGAAGGCGCTGGCGAGGCGAAGTCGCTGGCTTCCATTGCCGCCAAGCGATCATGAGGAAGCAAAACCGTTTTTTTATATATAAAATGGTACAAAATTGAAGTCCACGTGGATTGACATGTAAGTATTTACATTGAAGCGTTAAGTGAAATTTAGTCATAATTTTTGAGGGGTCATATGTAATTTTCTCTAAAATTTAATACTATAGCTTATCGAAATCATTCTAAAGCCTAGCCAATTAAGTTTTCATTATCTCAAGGCCCAGGAATTTAAGCACATCTGTACTCAGCAGGCCATACGAAACGGTAAAGAGGTGAATGAAGAGTCTGGACGCATGTAGATAATCAATAACAAAAAAAAAATTAAAAGGCGCCTGAAAATAGCATTCATGAGTAATGATCCACTGTTTGACAGTTATAAATGACGCAGCTGGCTTTGGCAGACCAGTTGAACTGACCACAGAGGAAAGAAGGCGTGACAGAATCACATTCACACAAGCCACAACAAAACGTACTAGTTCCAGTTATGCTAAAAACATTTCACACGTTAATTTTTCCTGTCCTGCTACAGCATCCTCTGGTCCTACAATTTACAATACAACAATCCTATGTCATTCAGCCCATGCTGGACTGCAACGCACATTGTGTAAACGCCAAATGTGCCAAACTGCTAATGCATTGATATTTCAATGGGATTGGAAGGCTAGTGAGTTGCTTTCATGGAGAACCTGTGACAGGCAGCTTTGGAGTCTGATTTTTCTGGTTAGCTGCAGCCTGGCCAGCAGAGCTCTTTGTGTTGCCTTCACTTGCCATTGACTTCTTGATCTGGAACAAATTCAAACAAAAACAAGAACATAGCAACTCAAAATGAAAAAAAGCGACCAGTGAAAGCAAAGATAGTGAGCAGTTGTATTTTCCGTCAGGCCTGTGTTTGGTGTGGACGTGTGGTGACGAATGAGGGATGACCAATTGACCATAGCTAAATCATTGACCATAGCTAAATCATTTTTAAAATAGCAACATAAATTGGGTCCTTTACTGATATAAGAATCATACTTGAATAGAGGCAATTGCAATAATATATTTCTGAATGCTATGCTTCCAATGCATGAGTCGGAAGATAGATGCATGGTTCAAAACATAATCAAGTGATAGATGCATAGTTCAAACAATAATCAAGTGTAGATTATGGACATTGATGAAAACAATAGTAATAACGAAAAAAGAAGTACCAGAGTAAGCCTCTCCCTGTGAATATCATTGACATGCTACAAATCATCAAGGAAAAGAGGCAAGAAAAGGTTAATAAAGGTCAGGAAAGAAAGAAACTAAGCAAAAAAAATTTAAAAAAATAGTTCAGTTATTACTGGTTTCTTGTATAGTTTTATCTCATCTCCACCAAAGCCTGGCAAGGTGATATTCCAGCTTCTCTCTGTAGTGAATTACACAAAAATAATAAGATAACTGCACTTGAAAGGTTATGACAGCACCATAAGAGAGCATTAAACCTGAGTATTTTAGAACAAAAATATTTTTATTACCTGCATGCAGCAGTACATCTTTTGTTTCTAAAGTGTGTGACTTTCTGTGCTTTGCTAAAGAACAAGCAAACGTGGCAACCTGATTAAAACAGTTGTCAGCAAACAGGACTTTATTTTTTTTCTTTTTTGCAAAGGGGGGTTGCACCCCTATTTCCATTTCCATTAATGAAACGGAAACAACCCACCAACGTTTAGACATAAAAAAGCATACAGTATATGTAAGGGTGACAAATTTCGGAAGTTCACATATCTTCCATATTTAAATGTAGTTTTCTTTTTCTATTTGAAGACTAGTTTCAACCAGCATGCAGAAAACTAGTGCTTTCTGGTCAAAGTGGCTGCTCGCTTATGTTGATTATTTTGCAGATAAAAAAGGTTAAGTGGTTAACAACTAAAACAGTCATGAAATTTAAGTTCTGAAAGAGTATAAAGAAGCTAGCAATCAAAGATATAAATGAATATGAACTAAGGAGGGGGGGGGTTGTCACTTGAAAATCAATATACATCCTTGGCTTGCATAAGGATTCACAAATAAGTTGGAGTAATCACTTACAGAAGAACCCATATTCCCAATAATACATACTAAGAAAAAAAATTACCAAAGGAAAACATTACAGAGAGGGGAAACTTACAGATGCAACAAAATCTTCTGCAATGTCAACAAGAACATCTTCAACTTCAGGATCCAACTGTTCCGAGGGATCAATCTGTACAAAGAACATATTATGGACAATATATGGCAGTTATTTTAACTGGTGCAAGTAACCTACCAAACTAAACAACTGATCAGGATTTCCCCTGCTATGATGACAATGAAACCCACAACCATAGCAAACTGGCGAAAGAACCTGTGGCAAGGTCTAAGATTGTACAAAACTCATGCTAACCAATGTAAAATTAAATACTAATGTCCTACTAAGAAAGTAACAATCCTATATCAGATATCTGTTCAACTATCACATGAACAAAGACTGAGCACGAGCCATCATAAGCACTTGAATTAATAGCAATATTTTGAAAAGCTTTTTATTTGGTCCTTCCACAATGCAGATTACACAAAAGTACGCTGAAATATGGCTCTTTTCTTTGAATCCATAGCCTTACTGTAGTTTTTGGATATTGAATATGATTTTAAAATATATATTTCAATTTTCAAACTAATGAAAAGAACCCAAGCACTATACTTTTGAATTTTGATAAATGTATAACTAAACTATCAATGTGTTGTCCATCATGTATTCCACAACACAGCTCTGCTTGAGCAAGCAAAATATGAAATCAATTTATAACACAGACAGAAAAAACAACACATACATTTATTATAGTATAAACAATAAACAAAATGAAATATTTAAGAAAAAAAAAAGATGAGACATTGACATGTGCCTTAAATCACATCATTAGTGGTCCATGAAAAACTGAAGATATAGGATCCATGAAAATTTGAAAATATATCATCTTGTGCCTTGTCACATTGCAGTTCAGGAAGCTGCAGCATACCTGTGCAACTAAGTCATGTATACTTCTCTTGGAGAGTAGCCGATTACCAGACTCACCAGCATCTGCATTGATGGAAGCCATGTCCACAAGTCGTACATTACTAGCTTGCAGTGTAGCGGGAGAATCAGGCTTCTGAGCCATCGACACAGGAATCCGAGGAGCTTGTTGCTGAGAAATTTGCTGTTGGTTTTTGTGTGTTGCATTTTGCTGTGAGGATTGTTGTGACTGACTGTGCTGTTGCTGTTGCCGCACAAGTTGTTGTTGTTGTAGCTGATGTTGCTGCTGTAATGAAAGTGCGTTGTGTTGATGTGAAGCCGTAGGTGCAGATTGTGGACCATGGTGTGGCCTTGGTTGTGGAATTTGTGGCCTCTGCTGGGGTCTAAATGGTGAAGATACATTTGATGGATTTTGTGGAGAAGCCGTTGAAGGAGCAGTAGCAGAGAGTGGCCTTGTTAAAGCATGAACAGGGGTTTTCTGGATGAAAGAGTTTAGTCAAGCATATATCATGGCATCCCCTTCTACTTGGGAAGTTGGAAGATAGGATACATAAACAAAGTAATAGAGTGCTACAGTTCTACAAAAACTCCATATGACATAAAATAAACCAACTCAACCAATGCATTTTGTGGACTAAACAATTAGATCTACATTTGGCAGAATCTTTAAATACAGTTCTGAGGCCCAATACATTCAAGGAAACATAATTTATATTAACATTTATGAACAAAATAAATTTACATGATCAGGTATATTGCATATAACTGTAACAGAAAAAAGAATCGTACACAGATGAATTGACCTTCAATTTTACTGTTTTACAGGTGAAACGCATCTTACCAGTGAACCAGGCATTTGGCTACCAGATGGAGATGATGTTGAGGAGGGAAGACCTGGCCTTGATGACTGCGGAGCAGAGATCACTGGTGGTCTCATCTGAGATGCATTAAGGGAACCAATCATTCCAATGTTCTGGATCCCAGGGGCAGACTGCCTAAGCTGAAGACCATAATCATCATTACCAACCTTTACTAAATTAAAAAGAACAGAGAAAAATGCAATTAACAGACAATGGAAAAGCACCAGAGGTGCATTTCAGACACAATTATAATGATTTATAACAAGTCAACTCACATAGTGAGAATTAATTATCAGAGCTCAACACTCATCTCAACTTTGAAAGCAGCATGGATGGAGTGGCAATACAAACTCTTCTTCTATGCCCATAAACTTCAACTGGATGAGTTGATTTGACAATGCAACAAAGTACGAATGGACGACAAGGTCAATACATAAGCAGGTGGTGCTAAATTAAAATCCAAATAACTATAAGGCAAACAATTATAAAGATATGCATTGCCTAAACCTGGAGCTTTGCTATCCAGATACTACATGAACAACAAGGGAGATTACGATAACAAACTCAGGTTCCAGTATTCTGGAGATCACTAGTTTGCAAAAACAAGCAAGTGCACCTAATCCAGACATGATTATCATCAAGAAAACTTGTATTATAGCATAAGGTACAATCTAAACACTATCTAAAATATGCTACTTCTCACTAGAATCCAACTCATTTTTGGCCTCATTGGATGGAAATCTCACTACTACCAAGCCTAGTCGCTCCAGAATATAGAACACCGAGCTAAGAATGAGAAACATACCTGTGCAGAGGATTGCGGGATTTGGTCGGGGCCACGGTGCATTGAGTCGAACTGCTGAGAGAGTGGTGGCGGCGGCAAGAATCCGGAGTAGCCGGCGGGTGCCCCACGCGGTTGCGCTGGCAATCCAATAGTGACCGCCCTTGGCATGGCAGAAGTCGAAGAAGTGACGGCAGCGGTTGCGGCGGCAGACGGGGTCATCGAGATGGGCGCCGCCAGATTTCCGTACGGCGGCCTCATGCGCGGCGGCGGCGGCCGCACGGCTGATGGGTTTGGAGTTGGGGTCTCTAGGGTTTGGATGGGGCCTGGGGCAGTGGAAGTGGGAGCAGACGTGGGCTCGGAGGTGGGTGGTACGACCATGGAGGTGGAAGGTGTGGTATTGGTCGCTGGCGCGGAAGGGGGACCGGAAGCTGAGGTCGAGGAGGGCGGCGGCGCTGCTGCGTCCGGTTGCGCGGGCGGAGGCGCTTCCATCTTGCTCGACGAATTGCCTGTACGGGGAGGACTGGAGGAGTGAGGCTCAAGCGCTTTGGTAGGAATGGCAATCGGGTGCATATGTCCGGATACAGCTCTGTCCAACCCGAACCTAAAACCCGAATAGCTGACCGAAACCCGAACCCGAAATTTGTCTCGGGCACAAACAAAGACCCATATCCGAACCCGATGGGTACCCGAAACCCGAAATACAGATCTAAACCTAGAGGCACCGAGCAACCATAGAGGAGCAAAGGCAGGCGGAGGCGAGGGGCGGCGCCGGCGGGGTGGAGAGAGGGGCGGCGCGACGTCGGTGGAGGCGGAGGCGAGGGGCAGCTCGGCGGAGGCGGAGGGGCGGCGCCGCGCCGGCGTGGTGGAGGCGAGGGGCGGCGCCGACGCGGTGGAGGTGGAGGCGGAGGCGAGGGGCGGCGCCGGCGCGGTGGAGGCGGAGGGGCGCGCCGGCTCCTGCGCGGTGGAGGCGGTCCAGGCGGAGAGGCGGCGCCGGCGTGATGGGACAGAGGACGGGGGGCGTCGGCGTGGTGGGGCGGAGGACGGGGGGCGTCCACTTGTACCAGCTCTCCGTGCAGGTAACCTCGCTCGCTTCCACTGTAGCTTGGATCAGTGAGGATCTCCGTGCTCAGCAGCGAACAACGGAATCCTACAGAGAAGGAAATGGAAACCCCGAGTCGGGACTCGGGAGACGGTAACATTTTTCCCTAGGCTTTCTTGCAGAGCGGGCCGTAAAATACCAACGCGCGTGGGCCTCTATAAACGCGGAGTGGGCTGAAAAATACCAACGTGTTTGAGCCTCCAGTCGCACCCAAATGGCCCCCCGGGACTTGGAGCAGGCCGGGAAGTTTTAACACCCCTGTCCGCTAATTGCAAACACGCAGAGGCAGGACACCCCAGATGGGCAAGAGCGCGAAGAAGACGAAGGAGCCGCACCGGCATGGCCGCGGCCGCCGTGCCTCCCACCTCGACGACGACGAAGCTGACGACTTGCCTTCATCTGCCTACGACGCGCCACCGTCTCACCAGGTGGACTCCGACGGTGACGGTTCTAACGACGACGAAGCGGTGGGAGACGTACTGGAGGGAGACGCTGACGCAGGCGACCGGGACCATTGGCAAGTAGGATCCATGCCTTCCAAGTTCCACTTGTACCAGCTCTCCGTGCAGGTAACCTCGCTCGCTTCCACTGTAGCTTGGGTCAGTGAGGATCTCCGTGCTCAGTTGCTCACACCATGTTCGATGAAATGCCAACGCGTGGTATGTTTTTGTGTTCAGTCGCCAAAAGGGGACATCAGCTACCTGCAGAAGTTCTTCCTGATGTATGTGGGCGGTCGCGTGCCTCTCCACCTGCAGGAGGATTTCTGTGGCACGGCCCTCCTCAGGTCCATGCACTATGCATAGCCTTTGTATGAACTTCGTGTTTGCCATTTTCACAAACACATCATATGCATTGTGCATCTGTCTTTTAGGGTTTTAGGTCTCATTAAAAAATAATGGCCCTAATATTGCATTTGATTCACGTATTTTTGAAAGCTGTCGTGTTAAGTTTCTGAAAATGGCTACTGTTTGGCAAATAATCAGTGGCGTCGAACGATGAACAAATTATTTAGCTTTAGTGTTAGGGGCATCAGTGCATGTATTGCTCCTTATCGATCGCATCTGTGTCAGCAGTGCTGAGTGGCTTCGTACTGATGCAAGACGAACAGCAATCGGCTTAGATTTGGACCTTGAGGCACTTGAGTGGTGCCTTGGAAACAACCTGAGCAAGATTGGAGCTGATGGGTCTTCAAGAATCTTGCTTTTCCATGGAAATGTTTTGGAGCCAAAGGAAGCTCGCCTTGTCAAGAATAAGATCAGTGATCTTGTGGAAGGTTTACATGTCACAAATGATGAGGTCTTTGTAGAAGCTAACGACTCTGAACAGTCAGATCCTGCTATTCCTAACTGCTTAAACAATTTGATCATGTCAGATGCAGCTTTGCCTGGAAGAGATATTATTTGTGCATTCAACTACAGTTGTTGTTGCCTCCACAGGCGAAAGGACTTGGTTTTATATTTCAGGCATGCTTTCAGTGCACTCTCAAAAAGAGGAGGTATATTTGTAATGGATGTCTATGGTGGCATATCATCTGAGCGCAAGCTTCGTCTCCAGAGGAGATTCCCCAGCTTCACTGTGAGTTTGACTTATATAGCACTGAATAGTAGTTACAGAGCATTGATGCCTATCTTTTAAAATAGTTAGATATATGGTAGACATAGAACACATCATATGATCATTATGTTTTAGGATGAGGTTATCTCTTAAAAATAACCCTGCTTAGTGTTAAGAGTTGTTATGGAAATATGCGGTGGTGGTAATATGTGGCATAAAAAATTTTCCGTGAAACATTTTACTATCATGGCAATACAATTTTATTAACATGCCAGACCATTTATGTAAGTAACCATATATCATAATATCAGACCTACTGTTATATCATCAACTGGGTAAATTCAAGGCTGTTTGAATTTGTCAATTAGAAAGAATTCAAATATCCATGTTATACCGAAGTTGTTTTTAGTTAACACTCTTGCTGGATCTGGTGAAATTTATCCTAGATGTAATGTATGCATAATACATAAATATAACAGTATCTCCATTACTTTGCTGAAACTAATATCTCCATTATATTTTTTTACTCAACATCCTTCACACTAAACAGTCATATAATTTGTGGCCTTTTATAGTCTATGCAAGTTGATATGAACTTCACTACGTAGTTGCTCAATTTGCAAGAGTCCATAATCTTTTAGAGTATTATTAGCTCTATAATTTTTGTATATACAACTATGCACACAGTATTTCTGGGAGCAAGAAGAATTTGATATTGTAAGTCGCGAAACAAGGATCAGCCTCCACTTCCAATCTAGAAAGAAGCAAATGTTGCGACATGCTTTCACATACCATTGGCGCTTGTAAGTTGCTTTCACATACCTAAACTTTACAATACTTCGGTTCAAAATTGCTTCTTATTTTCCTATTCACTGGGTGCGTTGCTATGGGAAACGTCGAAGGTTGCTACTCTTCCAAGAACTATAATTCACAGAAACTTTAGGTAAAAGTTGACAACATTCTGCAGTCACTACAATTCTCTTAGTTCCTAGGTTAGTTCCGTGGATTCCTGGTTGCACAGTAAGTGAATCCTGGCTGTAGATGAAGTAAGGTTGATGTTTATATGCAGTGCAGGGAAAAACCAAAGGCATGCCATGAGATTGGCTTGAGGCATCTCTGTGGCAGTGAATTACTGTGACATGATGCAATTTCCTACGCCATCTCCTTTTTTTTCATAAATATAAGACTACGAACATTGCAGTGTTATTCAGTTATTGTCAGTATTATGCTTTTGTAATGCTGGAAAAGCTTCCTCACCGTGTTATCTTCGTCTCTAGGCATTATTCATTGAAATGGCAATACACCTTGGCTCTTCTGTGGATATCTCTAGAACTGTAATTTATTTGCCCCTTTGCAGGTGGTCGATACCAGAAATCAAGGACTGCTTGGAGGAAGCTGGATTTAAATCGATCCGTGTCTGGATAAGGGAGATGCCAAATACCCAATCAAGTGGGCATGCCAAGGAATATAACGCTGACCGTGATGTAAAGTATGAAGAATTACAGCATTTCAATCAAGGAGACGCTTGGAATGCGTACGTAGTTGGAGTAGCAAACATCTAGAGATAATACATGCTGCCTTCTGCCCTCTGGTATGATACTGCGCTGGAGTCTTTTTTTTTTTTCGCCGAATGATGGAAAGCTCACTTCACAGCCTTTTAAGTTTTATAACAAGAAATTCCATCCATATGCCACCAGAACTGTGGATACTATCTTTTTTTACCCAGCAAATTTGTATTCCAAAACATTCGTCCGATCGAATTTCTCTAAACGAGATGCGATCATTATCGTCCTTCTCTCACCGTTCTGTACCGGACGCCCAAAGAGCTGTCAAGACACCGGTTGCAGAAAATGACCGTGATTTGCGATGGCGAGGCTTCGTCCTGGTTTTCACTTCAGGTCTGGCGCTCGCGGTGGAGCTTCTCGGGTGAAAAGTAGCACCACTCCTTCATGAATCATGATCCTACAATCTAGTTACATTAATTAATATGAGTCTCGATAGTCGGCATTATCGTGTAGCTTTTCATGATGGTGGGTTTATCTCTAGCAGTTTTGCCTCTACATCGAACTCACAATCGATCCAATCTTCGTCGACACCGCTCACTACCACATGCCCACATGGAGCTAGAAAACCACTTGGGGCTCGTTTGGGGGACCGGGAAAAAAAATTCGGTGGAAATAACCCCCACGGTTTTTTTTCGTCATTTCAATTCCCGCTCCCCACTCACTCTCCCGTCTCTCTCTGCAGCAAAAAAAATCCCCACGACCCGCATCCACTGATTCCATTCTCTCTCTCCCTGATTCACTCCATGGCGCAACTGGCGCCGCATCCCTCGCTATTGGCGAGCCTAGGTGTCGGTACCGGCCCACCAAGTCGCCTCCTAGTGGGGGCGGGCCGCCGCCGCCGCTGCTGAAGCTTCGCCATTGTCATGGCCTCGCTCTGAGCTCCGTGGTCGCCGCTGCCTCATCCTTGAAGCGCTTGGGAAGAATCGAGAGAGAGCGGACAGAGCCGAGATGATGGGGATTTGTTTTTTGCATGAGATGGCGTTGATTTATTTCCCTGTGATTTTACGGGGATTGGGTGGGATTTTCTCGAACGGCGCGTCTGCCAAATGGTGGTGAAAATTTCTTCGAGTGAGTATGCCACGTGGGAATTATCCCTGGTTTTTTGTAGGGATCCACGCAGGGATTCTTGTTACCAAACGAGCCCTTAGAGATGCATATCTACCTCAGCTTTGGAGATTGCAACGCAAGGCTAGTGGTGGGAGTTGGGCCGTGCCGGACCGGCACGTCCCGGTCCCGTCGTGCCTCAGGCAGGTGCAAAACGGGCCAGCACGGCTCGGCCAGCACTTCGGGCCATGCCGGGCCAGCACGGAGTGCCAAAATCTAGGCCCAGCACGGCCCGAAAGCATGGCGGGCCGGCTTCGGGCTGGGTCGGCCCGAGCACGATACGAGTAACAAAACAGCAGGCGAAATAATTTTTTAGAAATTCATATGTTGCTCAAATGAAAAAGTTGTTTATACAAAAAAGATGCTTCTCGAAATTATCTACAACTTTTGTGTTCAACCCAAATTCATACGAGCAGCATAAGACCTCGAAAATTACGAATTACCGAGGACGGTGCCGTCGGCCGGCAAGCAAGCAGCGACAAAAATATTTTTTTATAAAATCATACGTTGCTCAGATGAAAAACTTGTATACATGAAAAAGATGCGTCTCGACATTATCTACAACTTTCGTATTGAACAGAAATTGATTTGAGCAATGAAAGATCACGCAAAATATAAAAAACTGACACGTGCCTCTATTCAGGCATGGCCGGCCCAAGCACGGCCCGTACAGTTGGGTCGGGCCGAGCGGCACGCCGTGCCTGGTTTTCAGGCCCAGCACGGCACGCTATTTCGGGCCGTGTCAGCCCGGCCATCAAATATCCGTGCCGGGCCATGCCGCGGGCCTGTTTTTTTGGGCCGTGCCCGGGCTGGTCCGTTTGGGCATGGCCCGTTTTCCCAGCACTACGCAAGGCTACTTCTTCATTGGCTCTAGCAATGTTCGCAACGCGAGAGGTGTCTTCTTGGCTTCGGAGTGAGGCGACTCCTTTCTCGGCTCCGATGACGTCCACATGGCGGGAGGCGGCAAGCAGTGACAGATTAAACTTCCACGGCGAATGTTAGGAGTCCAGATTGTCTTGCATGCATGACAATCATAAAAAGCTGGAGCAGAAGCCAGCCACGAGAAGGCTTGACAACTGATCGATAGCGATGTAAACCAGATTACTCCAAAGAACTCCGCTTATCGGATGGGATCGTGGAGTGGAGGAAACACGACCAGGACGTGGGACGGCTATACGCCTGTACCAGGACACGCTCACAGGCGTCTTCCTGCCCGAGTTGACCCCAGGTCCACGAGACCACGGACGCGAGCTGATAGAGCATGGGCCTGGGAGTTACGTCATCGCCGTCCAACCAACTATTCAGAGTATTCACATCTTCTTTTACTGTTTATCTATATTATCTTACTATTTTATTTGTTATAGTATGTTACAATACACATGTTTTAGGTTGACCACCAAACTTTGGCATGATGAGAGTATCATTCGACCGCATAAAGAATTATGCGGCTTAGCGGCAACCGCACGGTTAGCCGCAAAACGTGCTACTGAAAAGAAAAGAACTATTATCTCTATTTCACAATGTTTGCCCGCTCCGTATACTTAGAAGATATGCATGCTACAACAACAACAACAACAACAACAACAACAACAACAAAGCCTTTAAATCCCAAGCAAGTTGGGGTAGGCTAGAAATTGAAACCCAAAACAAACCGCTAAAAAGGGAAGGAAAAGAAACAAGAAGGACGAGGGTTTAAAAAGTTTTTGAAAAGAAGCACAAGGAAGAGCCTAGTCGGGGCTCAGTGCGTGGATAGCCGCTTTCCAAGCACTTCTATCCAAGGCTAACTCTCTTGCTATATTCCAATCTTTTAGGTCCTCTTAACCGCCTCCTCCTGTGTCAAGTTTGGCCGACCTACCTCTCTTCACATCATTATTCCACCTTATGATTCCGCTTATGCACCGGTGCCTCTGAGGTCTTCGTTGCACATGCCCAAACCATCTTAGTCGATGTTGCACAAGCTTTTCTTCAATTGGGGCTACCCTAGTCGATCCCGTATCTCATCGTTTCAACTCGGTCCATCCTTGTATGCCCACAAATCCAACGCAACATACGCATCTCGCGACACTTAATTGTTGAACATGTCTTCTTTTAGTAGGCCAACATTCGCACCATACAACATCGCAGTCTAATAGCCGCCCTATAGAACTTGCCTTTTAGCTTTTGTGGTACCCTCTTGTCACATAGAACACCGGATGCTTAACGCCATTTCATCCATCCCGCTTTGATTCTATGACTAACATCTTCATCGACATCCCGCCTCTTTGTAGCATCGACCCCAAGTATCGAAAAGTATCCTTCTTGGGCACTATCCGACCTTCCAAACTCACATCTCCTCTTCCCGCTTAGCGATCAAGTCACATCTCATATATTCGGTTTTAGTCCCGCTAAGTCTAAAACCTTCGACTCCGAGTTTGCCGCCACAACTCTAGTTTCCTATTTACTCCCTTGGCTTTCATCCACTAGTACTACATCATCAAGAACAAAGATACACCACGGATATCTCCTTGTATATCCCTTGTGACCTCATCCATCACCAAGGCAAAGAGATAAGGGCTCAAAGTGATCCTTGATGTAGTCCTATGTTGATTGGGAAGTCACTTGTGTCACCGCCATTGTTCAACACTAGTCACAACACTGCTGTACATGTCCTTAATGAGGGCCACATACTTTGTTGGGACTTTATGCTTTTCTAAAGCCCACCACATAACATACCTTGGTATCTTATCATAAGCCTTCTCCAAGTCTATGAAAACCATGTGTAGGTCCTTCTTCCGCTCCCTATACCGCTCCATAACTTGTCTTAGAAGAAAAACGCTTCTATGGTTGACCTTCCGCATGAACCCAAATTGATTCATGGTAATACACGTCAATCTTCTCAAACGATGCTCTATCACTCTCTCCCACAGCTTCATCGTGTGGCTCATCAGCTTAATCCCCATGTAGTTAGTGCAACTTTGAATATCTCCCTTGTTCTTGAAGATTGGTACTAATATACTTCTCCTCCACTCTTCGGGCATCTTGTTCGATCGTAAATATGGTTGAAAAGCTTTGTTAGCCAAACAATAGCTATATCCCCTAGGCATCTCCACACCTCGATTGGGATCGCATCGGGCCCATTGCCTTGCCCCTTTCATCTTATTTAGGGCTTTTCTAACCTCGCCTCTTGGATCCTACGCACAAAGTGTCTATTGGCATCATCAAAGGAGTCGTCCAACCGAATGGACGTGCTCTCACTCTCACCATTGAACAGTTGTCAAAGTACTCACGCCACCTTAGTTTGATGTCCTCCTCCTTCACCAAGAGTTGATCCCTCGCATCCTTAATGCATTTAACTTGATTGAGGTCCCTTGTCTTCCTATCACGAATCCTAGCCATCCTATAGACGTCCTTCTCTCCTTCCTTTGTGCTTAGCCGTTGGTAAAGATCGTCATAGGCTCGGCCCTTTGCCTCACTCACTGCTCGCTTCGCGGTCTTCTTTGCCACCCTGTACCTCATAGAAGATATGCATGCTAGTTATTCTTTTATATAGGTATTTCATTCATATTCTTATTAGATAGATCAATAATAGATCTAGCAAGAACAATGCAATTTCGTTAAAGAATGAATAGCATGTATGTTTTTTAGGTATGTGAAGCAGACAAACATTGCGAGACGAAAGGGTAGCAATTAAGTAGCCTGCTAACTCGACGGCACAAACAGCTTCACCATGGCTACAGCGGCACTTTGGTTAGCAATTACATCCTTATATATTTGCACGCAAGAACAAGACTGAAAACAATTAACACAGGCATTCAAAAGCTTTGCATGCCTAATGTGCAGCTTCATGCATGGGTAAAGAAGACCACATGCAAATCCAGGGTCGTTCTTTGGCCAGGACAACAAGGGCAACGGTCCAGGGGCCCATGGGAGGGGGCCCGATCTAGGTATGCAATAGGCAGTAGTAGTACATACCTTGTGATGTACGCCTGTACGTACGCTGTATGCCTATAGAGCTTGTCTCCGGTCTCCATTTCCCTCGTCTCCTGTCTCCACTCCACCTCTTCGAATCCTCTCCAGTCCCTAAGATGCCGCTCACCCCCATATCCCCGAATTCTTTCCCAAGAGGCCAAGACCGACTATTGAATGGTGTATCCGTTGCTAATTTAGGGATGGAGTCGTATAATAATTACTCAGATTTGGGAATCTCACAGAAGCCTCCCTATTTTTCGACCACAACAAGAATAGTGTCGAACTCAACTCGCCGAAGCCGGTCGCCGGCTTGCCGTCGTCACCGACTCCACGCCGGCGAGGCGTCACCACGCTGCTAGCTTGCAGCCTGTTGTCTGCGGGCTACGGCTGTGTGGCACTGGCACTGCCCAGGCGGTCAGATCCTAGTGCGGCAGTAAGCTGGCGCTACGCTTGCGCAGGCAGTGCAACCTACGGTGTGCCCGTGCCTAGCCGCCGACCTGCTGCTTGCCGCTACTTGCCAATTCACTAGACTGCAGAGCAGTGCACTATTTTCTTACTTTCTTACCTAGTTATTACTTATGTGCTATGTACTATCCGTGCTAATCTACTTGTTATTTGCTATTTATGTAATTGTGCTTAAGTGATTACTTATTTGTCTATTTAATCATTGTATGTTCTCGTGTCATCCACTAAAACCACTTGTCTGAGAATGAAAAAGGAAAAAAAACAAGAAGATGAATTTATAGAAACGCATAGAGGAGCTATTGATAAATTTGTTAAACTATCTAGATGACATAACAATATTTAGAGACATTAGCTATCTCAACCATTGTTGGACATGCTCTTACACCGACGAACGAGCCCACCTGTCAGAGGCAGCTGCAATTGGTGGGCCGACACATCACTCATCGCACTCCAACGAAAAATCATTGCTCCCTCCGATGAATGCCCGCCCAAACGGCCAAACCCAACCCAACCAGAGCAGGACACATTGGATCCCCCGTTCCCCGAACCCGAAGTCCAACAAACCACAAATATATCTCGCTCCTATATAAAACCACACTTTGCAAAATCCGACACATCGCCGTTCGATAAAGAATTCGCCGCCCCACCCCCACTCGGAACCCCCCACTCCCCCGGCGTCCACTCGGATGCAGGCGACCAGCCCACACGGACGGACGAGGACCCCTCCCTGATGCGCCTCCCTCCATGCGGCTCCGGCGCAGCTAGCCCTCGGCCGCTGCGCGGCGCCGGCGGCGCCGGCGATGAAGCGGCCGCTGCGGCGCCCGATCGCGGTGCTCCTCTTCGTCGTGCTCTGCGGGGCGGCCTCGTTCCCCTCCGCGCTCCGCCGAGCCGTCGACCCCGCGCCCGTGCTCGCGCCACCGGTCGATCCCGCGCGCCTCAACGCCACGCTCCTCCACCTGGCGGCTGTTGACCCCTCCGAGGCGTCTCTGCGGCGCGACGTGGACGACCTCCTCGAGGGCCGCCTCCCGGCCTCCGCACGCACCCGTGCGTGGCGCCGCGACAGGCTCCACCTCCTGCATCTCCGCCACCACCAGCTCCCCGTCCACCGCCGCGGCCACCCGGATCACGACCACGACGACCCCCTCCTTCACCCGCTGCCGCGCCAGGAGCTCCTCCTTGACCCGTCCCTCCGCCGCGCGCTCCGCTCCTGGCACCGCCTCCACCGCCACGACCCCGCCGTCCTCCGCAACCTCGCCTCACTTCTCTCCCTCCCCGGTCGCATCCCATCCTGCGCCGTCGTTGGCAACAGCGGGATCCTCCTCCGCACCAGCCACGGTCCCCTCATCGACTCCCACGCTGCCGTGTTCCGCCTCAACAACGCCCGCATCTCAGGCTTTGCGGCGCACGTCGGCGCCAAGACCAACCTGTCATTCATCAACAGCAACATCCTCCACCTCTGCGCGCGCCGCCCCGGCTGCTTCTGCCACCCCTACGGCGACGGGGTCCCCATCCTCCTCTACATCTGCCAGGTAGCCCACTTCCTCGACGTCGCTGCCTGCAACTCCTCATCCTCCTCACGCCACGCCGCCCCAATCTATGTCACCGACCCTCGCCTCGACGTCCTTTGCGGGCGTATCGTCAAGTACTACTCACTCCACCGCTTCGTCGCTGAAACGGGACGCGCGGCAGATGAGTGGAGCCGCGCGCACGACGCGGCCATGTTCCACTACTCATCCGGGATGCAAGCCATCATGGTTGCTGTGGGAGTGTGCGACAAAGTGAGCGTGTTCGGGTTTGGGAAGGCGGCCGACGCGAAGCACCATTACCACAGCAACCAGAAGGCGGAGCTGGATCTCCACGACTACGAGGCGGAGTATGCCTTCTACCACGATCTCGCGGAGCGCCCGCAGGTAGTCCCCTACCTCAAGGACGCCGGACTCGCCGTTCCGCAGGTCGTGTTCTACCATTAGGCGCCAATTTCTCTAGTGCTCGCAGTGTGCTCGACGTTATGTCACGGCGCCACGGTTGTAATTTTTCGGGGGGAGTTAATTAGGCTCAGGGTAAATTTTGCTCTGTGAGGTGGTTAATTATTGTGATTAGATGATGATATAGGCGAATTCAGATAGCAAAATTTTGTTATGTTTTTGAAACTGCGATTGTACACTAAGAATTAGAATCCTCCATTGGTACAGGGGAGTGAGTGTTAGCTTGGGTAATCGGTTTTTGTTTGCTTCACCACGAAAATTAGCTGGGATTGGAATTGTAACTTTAGACTGTGTTTTTTTGCTTTTTTTTAAGAAACAAATGTATATCTAATTATATTCAGCCTCATTGCCACTTTTTTTTTATTATTGTTTTCTGAATGTGGCTTCTGCTGATCTGTGTGTATTCTCTTTTTTAACCAAGATACTTCACCATAGGGAACAATAGCCTTATACTCCTAGATGGCCTTATACTTTCATCATGTACTCAGCTCAGAAAATAACTGAGGTATGTAAGCCTTTCGATTCATAATTGCTCAGTTTCCTCTGTAGTTTGTACTTCGTAGCATGATGTTAGTGTAAGATTGTATGTTTTGCATTGCAACTGCTGCAAGATGACTGCAAAAAATTTGTTAAATTGCTCTACCAAAATCACCGACCTGACCATGGTGCCCCGCGCAAATGGGCGGATAGATTTATTTGTCTCAGTTTTTTAATTTGATATGTGTTTTGATTCCTATTATTTTCTATTCTAAATTTATGTGCCCTTTTTTACTGTGATATGAACTCTTTCTTTTTATTCTGCCATGTGCTCTTATTTCTACTATTTTTATTATGAATTTCTATTGTTTTGTTGAAGCCAATATTTTGGTGTGGATTTTTATTTCATTATTTTTTATTTAATTTTTTGATGTAGTTGATACGAATTCTTTCTTTTAATTTAATCCACTATAATTTGGATGCACAACAATGTATGGTGTACATCTTTCTTTCTTGTCCTGAACGTAGGGATTTCCTTTATTTTAGGATTAACGTTTCTGTTTTAATTATATGTAAGCTAGATATATTAGAGCTACTCCTAGGACAGAAGGTAAGGGTTTGCTTGTGAAGCTCACCACCTGGTTTCAAGTTCTCAAGGGAACGATAAAAATCTGGGCCTCACTTTTAGGGTGTGTTATAACGGTGGGACCGAATTATCGGCCGCAATATTCCTAAAAAAAAATAGATAAATGTATTTGTAACTAATATGGAATCTGAACTTTTTATTTTTATTCCAAATTTTTAATACTTTTTATTTGTAATTATAACAGATACGGTCTCTTTCTATTAATCCAATATGAACACTTATTTCTATTATTTTTATTCTAAATTTATTTTTTATTGGAGCTATATGGACTTTTTAAATATGATACGGTCTCTTATATTTAATTCTAAATTTATAATATATTTTTAATCATCACCGTTATAATTTCGTCCCACGGAAATCAACAATATAGATCTATTTTTATTTAAGTGAGAATTTCTCTGATTAACATGGTTGATGGCTTCTCTGATTAACATGGTTGGTGGCTTCTGTTCTAATTATACAATAGATTATTTTTGTCTTCTTTATTTTTGTTAGAAATTTTGCTGTATCACACTAGAAATCTGCGTAGTGCGATTTTTAAGCTGACACTAAGGACTTGTTATTTTTAGCTTAACAGTTTAACGACTTATCTACATTTTGAAAACACAAATGTTTTGAGTTTTTGTAGTCCATTTTTTCGTTGTTTTCAAGATGGGTCCTAACTCTTTAAAAAGCAAGTCAAACGAAATGGATTGAATCTCGAGACTAACTCAAGAAACTCTCGAAATTCAGTCATTTTAGCCGTTTACCTGTTCAGCCGTTCAGATCAGTTCAAAAGAACAGGATCTATGAAAAGATATAGCAATAGTACATCAGAAGCATAATTGTATGCCATCAGAAGCATATTCCAAACGGTTGTGTACTTTCTGCGATGCCGTTTTCCCACGATAAACAGATTGGCCGGCCATAGGCTGACAACAATATTCTCCCTGTTTCTTTGAAGTGAATCCACCATGTTCAGTGGCTCTGCGAGTTCGCCAACTCGTTGGTCAGTACATTACTCATGATCAACTTGCGTCATAGCCGTTTCTCGTCTTTTATTCAATCCATGAAGTATTTTCTGCAATAAGCATATAATGATTTGGTCCACCATGCTACACATCCATTATTTGGTCCATGAAGTATTTTGTGCAAGAAGCATATAATGTTGCTGCCTGGCAGGCTGTTACTTTTTATTGAATCAAAGGACACCCCTGCGTACTATTCAGTGTACTGGATAGTATTATCCTAAACCTGTAGATTAATTGCCAAGTTTGGATCACTTTTGGCACTGCCGCTTGTCTTTTGAGGACCCCTCTGTTGTATTTTTCTGGCCATTAATCTTCCCCTTATTATATTAGATCACAAGAAATTAAATATTCATTTTTCTTGGCCCCTGTATTATATATTTCTACTAGCACCATCTGTGAAGTCTCTTTTTATTTTGACTATTCATGATTTTGATCAATTTCGTGTTACTTTTGATCTTGACTCTTCAAGTTTTGATCAATGATAGTCTCTAAAATATTTGTTTATGTAAATTCCACATTCATCAGAGACAAAAAGGAAAATCCACACCATCGATTATTGTGTGTCCAAATTATAACGACTTCGATTAAAAGCTATAATAATAAAATTAAAACAATTTAAAAGGAGTTCATATCAAATACAAGATTAGAAAAGAAGTTCATATTAAATACGAGATCTAGCCGTGGAAATGTGTCGGGCACCTTGCTCATTAAATTTGTAATGTAAAGTATATTACTAATATTCTACATTTAAATCCTTTTGGATTCGTTGTTTTTTTAGTTTTGGTCGCAGTTGCCGGATTATATTTTGTTGCAAAGGTTACTTATAGAGTTTACTCGACCGGTCATGCTGGAGATTTGAGAAATGACACGTCTCTTTTAACTCCACGCTATCTTGGAAATGGCTATCGTTTGAGCTGATACCGCTATTTGGCAGTTTTTTTTTTCTCTGTGGCATTATGCGAATGTAGTAGGCTGGTAGCTGATGTTTTGTTTTGCAAGTTCTAAACATGATGACCGCATTTGCTCATGTTTTACTCTTCTACTGCAAGTGCAATTCAAATTTGAGGAAGGTTTTGCGCAAATTCATTTCATTTTTTTTCGCTATGCCTTTCTGAATTATTGGTAGTTTTGGAGTAGTACTGGGCTGATTATCTGCACAGGGTTTTCTGCAAACTGTGAATATCGTGGAGAAGCCTGCTGCTGGCAATCTAGCATGTTCAATCACTTGCCTTACAAGGAACTTTTGCACCTCTGCCACTAATTCAAGTACTATTAACCTAACAAAGCGATTTGACAACCTAGTTAGAGCATGAGCAGCAACCTCTCCATCAGCTGCAGCCTGCATCTATACACGCGCACTGGCGAGTACGGAAATTCAAACGCTGTGGACGAGCGGGCACGCTATTAACGCGTTGATGCAGGCAGCGATACGGGAGCTGCAGCTCATGCTCTAATGTTTAGAATTAATTGATGCGTCCACCAGTTCTTGCCGGCTCTGCTGTGCACCGCATGCTTGCAGCTCGTGCTGGTGGTTTTTATACCAGGCATGCAACATGGATTACTACTGTCCTAGTCCTATCTGTGCAAAGAATATTCAGTGATTAAGATCTTAAATGTTGGTCTAAAGTTGAAAAGCATCTCGAGACACGATTTATAGTAGTGATTTTGTCTTTTATCTTATAACCCCAAATTGATGAATCTTTTTCTTGTAATCTCTTATAAGTCGTCGTTCTGATCTCAGACTCCCTCCCCAAAAAAAGTGGTTATCAACGTATGAATTTGTGATAGCCCTCTCAACCTGTTTTAATTGAAATTTTCAACAAAACTTCTGTTGCTGCAGGCCACATATGACATGATTGAAGAAATTGAGAGATGTTGCTTGTATACCTGCCGGAACAATTCAATTAGCCTACTGAAACATGGTCATAAGCAGAAACATGCTCAAATAGCTAATGGAACAATTTAATTTACCTACTAAAATATATTCGTGTGTTTGTTGGAACAATTCAATTAGTATGCTGAGACATGTTGTAATATTTGTTATATATAACAAGCAAGATGGGCCCTACCCACATGCAGAAGGTAGCGCAAGAGGGATCAAACGGCAACCAAGCGGGCCTGCACACATGCGCGCCAAGAGCCACCGCAGCTACATCCCTCATGGGCTTCACTGTGCAATGTCGTGTCTTCTATCCATGTTTGCCTAATTGCCTCATCCCCACTCATTTTATGTTCTATATATCATTTTACTCTCTATATGATTTAATTGGCACCAAAAATGACTTTTGCTCCTAGGCAATGGGGTGAGAGAGAGAGAGAGAGGAGGGATGGTGCAGCTCAGCTCGGCGACGATCTCCATCAAGATAGCATGCATGCAACAACAGCGACAAGCTCATTGATGGTGATAGGGAGAGGGAGCAGTGTAGAGCGGGACATACGATGATATGTCGAATGTGATCGGTGCTGGTGGCGACTGTAGCGAGAGGCTATGCTTACGATGGCTCTTGGCCAGGTGACGGGACAGCGGCGCACAACACACAACGTCTGGAGTGACGCAACCAAGGCGGCTAGTGCGATGGCATCCTGCGGCTGCAAGACGGCAGCTGGTGCAACGACTCCCGTAGGGTTGGAGTAGCGGCGAATGCGGCCGGCGACTAGGGAGAAGCTACACTCGAAACAGTCGGTCACTACGTGTTGTAGCACGATGTCTCGGTCGACGAAGGAAGATGGGCGTGGCACGGAGAACGAAAGACGGCGACAGCAACCGCATAACAAGGGGCAATCATGGAAAAGGAGAGAAGTAGGGTAGAATGGTCATTTCTAGTGCCTCAAGGAAAAAGATATTGAAAAATGATTTATAAAACACGAAATGACAAACTGAGGTGAGACATAACAACGACGGTAAAACATTAGAGTTTGTCAATCGAGAGTGACAAATGGGTGAAACCGCGAGGCCATCCGTGGGGAGCAGCATATCGCAATTTTCTCATTTCTTTGTGGTTGGTGGTCAATATATCTGACCTTAGGTTAGACCGCTATATTTGTACTGCAGCTGCAACCAAGTTCAGCCGGCCCCCGTCCCCCGACACATGTTCTTACCGAGTTACAAGTTGACCTGCCCAATGTGCCAGTGGGCAGTGGCCACTGATTCCTGTCGTGGAGGATGTTTCGCTTGGGTCTAACGATTTTTCGTCTTTGGCTAGCCCTAAACTAGTCAATATATAGTTGAGACTTGAGAGGTCAGTTTGCAACAAGTATGCGCTACTGCGGCAGCGTGACTACGTTCTGATGCAACCTGCTCACGGGAAGTCTTATCATTTATAAGTACTTGGGATTGGGATTTGGGAACTGCCTTCTGTAGACTATAGATTGAAGTTGATCCTAGACATTTGGATGCTATTCACTGTCGTTTTAAACGAAGACTTCGATTGATCCCAGCGACAACATGTGAGGCACTCAATGGTTGTAAGTACGTACGTAGAGCACAACTGCTCGTTCATGCTTCCGTCAAAGGCATGTCATGAGCCGACAGAACGTCTTGCTCGGCGAGTGGCTGGTGCATGATGCTGAAGCACTCATCTACTTTGGCTTGAAACCAAATGCCCGTCAAGGTATGTAGAGCAGGAGATCAAGCGTGTTGCTCGGCTGGTGCAGGATATCGGAGCACTAAGCGCTAATGTATCTCGACTCAGAATCCGAATGCCCGTCAAGGTATGTAGAGCTATATATGGACCGAGCGCCTTGCTCGGTTGGTGATCTAGAGCACTCGTTACCCAAAATCGAACATTGATGGACCTTCCTCTTAAGTTTCAACGCTAGCCAACCTATTTCGTTGAAGCAATTTAAATGGAGTAGCAATTTTAGATAGTTTCACGTGGATTCATGTAGTTTTTTTTGCAAATTTTATATAGTTTCACCATATGATTTTATATAGTTCTATAAAGTTTTACGTGGTTTCACATATTCTCAAGAGATGGTCTCCACCATTGGAAATGGTTTTTATGTAGTTTCGTATCATTTTTACGTGGTTTTATATTCACGTTGATGTCATCATCATGTCATGTTGATGTCATCGTTGTATTCTTTATGTGCATCATCCTAATCCGTTGAAAAAAAGATGATTTATTTTCTAGCATTCATATAAATTAAAGTTGATATCACAATTTAATCAATTCATAGCCATATTTTTCTTTTGTTTTCCAAGAAAGGAAGTATGTGGAGTCCGAACAATGGGAACATCAGTCTTCAGTGCACAGCACCACAACGCACATATATGAGTGCTTAATTAACCCGGACGCCGTCGTTAATTCGATTGTTGATGCTGAAACACGGCGGAAATCTCGATTAATGAGCAGAAACAATAATGCAGTCATGCTGACGGAAGCGGTCGGTCCTTCTAGATTACATGCTTGCAGATTGCACATATCGCATTATATCATTTTTTTCGCTCGAGGTAGCTGTACGACCGCCAAATTAGTGGTCAAAAACCGACACGGCTTTACCCCTTTGTTGAGGTTTTGGATGACAATCACTTTAGTTTGTTCTCCATATCTATGCATGAGCGCTGAGAAACTAATTAAGTTATACAGGGCCCGATCCAGCGATCTGTTTGAAGTGACTGTTGCACATAAACTTATTTTACTTTGCTCAACCTTTTCTTTCAGCTAACGCGAGCGACCATGTATGAAATCACACGTCTCTGTCTCAGACGATGTCTGGCTAAGATAGCACTAATTATGTCTTCTTATTATAATATTTTATCATCCGATCGGTGTATCTCTTGACTTGAAACTTTATTAGATTGCTGATCAATCAGCATTAATATAATTCAAGTCTATCTTCAAGAGCGTGCGAACTTAAATTTGTTTTAAAATACGATCGAACTTGTCTTGTTCATATAGCAACTGTGCCTATCGTAGGTCAAGACTACTTGCATACGACTATAGCGTTTCAAGCAACCAGTCTTAAGTTAGTGTTACGATGGAGACACAGGTGAACAATTGGAGGGTGATCGATATCTATGCAGCGTGGTTTCGCCTTTGTCATTGTTTTCGAAAGAGGGGCAGGAGAACTGCCGACCTATTTCATTGATAAGCAGGAGAAAATAAAATAAAAACCCGTGCAAACACGGGGTACAACCGCAGCGCTCCGCTGCAACCCTAGCCAAAGCCAGACACATCTCCGGCCACCGCTGGGAACACCACCGAAGCCCACTAGGCAAACGGTCGAACAGGGAGAGATACAGGATAGGGAGAGGGGAAAACACCACCAACACTTACGCAACGACGAACGACTCCTAAAACAACAGACACAGCGACAACCCAAAGCGCAAGACGGCAACCACGACGCCTCCAACAAGGTGAACGACAGGGAGAACCCGCCGTCGCCGCAAAGCCGATAGGGTTTTCACCCAGAGCACAGGAAGATCTGAAAGTGATGCCTCCAAGGAGGGAACGACACCAAAGGTGACGCCAACACCAGCCCAAAAGGGCAGAACTTTCACCCAAGACCAGCCCTACTAGCGCAAAAGGCAGAGGCCGTCGAAGACTGAAAGCAATAGAAGAACCGAGTCACGGCAAGATGAAGAGCCGAGAGCATGCGATTTAACGCCGCTCGTCGACGCGGAAGAGGCCGCCCACACCATCCGACCCCTCGGAGAAAGGGAGGGTCAAGACGACGGGGACGGGACCAAGTCAAGAGGCAGAGAACGGGGATGCTGTTAGGGAAAAAGTCTTCAGCCAACGCCGTCGGAGAGGGGCCACCACGCCGAGTGGCCAACGCACGGGAAGCGAAGGAGACTAGACTCCACGCCCCCCCAAACAGCCTGAGACGAGCCCTGCCACCAACAGGGGTCGCCGTGCCGCCGAGTACAGGCAAAGGTCCACCACGCCACCATGGGAGAGCTGAGGGGCCGCCGGACACAAGCCCTCGAGCCACTGCCCCCACCACTTCGCCACCACAAGCGGACCCCTAAGCGGCCTCCACCGAGACAGCCGAGGGAGGGAAGAAGCAGAAGAAGCCGGTGCCGAGCTACGCCGAGCTACGAGGCCACCAGACACACACCCCTAGAGCACACCCACTCCAACCGCTCCGGCCAACACACTGCCCAAACCGGGCCTCTTGCCCGTGGACTCGGCCTCTCGCAGAGCGGTCCCCCTGAGCGGTCTTCGCCAAGACAGCCTGTATGGAGGGAAGAAGGAAGGTAGAGGAAAGCCGCGCCGAGCTCCACCATCTACAGACATCGCATCATCTTTTTTTGCAAACAAAATTTTTATATGCACCCCTGTAAGGCCACTGCTCAGACCTACGATCTGGCTCACCATGGCATCCCCTCCTGCAATCTCAAAGGCCGAAATCCCTCTCTCCATCCTGGCCCGTTTAGTCTCCCCCATCACTGTGGCCATGCCGCCACAGGAATCCTGACTCATCTTTTGTAAATCCACAATCCCAACATGCCCCGAGTCCCTGACCTAAACATAGTCCACTATGGCCGCCTGCACGGCTTTCTGCCGCACCATTGGCCTCTGCGGCTTCACCCAACACGCACGTCGGTGGCCCCATGCACTGTGCGGCCATCCGCTGTCTAGCCAGCCCAACCGCCCGATGCTCGCCACCTCCACAACCATGGACGTGGGGGACGTCCCGTCCGACGCCCAATTCCAACGACCAACATTAGATCTTCAGAATTTTTTTTTGTTTCGCCAAGTAAAAAAATTCAAAAAAATAATTAAAATCAGAAATACTATCTAATTCATGTCCATTACCACATATATTTTTTGGATTGAGATACAACATTTATACATCTAGGTTTTCCTATTAAAATCGTTTATAAAAATTAATATTGGTCATATCGATTTGAATAAAATACGTGTGGGATCTTACACTGATTAGATAATATTTCTGTTTTTTATTGATTTATTTTTTTACAATACAAAATAAAAATAACAAATTTTTTTCTTAAGAACTAACGCTGGCCGCTGGACCATCCAACGGCCAGCGCTAGGAGTCGGACGGGAGACGCTGGTCGGATGGCCCTGCGTCGCACAACCATTGGCCGCCTCGATGCCTCCAGCGGTCCAGCCTCTCGCCAGGCCGCCTGCGACTTGATCGCCACGACATGGCCCAGTGCCCACGGCGTCGCATCGATAGGCGACGCCTCTGGCTAGGCAGCGCCATCCATCCTCCTTACGGCCTCTAGCTAGGCGGCGCCATCCATCCTCCTTACGGCCTCTGGCTCCACTCCTCCGTCCGTCGTTGCCTGTCGCGATGCCAAGGTATGTCCGACAACCCTAACCCTAAGCTCCTCGGTGCAGCAGGCACTAGCCGGGAAAATTCTAGGTCCTTATTCCCGATTCTATAAACTAGCCCAACTAATCCCCATTCCCCAGCAATCCTTGGACCCTAAAATCCCCGATTCAATCCCAAGTGTACTCGGTCGTGAGTGCCTAATGCCCATTGCCCTTTTTACGATTTCCATTTGTTATGTGAATGAGAATGAATGTTGATTGCTTATTTAGAGGGGCGCTTTCTCACTAATTGATTGTTTGATTCGCCTGACTGTAATGAGTACGAGCCTAGCCGAGAAAAAAAAAAGAAAAAAGAAGAAGAAGAAAACCAAGCGAATTACTAAAGCACACGATTGTTCCCCGCTTAACACGCACAGCATATACGCGCGCGCGGCAGGCAAGGTGACCATCACCGACCGACCACCAAATGCGATGCGATCGTTTGCCGAAGCGCGGCCGCAGCTTTGACATTCCCAGCCTGCCGCCGGCGCGTCGGCAGCGGTACATAGTGCACCCACCGTTATGAGATGCTCCCCCGTTTTTAACGCTTTTGACTTTTGTACACATATTTGGCCATTCGTCTTATTAAAAAAAATGTAAATATCATTTATTTTGTTGTGATTTATTTTATCAATAAAGATACTTTAAACATGACTTATTTTTTTGCAAGTTTGCATAAATTTTTTTAATAAGATGAATGGTCAAAGGCGTGATCAAAAGTCAAAGGCGTCAAATAAAAAAAAAGAGGTAGTAGTAATCGTTTTGGATATTGACACGGTTTTCAAAATAGAACTTTGACCATAAATTTATGTAAAAAATTATTTTTAATACATTAAAGTTTATAATATTATGAAAGTTGTTTTCAAAATGAATCTATCTATATGTTTTTTATGTTCTAAATCTAAATAGATTAAAAAGTCTCTAGGGGTATAGTTTTAAAACTTAGACTTAAGACAAGTCTAAGTCAACTACTATTTCATAACGGAGGGAGTGGTGTCTTATCTTGGTTTTTGCATTTTTGGAATTCTTTTATTTGTGTACGTCTTTAATGTGGGAGTCCTTTGCTCTATGCCTTATCTCCTTCCCCCTCTCCTCAGGGCCCCGGAGTGTGGTTCTTCGGAAAGCTATCGAGGGGGTACGTTACTTTTCATATTATAATCTATAATCCAACGTAAAAGAACGCCAATTTTTTGCGTCATTGTTTTGGAGATTGTCCATATCTATCCAATCTGATATGCATATAGTATATGGGAGGCAATCAGATGAGACATCCCAGTATGTCTTGAAGGCATAGTTTTTAAAACCTGACTGGTCACCGGGTTTCGACTCGACCCGGCAGACAGGTCGAGGTCAGGTCAAATCCTTTATGCCCACCGGGTCAGGTCTGAGTTTTCTCTACCCCGACCCAACTGGCCCCTACCTGCCTTTACCGTTCGATGTAAATTCAATGGATGATACCCCCAATCCAGCCGCCGCACCGGACCTAACCCTAAGCGCCCACCCTCCCTCTCACATCATTATTCCCTCATAGTCGAAACCCTCTAAATGTAACATCCCAAATTTTCAAAACCAAATTTGGCACATTAATAATTTCATTAAAATGCATAATTAAAATATTAAACTATTTACGTGTTGAAAAACATCATGGCATCATCATCGCATGTAACCTTTTTGAAATGGTTTGGGTCATTAATCTTTAAAGTAAAAATCATTGTCATGGGTGCAGTTATTTAAAGGTATAAATATTTTCATGGGTGCATTTAGAAACTTTCAAACCCTTGTGAATTTGTAAAAACCTATTTAATATTTGCCCTTTGAATAATTATTTAGAAAGAAGAAAAGAGAAAAACAAAACTGGAAAAAAATTAGAAAACTCTCTTCTCTCTCTGCACCGCGAGCTTATCCGTAGAATCACTGCCGCTATGAAGTTACTCCCATAACCCTCACGGCGTCGTCGGCGCACCAAGACCACGCCACGACCTCCTCTCGCCGCTACGCCACGCCAAGTGCCCTGACCTCGCCGTCATGTCGCCGCAGCTATTGTGCAATAGCACCTGTCTTTCGTTGCCTCCGCGCGCTGTGCCACCCGTCGGAGTAAAATCCGATGCTTGCCGTGCCCTTCTTAGCTATAAAGCTCTGTGCTCCTGCTTCTCCTTGCCCAGTGCCCTGCCGTGCCCGTGTTTCTTCTCGGTGAGCTCTGCTCTATTCCCTGGCCTATGGCCATCTCTTCATCGCTTTCTCACTCGCTTCCTCTCATCCTCCATACCGCAGTGTCGAAGGAACCCGAAGAACCACCAAGTTAAAAAGAAGCTGCGCTCAGTTCGTCGTCGCCTCGGTAAGCTTCTGCACATCTCTAGGTGCGCATGAGCTTGGGAAGATGATCCCGGGGTGGCCGTAGTCTCCCCTGCGTGTGCCATGTTGAGTTAGAACTCCCTTGGAAGCCATGCGAGCTAGTTTAGAACGTGTACTGTAGCTATGTATAAAAATACGTGTGTCAGACGCGGTCGGCGGATCAGCAGCTATAGGGTCCTTTGGAGGCGCTGAGTCGAGAGGAATCCATTTTTGCAGTCGGTTTGTCGAACGAAGGTCGCCACAGCCGGCTAGCCGAGCTCCAGTTAGCTCCAATGGAGTTGTCTGTGTGCATGCTGTGTGCTTGCATGGGACTAGCTAGAGCTAGAAGAAGAAGTGCTTTGAGATTAGTGCTAGTATGTGTGGTTGGGTGGCTCTGATAATTGGAAACGTATTCGAGCATAATACGCTTTCTAGAGTTCAAAGCGCACACATAAATATAATCCAAAATTTAATAACTCTCTATTTATATTAATACCTATAACAATAAAAATTAAACTAATCATTTTACATTAACTAGCAAATAACGAATGATTTTCAAAAACTTTAGAAAAATGATGAAAATATTATTTTGATGCATACACTTGATTTAATAAAAATATAAAAATATAAAATAGTTGTGCATGCATTATATTTTCATGCATATTTATTTCGTGCATGATTTTCAAACCAAAATTGCATATAAATGTTTTTCTGTCTGATGGATGGTTGTATTATCTTGTATGTGTTGTCCGCGTAGTTAAACCCGTCCAACGCCGCTGATTGCTCCTACCCGTCTTCTGACCAAGGCAAGTCCCCCTTTGATCATATTGTGAAGCCATTTTCGGTTATTTAGAAAATGTTTATTAGACTTGAAAGATGCATGCTAGTTTAAAAGATAAATGCCGTATTTGCTAGAATTAGTTATTATGCCGAATAGAAAAGGTAAGAAATATGGTAGGATTAAACCTAAGGCTAAACTATGAATTGCTCTTATTTAAATACCTTGTTGTGGTAGGATAAATGCTTAAAATCATTTATGCGGAATGATTCAATCATTTGTGTGAAATGAGAATATTGTTGAGAAATGTTTGGGAAAAATGGTGGTTTAAAGGTAACGCATCAAGGGTGATGCTTACTAGGAAATGATTTTCCTCTTACCCTAAAATCTTTTCGACTAGGGAGATATTTTGTCAGTTGGTGCAGTATGGCACCGGTTTTGTAAACTGGGCTAAAATATAAATTCTCCCCTAGGCTAAGGACTGCTCATCCTATAATCCTATGAACTGAGCCATTACAGTACGACCTCGAGCCCGGTATGGGACGGGCCCGATCGTTGGCCCTCGTGGTTGATGGTCTTGTGGTGAAACATCGTCTGGGTGCGTAGCCTCTCGAGGGTAAAGCGTACTCCACTCGCAGAGTTAAAAGCATCATGATAGCCGTGCTTTCATGTTATGAGCGTGCGAAGGGACTGATTATATGGTAGCTCCTTCATTTTAAAACCAATTTAGGAAAAAGGTTTTGAACAAAGGATTTGAGATGAGTAAGGATTTGAGAAGGATTTCGTTTGAGCTAGGGGCTACCGGTGATATTCCGAAATGGGTAACGGCCTATCGGAAAGTGTCGCGCGGAATGGACCTAGCCGGTTTTGAGAAAAGAAAAGAAGAAAGGATTTTGTTCTTGCTATGGCACTGAGGCCAAATGGCGAGAACCGTTTGCGAAAAGCCCAAAGAAAATATGGAGATATAATGTTTCTAAATCACTTTGTCAAAACTAGGCTAATAACTGCAATTTCCGCAAAACTGCCCAAGCCATCCATTTGTACTAAACCCCATCTGCATATATCCTCGACTTGCTGAGTACCTTTGTACTCACCGCTATTGCTCCTTCTCCTCTTCCAAAAATTTCAACAGTCGAAGAAGCTCCCTACGACTCGCCATCCGAGGAGGACCCGGACTTTGAGGAGGAGGAGGACTTCGAGGACGAAGAGTAGGGTTGTGTCCTGCCTGCCGCTTTGCCTGTGGAATAGTCTAGCTACTAGAATAAATCGTGCCATGTTAGGCTCCTGCGTTACCGTGTGTGTAACTCTGTATCTTGGCCTGCGTGCCGTGCTTGATGTATTAAATTGTGAGTTCCTGTAGGACGCTTAGTCCCCTATGTTGTAATAATGTAACTCGAAGGAAATGTACCATTATTGTTAAATTATGTGTGCTAGCCATGATCTTCTGAGACTAGTACTGTATGCACAATTAGGATTTGATCAATTAGACCGGGTCCTGACACTAAACCTCCTGTCTGGCTCTCTCTCAATCTCGACCTAGGCCGCAGAGGTTAGACGGTGATAGCACGGCTACCGAAGAGGACGATGAAAGCGGACACAATGATCGGGGACGATGCGGTCACTAGGGATGTGATCTGATTGGATAAGGTCGGATATCGTTCTATCCATATCCGTATCTGTACTTTTCATCGAATACAGATTAGAATATGAATGTGTCGAATATGGATACAAATTCGAATAATACTGGAAAACATCATTTACGAATACGGACCGGATACAGATTTGTTTAGACAACGATACAAATATTGTTAGTCGGATAGTAAAAATTCAATTTTAAAAATTTGTCCCAAATTTTAACAAAAAAGTCAAAATTTAAATTTAAAAGCGGGAATTTATAACATTAGAAAAAACTTTAGAAAGTTTGTACATTAATGTTATTAAATTATTCTAGATTTAAAAATTCAAAAAGTAATTTTAAAAGTTGGAAAATTATCAATAAAAAAATTATAGAAATACATTACAAATTTTAAAAAATACATTTGGATGATATCCATATTTTATATTCAGATATTATCCGAAACAAAAACTCGGATATTCCTTATCCACCGTATAACCAGTGCTCCGTATTCGTATCCATATCCATATCAAATTATCCATATCCTTATCCGTAAAAATAGTCGAATATCCCTAAAACTATCCAAATCACTATCCAATCAATTCGGTCGTCGGATAATATCCGTACCATTTCCATCCCTAGCGGTCGCAACATGCAATGGCATAGTGGTGACGGCGAATCCGGAGGACACCCCTCCACTCATGGTGCGTGGCGACCGGTGACGCGTTAGTCCTCTTCCTCTGCCACGACGGTGTGGTCCGGTGGTCCCCTTTAGTTATGTCAGATATGATCTGCCCCTCCCTCTTACTTGACTCCTTGTGTCCGAGGCGGGCCAGTGGGTTAGATTGGGTCCATGGTGGGGCATGATTCTGAGATCCCCAATGTAGATAGTGTTAGATTGGGTCATATAATAGGACAGTCTGTCCAATATAATAGGACTCAAACCCTCAATCCATCTATCTAATCAGCCAACTACCTACACAGACACATCCCACCTCACTGAACATACCTCTTTTAACTCATTGTAACACCCTAGACCAAATTCGCTTAGAGCCTAGCCCACCTGCGGGGCTGGCCCATGTATGCATAACACCTACTTGGACTTTCGAACTCGTTTCGTTCAAAAGGATTAACCTGAGGTGCTATGATTAGACCTAACAGGCCTTATATACTGGTACAATTCTCTCAAGATTAGCAAGTTGGCATCACCGCATATGCGGCAAATGCCCAGGACCTCCCCCGGTATACGCCCATGTGTCCAGTGCTAGACCATATGACATGTCGTGTGACCATCCCAGCCCACACGCCCATGCGCTATATGTGCGCGCAACTAAACCCACACGGCCCGCATAGCGAGTGTTGATGCTCTGATACCATTTGTAACACCCTAGCCTAAATTTGCTTAGAGCCTAAACCACCTACGGAGCTGTCCCACGCATGCATAGCACCTACTTAGACTTTTGGCGTCGCTTCATCCAAAAGGGTTAACCCGAGATGCTATGATTAGACCTAACAGACCTAATATATTGGTAAACTCTCTCAAGAATAGTAAGGTGATACTATTCCACCACTACCAATCCACATGGGCCAAACGATCCTGTCATCACAATGCGCTAGATATTACATCATCCTACCCATCCCGACGGTGGATATTTTCGATCCACCAAAACACTACTAGTACCAATAGACCTTAGTTTTCGATCTCTAGGGGCTGTTTAGTTGCTCGAACTATCTCAGCATGGCTCGTATGAGTCAGCCAGGCTGAGATGAGCCTGGCTGAAGAGATGCGAGTGATGTTGTTTGGTTACCCTGCATTTGTTGAGCCAGGCTGCACAGAGATTTTGTTTGGTTGACTATACAGGTTAGGGTGGGATACACAAATTCAAGAGAAGGGCAAACAAATCTTAAAAAATAAATTCTAGAAAATCTCGAAATTTAAAACGAAAATAAAAAATTTTAAAACTAACAATAGATAATAAAAAATTTAAAAATAAAAAATTATTTTTAAAAAAATTATAAGGCAAGTGTAGTCTAGTTTTGTTGGAAAAAATGTTAGGAACCCATTTTTGAAATCGGTTCGGTAATCAGAGTTACCAATCAAAAGATATAGCAAAAAAAAAAATTGAAAATGTGCCTGGAAGTACGTGCCTACATACAGCTGGCATGCGAGCCTGCGTGGCCAGGAACGGCCGATTCCAGCGTGCGCAGGGGGCTTGACTAGCACAGTGTTTTTGCATCCTTCACCAGTTCAAGGACACACACTAACCAAACACCGGTTGGTCAGACGCAGGAGTTCGCTCGCCCACGCGACCAACCAAACACGCCCTATATTGATGTACTTCCTTTCCTCTGCACCACCGCTTGTGTGCCACCCTTCTCTGTCTCATCCTGATCCTAGCGCCGCTCTGCTTCCTCACCCTATCGCTGGCGCCGCGCCATTCCTGTTTCTGACAGCCGTGCCGCCCTCGCTGTTTTTCCGGGCACCGGCGCCACACTTGGGCACTAATAGGTTATTTGGTTGGCTTCTCAGTTGAATCATACTGTATGAGCTGAGCCAGGCTGGTCGGAGCAATGGAGCCAGGCTGAGATGATGCAAATGATCGTTGTTTGGTTATGTGCATGAGATTGTACAGGCTGCGTAGAGACGTTGTTTGGTTGACTGCCCTAAGGAGAAAATGGTATGGAGAAATTCAAAAGAGGGATGAAACATTTTTTAAAATAAGTTCTAGAAAATCAAAATGACAAAAAATCAATTACGAAAATAAAAAATTCAAAAGAAAGTCTCATAAATAAATAAATTCAAAAACAAAAAATTTAAACTTTTAAAATTTATATGGCAAGTGTGGTCTCGTTTTGTTCAAAAAAATATCAATAACCCATTTTTTAAATCAGTTTGATAATAAAAAATACTAATCAAAAGATATAGCAAATAAATGAATCAAATGTGTTGCGCATGTAGTTGTTGCTACATCCACGGAGCCTGGCTCTGGGAAACGCCCAATTTGGTCATATCTCCAGAGGCTGACCCGGAGGGGTTAATTGCATCTGTAGACTCTGGTTCAGATATGTGAGAAGACAACCAAACACTCTAATTTTGTATCTCTAAATGCAAAACTCCTTGGATGCAGCCAACCAAACAGCCTATAAATAACTTCTCCCCCAATGCCGTCATGCCCTTCTCACGCATCCCCATTCTCCCCTCACGAACTAGCTAGTTTAGCCGGACCTCATGTTCCAGGTTTTTTCCTATTTAATGCGGTAATCCGATTTGGTTTTAAAACTGTGCTTGAAGGTAGATAGTGTATATGACGGCGTGTTAAACTGTTAATTAGCGCTCATAGCTCAGGACAGCTAACTAAAAAATAAATGTTAGGGTGCGCATCGGTAAATATTGACCGTCCATTCCTTTCGATTGGATATCTAAGATTGTTTTTTTTTTGTTGTAAAAAAAAAAGATTGAATTTTTTTTCATACTACTATGATAGTATCTATACCACAATATTATATATATTTTGTGTGTGTCTCTTTGAACCTTTCGAATGGACAACTAAGATTGAATTTTGTTTTTTCATACTACTGTGATAGTATTTATACTATAATGTTATATATATTTTGTGTGTGCACTACTGGAATCTCCCAATTTCGCGAGGGCCAACAACTAAACACGAGGGCTAAAACAAAGCCCTCGTAATAAAACATAAAATCACGAGAGTATAATTCAGCCCTCGTTAAATATATCATACTTACGAGGGCCACAAAGAAGCCCTCGCAAAAACGAAGAGCAAGAAGATACTTACGAGGGCCTCCACCGCCCTCTCGAATAATCGCTATTCGCGAGGGCTATAAAGTGGCCCTCGCGATAAAGATCGCCAAGAACTACTCGCTAGGGTCCTACTTCACCCTCATGCGAATAAAAGGCACAAAAATTGAAAACCCCCTCTCAGAAGCCATAAATCTCCCACACATTATGGTCTTACCTCGTTCTTCCACAGAAACTTGGTTAAATCCGGTATAACGTGAAGAATCCACCTCCGAATTCGAATTCGATAAAGAAAAGACGGAGTCATCGTCTGTCTCTAGAGGAGACAAGTGTTAATAGTGTGTAACGGGTAATGCGTAATGTCTATAATTCAAAAATAATGTATTCCATAATTTCGTGACATGAATTTCCATTTTGTATACTAGAATGCTTAGTATATCGATAAGCTGATAGTGTGGGATATGAAAGGGCTAATATCATAAAAATCTATTTTATGTTTTATTTTTTCCTCGCAACAAATGGTACATCAAAGAATATTATTAACTCAAACATATTTTAAACTATTATTTGGTATTTTTAAAAATAATTTGAGGGAGGAGGAAGAGAAAATATTTATTAATAGCGAGGGTTCCTTCAAAACCCTCGCATATAAGGCTTATACGCGAGGGCTAACATGGCGCCAGATTTGAAGACATATAAACACGAGGGCCACAGTAAAGCCCTCGAATAAATGCGCTGGAGCTTAACTCGCGAGGGCTATATGGCCCTCGTTATTAGACGACTCACCGTCTTTGCCGGTGTCGGGCGAGACGGCCCACGCGGCGGTGACTACAAGTTAATCGCGAGGTTACGCAAAGACTCGCAAAAAAGGCGGCAAGTTTATTCACGAGGGCCACACGGCCCTCTCGATTAGTTGGCTCTGTGCTGGCTAGTGTCGGTCAGAGGAGGGCCCACCCGGTAGTGATTGCGACTTAATCGCGAGGGCCACGTAGCCCTCGCAAGAAAGAGGCGGATCCGTTATTCACGAGGGCCACTCGGCCCTCTCGATTAGTGGCTCCAGTCGGTGGCTAGCGCCGGTCGGAGGAGGCCCACCCGCGGTGATTGCGGGTTAATCACGAGGCCACGAGCCTCGCAATAAAGGGGCGGAGCCGTTATTCACGAGGGCCACTGCCTCGCGACTATACTCGTATAGATCTGGCTGGCTAGGACTTGGGCAAAATTTGCCCAAGCCCTTGCTGCCCTAGCCCGCCGCCGCTGCGCTGCCGCCGTGCTCGCCGCCGCTCCCGCCGCCGCCGCCTGGCCAAGACGCCGCCGCCGCGCAGACGGGCTTCGCCGCCGCCGCCGCTGCCGCCATCAAGGCTGCCGCCGCCTCCGCCTCGCCGCAGACGCCGCCGCCGCCACCCCCGCGACCTCCTCGGCGCCGCCCCACCTCCCGCCGCCCCACCTCCCGGCCGCCCCCCTCCTCCCAGCGCCGCCATCGCCACCTCCATCGCCCCTCGCTGCCTTCCGCTTCGCCGTCGCTGTACATGAGGTGAGGAAGAGGCCTGCACCACGACGGCGAAGAGCACGAGTTGAGGAGGTGCTCAAAGACGACGCCGCACCCCCGCCCACCGGAAAGGTTTCTTCGCGCTTTTTTTGTATTTGAATGTTAGTTACGAGGGCTGCATGTGAACATTTTTTTCTGTTTAAATGGTTAGTTACGAGGGCAGTGCGTGGATTTAAGCACGAGGGCTGTGGGTTTAGAGTTGATTATATGCGATTGTCGATTATATTATCTATATGAACTATATGCGCTTAGGTTCAACGGGTTTAGTATGCGTGTAACCTAGCCGTCGTCACCCGCTCGAACGATAAGTCGTAATGAAACCGACGGTGATTCGTTAGGTTTCATTACGGCGTGATTCACGTTCGAATCGTCGATGGGCGACCCGTTTAGGCGCCCGATGGACAGCCCACGAATGACCGTTTGAGTACGATGCGTCGTGTCGATCGTGGATTTGAGATGAGATTTCGGTTGCATATCCCTATGGTTCTCCGATTGCATAATATAAGTGTTGGTGTATTAAAATGATACGCGACAAAGATTTCTGCACATGGGGAACTAGAAGGGCTATGTTTGCCAAATTTCTTCTCGAATCCACAAAGCGACTGACGATCGTCACTCGAACGGCCATTCGTGGGTGGGTTTAGAAGCCTTCCTAATAAGCCAAGTGTAAAAACCCCGACGCAAATACGATATGTATCTACTTGTTCGTGAAGGAATGGAAGAAGAAAGGAGATGGATGTACGATGGGTGGGTGGCGAACGGTCGACCTACAAATGCATGGTTTGAGGGACACGCCAATTCGTGTCCCGAGCTTTCAAGGGTGCAAGGCCCCGCCTGTTGCCTTGTGCTGAATGTGGTAATTGTCGGAAGAGAACTCGTGATTTAAATGGAGATGCATTTAGTGAAGAATGGATTTAAAGTTGGTTACCATCGGTGGGTGTATCATGGGAGAGTAATCGTGTCCGGTGGAGCTGTTGGACCCCCCGAAGGTTTTGATGAAATAGACCGGATGGAGGACATGATTGTTGATATTGGCCAAGATTATGGAGGTGACGAACAGGATTCGCAGCCAGGCATGGCTGATTTCTTTAAACTTCTAGACTCAGCGAAACAGCCTTTACACGATGCAACGTCAGTGACGGTCCTTTCTCATTTGACACGATGATGGTGTGAAGTCCAAGTTCAACATGTCCATCGCATGTTTTGATGAGATGTTGGCTAGTTGGTGTGATGCCCTGCCCGAAGGACATAAGATGCCCAGGACCTGGTATGAGTGTAGAAGGCTACTGTCGGGTTTAGGAATGCCATATGAGAAGATAGATTACTGTAAAAATCTTTGTATGTTGTATTACAAAGATGATGAAGGGAAGGCCTGGTGTGATCATTGTGGAAAGTCGCGATACTTCGAGATCACAGACTCTAATGGCAACAAGTCTCGGTCTAGTGTGGCGAAGAAAGTGTTGCGTTACTTTCCGTTGAAAGAACGCCTCCAACGGTGTTTCATGACAGAAGACACATCCCAGAGCATGAGATGGCACAAGTTGCACAAACGAAAACCTGATGTGTTAGTTCACCCATCAGATGGAGAAGCTTGGAAGCATTTTGATCGGAAACATCCCGATTTTGCAGCAGAACCACGAAACGTGCGTCTCGCGATTGCCACGGACGGGTTCACACCTTTCAATATGAATGCTCGATCATACTCTTGTTGGCCGGTCTTTAGTATCCCTCTCAATTTAAAACCATCTCAACTAATGAAGGACGAATTTATGTTTCTTTCACTTATAGTACCTGGTCCGAAAAGTCCTGGGAGAAATTTGGATCTATTTTTACGGCCATTAGTAGATGAGTTGAACGAGTTGTGGGAAACAGGAGTTATGACTTATGACAAAGTTACAAACTCTAATTTTCTCATGAGAGCTGCTTATCTGTGGTCAATTCATGACTTTCCTGCATACGGCATGTTCTCTGACTGGAGCACGCACGGCAAACTCGCTTGTCCGATATGCATGGGTGATACCGTGGCGTTCACGCTCACACATGGCGGAAAGGCAAGCTTCTTTGACTGCCACCGAGATTTTTTGAAGACAGATCATCCATTCAGAAAGCAGAAGAATAAATTTCGCAAAAATACCATTGCAAAAGGTCGAAAACGTGAGCCTCTCACAGTTGGTCAAGTCAAAGCCTGGTATGCAACCCTAAAGCCTGGAGAAAAAGATCAAACTGAATATGAGGGCTACGGAACTGTTCATCATTGGACACATAAATGCAGTCTGTACTCCCTTCCATATGCAGAGGATTTGCTATTACCTCACAATCTTGATGTAATGCATCAAGAGTCGAATGTAGCACAAGCCATCTGGGCCACGAACTTGGACATAGCCGGTAAAAGTAAAGATAATGTCAAAGCTCGACTGGACACTGAGATTCTATGTGACCGACCAACGTTTAACATGATAGAAGGACAAAGGGTGAAACCAAAGGCACCGTACTGCTTAACAAAGGCACAAAGGAAAGAGGTTCTAGAATGGTTTCGTGAAAAGGTTAGATTCCCTGATGGGTACGCGTCAAGCTTTGTCCGTGGTGTGGATGTCGACGCCGGCAAGATACATGGCATGATAAGCCATGACTTCCACATTTTCATGAGAGATCTATCACCGGTCATGTTTCGGGGATATGTACCTGATGAAGTATGGACGGCTCTTGCTGAATTGAGTTTTTTCTACAGAAAGTTGTGCGCTAAAAATCTAAGTAAGACAGATTTGAAGAAGTTAGAGGAAGATGTTGTGGTGCTCGTTTGCAAGTTAGAGAAGATATATGTCCCTAGTTTCTGGAATCCAATGGAACATCTTCTTATCCATCTACCTACTCAAGCACTGCTTGGAGGGCCAGTCCATGGGAGGTGGATGTATCCCGTGGAACGCCGACTGAAAACTGTCCGGGCAAATGTGAAAAACAAGGCCCGTGTTGAAGGATCAATTACCGAGGCTTACCAAACTCAAGAGATCACAAATGTCACGAACAAATATCTAGCAAGGGAACATAATGTGAATATCGTTATACCGAGGTACAACACACATGGTCGGAAGGTTGAATCTGATCTAAAAATATTTGATGTTCAAGGAACTCCAGTCGGGAAGAGCAGAAGACAAGAGATTTCTCAGTGGGACAATCTTGTAGCAGTATTATACATTTGTGAGAATATGGAGGAAGTTCGCGACATTGAATTGTAAGCCGTTGTTACTTTATTAGAGAATTCATGTTAACTTTTTTGTACACTCGTATTTTAGTTAACACATATCTTTTAGAGAATTCGTGTCAACTTACTGGAAAGGAAGAAGGAGTCCTACACTGGACGAGCTTAAGGCCTTGAAGGAAAGAGGTGATGGCAATGGCGGACCTAACTTTCTATCTTGGTTCTGGAAATATGTAAGTGTCTTAATTATAAAATAAGGTCTAATGTATGTTCTTCGACACATAGTTCTAACTTCTTTTATTTTCAAACACAGTGCAAGCAAAATCCTAGTGTACACAATGATCTACGTACCATGTCGCGTGGATGTTCAACATGTGTCACGGTCCATGGGACGTATGATATCAATGGGTTCCGCTTTCGTTCCTCGGAGCATGAGCAATCAAAGCTTAATCTACGAACAGTAAATAGCTATGTTGTCTGCGAGGGCCAAGCAGAAGGGCAAGATAAGTTCTATTACTACGGTATAATTCAACAAATAATCGAATCGACCTTTGAAGGAAGCAAAAGCTCTCGGTAGTTCTTTTCATTGCGAATGGTTCGATCCTCGTTAGAGGTCTACTGAACACGACCCGTGCTTGGCTTAACAGAAGTGAAACATACTTCACGACTTAAAGGATACGATCCTTTCATATTAGCTAACCAAGCTGAGCAAGTGTACTACCTGCCATATCCATGCAAGCATCCAATAAAGGGCAGTCTGAAAAAAGAGGATGCCGATCTAAAGAATTGGTGGGTTGTATACAAAGTTAGACCACATGGGAGATTGCCAGATGGTCCAATTCAAGATCAATTTTTAGAAAACACGTTTGTGATTGATGCTGGAGTGGGCCTCGACAATCTAGTTGCTAGCATCAACGAAGATGTTGCAACTGTCGACGAAGAAGGCCAAGAAGACCCCGACGATCCTATCCAGGGCGATGAACATGCGAACAATAATCCTATTGAGGACATCGACTCACTCGATGTCGATGCGAACTACTGCTAGATGTATGGTACATTATTTACATAAAACTATTTAATTTCAAGTTTAACTTGTTTTTTGTTATTATTATGAAGATAATCTATTTCATTCTCGCAGATGCCAATCGAAGGTTCATCAACCAGATACGGGTGAGGAGGCAAGTCGAGACGAGGCGTGTCAAGCTTCCAATTGGTCGGGAGGTAGGTCATGACTCCGGTGGTCATGAGCGGGTGGCTTTGAGGAGGCGAGGGTCTACCTAGCCGATCGCCACTCGGCGCCGAAGGAAGAGAAGAGGGCCCAATAAGATGCCTAGGGCTCCACAAGATACAAATATGCGTGTCGCAATTGACATCTTAGGGGACGGGTAAGTTCTAATCAATAAAATGTTAACTCCATACATTATTATTCTTGTGAACGCCAAACTCTTCTCGAACTTGTACAAAGAACATGGCCACAATGACACACGCCTCAAGACCCACCGCTTCAGTACTTTCAAGGTCGCTCAAACCGCACTACCCAGGATGGTGGAAGAGGACGGCCGGACCGTCCAAAGAATCACCGATGACTACAAGATTGTGCAAGAAGAAGGTCGTGTCGGCTGCCTCAGAGTGTGTCCGTGAATTCTGGGTAAGCCTCTCCATCCTTCGAAATATTTTCATTATTCCGTACGCTAATAATATGTTTTCCATTTGTTTTAAGACACATTTTCGACCTCGTGAGCCCCTCACCCACTCGGACTTCGACAATGTCATTGACATCAAGGCCAAGAGTCTTTTCGGGATCACCATGACGGACACGTCTCGACGCGACCAAGGATTGGTACAAGTAAGTTGAATCACAACTCTTCTTCACAATGTCAGTAATGTTGTTTGACACACATATCAACATACAGGAGAGAGCATGGCGAGCAGCTCACTGACACCGAGGCTTTAGACAAGTACTTGACCCCTGATCAGTACTCCGAGGTGCGTCCTGAGTGGGTCCAAAACTGTCCGGAAGCTTGGGATGGACTTGGCCATTATTGGAATAGTCCAGAGTTCAAGACCAAGTCTCAGCAATCCAGACTCAACCGGGCGGTGCAAGGAGTCGTCAAGTACATCGGGAGGTGGTCCCTACCATTTTTCAGAAAGAAAGAGGTAATGAGTAATTCTTTAATTCATTTTTTATGTTTTTGCTCTATGACCCACAACCACAATGTGATGCAGTTTGAGAGGGCTGGGGAAGACATAGGTGCCTTGGAATCCTACAGGAGGGCAATGACACCGAAGGCACAACGAGAAGCTCCCAATCCAGTCGTGGCACCACACGCGCAAGACAAGATTGTAAGTGCAATCCATATCATTATTACAATGTTTATCACTACTTGACTTGCTAATTTCAGTAATTTTGAATACAGAAACGGTACGTGCAAGCGTACAAGGAGACGCACGGCCCAGACAGTGACCCGTACGCGGAAAAGGAGCTGGACGCTGAAGTAATCTACACGCATATGGGGCATAAGTCGCATGGTCGCTACGGGATGGGCTCCGACCACATCAGGTGACTATTATCTTTGTTTGTTCCATTCCTTTGGTCGCCGTGTTACATGACATCTACATACTAACCACACTATTCTGTTGCAGGTCCGGTGGATTCATGCGCGATGCTAGGTCTCGACAAGCGCCATGGGACAGAGCTCACGAGAGGATATGGCGAGGGAGAGGAGATGGCGGAGGAGAGGAAAGGGAGAGAGAGGAGCGATCTGAGAAAGAGCTCCATGAGTTGAGGTTAACCATGGAGATGAACCAAAGAGCGGCTCGAAGCGGTGGGAAGAGAACAACAACAAAGGTGGGTCAATTCATGAGGCTTCATTCAGGGGCAATCTAATGCGTATTCCCATTTAACCCCTTTCGCCGCTTATATCAGATCCTCATTTATTTGCATTAACACTATATTGATCATCAATGTGCGAGGTGGGTCGAGCGAGACGGGTTGATCAAGGTGGCGGCTCTAGTTACTCACCTAATGGGGACCGCGACCCTTTGTTCAGCCCAAGATGCGGTAAGTGTCGTCACTTCATCAGAGTCTAACCTAAAGTGTCAATTGAAGTAGAGCTTAAGTTCTTAATGCTTTCAGGGCTCCGCTCCATCAAGTCAGATTCAGGGAGTCGATCACGATGCTCGGCGCGAGTGGGCGGATCTTTGTCAATGACGGGTTTCTAAGCCTACTAAGCGCTTCTTCGCTCTTTCCTCGCACTGAGAGTGCTCTTCGGTTTTTCCTCCACCGAACGGTACTCCTTCCATCTTCCCTAATCCGGACAGCAATCCGTGATAGATGGAGACTAGAAATGTATAATGGTAGTTAGAAATGATGTGTATGCGGATATATGCTTTGTGCTTTGTGGATGTGTATGTCGATGTGTCGAGGATGTGGATGTGTGGATGTCGACGCTTTGTGCTTTGTCCATGTGTCGATGTGGACGTTGATGTGTGAATGTCGAGGATGTGTGGATGTCGATGTGTCGAGGATGTGGATGTTGAATGATATATATATATATGCTGTGTTTGCTGCAGTTCAAATTTGTTTCAAATTCATATTTAAAAGCTTTTTTTTTGCTAAATACGCTTATTCGCGAGGGCTAAATGGCCCTCGTAAAAAAACACAGCACGCCTATTCGCTAGGGCCAAATAGCCCTCGTAATTAGCAGTGAGCAGGTCAGCTATTCGCGAGGGCCAAATAGCCATCGTGATCCAAATAGCCGTGATTTCACGAGGGCTATTTGGCCCTCGCGAATAGCTGAGGGCCAGCTCCTGCGCGCGCCAGGGTCCGTGGGCCCCGCATACTTTTCGCGAGGGCTGGGAGACCCTCGCGATAAAGTCAGAGGCTGTAATTGCGGCGCGATTAAAACCCTCGCGATTAACTATTCGCGAGGGCCATGCCCTCGTGTTTTGTTGTTATTTGCGGGGGAGCGGACGCGAGCGCCTATTCACGAGGGCTGGCCCTCGAAAATAGTTAATTACGAGGGCTTCTCCCATTATCGCGAGGGTTTTTAGCCCTCGGTATTGAGGGAGATTCCTGTAGTGGTGTCTAATATATGAAAATATGAATTATACTATCAACCTAAGATATTTTGTCCAAGTGCATTATAAAAGTGATAAAAAAAAAGTCAAATCTATGACGATGCACCATGACACCGGATCAAATTTGCAAGCCCGAAAATTTGGATGTGCCGAGCATTTACCAATAATAGGATTCGGTGGTACTGGTAGCTTGACAATGCACATGCATGCATGCATGGGGCTGACGGTGTTACAAATTCGTTGATTCGTACATGCCGTGAAGCCTTTATTTAATCACTAACATGTACGAACAACATGCGTACGGATTAAACACAATCGAACTATTGCATTGTTATTGCGTATTGCTCCGTACATATATATGACCCGGCCAAAACATGCACATAGCACATAGTACATATACCACAATATTCATAGAATAGTTTACTTAATTGCGCCTGGCCATTTTAAATTATTTGCCTGGTCAAACTAGCGCACTTAACATCTCTTAAAAACCAGCCTTTTACTCTATGAATTGCTCCTTTTGCTCGTACAATTCTCTCTTTTTCATTCTTAATTACCATCGCACTCGCACAAGTGAAGTCAGGAGAGACGAACGACTCATGGATTAACATATGCATGCACACAGGTGTGACCTGGTTGCGGTCCAGGGAGCCACAAAGTTGGACTTGGTCGAAAAAGTTAGTCTCGCTAATTACCCCACGCAGAGGCTATCTGTCTAGCTTTCAGCTTTGCTTGAGAAATGTGGAGAAGAAAAGCATCGATCATAAAGCTAGCTAACCCATGCCGGCCGGCCCATAATTATTCTCAGCAACTGGTTGCGTTCGCGCGCTTAATCTAGGAAGCGCTATTAAATTGGTATGATCCTTGTCCAAATTAATTAACTTTTGATTTTTTTTGTTCGTGTCTGATGACGATCGCTAGCTGCGCGTGCATCCGTCGTTTTCTTGGCTTGACTTGCGCACATATGCCTCCGAGAAGAATGTTGAATTTTTTGCTGGCTAGCTACCGCCATAACGCGTGCTCCACGTAAGAGGCCAAACCTGTGCCGCTTGCTCTACGTGCATATGTCAGCTAGCTATAGCTAACAAATGGAAATTTAGTAGTACATGAGTGTAAATAGTACCTGCATATATGCCTACATATATTGCCTGTAGCAATTAGAAGTGGCAGCTAAAGAAAATTTACACGATATCTAGCTAGCTAGCTACTATATAGTGCGTTCATATTGGTAGCTAGGTGATTTTCTTACATTAACTAATTTTAGGAGATTGCTAGCTGCAGGCAGCGCGCTCGCGTACTGATTAGATTTTGGCGTGGTACATGCGTTGATGATATAATTAATTAGGGAGATGCTAGCCAACGCTACACGCACCGTACGTTGGGAGCAATTTTAGAGGGGCAACAGTTTCATGCGGTATCATCTTGTTTTATTAGATAGATTCCACCATCAACTATGTTATCATATGCTCCCTCCATTCCAAAATGTAAGGCATATAGGAGTAAGTTTTTGACACCGTCTTTAACGCAGAACTTTGACCATTATTTTTTCTCACAATATATCTTCAATAACTATAAAATTAACATCGTATGAAAATACTTTCAAAAATAAATTCAACTATATCACATGCATAACACTAAAAATATATATTTTTAGCCTAATTATTAATCAAAAGTTACAAACGTTAACTTTTTCAAATACATGAGTGCCTTATATTTTGAAACGGAAGCGTCTTATATATATGGTTTTATCAGATGGTTCCACCAGATGAGTCTTAATTACCGTCAAAATATGGTTTCATTAGATGAGATCCATTTCAGTATTTTGTCTGTTACCAGTCCCATTCGTTTTGCTTATTGGGACAGTGGTACACCGTTCTTCAGTTTTAATTTGCCGAATTAATTAGTACTGTTGATAAAAGCTTCAAGAGCATGCATAACTCTAGATAGTAGCAGGATATACTCCTGCTTAATTAATTGGAAAACAAGAAGAATTTTGAGTACAAATAGATCAGGCCGCGGGACAGGATTCTTTTAGGAGGAGGATGCCTATTAGTTAGTGAATACGGTTTTTTTTAACCCAATTTGTTTCCTGCGTGTGTACTCTCTGCGCTTTATAATCAAATTAAGCATGCATGCACTATCGATCATGTGTAGTTTAGAATACATATATATTGACATTATTAACCGAAATTATGTATGTAGGCATTGTAATCTTTTTAGCACATTAAGTTCTTGAAGTATTTTAGAAACAGGATGCACATATATCAATTAATTACATGGACAACGGTAAATGATGGAAGTGCTTGCATGCATGCTTAACAGTAATCATGTATAGTAGTTCATAGCTAAATATGACAGTGACCCATCGATCAATTAGCTAGCTTCTCATTGCATTGTCTCGTAAAAAGCTATAGTACGTTCAAATCAAATTACCAGCTCAATTAGTCTGTGAAGCTGACAAATTTTCTCCGTTACAAAGCTACCATGCATGAGACAGCATAACATTTATAGCACGGCCTGCCTGCCTGCAGCTCCCACTCCGGCAGAAGAAAATTCAGCTACTTCACAGCTACAATTCGATCGGCAACCGACAGCCACATTATTTTGCTATTAGCCTGGTATATAATTGGTCCTCTTAATTAACCCCATGCATGCATATATATATCAGCAATAATTAATTCCTGATATATACTGCTGACATTATGCATGCATATGTACGTAGTGTGCATATATCAGCAATAATTCCTGATGCATGCAGATATTAGATATATCAGCAATAACCGGCGAAGCTAGGCAATGAGGCGCTAAGCTCACCGTTGGAAGCGGATGATGCGGTCGTTGGCGGCGGCGGCGGAGGGGGGTTCGGGGACGGGGAGGTGGTGGGCGCCGAAGGAGCGGACGTGGTCGTTGAGGGAGCGCTTGTGCTTGAAGTCGGAGCCGCAGGCGCAGAACCAGCGCCGGCCGCAGTTCTTCTCGTGGGTGCGCCAGTCGCCCTTGACGGCGAAGGGCTTGGCGCAGCGGCGGCAGAGGAAGGGCTTGGCGCCGTGCTTGCGCTTGTAGTGCGTCTGCAGGGTGCGGAAGTCCTTGAGCGGCCGCGCCCGCGGGTGGGCCACGTTGTTCCTGCACCCCGCCGCGCAGCAGTAGCACGGCAGCTTCAGCATCGCCACCGTCTGCGTCCCCTTCAGCGATTCCGGCCCCTTGCGGTACTCCCGCCCGTGCCCCCACATGTGCATCTGCACCCAAATATATATCCATGCATTTGGATTAGCGGCCTAGGTATAACCGTGCAAGTAATTTGAGTTTAAACAACTTGATTTGCGTTTTACAGTGATTAGCAAGAGCTGTGGCGTGTAGAATTGATAAACAATGAATCGGTTTAGTTATACATGCATGAGATAGATCATGCATGCATGCATTCATTGAGTTGAGTGGAACTGTGGAAGTGCCGTCTGTGCCGACACAATAGGGAGCTGAGAGCTGAGATCTTAATTAGCTAGCTACACGCTACGCTTGCCTTATCGGTGTCGTACGTGCATGGCATATGATCGGTGCCAATTTGCAGCCGAAAACAATTGAATTGCTTCAGATTCTGAACCAGGACACACCAAGCCACTCAATTGCATGAGCGTGACCTAGCTTGTAGATAGTATGAAAGTGTTAACACGAACTAGCTAGCTTGATGTGTCGTTTTTCTGAGCGTGTCCAGGATTAAGACGAACGCAATCAGATCATGACATTTCTACTGGCCGTACGTTGGTAAATAACAAGATTCAAAGTGTGAATTAAGCGTCTGAATTTTTACCTGCATGTTATTGTATCTGTTGAAGGCCTTGTTACAGACATGGCAGATGAACTGCACTGGGCCGATGAGGATCTGCGCCGGAGTCGGGATCCAATACCGGCAGCTCATCGCCGCGCTGCCCTCGGCCCCGAACCCACCAAGTTCCCCCACGCCGATGCCGTTTGATCCTTGCACTGACGCCACCTCGCCGTGCTCTCTCTCGTGATCCGTCTCCGCCTTGCAGCCGCCGCCGGGCAGAGGCGGCTTCCACTCATCCATCTCCTCCTCCTCCTCGACTTCATCATCGTCTTCCTTCTCCTCGTCCTCCTCTTCGCCGGCGGCATCGGCGACAGACCCACCAACCGGCAAGCCGATATTCAAGTCCACGCCGGTTGCGCTGCTCGTGATCTCTCCTTTGACAAGGAGCCCGTGATCATCAGGCCTCTTCCCCTCCCCGAGCCTGCTGAGCAGCGGCAGGCACATCATGGCGCTGTCATCTTCTTGATCAGCTACTCCGCCGTCTTCCCCAGGGAGCGCTTCTTGATGCCTGGACGCCATCGAGGAAGACGACGAGGAGAATAACGACGATCGCGACGAGGACGGCGACGGCGACGGCGCGGCTGGCTTGAGCCACTTGACGAAAGGCGAGGCGGCGACAGCCTCGCCTTCCATGGCGATGGCGCTGCAGGTCCGCAGCCCCATAGATCGACCTACCTCGATTAACTACTGATCAATCAGAGGGCAGATCTAATTTCGCAGGGTATCGATCGAGCAAGAGAATATAGAGCTTCCTCGATGTTGGGGTTTGGTGGCTTGGAGAAGATGAGAGGAGGAGAGGAGACGGATAGCCTGCCTAGCTAATGTCAAGGTGTGCATGTGTCACGGTCTTAAAGAAAATGGAACGGCTAGCTGGGGCCATTTATATGCGCTTACTAGCCCAGTAGCTACGGCCTTCGGGATTTCCAGAAGTCCAGCTACCATCAGCAATAATATTCCGAGAGCGGATTTTCCCACAGTGCCACAGTGGTCGGCCGGGGTTCCTGCCCCTCTACAGCCATCTGATCCGTACGAAGATTCATGCCCTATTCCACTCTGCCTCAAAAGATTTTTTTGCATAAACACCACTAAAAAATTTAAAAAAGCAACAGCAACCTTGTTCATCCTTTGTACTACGCCGGCCACCAGTAGACCATGCCGCCGCCGGCAACCACCGCTCCGACTGATGCAGCTCATGACGGCACAGCCTGACGTGCATCGAGAGCAAGTCGGTATGGTCATCAGCTGGTCGGGATGTGGTCGCTGACAGCGGCGCAGCCGGGTGGGGTCTTGCTCGGAAGAGAGGAGGAAGGAGAAGGACCCAATTGCTTGCAATCCAAAATTTGAGGGAGGTTTTGCGAAAATACCATGTGTGGTAGGAGTTGATCTGAGCGCGAGTCTTGACGCAGATCGTGTGATCGTGTAGGTAGCGGAACCCCAGCTACAAGGAGGATTTAATTTATGTGATATTCTCTTCATTACGTTCTCTTTCTCCACTTTATGTATCATAATTTTTATATATTTTCATAATCTCCGACAACATTTCTTTGAAAAGAAATGAATCCTTTTTCCAAAAAACATGAGGAAGATAGAGCATATCGAAGTGATTAAGCTCACTGAATAATCTACCTGAGTTAAAAATGAGTTGGATGCTAAGTTGAATTTTAGGCAGTTTTTGAATCCGCTTCTCGAAACTGGTACACTTCATTTATATTATTATTTAATTTAACCCACTTCAAAGTTCAAACAAACAAAAAGTCTCTTAAAAAAAACGGTGCGGGCAATGTATTGAAGCGCTGAAGCGCAAACTGGATTACCTTCTGATGGTCGATATGCGTGTGCTTGTGAAGTGCTTGGAGCCTTTTTTTTTTTGAAAAGGGTGCTTGGAGCCTTTGGAGGCCTTTCACACATACACGGGGCAGATCGAGGCGGCTCGAGATAGCGCGTGAGCGTGTGAATGCGCCGCGCGCGGCGAGCGAGCTGCGTCTGCATGCGTGGCCTGGAATGATGGTCGCATCGTACTACTGTAGTTGCTGTGGGTGCGCGTGTGCATGCGTGTACCGGTGCCCGCGGAATGCTGCGCACCTAGCTAGCATGGTTCGGGCGATGGTCCCACGCTCCCGGCAGCCGCCGTGCACTGCCCACTCGCCGTGGCGGCCCACGCGGCGTTGGTGCTGCATGCTGCTGCGAGTCCTGAGCACTGAGTCCTTACCGGCGGGTGGTCAGTGCGGCGCGCAGTGCGAGTCGAGGGCAGTACACTGGGACGAGAGAAACAGCGGACGGTCCAAATTATTTGTGTTCTCAGGTATGTACGAACACCACAGTCTAGCCTGATGTATATCGGGGTGGGAATGTGGGATAGAGGGGTTACTGGGGATGCTTATCCTTTTTCTAATAAATAGGAACTTTAAATGCTTTTCTGGCTAGACGGTTTGAAGTACCACACATCTTGTTAATTTGAGTTGTTTTTTAAAGTTTTGATACGTGCTAAAATGGCTGAAAAATACCAAGTGTTTGTCTTTTCCAAACCAGTAGCTTCGTTATTTTGACTATTTTTAACAAAAAAAATGTGTTCAAAACTCTAAAAAAGGTCATCAGGAGGGGAAGGGAACTCTAAAGAACACACCCTCAAAACAAGACTTGGATAACCTTTGGATATTCACCGTATATACTTAGATAAATTGGTTACATGGACACTTTTTTTTATCTTACATGGATTCTTATTTCTTTTATATTTTAAATTGTGAATCTCTAATATATTTTACTCCCTCCGTTCACAAATGATCTGCATATAAGCTTTTTTGGTTTGTCTAGAAAAGATCTACGTATTAGTCTGGTTTTAATTGCATGAGGTTGTAGTTAATTGCATTTCGAGGTGAAAATTATGGTTATTGTGGGCCTGTTACAAGCATGTAGTTCTTGGATTGGTAAGAGGACAGAACTTTTGGGGTGAGAAGCTAGAAGGAGTAAATGATGACACTACTTTCACAGCAATATTCCTAACATTAAATGGGAAGTTGATCCGTTAATTGCTTTTCTTGGTCTTTGTGATTTCTCTTAGACGTAGATCATTTGTGGACGGAGGGAGTATTATTTTATAGGAAATGCTTCGAAAATCACTATTTCATTTTTTAGGTATCGTGAAAAGTGATACCTGTGAAGATCGTGCATTTCAGTCATATTAAGATTTGTTTTTCTATTGAAGTCATTATAATCTGATCCACTATAATATAATGAATGGTGGAGATCTTTTCTTTGGATTTTTCTGATAATAAATTAAATATAAGCTTTTATAATATGGCCCCACCGCAATCGATGGTGGAGATCTTTTATTTTTCTCTAATTTACGGGAGAATTTCTCAAACGATAGTTAATAGATTGATTCAGTCTAAGCCACTATAATCTAGCCCACTGTAATTTAAGATGAAGATATTTTATGAGAATTTCTTCGATTAACGTGGTGACTCTGTTTGCCCCTACTTTAGATAGACAGACAGATAGATAGGCATGTACTTCTCCACAGAGTGATGGCAGATTTTAAATCTTACAAAATTGTTCTTGAACAATCCAATAAATAAAACATGCCTATCAAACATTTTCTTCAAATTGGTTTATAGGATTTTTTAAGCAAATTTCTTTTGAATCAAAGAGGCACCGATAATCATTTTTTTAAGTAAATCTAATTGAGAAATGTCCGTACTCACATTCGGTTTATACCTTATGATTCTATTACAAGGAAATGAAAAGTGGTGCTGGCCTTGGTACAACTCGCTAGTTATATAGAGCACGATACAAGCCTATACACTATGAGCAATTGGGCACCAACGCTACTCAAAACCTAACCAAGACCAATGACACATGTAATCTTCCCCAATCACCATCGCCAGGGAGGATCCAAACTACTGAGCTAGCACTAGGGCATGTTTCTAACCTGAACCGTTTTCTTTACTCCCTGCCTCTCCAAATCTCCAATCCCTTCGTCCTCGTGACCGGCAAGGTGGGCCGAATTGGGAGGGGGAAAAAGAGAGAAACACTTAAGCCGACATACGAGGGTAGTGCAACTTTAACCTACTTTAGAAGAACACATGATGGCATCAGACGGCTAGACCCCGTCAAAAAGGCAGCGAGCTAGGCATGCATGGCACGACCAGACCGCGCCAGAAAAATGGTTCGTTACACCGCCACACCATGCATGCACCCGGCGCGCGCCAAACCATTAACCGTTCAAAGGGGAGGTACGTGTCAAGTGGGAGAAATGAACCAGCGAAGAGTCAGGCAGACGGCGAGCTGCGTATGACCCATGCACTTCACTGACCGATCGATCCGTCGCCTTTTTGAAACGGTGGCCCCGGCCGCATACGTATGTAGGTGCCCAAGCGGCCAAGCCATCATCATTAACCTGGACCGGAGAAAGGTAGCAAGCCCGGCCGGTTCAAAAGCAGCGAGCGTCGTTGGACTCGGTCGCCCCGCAAAACATCCATCCATCTATCTATCTACTATATATATAAAGCAGAGTTAAACGGAGCCACCACATTAATCCTAAGTCCGTCCGGACGCTGGCGCGCTGGACCCGCCCCAGCCGTCGGATGGCCGGCTACCGCGCCGATCCAACGCACGCATGCGCTCCCGCGTATGTGCCCTTCCCAGCGCGTTGTTAGTCGTCGTTTCATTTCAATTCCGATTAAACTTTCGATTTTTGTACAAAATTCAAACAGTGTTCAAAATGCGTGAAATAAATTTCATAATTCTTCTAAAATCAAGAGCAACCCATTTTAAATACTTTTTGAATTTTTGAATTTTTTTTCACTTTTTTATTTTTTTGATGTGAACTAGGAGAAGGCACTTATGAAACTTATATCTATACTAGCGAAACTTGACCGTGTTTTGATGAAACTTGGTCGTGTTCTGATGAAACTTCGATGAGACTTCGATGTAACCTGATGAAACTTGGATGAAACCTGCTGAAACTTGATGAAACTTGAATTGACCTGATGAAACTTGATGAAACTTGAAAAAACTTGAATGAAACTTGACAGTTCGGCAAAGTTTTACAAGTATGAAACCCAAGTTTTACTAGGCGAAACACAAGTTTCAATAGGCGAACCTCAAGTTTCACCAGATAAGTTTGACGAGTTATATGGCAACATATATCTTGTTTTGTTCGTAAAAATACGAGGAACACGTTGGTGCAAACGGTTTTTGAATTGGAGCACCCAGTCAAAATTTATGGTCGCTGAAAAAAAACCCATGGGCCCCACCCCTGCATGTGCACAATGCCCCTCCCCCCCGTTTCCCGCGCACTACGCAGGAGTCCGACGCATCCGGACTCCCGGACTGTAGCCTTTTCGATCCTAAAATCCTAGAAATTCCCACGTTAATCGAAAAATAGTATAAATTCTCGCATTAATAGTAGAAAAAAGAAAAACCTACATCGTTCAATATGGATACCATTATGTAAATCTAACGGTCAATATTGAAAAGATTAAAAAAATAACCAACAAACTAATCTAATATATTAGAGATAAACTCTAATATATTAGTGAGATAAACTCTAATATATATTAGAGATAGATTGTGAGTTGTATTAGTAAAAGTGCCCGTCAAGAAAACCTCATTAAGAGGAGATTAACAAGGAGGGTTTTTTGCGGGTCCCCGATTATAACGGATTAGATTAAAAGGAAAATATTAGTAATTCAGATTAAATACTAAAAATGATATAATATGATTATTTTAGTCGTTCGATCAACAGTGGGACCAAATTATAACAGGCTAGATTAATCAAAGAAATTTTCACATAAATCAAGAAAAAATAAAAGATCTATGCGGCTTAGATTAAAAAAATATTAGAAATTCAGATTAAATACTAAAGCTGATATAATATATTACAGATAAACTATAAATTTGATTTGATATTTTAGCGATCAAATATGAGTTAGAAATAAACTCTATATGTCGAAACAAATCTAGCCGCCCAAACGCGCGGGTCACCTCGCTCGTTATATATATAAAGGAGGGAAAAAAGAAGCCACCACGTTTGTCCACATCATCCAAATTATTTCAGCCGTTCGATCAACGGTGGGACCAAATTATAACGGCCAAGATCAATCAAAGAAATTCTCACATAAATCAAGGAAAAAAAGCTCTATGTCGTTGATTTTGTGGGGCCGGATTATAACGGCTTAGATTAAAAGAAGAAAATTAGAAATTTGGATTAAATACTAAAGATGATATAATATGGTTATTTTCTCCGTTCAATAAACTGTGTGACCTAAAAAAAAATAGAAAACAAGAGTCCGCATCCAATACGACAAATAATAGAAAAGAGTCCATAAATAAAAATAATAATACAAATCAAGAAAAAAGAAAAGATCTACACCATCAATATAAGTGGGATCAAGTTATAATGGTGCAAGTCTGTGTACGCCATGCATGTACCGTTCAAACGGACCAAATCCGTTTCTACATACCTACAGCATGCTAATTACGGTTGACATCTAATCCACCATTAAGTATTCAAGTAGAATTAATTATATATATTCAACATAAACGGAATCTAAAATTTAAATTCAAACTATGAGTCCAAAATTGAAATTGAACACGTATAAAATTTCAAAGCTTCATTTGTTCTTACATTGACACGTTATTCAAAAAATAGTAGAAATTCTTGCATTAATCGTAGAAAAAGAAAAATCTACATTGTTCAATATGGATGCCATTATGTAAATCTAACGGTCAATATTGAAAAGATTAAAAAGATAACTACTGAAGCTAATGTAATATATTAGAGATAAACTCTAATATATTAGAGATAGATTGTGAGTTGTATATATATATTAGTAAAAGTTCCGGTCAAGAAAACCTCATTAAGAGGAGATTAACGAGGAGGGTTCCACCGGCTCTGGTGGAAGTTTGCTGCGTGTCTTCAATCAAAGCATCAGCCTCGGCTCCGACGAATGTTCGAGTTCGCTGCATCTTTCTAGAAATATTAGAAATTCATATTTAATACTAAAGATGATATAATATGATTATTTTAGTTGTTCGATCAACGGCGAGATAAAATTATTAATCAAAGAAATTCTCACATAAATCAAAAAAATAAAAGATTTTTGCGTCTTAGATTGAAAGAAAATATTAGAAATTCAGATTAAATTCTAAAGCTGATATAATATATTAGAGATAAACTCTAAATATGATCTCATATATTAGAGATAGATTATGAGTTAGAGATAAACTCTATATGCTGATACAAATCTAGCCGCGCAAACGCGTGGGCCACGTCGCTCGTTATATATGTAAAGGAGGGAAAAAAGAAGCCACGTTCGTCCACATCACCCAGATTATTTCAGTCGTTCGATCAACGGTGGGACCAAATTATAACAGCCTAGATCGATCAAAGAAATTCTCACATAAATCAAGAAAGAAAAAGATCTATGCCTAGAGATAAGCTCTAAATCCGATCTGATATATTAGAGATAGGTTATAAGTTATAGATAAACTCTATATGCCTAAATCCGATCTGATATATTAGAGATGGATTATAAGTTATAGATAAACTCTTTATGCCAAAACAAATATAGCCGCGCAAACGCGGCCACCTCGCTCTTTTTTGTATTTATTTCTTAATTTGTTATTGAAAATAAGTCTCAATTTGCGAGTTTTAGCCAAGAGAAAATTTTAATTAGGATACCATTCCTTGTGCCTCAAACTTTAAATCATTTTCTTGCTTTTCAATGGGATAGACCACAACCATTACATGCTCTACCTCCCTAGCTCCCTTGTTTCCTTTGAAACCTCACTGTCGCAAGCTCGCACTCGTTGTGGCAATGGCTGCTGGCATCTCCTCCTTCACCGGCCTGAACCATACCATTTCTTCCCCTTCAAACTTTTGTTGCTCCCAAAACTCTTAGAAGCATGACCATCTCACTACTAGAGATAGGCCTTCAGTTCCAGCTCGAAATGAGCTTCAGCCTTGGTTCCTGAATCGGGACAACCCCTGGGGACTGATGTCTATTGGGTTTCAGTCCCGGTTCCAAGACTAAATCTCTTCTAGAAAGTCTTCAGAGCGCAGTGATGATGGCGAGGGATGTGTTTATGGAGCCTATCAATCCCGGTATTGAAAAAATATAAAACAAAAATTCATGGCAGGGGTGCGGTATTGGCCCGTTAATCGGATGCCCACGAGTGGTGCACGAAGCCCTGAAGCCGGCGCGATCTGTGCGTCGGCCCATCGTCTCGTGCGCCTGTATTGTATTTTACTGGATCGTTCCATCTTTCCAGGCCCATTAAGCCTGCATCGATGCGTAACTGTCAGTGCCATTTTGCTGCACCATCCGTGCGCCCGGTAATCCCAGCAGACTGCTCGTGGGCCCATTTTGGTTGTAACGCTGGCTTGCAAGATTGGATTTAATTTTTTTATATTTATATTTATTCGTTTATACAAAATTATATAGCAGATTGAAATTTAAACACAAATAGGCCCCGGTCGCACTTTGAATTAACGACAGGGCACCGGTCGCACTCTCAACGCACCACAGGTTGATGAGAATACCGGTTGCAGGGAGATGCTGGGCGATCGCACTTTGAATTAGCGAGGCTCTCGTCTTCTGATAAAGCTGTAAGTTTGAACTTCTTATATCTATTAACATTTCATACCATATCCAACTTACACGAAACAAATTTTAAAATTCATGTAAAATCCTAAAGAACCCATTTTTCAAACTTTCAATTTTTTAAATTTTTTTGAATTTTGAATTTCGAATTTACACTTGAATTTGTATTTTGAATTTTGAATTTTTGAATTTTGAATTTCGAAAATTCAAAGTTTGAAAAATGGGTTCTTTAGGATTTTACATAAATTTTAAAATTTGTTTCGTATAAATTGGATATGGTATGAAATATTAAACAACAAATTTTTGAATTTTGAATTTACACGAAAATTTGAAGTTTAATATTTCATACCATATCCAATTTACACGAAACAAATTTTAAAATTCATGTAAAATCCTAAAGAACCCATTTTTCAAATTTTGAATTTTTGAAATTCAAAATTTAAAATACAAATTCAAGTGTAAATTCAAAATTCAAAATTCAAAAAAACTTTAAAAAATTGAAAGTTGAAAAAATGGGTTCTTTAGGATTTTACTTGAATTTTAAAATTTATTTCGTGTAAGTTGGATATGGTATGAAATGTTAATAGATATAAGAAATTCAAACTTACACAGTTTACTGTAGCACGAGTACTGGGTTCTTTAGGATCTTACTTGAATTTTAAAATTTGTTTCGTGTAAGTTGGATATGGTATGAAATGTTAATAGATATAAGAAGTTCAAACTTACACAGTTTATTGTAGCACGAGAGCCTGTCGCTAATTCAAAGTGCGATCGCCCAGCATCTTCCTGCAACCGGTATTCTCATCAACCTGTCGTGCGTTAAGAGTGCGACCGGTGCCCTGTTGTTAATTCAAAGTGCGACCGGGCCCTATTTGTGTCTAAATTTTAATCCGCCATATAATTTTATATAAACGAATAAAAATAACGGAAACACTATAGGACGGACGTCCCTCCGTTCGGACTCCTCGCTCGCTCGCGCTCCTCCTCCTCGCTTGCGCTCCTCCTCCTCCCGCGCTCCTCCCTCTCCGTCGCAACCTCCTCCCACGCCTCATTGTCGTCGCATCTCCTCCTCCGCCGCCTCCTCCCGTGCTCCTCGCCGTCGCCCGGCCAGCGCCTCCTCCTCCGCGCCTCGTGCCTCCTCCTCCTCCGTTCTTGGTGCCGCCCCACCTCCTCCTCCTCTCACGGTGGCCGATGCCGCTCCGTCCTCCTCCTCACGGGCGACACGCCTGAGGGACCTCCTCCTCACCGTGCTCCAAGGGCCACCGCCAGATCTGGAGGGGGACGGCGACCACGCCGACGAGGGAGCACGAGGAGCAGCGATAGTGAAGCTTCGCCGTCACGACGGCGGATCCGTGAAACAGGGCAAGGATCTCACGGATCTGGGGAAGAAGGAGGCAAGGAGGAGACCCATCCCCATTTCAGGCTCGAAACTTGAGGTTTGTCTCTCGAAACTTAGGATTTCTGTGCTTGAAACTTAGAGTTGTACATATAAAACTTTCTGTTCTCTTCGATCTGGAACTTTGGAGGACTCCGCTCATGGAAATGAACTTCTCTCCTACCGAAACTTTCTGTCTAACTTCTGAAACTTGAATATCTACCTACCGAAACTTGAACTTTGCACTATTGAAACTTGTCTTACTCTCGAGACGCTTTCTGAAACCTTAGGTTTCATCGCCAAGTTGCACGAAACTTGAGGTTTCACGACCTCGAAACTTCGTTTTTTTCCTGGAAACTTAGGTTTTGCTCATTGAAACTTGTATATCGCTCACCAAACTTGGATTTTGTACAATGAAACTTGGTTCTTATTCTCAAAACTTTCTGAAATCCCAAGTTTCGTCCCCAAGTTGCCACGGGTTATCAAGTTTCCATCGTTATTTTTCAAGTTTCAGTAGGTATCCGTGCAAGTTTCCTGCTGACGTCAGCAGGTCCGGACGGTCCGGATGTCCGATCCCTGGCGTTGCCCTAAAAATAAATATAAAAAAATTATGACTTCGCAAGATTGCTGCCAGTGGCGGACCCAGGATTTTATTCTAGGGTAGGCTTAGTCAAACAAAAAAATCTAAGACGCCTTAAAAAAAATTACGAAGCAACATAGTATATTACAATAGAAGTAATTCAACATATTACAAAAACTAGTCTTACATCTTATTTGCCTTCTTCGCTTCATATTTTCCAAAAAGCGATGCAATATCTCCGGTTCCGGACCTTTTCATACCTTAACAATTAAACGTGCAATATTTGCATCAAAACTTAATAAGTGCATAGTGCATATATGCTTTAATACTTTATAGTTTATACTTACTAACTTACTGTGTAGAGACTAGAGTAGTGAGAGGGCTAAGGCGAGAGCCAGAGGCGCCACAGAAAGCGGAGGCCGGGGGCGGCGGCCAAGCTTGAGGGCGTGACCATGAGCGGCGGCCATGTCATGGCGCAGTGGGCAGAGTCAGAGCGGGCCAGAGGGCGGCGGCCAGGCAGCCATGGCGGCATGCCCAGACGGGAGCCACGGCATGTGAGCCATGGATGGTGAGTGGAGCCGTGAGAAGGCGAGCCGGCGCCAGGGAGCAGGCGACGACAGCGGCCATGAGGCGAGAGACGGAGACGGAGGCAGCCAACCCGCCAGCAGAGATTGGAGGGGCGGCCGGTGGATCTGCCTTATCTCGGAGGCCGAGGCGGCAGGCGCAGCCCGGCAGGCCGGAGGCCGGCGGCGCGGCCGACGCCGCCAGGAAGGCTACGGAGGAGGCGAGCAAGGAGGAGGACAGAAGGGCGGCGTGGGAGGCTGGGGGCCTGGGGTCTGGGAGTTGGGACTTGGGATGGGCCGGCCCAAAATTTTAAAAAATAATACATACTAAGTATAGTCTTTGGTAAAAATCAAGGGTAGGCGCAGGCTCCTGACTACCTTTGGCCCCCCTGATTGCTGCTGATGCTATGGTTCAGATCGAAAAAAAAATTCTACCTTCTCTTTTTTTTCTTTTTGCCCTTTCTTTCTTGTATTCACTGTTTCCAACTTCGTGGCCGCAGTGTCCAATTTGCTCGAGGACGCAAGCATTCCACGGGACGCAGTAAAGGATTCCACCGAGAAGACGTTGCTGCCTACTAGCGTCCTCTGAAATGGACAGAGCGAGAGGAGTCGACAGGAGCTGACAGAAAAGCGAAGAAAATCAATGCTACGGGGTCATTGGGGTCATTTTCATTTCCTCGGCAGGAAAGAATCCAAGAACCAAAATGGACGGGGCAGCTGCAGCCTACACGAGTTTTCAGCTATGGCCAGCTCAGAGCCAGAAACTACCTGCCAATTGCAATTCCACGAGACACAAAAGTAGCAGCCCGTGCGCTACAGGAGAGCAGGAGACAGCAACTCAGCGAGCTGCAACGTAGTAACGTGCGCTTGCTGCTGCCACGGACACGCATGTCAAGCATGTGTGTCCAATGACACACACCCGTGTTTTGCACGGATGTATCACACACCGTCGGCTGTAAGAGCATCCCAATAGTCTCCATAACCCACTCCTAAAATATGAATAGTGTTTTAGAAGTGCGACAGAGAGAGGCTGTTGGGAATGCTATAAGTCCATCCTTATAAAAATTATAAAATAAAATATGTATTGATATAAGGTCTGGTATAACAAAAAATGTTTTCATATTATAGTACGTGGTATGAAGTAATTTAAAGAGATAGATAAAATGTCTGGTATAAAAAAAATTAGAACATAATATAAAGTGCTAAGAAATTTTAGAGAGCTATAGAGTGTCCATAAAATATGCTCTAAAAAAAGTTTTATGGTGTGTGTATTTAAATGTATGTGGGAAGACGCTCTAAATGTACAATAACTATCCAATTGACCGATGCCCATCAAACCTGGCCCCAAAGAGGCAGAGACCAGTGGCATCTTGCCACGGCATAGTGATAACTCTCTCTCTCTCTCGTAATCATCTCTGCTGCTCGGCACCGTGTGAGTATACTCAGGTTTCGGCCAAATGATCATGAACTCCGGTTGAGTTTTTCTTTGGCTGCCTCCAGTGCAGGCAAAGCGGTCCAGATGGTGGTGGTGGCCAAAGTGGCGCTAGTCTCTGCAGTGGCGCTGCTGGGCTGGGCGTACCAGGCCACCCGGCCGCCGCCGCCGGCGATCTTGGAAGGGCCGGGAGGGCCGCCGGTCACCTCCCCAAGAATCCGGCTCAAGGACGGCCGGCACCTCGCCTACAGGGAAGCCGGAGTCGCCAGGGAAACGGCCAAGTACAAGATCATCTTCTCTCACGGCTTCGCCTCCACCAAGGAATCCGACTTCCCGGTCTCCCAAGTAATTTTAAACAGCTAATTAATATTGCGCAGAAGCCGCACTCGAACGATCGGTGTTTATCTGTTCTGTGCGTGTTATTGGTTGATCTTGATCTGAAATTTCTGGGATACATATACTCGTGTGTGACGAACCGCAGGAGCTGGTGGATGAATTGGGGATATTCCTGCTGTACTTCGACAGGGCCGGGTACAGCGACAGCGATGCCAACCCCAGCCGCGGGCTGAAGAGCGACGCCATGGACGTCGAGGCGCTCGCCGACGCGCTGCAGCTCGGCGACAAGTTCTATGTGGTCGGCACCTCCATGGGCGGCTACACGGCCTGGAGCTGCCTCAACTACATACCGCACAGGTCAGCCATGGCTGCCACTGCCACTGCATCAGTTCATCTGATCATCAAAAACAGAACGGAAACGCAGTGTGCTTGGGTTGGGTGGTCGCAGGCTGGCCGGAGCGGCGTTGGTCGTGCCGGCGGTGAACTACTGGTGGCCGCTGCCCGCCGACGTGTCGGCGGCGGCGTACGGCAAGCTGGGCGCCGCAGACCGGAGGACGTTCTGGATCGCCCACCATTTGCCCTGGCTGTTCTACGCGTGGATGAAGCAGAAGTGGTTCAGGATTTCCCCGATTGTCACGGGTCAGCGTGAGGCGTTCACTGACCAGGACTGGCAGATACTAACTGACATTCAGAGGAAGGAGCAGGAGAGCGGTCAAGTCGATCAGGTAATTTCATTCCCCTCGATCATCATAGGAGTAATTAACAAAGCTCTCGCCTTTTCCGATTGTCAGTGTTCATCATGTCACGCGAATATTGGAGGAATCTTTAAGGTTTAATAATACTCGCACGACGAGAAGTCACGTATGTCACGTTGACATGACCTCTAAAATATAGAGTATTTTTACTACGGACTGCCGCTTCGTATCACAATGATTTAAACTGATTAATTATTATATTTTTATGTGATAAAATGTTTTTAATTTATATATATAACTTTCATGCACTCGTCTGAATTATTTAAAAATATTTATAGCTAAAGTTTAAAACTTTGATTTCCATATATTTCGTACGACATACATTTGTGATTGAAGGGAGTAATTTTAGTTTAGCACTCACATTTGGCAAAATAGGATGTTGATACTATATCTAAACGGCATCGGAGACACGATATTCGGTAACATAGTTCAGCTCTCAATCTACATCTGCGAACAATGATTATGTACGTTCCTCTCCAACAACGTAGCATACCAGCTGTCTAAATCATGACCACAAGCTAGACGTGCCCCTGCATATCTATGCCGCTACTTTAGTTGTTATATACAGGTTACACAAAGGGTGCTCCAATTTGTACATAGGCTAGGATACAAGTCTAACCCTAACACTGTTCTCCTCTGCCTATTACAACCTACATATAAACATATTCGACACCGACTCTAACAAATGGTAGCAAAGCCATATTGGTAACCCAAAACAACTCTTAGAGATCGCACGGTTGTCGGATAGATTCTGATTTGTAATGGAAGAGATCGTTGGGTTTAGTCTCACATAGGATATTGATGATAGGGGAGCACAACTTAAAAGTGAGCCAATGAATATAGGAGACCTGAACCGGAGAAAGTGTTGGTTTTGAAGGAGAGCTGGGTTATTGTTGGGCATGAGATGATAGGATAACAGCGAACTCTTAACAATATTGAATTACATATATTGACCGGTTCATTTAAAAAAATTAAGCCGACGAAAACGCACGGAAAGTCAATCAGAATAGGTGAATCACCTAAAAATATGCGCTGCACATTAGCCTGAAGAAAGTGAGTCACCTAAACATCTGCGCGGCACATTATCCTGCCTGATCCAGAAAACGTATTTGTTTCAGGGCAAGGCAACACAGCAGGGGATCTACGAATCGCTCTGCCGCGACGCGACGATCTTATTCGGTGCATGGGAATTCGATCCTATGAGGATGAAGAACCCGTTCCCCAGCGGCGAGGGCGTCGTCAGCATCTGGCAAGGGCGCGAGGACAAAATTGTTCGAGTCGAGGCGCAGCGCTACGTGGCGGAGCAGCTTCCATGGGTGCGCTACCATGAGCACCCTGAAGGTGGCCACCTGTTCTTATGCATGGACGGGGTGGGAGACAAGATCATCAGGGAACTTCTGCTCCGGGAGGAGCCGCAAGGTTTGTAGAATAAGACTAGTGGAGCGAGCTAGGGCAATATGGTGATTCAGACATGAAGAAAGAAACAGAGAATAACTGGGCGTTGATTTGCATGTTCCCGATGGAAGGGAAAACGGTGTAAGCTTTTAATTATTAGGAAAAAAATTACTAGAACATCGAGCTCATCCCTGATGATCAGTGTTCAGCGTAAGTAGGATAAGAACATAATTGTAACTTCGTTTTGAACAGGCGGAACATAAAAAATAATGCGTGGAATTTTAACTATTGGGACATCTCAGAGAGCGAGAGAGATGGATGGTCCTGTCATTGGAAAGACATAGTGACATATATATGATTGTTCCACGGTACTGTATTGTATTACTATCTCTGTTTTTTTATTTCACGTCTTTACCTTTTGTACACTTCTTTTACCATTTGTTTTATTCAAAAAATTTAGTATAAACATGTAGAAATATAAGTAATGCTTAAAGTAAGTTTAATGATAAAACAAATCACAACAAAATAAATGTCATTTGCATTTTTTTTAATAAGACGAATGCTTAAAGGCATGTCCAAAATTCAACAGCGTCAAAAAAAAAAAGAACAGAGGGAGTACAATTTTTGGGAAACTAACATATGAGTTCTTAGACTGATTGTTGGTTCAAAAGTACAAGCTTTTGAATTTGAAACACATAAAAAAAAGTCTTTTTCTTTATAAAAAGAACACATAAAAACATGAACGTCAAAAAAAAAAGAACAGAGGGAGTACAATTTTTGGGAAACTAACATATGAGTTCTTAAACTGATTGTTGGTTCAAAAGGTACAAGCTTTTGAATTTGAAACACATAAAAAAAACATCTTTTCTTCATAAAAAGAACACATAAAAACATGAAGAAAGCTAATTCGCCTGTCCTGCCGGGCCTCGAAATAACCAACCTATTTATTCACGGCCCATCATGGAAAGATCTCCTTAGGTTTAATGGGCCGTGCCATGGTAGGAGCAAATGGCTCGAGTCCTGATTCCACTAAAATAGGGCAATGCAAGTTGCAATGATGGGCCAGTGGGTCGATCTCCAGCGCGTAATCCAGCCGCTTATTTGTGCCCGTCTTGCTTCGCATTGAAGCGATCTGCAGCATTGACTAGTTCTAGTTGACAACTGACTGAGCTGTGCTTTTCAGGCGGCCTGCAGCGTTTATCCTGATTCCTGACGGTGCACCGCTCAACGAAGCCGAACGCGGCCACCGTTCAATGGGATAATCCTGCACATTCAACGGTCAAGATATTTCGTCGTGGGTGCCATAGCACCCACACTCTGGTCAAACATCACTGTCACGGAAGACGGAACACTAGTAACCGATGCTCGATCTCGAAGCAATGCTGAAAGGCTGGAGCTTTAAAAAATATTTCTCTTTTCCAATTCTTTCTTCCTCGGCGAACAGATTTTTTTTAAAGGAATCGTACAACAGATTTTTGCATTGTTTTTTTTAGCTCAAACTAAATAAACTAATAGATTGTTATTTCATATAAACCAAATGATACAGTACTTTATAGTTATTTTTATAGGGTTTTAATTTTTTTGGTTTTTAAATATATATTTTTACATTTTTTCACTCTCCAAAATATCTCTCGAGGAGTCACATTTTTTTCATATTAAATTTTTTTTACCAATTTTCAACTGAAAAGGCAAGGTCTTAAATGCAGGCATGCGGATTTTTGGTTATTTTTCTTAGGTCTGACCTTGTTTGTTATACAAAATACTCATGCATTTATAAACCATTCTTATATTTATTTCCAAGTCATTTATAACATGAATAGCACAATCATTTTTTTAACGTCCTTAATCTGTGTCAACTTTAAATACATCTCATATAAAAAAGGAAGAGTTTTGCAAAAGCAAACACTACATATGTGAGTAATGAGATCACACTGGATGTACACATATAACCGATTTGTTGTACACCTAGGCTTTTGTATACAAAAGAACAATTTTGATACCATAGAGCTATTGAAATTCATCTCCCAATGGAGTAGACGCATCACCAACAGACTTGTATCCGTGTTAAATCGTTCGATCAGTTCTTCTTTCTTGTTGGAGTGCGTCATTGGTGTCGACAGCATACAACCATGAATGAAGAAAATAGGTGCCAGACTTGTTAAAAGCTAACTAAAAGGTATGTGATGAAATGTGTTTTTTTTACTAATCACTACGGGAGACGATCGATTTTCTATGGTCAAAATTGTCGATAGAAGATCATGAAATCGTTGAGATTAGTCTATCTCGACGGCTGCAAACACGGCAGTCAAAAGTGTGCACGGAGTCGCTGTTTGAAGGGTCGGCTCAGCTTGCTATGCACTCTCGATGACCCATCTGGTTGTTGAGATAAGTGTTGCACACCTAAGGTGCAAAGAGAAATGCTGAAATAGTTGTTCACATGAAAATTAGTACATTGATGGGGTGCATACGTGCCTAAATATATCCGATGGAACACTACTACAGAATCAGAGAAGCTCACGTGCGCACGAACAGCAACGCAACAACTAATGAACGTTGTAGATGTTTATTACCACTGATATAAAACTAGCCGAATCTGCACCCATGCATGCTTCGACCTGGATTCCTCCCGTGTCCGTGTGTAGTGTGTACACGAGCTTCGAGTGCCGGGCCGCCGCACGCTGGCCGCCGCACGCCCCCTGTCGCCCACCTCCGCGGCGCGTGCTGACGCAGCGCCAGCGCCTGCTGTGCAGCCTCCTGCATGGCATGGGCTGACAAAAACCGGAGCGGAAGGAAGCAGGCACTAGTAGCGCGCATGCAGGGGCACAGCTAGCAGTAGCACCCTCACCCTCGAGTCCCCCTCCCCTCGGAACTCGGAGCCCATCGCCTCCCCGTCCGATTCTGCCTACCCGTCTGGAAGAAACGCAAACGTGCCGTGCCGACGAGCCCATACACCGCGCGCGGACGCATCCCGCATGCCCAGCCTCGCCAACCACCTCCACGCAGCGGCGCAGCCCTCACGCACGCACACGCGGGGGAAAAACAAAACGAGCCGCCGGTCGCCGCCCGTTGTTTCGGCGCGCGGCCGGAGCCCGGGAGGAGCCGAGGAGGTACGTATGTTCGCGGTGCCAACGCCGCGCGCGTTCTTTGCTATCGTTTCATTTCTCATGGCGTCTTCTAGGAGTAGTTAGTACGGTAAATGAATTACTTTGTGGTTGTACCTATGTTTGTCTTCATTCCGTCTTTGGGTGCGTCCGATCCGTACGGTGCTCCCCTGCTCGGTGCGTAGTGTGTATCTTTTTGAAAGACCAAGAGAATTTGACAATTTCATTTAAAGGGGGTGTAATATTTACGATGGCACTAAGGCCAGAAGAACCAAAAAGAAAAGAAGAAAGGCAAAAAAAAACCCGTCTACCCTCCACAAAAGAAACTACTCACTTGGTCGTAGTGTACATCGTAGTTAGAACCCTAGTATGAAACTTGATACATTATTGAGAGAGGGTGGTAGTTTTCCATTTTCACCAACTTTTAGTTGAGGGTATCCGGAATTCAGATAAGTAGCAATCTTTTGCCGTCACAATCCCCTCGGTCGTCGGTTAAGGTCGCATTAGTCTCGCTTCGATGATGTGAACAGTATCTCCCATATGACCATATGGGCCATATCCATATGCCATTGACCCATCAAAATTGCCGATGAAAAGAAAACCCGTTAGCCCGAATTATCTGTTTCCCGGCTCTGTCGTGGCTATTGTCCGAAGTTGCTTCGCAGTAGATGGGCCTGTAGAGCCCGTACTATGGGCCTACAATGGATTCCATCCCGATGTCCAGACCCTAAAAAGATAAGTGCACGATCAAAGTGTATCTTCTCGGGCAACTTGTTTATATACATGAACATTTTTTTCAGAAAGATGCACCTAGGCAAATAAGCACAGAAGTGTGATGACGATATCAGCAAACATCATAATAACAATCATATCACAATAATGTCTATGAAACTATGTGACACTAGATGCATGAAGCTATATAAAACTCCGTAATTTTCTGAAAGCATCCGATGGAATCCCATGAGACTACCTAAAACCACCTGAAAAATGGTAATTCATTTGAGACAATTCCAACCGATTACGATTGGCTAGCATCGTCTTGTTTAAGCTATGATTGTGGGTCTTTAGTAGAGATGGCAATAGGATGGGTTAGGGTCGGGTGGAGAAAAACTATAGTCAATCTGAAACCTAAAATTCAAGACCCAACCCAAAACCGAAATGAGTAGTGGATGTAAAATCTAACTCCAACCTAAACTTGTCAGGCACCCGAACTAACTTTCTAAAACTATATAAAACTTCCTGAAAGCACCATGAAATCACATGAGACTATCCAAAACTACATGAAACTGGTAATTTGTGAAAACAATTCCAGCGTATCATTGTTGGCCAACATCCTCTTTTTTAGCTATGATTGTGGGTCTTTAGAAGTGATAGCAAAGGAGCGGGTCATGTCGGGTGGAGCAAAACTAGTCAGCTTAAAACTCAAAACTTCAGGACACATTATAAACCCAAAATGAGTGACTACGGAGGATGGCGACAAGCGGTGAGTGCTTGTGACGAGGATAAAGCGACCAAACTAGAGGCAACGACGATGAGGCTATGTGTCTAGCAATGAGCCATCCACAATAGTGACCTAGTAAAAGTCGAAGGTGACAAGGCTGGTGACAAGGCATCCATGTCAAGGGATCATCGACAAGATTGCGTAAGAGGCAGTCGCGAGGCGATTGGGGGTGATTCACATTGTTGGCTCACTGCATAGGTTAGGATTAACACCGCTTGGTGTCAATTTGGAGAGGAGAATTAGGAAGGGAGGATCGGGAATCGGGGCGGTAGGTTTTTTTTTACGAAGGGCGGAAGAACTGCCGATGTGTATTAAAAGAAGAAGACAATACAAAGTGCTGGAGGTGAATTTAACGCCCCCCCTCCACGGCGGACATTGTAGATTAATTAATTACAAAACGGGCCCCTGGCGCCACCCAAAGGCGCAGGTCATCAAAAAGATTTATAAGAAGAATTGAAGCTGGACGCTCGGACCGCTGGAAAATCCTATTGTTGCGCTCGAGCCAAAGGTGCTAGAGGGTTCCTAAAACGACTGAGAAACATCCAGCACAATCGGTCGATGCCGCAATGTCGTTATCCCACCAATCTTGGAAAAGACTTGTGTGCGTCCACGAGGAGGGCTGGAGGGCTTGGAAATCGAGGTTAGCCGCCAAGCCTGACCAGATGCTAGAACTGTTCTCGCATTCGGCGTCTCGAGGTTCCGACGGCAAAAAGGGTAGAAATAGTCGGTAGGGTTAAGTTGATGCGCTCGCGTCTCATGGCCTACGGAGGTGAAAGAACACCAATGTAGAAGCCCCTTCCATCTTTCCTATAAAAGAGACCTTAAGAGCATCCCCAATAAGCAATAGCCCCATATCCCATCCCCTAATATACTATTCATGTGTGTATAAATAGTGTTTTAGAGAATGGGATAGAAGGGCCGTTAGGGATGCTCTAAAGGGCTTGTACATGACATGCTGAAAAATTTCCAAGAAAAATAAAAAAGGGTCTACCTCCCCAAGCCATCTCTCTCCCATGAAAAAATTCCTCTCCTTCTTCCTTAAGTTTTTATGTGATATATCTAATGCTTTAACGATCGATCCGAGCAATTTAAACAATTAAAATGACCGAATTTCGAGAGCTTCTCGAAAGTGACTTTTTCATATGTGTTGGGTTGAGCAAGATCACTTGGAAACTCCAGCAACTTACGTATATCCTTTTTTTTTGAAAGAGGGGCAGAAGAACTGCCATCCTATTTCATTGATCAACAGAAGAAAATAAAGTAAAAGACCGTCTGTGACGCGAAGATATTCTGTTATTCCATTGCGTGCACCCCTGCTAAGCCCAGACACACCTCCGGCCACCGCCGGACACAACACCTAGAGGGGAGAGAGAAAGGAAAGCCACAGAAGAGGGAGAAGGGGAAACACCAACAATACTCACACAACAACAAACGACTCAGAAAGCGATGAAACTTAATAAAACCAAAAGCCTTAAACGCAAACCACGACGCCTCCAAAGAGAAAAAACAATGCTGCCATACATACACGTACGTACGCGGGCACATTCGAAGTATCGTTAAAGTCATACATAGCCAGAGGATGCTGCCATACATACACGTACGTACGCGGCGCGCCTGTGCTAAGTCGGCAGAGTGAGGTGCCTTCGCGGCGGCCACCGTCGGGTAGCTACGGATCGAGCAAAGCGCGCGCCAATTCCAGCCACATACGCGATCGAGATCGTCGTGGATGTGTCTGGCTTGTTTCACGGCCGAGTTGGCCATATCCCGCACGAGCTGTACTACCAGATGGGCATATGGGCACGCCGCCTCGCCAGCGGGCGGGCGTGCAGCCCATGGCTGAATGCTGATCCATCCGCAGCGACCGGCCGATCCTCTGGCTAGGAAACCGCGCGCACAATTGCCTGCAGATCGAGAGCAATAGAGCATACGCACAATCGGCGCACGGAGTTCCGAGGGACTCCAGCTCGAAAAGTCGAAATATCAGCGTCAGACTTCTCTTCTAGACTTCAACTTGATCAGAGCTGTCGCAACCAGTTCATCCTAATCTCTCCGTTACTTTCACGATACTTCGAATGTGTTCATCGTCTTTTAAGTCTCATGTGGCTCGTGTAGCTTAGCCTACCTTTTAGGGAGTGTTTGCTATGTTTGATTTAAAAAATTAAATTTTTTAATTTAGGCGTGTCTTAAAAAAACCTAATCTCTTGAGTGCTTTGTACGCTATAAGGGGAGAATTTTTCTACACCATTGAATTACACACACAATTTAGGTCATATTCTTTTGAAATGATCTAGCAATTTGAACAATTTGAATGGTGAAATAATCGAACTTGAGAAACTACGAGGTAGTCTCGAGATTCGGATCTATTTTGTTTGACTTGTCTTTTAAAGCGTTAGGACTTAGGAGACACCTTCGAAACAGCGAAAAAAGGACTCAAAAACTCAAATCATATGCTTTTTCAGAACGTAGATAAATCGTTAAGCCGTTAAGCTGAAAAGAACGGGACCTTAATTGCGTTCATTGTTACACTCTAGGGTAAGTAGTGTTCTTTTATGTTTAATCAAACATAATAATCATTAATAATAACTTATATGTGTCTAAGAAATCCGGAGAAAATGATTATTAACAATAGTTTGGATGTGAAAATTTATAGATTCAGCCACTTATTAATGTTCAGTGGGGCGTGGGCACGGGATCAACTCCGCAGTCCGCACGGCCACACGGGATGGTGACATGGTGTGGATGTCCAGCCGAGACGCACGACGGCAGCTCGTCGGTGCCCAGGAGCCAGCGAAATTCTCCATCGCCAACATGGTGCCGGTGACGCTCCAGAGCGCGGACGCATGTGCCTAACGTTGCCATCTTTGATTACAGGGCTCGGCTGTCTAGACCAAAATTTGATTCAATTCGTTGTCAGCTGAAGCACATTTAGGGTCTGTTTGGCAACAAAGTATTTTCATAGTTTCGAATCAAAACCATGGTTTTAAAGAATACCATAGTATTTTGACAATGAGGTGTTTGGAAGCAACCTTAAAAACTCTGTTTTAAAAACCATGGTATTGGCAATATATACCATGGTATTTTTGGAGTATTGTAGACTCCACTCCAACCCAAAGTTTTCTCACTTGTGCTATCAAACCATGGTATTGAAAAACTATAGTATTTTATGGTCATAGCAAAACATAAACCATAGTATTACAAAACCATGGTTTTCAAAAACTTTGTTGCCAAACGGACCCTTACAGTGATCTCACAACAAAAACGCATGACGCGTCTTTTTTCCATTGAACATAGCATTTCCTCTGGTTGCATAATACTTATCGTTTTAGGTTTGTTCTAAATCAAACTTTTAAAATTTTATTTATAAAAATCTTTTAAACTATTTGAATTGTGTACATAGAAACCGTACATATAAATTCGTCTTGAAAAATACTTTCACAATATCATATTTTCGTAAATTTTATAGATAAATTGTATTAGTAATTGATGGTCAAAATTACATTTCGAAAATCATGCCAATATCCAAATGACAAGTATTATGTAACCGGAAACAGTATACATAAATGAGGGCTTTAGGCGAATTGTATACCGTTGAACGGTATATGTGTTTCACGTAAAAATTATTTCAAATCACGTGAAACACTTGTGAAACACGTCGTGAAATACTCATAAAACATAGCATAAATAAAATACTCATGAATCAACACATGAAACACATAAAACATTATATGAAACATTTGTACAGTTGAAATAGTAAGCTAGCCATTAATATTCATGTTTCTTTATATGGTATACGTGCGGTGACGTTTTCAATTTTCTCGAAGTCTGTCCATGGCATCGTCATGGACAGCCTTTTCTGAGCATACGCCATTATTTTACTTTTTAATATATAAATTAAATTAAAAAGGCGATCCAATTTTTCAACGCCGTGATGGAAAACAGTTGAAAAGCATTTTCTACCAACCGACTGCATCTAATGCATGATACAATGTGGCGTGACATATAGAGCAATGCCAAAGAGGATATGGATTCAACGCAATACATTGGTGTAATGCATGAATCCAACACGGAGTTATATCCATACTTCAGCTATTTCAGGCAGGCATCGAGTCAAAGGGCCAACTAAACAATGAATGAATACATGATGATACAATTGGCAATCTGCGTTACAAGTGGTTTATGTTTTTTTAACGAAAAACCAATTTAGCTATTCCAATTTTTTTTTCATACATTCACCTCTAATAGTTTCTAAAAATAAAAAAACGCACCACATCAATTAGTAGATTAAAAGATATATTAACATTAAACTTAACATTCAGTTCACTTCAAGTCAGCTAAGTTGTTCATTCAACTCTGCTACTCTGTCACTAGACATACTTCTTGTATGTCTGCACAAGCAAATAATTAAATCTAAAGATAATTACTATTCCCTTTGGTCACAAAAAGAAGTTGCCGCTGACTTTTGGACACGTCTTTGACAATTCGTCTTATTCAAAAAAATTATATAACTATTATTTATTTTGTTATGATTTGGTTTATTAATGTATTTTAAGTATTACTTATATTTTTATATATTTAAACTAAATTTTTAAATAAAACGAATGGTCAAAGGCGTGTCAAAAAGTCAACGGCAACTTTTTTTTACGATCGGAGGTAGTAGAATGCAATGATAATGAGCATGCAGTTGTACGCAATATATATGTATACGTGTACCTTACTTGTTCTTTTTTCTTTTTTTTTTTACCTTTTCTAGTTCTCTTAGAGGCTTTAATCAGAAGGCTACCGTCGGTGGCAAATGGATCAGAATTATGCATGCAGCGATGCACAAAAAAAGTCTTTTTTTTTCTTTTAGTTCTTTTAGAGGCTTTAATTAGAAGACCGCTGTCAGTGGCAAATAGATCAAAATTACTCTGTGATGCACAAAACAGTCTCCTTGGCAGGTCTATCAAACTGTTTGGTTATATTGTTAACTGATTAGCCGCCCCTCGGTTTTTTAAGCTAACCTCCCGGTTTCTTCAGTTAATCGACAGAACTGATAAACCACTGCGTAACGGTTTTTAGGGCATTCTAGCTTAAGCTTAGACGCTTAAGCTTAGACTTAACATTAAGTCTAAATCAATTTAAAACTAAACGTTTTACCTTTTAAAGTCTAGCTTTTATCTATTAGATAGCTACCTCTAAAATCCCTTAAAAGTAATATAAATGAAGTGAATCAACTCGATAGATCATATTCAAAAACCTATTAAAGTATAATTTAAAATTTCAGCTACCCAGCTTGTTGAATGAGACGGTACGATACAATGTTGTACATAGTTTATGTGTTCGATTAGTGAGATTAAATGGTATGATTACATATGTTTGGTTGGTAGGATTAAGTGGGATGGGATGATATAATATGGTTTAGATTGAAGGATATGTTGTGCGTCACTGTTTGGAACAAACGATCGATACAATTTTTGTTCTATCATATGTCATCCCGTCCTATTTTTTAAGGGTACATAAACTCACCACCACACGCGCGTGCGTCTGAACACACGCTAGAAACTGCAAACTAACGTCAATGCAAAGCTTGTGCTAACCATCCACTAATAATTCGTAAGAATAAATCCTAATAAAGTGTGAGAGTTGGGGGGGTTGAACCTCGGCTCGTAGCTCCCATAACTAGGATGCTATCATCCCATCCTGGTTCATTTCATTTGATCCAACCTCGTACAACCAACCAAACACAAACACACCATTAATAAAACCATAGTATATCATTCTTGCTAGTGGGGCCACGTAATGATCTCATATAAAACCACGTGATATTGCATAAAACTATGCAACCTTTTTTCCCTGGTTATTCCGTTGAAATGTTTGAAACCTTTATTAACAAAAGATGAAAAGAAAAAAAGATCAAAATTCACATGATTAGCTCCCGTCAAGAAAATGCAAAACATGTGGCTAGGACGGGGCTAACTTAGGTCAGCTCAAACACTATTCAGTCATTATTCGCATAATGTTTTTACTATTTATCTACATCTTTATTTCTTATTTTATTTGCTACAATATGACCTAAGTTAGGTTTTATTAGGGCAACTCCAATGCAAGGCTAATTTAGATCAATCAAAATATTATTCACTTTGTTTCACTGTTTTTTTTTTCTTCTATTTTTATCTTCTATTTTATTAATTAAAGTATTAGAATAATCTAAGTTAGACTCGCCATCGGTAATACCATACTTTAGGTCGGATCAAAGAGAACAGAATTGACAGTTGAGACCACACTCCATTTATAGCTTGCCATGCAAAAGTGATTAGGACCGGGTAAAACTGCATGCTAAACGGTGCTGCATCCGAGGAAATGCAGGTGGGTGGTGTAGTTCGTCGCATGCGCTTAACTCGGGTTTCCGGTCGATTACGTTAGGAAATATTTTGTCACTTCAAAACAAATTCATTCTACTGTTTACTCTTACTGTATCATCACTGGTATACGGCCGGGCACATGACTAGCAAATTCTAGATTATGCATTTTTGGCTCTGGACTGAGTGTCCGGGTGCAATTAACAAATACTATAATTATATCTCAATAAATGGATCGCTCCTTAAACCAAATACTACTTTATAATTAGTCACAAAATTCAATGATGGAGTTGTTTCGACTAGGATGAGATATATGACTCCTTAAACCATATGGTTTATACGAGTAATTAGTCAGGGAATTTTGCTAAAAACAATTAGTCACGAAATATTATTTTCGCGTTTGATCTTCATGGCATATCAAGTACAGTAACCTTCAGAAGCGACTGTACATGTGTGCTTATTGCGGTATCGAACGGCAGGAGACACGTGCTATATTGTACATGTCATGGCATTCTGGCTTCTGAGAGAGCTCAGTTTATACACCAAACGTAAGGGCGGTGCACAGAGCAGACGACGAGTTGGAAGACAGGGAAAAAAATTTGAGGTGAAACAGCCGGCGAGATGGCGTCGGAGATGAGCAAGAACGTGAAGGCCACCGACGATCAGGAGGTCACCTCGGAGCAACGAGACCAGACGAGCAGCGCTGGCGCCGGAGCCGACGGCGAGGAGCAGGTGGCTCCGTTGGGGCGGCAGTCGTCGATCCTCTCGCTGACGCTGGAGGAGCTGCAGAACTCGCTGTGCGAGCCCGGGCGCAACTTCGGGTCCATGAACATGGACGAGTTCATCACCAACATATGGAACGCCGAGGAGTTCCACGCCGCGACTGGCGGCTGCAAGGGCCCCATGGAGGAAGACATGGCGGCAGGCGGCGCTGATGGCGGCGGCGGCGGCGGGGCGGGAGGGAGCGGCCTGTGCCGGCAGGGGTCGTTGTCTTTGCCGACGCCGCTGTCGCGGAAGACGGTGGAGGAGGTGTGGGCGGAGATCAACCAGGGCCCGGCGCCGACGGCGGCGCATGCCCGAGCTCAGGCCCCGCCACCCCAGCCCCTTGTCCAGCCACAGGCGGGGAGCGGCGGCGTTGCCGCCGGTGGCCGGCAGGCGACGCTCGGCGAGATGACGCTCGAGGACTTCCTTGTCAAGGCCGGCGTCGTCCGGGAATCCCTCGCTGGCTGCCAGGCAGCCATGTCAGTGGCCGGCATGTCCCCTGTACCGATGAACCCCATGCAGCAGGTGCAGCCTGGCCCGGCCATGATGTACCCGATGGCGCCAGCCAACACCATGTACCCGTTGATAGGCGACGGCATGGGGTTCCCCAACGGGTACCCTCACCCAGGGATGGCCGTGGTGCCGCCGCCGCCGGCGGCGGCTCAGGCCCCGGCGGCCGCCCTGAGCCGGAGCCCTGGCTCGTCGGACGGGATGAGCGCCATGACGCAGGCAGACATGATAAACTGCATCGGCAATGGAGTGATGATCGAGAACGGCACCCGGAAGCGCGGGTCGCCGGAGGACGGCGGCTCGACCGAGAAGACCGTGGAGCGACGCCAGCGCCGCATGGTCAAGAACCGCGAGTCAGCTGCACGATCGCGCGCTCGGAAGCAGGTAAATGCCGTATGTTTTTGCTGTAAAAAAGGCTGGTTTATGTGGAGACTGCAACCATGTTTGCCATGCTGTTAAGTTGGTGACACGCTGACACTGACACACACTGTACACGGAAAGGCTTATACCGTGGAGCTTGAAGCTGAACTGAACTATCTGAAGGAGGAGAATGCACGCCTAAAAGCTGAGGAGGTACTAGAAAAGCCAAATTCAGTTTTTCCCCTTACCATTATTCCTAAACTGACCTCCCACTCTTCTACCAATGTATTGATCTGATCTGACATGATGCAATGCCTATGTTTTTCTTTGATTTCAGAAAAAGATTCTGCTGGCACAGAAACAGAAGGTATTGTCCATCGATCGTGTGTCAGTCATCCTCCTATGTACAATGCTCATCACTTGCCAATTTGTCTGTGATATGCCATAGAAGGTTCATGAATCACAATCAACTTGTGGCCTCATGGAAATCCATTGCTTTTCTCATGAATTTTCAGCTGGTGGAAAAGATGATGGAGCAGTCTAAGGAGAACGTGAACCCCAGGATTGGTGGCGGCCGGGCGCGACGTTGCGGTAGCTGCATGTGGTGAAAATGACTTGCATTCTGTCATTCTGATTCGCTTGGTATCAGACAGTCTCAAGCATAGTACTGTAGCTGATAGAATGTTTCTGCCATACATATAGAGACCTGCAAGGGTCCAATGTGTCAGTATTTTGTAAGGGCGAACAGGTAAACTTTCGTCGGCCTGTTTCAGGCTTGGAGCTTTATATGGCATGGGTAAATGGTAATGGGTTGTACAAACAGTAAAAGCAATAACACAGGGTGAACCTTTATCCGGATGAGAGAATTTTCTGTATGCCGCTGAAAAAAGTTTACAATTCCCTATCTGGCACTCGAAATTCGCTCTTCCCTTGTATACCACTGGTTCAAGTTTTTTTTTTTCCTCAGTGCCACTGCCGTTAAGTACATTAGTTTTAGCCGTTTAAAAAGTTTATTAATGTCTAAAATGCCCCTTTGGTTTAAAACTTTAAAAAATCATATCTCCTTCATTTTAACTCCAAATTGAGCGATTCAAATTTTTTAAATTTATGTAAAATAATTCTCTACTTGCTATTCAAATATTTGTAACATTTGGTATTTTCCGCTTTTGTTCTCGTTTTTCATGAGGCATGCTAGGTTTGATTATTTTTAAATAAAATTTAAATCCAAAAAGTTTTAATTTTTACTTTCAAATCTGGTTATACATAATCTTATGAATCTATACAAAAATTCTCATCTTTTCATGAATTCTATACTATTTTTATGAATTTTTTCTATTTTGTAACGTATTAAAAAGACAGGGGCATAACAGTCGTTTTGTAACTCTATTATATTTTTTACCGCTTCAGTGGCACCGAGAGAAGAAAAAACTTAAACCGGTGGTATGTAAGGAAGAATGAATTTCAAGAGGCAAATAGGAAATTATAAACTTTTTCAATGGCATAGAGGAATCCTCTCTATCAGGAATGCGGGCCGTGTGGAAGTTTTGGTGCGATGAAACGGTCTAAACGGACGAAAACGATTGAATCGTACAGGCAAAAAGCAGGGAAGGAACAATTTTTTTTTTGTAGTGTGTTTTCTCGCAAATCGCAATGACCATCAGACGAATGCGATAGAAATGAAGTTTTTTTCTTTGAAATTCTAGGCGTTGCCATCAGGACAACGAACTACAGTATATCATGTATACGTAAAATAAACATGTTTGCTAGGTACTGCGTTTACTTATTTAACGAGAGATCAACAGGTCCCTTTTACGAGGACATTCGTAGGCAAAAGTGCCCATAGCGGATGCAAAAATGAACACACATGACCATTTTTTAAAATCCTGATTTATGCCTACCACTATCAAACTATACGTTCAACCTTCTATTACTACAAGCGAGAGAGTATAAAGACGAAGTTGCCCAAGCCAGAGAAAGCTCGCCCGAGCAACTGTTAGTGTACTACAAAGAGGTGTCCTCCTTTGGGAAGAGGCCCTCCGCCTCTATATATACTACCGGTAAGAAGAAAGGAGGCCGACATCCTTCTCGTGTAAGATACAATCTGTGTACAGGTGCCCCTCTTGGCCCTGACAGAGTTGTCCTTGTCGTCGACGTGTTTCAGACAGTACGTGGAGCGTTTTCCCAAAACTGGAAAGACACTAAAGGTTTTAGGGTTTTGGAACTGGAGGCAAAATAATGGGTAAGGACCGAATGTCCCGGCCCTCATGGAGTGAGGGCTCCTTTATTTATAGGGGTAGTAGAGTGTAGGTTTTACATTTTAGGAATAAAAAGACCCTTTTACCTTTGCCTTTGGACTGTTGATGAGAAATCAACAGATCCTTACAATACCAGGCCACTTACAGGAAAGACGCTAAAGGTTTTAGGGTTTTGGAACTGGAGGCAAAATGATGGGTAAGGAATGAATGTCCCGGCCCTCATGGAGTGAGGGCTCCTTTATTTATAGGGGTAGCAGAGTGTAAGTTTTACATTTTAGGAATAAAAAGACCCTTTTACCCCTGCCTTTGGACCGTTGCTGAGAAATCAACGGATCCTTACAATACCAGGCCACTTACAGGTATACAAAAAACCTATCTACCCCTGTATTTCTAGATATCACCCAATTATCTTGGGCCTCCGTGAAAGTGCTCGGCTCATCCATCAGCCCACCAAGAGGCGGCCTCCACAAGGTGGTGAACCCATATTAGATTCTACCCTCGTTGGGCATCCTTATGCCAGACGATGTGGGCCACCATCTTCCGATGCCTTTCGGGGAATCTTCGAGTAAGTTTGTCCTCCCTACGGTTCGATCTTCGATAGAAAATCACCCCTCTGGTACGTGTCTATCTTCGTGGCTTTCCCGAAGATACTTTTGGGGTCTTCGGGATCCTCTTTGGTTCTTTTGGCCGTACATTCGGGATTTCCACCTCGATTTACCGAAGAATGGGGATGTCTTCCCACAACAGTCCTATCTTCTTGACCCTAGTATGCCCGGACCAAGGGACAACACCTCAACACTGCACGGCCACCTCTGGGCAGGAGGTCATATTGCACAAGTAATAAGGTCGGGCTTGCTCGTCAACGGTTTGCAAGGCCGGATGATGCCGCATCATGTTACCCCATCCCCGATGGTTATCCCTCGAGGTTTAAGTGAGACGAGACATTTCCTTGAGGATAAGATAACATGGATACAGTAGATTTTAAATTTTAATGGCATGAGCGACAATGTGAACCTTGTAATGACAAAATCACGAAATAGACACGTTATAATGGCATGGATGAGAAAAAGATAAATACTTAGCGACATAGACGGTATGGGAAAACACTGACTCCGACCTTTCTTCTTCCTCGCGTGTCTTCGCTGATAGCGACCTCGTCGACACACCTTGTCCCTGGTTAGGGTTCGGTTTTAGGATGGGTGTTCCTCGGGATCAGAGGAAGGTCTAGACGTCGAGGTTTGTCGAGTAGTGACTCCCACACTAGGAAAAACCTTATGTTGATTATATTTTTGTTGGATTGTATTCGTAGAATAGGCTAGAAAGTACGGTGTTGTATTTATACGTGTGTATGACATATGAGATCATCTCAGCTATTGAATATGGTCTGATTGGCATGGGAGAAAAATGCAAATTTTAAAAATTGGCGTGGGAGAAAAAGCCCCCTCCGTTTCCGTCCCCGGCTCTCCGTCGACCTTCCCACGTCGGCGTCGCCGGCCGGATCTCTTCGTCTTTCGCCGGCACCGTCTCGACGCTGCCGCATCCCTGTCTTCCTCAGCCGGGCAAGGCGTCCTCAAGATATCCGGCGACTGCAGCAGGGACTACCGTACTAGTCCTTCTGGACCCCTCCGTTTCCGTGGCCGGCTCTCCTTCGACCTTCCCACGTCTCCTCCGTCGGCGTCGCCGGCCGGATCTCCTCGTTCCTCGTCGGCACCGCCTCGACGCTTCTCCCTCCCTGTCTTCCTCACCCGGGCAAGGCGTCCTCAAAATATCCGGCAACGGCAGCAGGTATCGGGTTCCTCTCCTTGCACATCCATGGGAGCCCGGGCATCTGCTCCCCCTGCCCAGGCGGTGGATCTGCCAATGCCCGGAAAGGTCTAATATAATTTTCCTTTACCCTGAATTGAGTATGATTCCGTCCTCTTTGATGGCAGGACACTAGGGTTCATTCAATATTTGAGGGCTTCCAAAGATGGGTTGGGGGATATCCCGGCTGATTGGACTGAAGGCGGCCACCCTCCTCTCTGCGGCGTATTTCTTCCACGGACTGGGCATGAAAGTGCTCTCTTTTCCCCTCATATATGCCGCGATGATTGCGCTGCTTGTTTCCATTGCTTCCCACCCATCGGTTGACCTTCCATTGCTCCTCGGCAAGGCAACAAATGGAAGCTTCCCCCTGTGGTCGTGGATCATGTTCTCACCATTTCTTCTCTTCATCCATCTGTTTGTGCTGTTACGGAGATTTGTGAAGAATGAGCCACTGTACACCGAGATAGCAGATGGAGTGTATGTTGGAGGATGGCCTTCTTCAGTTGAACACCTACCACCTGGTGACCCCGCCGTCATAGATTGCACTTGCGAGTTGCCAAAAAGCTCAACTATATCTGAGTATTCATATTTATGTGTCGCTACATGGGATACAAGGGCTCCTCAACCATCACAGATTGAATCAGCCGTGAGATGGGCTGTGAGAAAACGGTCCCAGAACAAACCTGTGTATGTCCATTGTGCATATGGTATGTCTGTCTTATTATAGCATTTCTAATTTATCTTTTTAAGCTGCATTGCATAGGTAGTTGGCTAAATTTAATGACACATAACAATCTTCGCTACAGTTCCCATCATACATAGGTCATGATATGTCCATAAGTATGATTTCAAGATTAACATATATATGATGACAAACGTCACAATATATTATCATAATTCATCTTAGGAGCTTCAGTTTTTTTTTGCCTAGTTTATGTCTCGACCTTAAAAATTAAGCTTAATCTGGAGCTATGCAGCCAACTAATATGTGTGTTTAACTCATAGGATTAAGCTTCAGTGTAAATTTGCAAGGGTTTACAAGATTATCTTGATGACTACAATTTTTAGTGCATATCAATGGACCAGCTTATTAAGCTTAATAAGGCCAATAAGATGTGCTATAAGCATAGGTTAATCTAAATAACTGTAGACGTTTTGCAGCTATTCAAGCTTCAAGGTTAAATTAACTTCTCTCTTATTATTTTAATTTTTTATTCCAAATTCTAAAAAGTGTCTAGAGCACAATGTTTTGAAGGGCCATTCTGCGTTTCAATTTTCACATGTTCCCATATGGAAGGCAGAAAAAATGAATAAAAGGACCTGTGGGATAAAGGGTTAACTACAAAGCCTCAACATTTTTTTTTTGTTTGCAATAGGAGGCGAACCCCTGATTTCCATTCTTTCAAATGGAAACATCATTACAACTGCTTTAACAGTTGTAATGTTCTAAGCCTCTGGGTATGTTCTAAGCCTTCAAGTCTTCTTATTGCCTCCTCCCACATCAGTTTAGGTCGGCCCTTACCTCTCTTTGCATTATCAATGTGCCCAAGGATTCCACTATGCACCAGTGCGAGGTTTTTGTTGAATGTATCCGAACCATTTCAACCAATGTTGGACAAGCTTATCTTCAATTGGTGCCAAGGCCCTGTCCTCAAAAAATGTTTGTGTTTACATTTTAACAAAAAAAATATAGGATAGATATTTGGTTTGTCTTAGGTTCCAATATTATACTTTATAGTTCCATCCTTCTAGTAAGGTGAAAGAACAATTGTAAATATATAAAGGCTTTATGGTTAAATTTAGGCGGGTGGAACCTGGGCTGTCCAAACACTGGAATTAGCATGATCCAATTTATCTTTATTTTGAAAAAAGTCTAATCCATACCCCCTCCGTCCATGAATATAAGGCGTGGTTTTACTTCACACGGTCTTTAAAGCTATACTTTGATGCTTAATATCTCTTATCATATATCTTTTTTAATAAGAAAATTATGACCATTAGAAAATACTTTAAAATATGAATCCAATGATGTTATTTCTGTATCACAAAATGTACATGCTGTTTAAATCTTGAAATGCATGTGCACCTTATTATATTTTTTGGACGGAGGGAATATTATTATTTTTTTGAGCGAATGGGCAGGAGCATTGCCATTTCATTAAAAAGGGGAACTGTACACTGTACAAAGGAGAACGGGAAAGAGAGGGGGGAGGGGAGAATTACAAAGGGAGGAGGAAGGGGAGAATTACAAAGGGAGACTACTCGTTAGAGGAAGAAAGCGACCGCCCCCAAGAGGCGATGTCGAAGCAATCTTCTCCACCACTTGCGGCCGATAGGCTTTACTCTTTGAAAAAACGACGGTTACGCTCCTTCCAAATATTCCAAATCGTATAAATTATGCGACCGTTAAAGACCTTCTGTGTGCGTTGTGGAAGACCTGCAATGACCCGAAGCCACCAGTCTTGAAGGCTCGAGGCAGTTGGACAGGCTGCAAAAGGTTGGTGGAATAAACGCAAGGTCTCCTCCCAGACTGCCAACGAGAAGGGGCAATGGACGCAAAGGTGGTCGATCGTCTCGAGACCTGTGGAGCAAAGAACGCAGTTGGGTTGATGGGGCCAACCTTTCTTTGCTAGGACGTCTGCTGTATGGATCTTGCCATGTCCCAAAGTCCAAGCAAAGAATTTGCATTTGTTTTCCGTGTGAGCTTTCCAGACAGTAGGTGCCAAGCGATTGGGAATACTGCCAAAGAATTGGGCATTATATGCTGCCGAGGAGGAGTAAATTTCGGAAGCCGAGAGGGTCCAAACGATGTCATCGTCTACGGAGGGAATATTATAAGTTACTCTAGTTCTATATCTTTGTGAGGCACACCATTGTCCAATAGAGACAACTGATTGTTCTTTTCTGATATAATGAATTCTTTCATCTCATCATAAAAATGTCTGTAACAGGTCACGGCCGAAGTGTCTGTGTGATGTGTGCACTTCTTGTCGCATTGGGATTAGCGGAGGATTGGAAAGCTGCTGAGCAAATAATTCGTGAGAAGCGGCCTTCGATTAGCATGAACACTCTCCATCGCAAAAGCTTAGAGGAATGGTCAAAACACTTGCTTTCTCCCGCAAACAGAAGTGGGGATTCCGATGTGAGTTCTGTGATTCTTTCGGATTATACCCGAAAAAGACATTGAACTCACAAGAAACAGATCTGTTCAGTTACTGTGATAACTGAGATGGAGCTCATGCTTTGGTGTTATGTATTGCTGTCCTAGTAATTGTCCAAGGCATTTCATTCTCTAAGCTAACTGTTTGGCAGTATGTTGTATGGATACATTAAAATTCTACTACTGTGACTTTACAATGCCCGCTTTCTTAGCTACTGTTTTAATGATCCTACCTGCCATTGAATGCTTGGCAGAGAAATGGTGGTGTCGGATTTTCCTTCATGAAAAACGGATCTCTGCTAGGCTGCTAGATTCTCATTTATAGCGAAGTGTGATATGTTTCCCAATTTCAGTAGCTTACATTCAATATCTCTGCTAGATTCTCTTCGTTTGATTGGAAAGTTAAATGCCTAGCTACCCGTCACTTGTTTTGTACTCGCGTGTCGTGTAACATTTGCCTATATTGGTTGGGTTAAGCTGAAGTGCATTGATTTGATGCTTTATGCATCCTCGTGGTTTTCCATCCATTTTACCATTTGTCTGCCCTTTCTTAATGAGCAGTTTTCGAGTTAAAGGGATCAGAACTGACGGCTACATGTTTGGAATGATCTGCATCCGATGGAAAGTCTCATGCCGGACAACAATTCTTGGTACATGCTATAGGAAACAGAGCTGCTTTTGAGTTTCTGGGTCCCTTGATTTGATAGCAATGAAGCATGTGCAATACTGATTTTCCTTCATTTATTTACCAATCGATAGTTTTGAAATTGTGCCGTCCATTTTGTTGGTTTTTTTTAAACTTATTTTTCTTGTTTTACTGGTTGATGTAAGATTCCTTGTGCCGTTTCTACATGTATTGCTGAACATTGATCTTCATGCTGCTGTTTCTTTCATGGTTCATTATGTCCAAAATTTAATTGTTATTTCTACTGCACTTCTGACTTTACTGGCATTTTAAAAATTTATTGATGCCATCTCTAGCGCTTTCTCATGCTCGCTTTCCAGCCTCCAGGTAATCATAGCCCCTTTCAATCAGTGTTATATGTATCAGATTTTGGTAACTTGTAGTTTTTGTGTCCTTGTTTTTTTTGTTGGATAGCTAGGGTCATCCGTTTTTGTTCATTGAAAATCAATCTAAATTCATTGCCTACCCATGTTTCTGTTTTATATCCCTAAAGGTATATTCTTTAAAATAAGACTGGCAATAACCTACTACTTAAAAAAAGAGATTGTTTAGCAAAACTATTGGAATTTGTTTTTTGTCTGTCTCTAAAGTGATATTGTCTGCTCGGCTCAGTAAGTAGCCACGCATCTCCTGCCTTTGCTCTGCTCTGCTCTGCAAAAAAATTGCTGTGCTAGCTCTTCAGTCAGCTCAAGAGCCACTGAAACAAGTGAGAGCCACTCAACATTGCACCTTAAAATTTTTCCCTCTTCTTTTCCTAGTGATGTTGATTTCTCAATACTTTAATAATAAAGCATTACAATCCATCTTCCTCCCCGATCTTTCTAACATCACTGACGCCGAAGTCTACACCCTCCAGGAGAAGCCTCAAAACCCAGAGAATTGATTCTGTTGCGACTGATGATGATGATGCATAGCTTGCAGCTCGGTTCCTGTGGGACTGACGCTCTCGGTCCCAATGAAGTTCCTGTTTCAAGAGACACAAGGTGCAAGTCATTAATTTTCAGCCATGTTCATTTCATTTATCGATGTTTTTGAAAGCATGAACATTACGTGCAAAAAATATCCTTTATGAAAAGCGTATCGATGAACCACCAATAGAAAGTATCGCCTATCAGTGATTCATTTGAGGGATTTTGGCTGCGTTTTGGTCTGAACAGTATATTTGTACAAACACACCAACCCTTCCACTAAAATGTAAAAATGACAGCACTTTATAATCAGTTTGGACACTGGAAAAACTTAGAGCAGCTCATCAAGACTCGTGTGTGCAATTATGTGCAGTAGAGCAATTCTGATTCTTACTCGCGCGGACGGGAAGTCCAGAGGTTGCTGAGGGCTCGGAGACGGCGGTAGTATTCCCCAATGGAGAGAAAACACCGGGCTGTCTGCCGGGTTGTTAAAATCTGGCGTAACCTATGCAACGTTTGTTGCCTCAGATTGTCAGCCTGCACATTTGCAAGTTGACGATCATCTCATAGTTGGGATAGCATAAATGAAAAAAGTTGAGGTGTCAGATTAGGCATGTAGCTCTGTATCTCATCTTAGCTAGGAATTCCACGACTCATAAATCATAATAATGATAATTATCCGGACATTGCATATGCCTAATGATAGGGCTTTTTGAAGATCATGCCAGTGCATATTCTGATGTTTTAGGACAACGCACATCATTTTTGAAGATTATGTTATTTTCTCTGCTACCATATTCTACTTGGACACTGTTCAATAGCTTCGTGTCCAAGTGTTTATACTCTATATATGGTGACGTCCTTTCTGAACTTTGGATTTTCATGGTATAAGAATTGTTTTTGACATCTCAACTCTATAAATCAGCCAACTCTGTCTTATTCTTCACATTGTTATATCTCACACTTGAGGGGAATGAAGAAAAAGGGAAAAAATGGTTTCCATACAGAAAAAAGGAGATTGGGCCCCGGGGAGGGGGGGGGGGGGCATCATCAATCATGTTGGTTTCTTGCCCTTTTTATAACTTTGCAATAGGATGTACCATTCACATATGATAATGCACAACCTTTTTTTTTCCTTGCAAGTATATCTTTTTTCATGCAAGTATATCTAAATGCGTTCATGATATGTTAACCATCTTTTCTTATGAGGCTTTTCGTAGAATGATTGCTCCAATCATGAACCTAGAATTATTAATTAGCTGTCTACTTTGCCAATATCTACATCCACTATCAACATATCCCAAAAGGAATCAGGATTGTAGAGAAGGTGGAAACAAAAAAACAAATGGACATCTCAATCTTGTTTTGTTTATCCCCTCAGGCCTTGAGAGAGAAGATAACCCATAACCCTGAATCAAAAGCAAGGCCATTTTTTTCTACACCTGTGATAGAACAGCATGCTCCTGCCCATGGAGCTGAGGTTTAGGTGGCTCTGTGGCTGTGCCCTTGTCCTCACGACTATTCATGGACTGCAACCCTTGCAACTTTTGCAAGCCATGGAACACCATAAATGAGAACCTCAAGTATTTCGGCCATGCTTGTGGGCCTCTGTTGAGGTGAAAGCCAACAGAAAGAGAGAATAAAGAAGGGTGCTGGCCGGCACAGGGAGTATGGAGTATGGACACAAAGAACATAGTTTATGCACGGGGGCATCCGTATGTATTCGTCCATTGATTTTATGTAGAAAGAGACGTGTAATAAGTGTGTGTATAGTACTGCATGTGCATGTACACATGTGTGGCCAGGGGCAACCTCTGCCTCCTCTGGCCCCCACCAGCTCCTCCAGAAAACACAATAATTGGGGAGTACCAGCAGCGTTAGCTTGTTTTGGTTTAATAACGAGCTAATTATGCTTGCTGGAAAGTGGTAATGATGTTTATCTGCAAGTGTTTAGCCTACTGGTTTCCTGACAAAAGTTGGCCGGTCGTGGAGAGAGAGCAGGACAAAGGCTCTGTGCTCTGTGGGGACTGGGAGTCTGGGACAGCAGCTAGCATTGCTGCGTTTCTGACAGGAAAGGACTAGTGTAGCTGAGGTTTCATTAACGTAGCCATGATTAGTGTTTTTTTACGAGAGATTAATACTCCTACATCCTGTGGATCATGATCTAATAGCAACAGTTTCAGGTGGTGAATGATGCATTGCAGCACTCATAGAATGATGTGCACGCTGACCTGCTGATAGAAGCTCTCGAGGCTGGCGAGCTTCTCCAGCGCGACGGCCATGAGGCCCATGTAGTTGCTGGGAGCGGCGCCGTCGTTGAGCGTGCCGGCGGCGACCGTGTCGGCCAGCGACTGGTGCAGCTGCTGCAGCCCCTGACCAAGCGCCTCCTCTGCCTGCTCGGACGACTGCTGCAGGCTGCAGATCCCCAGCAGCTGCTGCTCCGTCAGTGGATCCAGCTGCTGCATCAGTAGCTGCCACGGAGAAAACACAGCACCCCCGACAAGGAAGGCGATGTCTCAGCCTAGCCCCAGTACGGGACGCTGCCCTTAACAGCCGTACGTGCGCACGGACTGACGCACGTACGGGAGGGTGCAGCGTGCTCCACTGCTCAACGATGCATGCATGGGCACCATTCGTGCACACAGAGCTCGGGAAGAAGAAGAGGAAGAGCGAAGCAAAGCGAAGGTGTCCGGACCTTGAGAAGCTCGGACGGGCGGAAACCGCCCATCCAGAAGAAGCAGCGCTCGGCGGGGGTGGCCCAGGTGCCGGTGAGGAGGTGGAAGACGTCGGAGCGGGCGAGCGCCGCCTTGAGCCGGAACAGCTCGTCGTAGTGCTGCATGCACTCCTCCACGATGAGCCCCAGGTTGCTGTCCAGCAGGTGCGCCTGCAGCCCGCCCCGGAGCTCCGTCAGCCGCTTGCCGTCGTCGTCCAGCCACCGCGCGTACTCCATGTCGAACATGGCCGCGCCTGCGACGGCGCACCGGAAGGAATGATTCAGCCTTCGTTTTTTACACCCCGGAAATTACCCCGGCCGGTGAAAAAAGTACTGGAGTTAAATAGACGGCGCTGATTACCAGAGCTCATGTCCCCCGCTGCACTGCACCCTCCAAGAAACAGGCCCTGAACCCCCACAAAAAACAAGTGTTTTGTACTGTCATGGCATGTATGGCATCAATTAAACTCCCACTGATTCATTGGGAGAGAAAATGTGTGTGTGAGAGAGCTTGTAGTGTAGTAGTAGTACTAGTATCAGAATTCAGAATGAGGACACAGAAGGGGTCGAAGTGTAACCTGTGACCGTGCTCTCTGGAGCTCCTGCTCGATCTGCTGAAGCCTGACCCTGCTAGTCTCTAGGTTTTGCACATAAGCCTGTGGACAAAGGACACTCAAAGACAGCCTGATCAAGCAGTGGTTTGAGTTAACCAAGGTCAGGTTTCAAAGATCTTTTCTTAGGCACCTTTTTCCTCAGTCTGCTCTTCCTCGCAGCCTCTCTGTTCTGAGCTAATCGCCGTTCTGTCTGAGGAGTTCAGAGCGGTTGAATCAATCAAACAAGAAGATGATGGCACAGACACACAGTTCCAAGAAGCAACAATGAGTAGATAAACAGGAGCTCGCCCACCTTGGCATCCACCAACTTGCCGTCTTTTCTTGTAGATCCATGCTTTGTCTGCGAAAAGTACGCCAGAAAAAGGTAGGATCAAGAGCAGTGTGGAGGAGTGTTTCTTCCCTATACAGCACAGTGCCCAACTCAACATCAAAGAAAGCAGCAGCTACAGGGAACAAGCTAGTGTATTGGAGCCAAAGTTCCTGTCCATTGTTGATCCAGTGATCAGTAGTAGCCAGTACTGCTGCTACCCTCTTCCACCCTCAATAACTTTTAGCTGTAGCTGTCCCAGATGCTGATAGCTCAGTGAGCTGCCTGTATTGGGCTATTGGCCATCACAGCTCTGTAACCATCACTGCTATTTTGCCAAGGCGCAGAGATAAGAGGGGGTTATGACAGGATCATCCAGCTTTTATCTATCCACCCAGGGAGCGACAAAAGGCGATTTAGGGTGACCCATGCCATCATTTGGTGTCCTTTAACAAGGTACAACATTGACCAGATACCATTAGCCCAATCATCCAGAGCTGCCCGTTTTACCCCAAACAATCATCAGCCATGAGCCATGCCCCTTTTTTTTCCTCTCTTTTTCTTGTGTGCAAAAGGCACGTGCCTTTGGTTTGGTTGGTTTTGCTAGTAGGAGCAGTCCTTAAGACATCATCATAGGGACATGGCGATTGTATAACCAACCTAGCTCTAGATGGGATTGTTCATGGAGATGGTAGCAACTAGCTACTAGTACCAGCAAAATTGACTGCCTTGCCGTGCTCTGGCTTGGAGCTGGAGACATGACAGAACAATGCTACTACCGTTGCTACGAACTCTTTAACAGTTTCACGATCAAGAAGCAAAGCTCTCTCTCTCCCCCCTTGTGATTTGACAGCATTATTCTGGAAGAGAAGCTAGCGATGAGACGCATGTGTCCGGCTCGAACTCTTGGTAGTACGAGTAGCGGTGGGGTGGTACGCGTATGATAGGAAAAGATCAAGAGTGGCACTGTGGCAGTACCTTGTCATGGTCTCCTTCGTGCTGCTGCTGCTGCTGCTGCTGCTGAAAGCTTGGCGGGGCAGTAGGAGGGGGAGCGGCAGCAGCGAGGCCTGGCTTGTAGCTGTAATCATCAGTGGTCACCATCATGACCTCCTGCCGCAGTTGCTGCTGCTCGGAGGAGGAGGAGGCCCTGATGCTCGCTGGGGACACCAACTCCATCTGCGGCATTGTGTTCTGGGCTGAGCTCGAGTCAGTGGTGCTCCCTACTGACTGAGAATTCCCCTGTTCAGCCATTAAAGAAGCCAGCGAGACAATAGTGAGTGGTCGGTAAAATTAATGCCTCTGAATTTAGGGAGCAGGCAGCAGCTAGCAAGCGCTCTCTCTCTCTCTCTCTCTCTCTCTCTCTGAAAGTCTGAATCTTTGCTCGTGGTGGTACGAACCGAGCCAAGAGGAAGAGCAATGTCTTTTCTTCTTCTTGGGTTCAGCGACGAGCGGAGACAGAGGGAGCGAGGGAGGCGAGGAGCGAGTGCATGAACGAACGAATGGATGAATGATCGTGGGAGGCGGGTCCTTTACACTGTGCAGCTGCTGTTGGTGCCTCATTGGCCATGAAGGGAAGATCTCCAGCGTGGGGGGCCTGGCCGCGAGATATCCTGCTGCTGCATGCATACAAAGAGAATTAAAAGGCGCCTCATCGATTCCTCCCTCCTGTTCCTCTCCCCTCCCTCCGGCTCCAAGAAGCTGCGGAGAGACAGGAATAGGTTGGAGAGAGAGATGCTGAACTGTTGAAACTGCTATTATTGTGCAGGTGAGCGAGGACTGATTGAGGAAGCGAAAGAAGCGAGCTTTGGGACATGCTTGATGTTTCCATCTTTGTGGCATCAGCATCGCGCCATTTATGCCGCCGCACAGCTGCATGTGGCCACTGTGCGAAGGAATGCGAATTCGGGCCAGGCATGTCTCGCCTGTGCGGTGCTGTGTGGGCAGGCAGAGGCAAGCAAGAAACGAGCCTTTTTGGTAAGCTATAAGGTTTGGAGACGATGCATGTATATAGAGAGAGAGAGAGAGAGAGAAGAAGAAGAAGACTGGCTTACGCTTTGCATGGACATCGTCGCTCCTGATCACGCCGCGATGATCGAAGCCGGCGTTGGCGCCGCCATGGATGAGAGCCTCCTCCAACTCGCCGTAGTAGGCGGCGGCCGCGGCTGCAGGCTGGAAGTCCCTGCCCAGGCAGTAGTGCACAGAGCTCATCATCGATCCCTAGCTCCCCCCACTGCTCTAGTGTTTATGCAGCTATAACAAAAGCTATAGGCAAACAAGGAGGCAAGCAAAGCAGATAAAATCTTTTCAAGAATGGAAAGGAAGAGACTACTAAAGCATGAGGGTTAAGATCGAGCTGGACAGATAAGGACGAGGGCCAAAAGATGGAGCCTGGTGCCCAAATCACTCGCAGGATTGAGGCCTTAGGCATTAAGAAATTGGTGTGTGGGCGGAGGTGTAATCCAATGGAAGGGGCATAGCATATATGTGGAATAAGTTTGTTAAAAAGATAGATAAAAGGAGGTGAACAAGGCACACACAAAAAAAGAAGAAAACTTTAAAAGAAGTTGCCCACTGAAGAAGGATTTGAAAACTGGAAGCCAGTTGCAAGGAAAAGGTTGGGTGTGGTGGTCTGATCTTGCTACTTGCATGTGTGTGTTTGAGCTAAGAGGAGATGAGCTCAAAGAGAATAAGCAACTCCTGCTGCTCAATTCTGCTAAGGGAAATGAGTAAGAGTAGACGGCAAAGAGGCAGTACAAGAAGCTGGCAGATGGTGGTGCAGCTGAAGCATGGGCTTGGACTCCATAGGCGAGCGCTTGGTTGAGAGGCACTGCTCTCTCATGGCCATGGCTTGCCATCCTCCAAGAGCTCTCCTCACCTTGCACCATGATCACCAGCTGCTCTACTGACAAGGAGAGACCAGAGTGAGTGGTACATGTATGCAAAGTGCAAACTTGTTACAAGAGAGGAGAGGGGGGGCAGGCAGAGCCAGAGAAAGAAGATATATGGTACATACCATCCTAGAAACCTAGAGCAAGCATGCAAGGAGAGGGAGAGAGACGGAGATGATTGACGGCCTGATGGGATTGCCACTCCTCCACCTCTTGTGTTTCAGTTCTCAGTTCTCACGCACTGGCAGATTGAATCCACCTTGGAGTTTCATCCAGTGTACTGCAAAGAAGATCTTGTCCTTTTGAACACGTCCTACGAGCCTGTTTTGAGGGGAGATGGAGAGAGAGAGGAGTGGAGAGGGAGGGAGAGAGAGAGAGAGGGAAGATAGAGAGATGTGGTAGGCCTTTCCTGCCAGGGTTTCTGTCTCCTACTCCACTCCTTGTAACCACCTTTCATCTCTCATTGGTTGCACTCTGGCCCTCGCCTCTGAGACGGCAAGTACTCAACAAAAGGAGCATTGAATAGAGAGAGAAAGCACACGAGCTTTTTAAGAAAAGGGAGCTTGAGAAGTTGTTCTATTCTACCCCTCCCAGCCTCCCTCTCCTCTTCCTCGCTCTTTTGTTCAGAGCAGAAACAGGGAAGAGAGGAGAGACAAGGGACTTGATTCGTCAACTATATGCTCTGGCTCTATAATACTTCATCTACTTATCAGAAACAATTGTAATAATCTATTCATGGCCATTCCTAACCAAAGCACCATCAGACATGCTGCACCACACTACCACCCACTTGCTGCATGGAAACCATAGAATTTTGGGTGCCAGGAAATGGGTTTGTTTGGGATTATCCCTGTGTTTATAGGTCAACATCAGTGCCCTGTCAGGCACCAAATACTAAAGGATTCTTTCCTCAAAGAGGAAAATCTTGTTCTTGACAAAGGGCTCTCTCTTGAGCCTGGTCTCTTCCAATACCCCCTGAGATGTTATGGATCACTGTAGGTAGGGAGCACACATGTTATGAGCTGACTTGTGAGACCAATTTGCTCATGGCTAGTGCTTAATCCTTTGCCTAAGTAGGGCCGAAAGCATATGCAAACTAACTAAAGCGAAGTGTGGTGCGGCGAAGAGGATGCATTTATACTCGCTGGCTAAACTCCTCTTGTCACTTCATCAATTGGTTTTAGCTGCAAATTGCTGAATCTTTTAGCTGCAAACGCCAAATCTCACTTCGTTCTCGCTCTCTCTCTCTCTCTCTCTCTCTCTCTCTCTCTCTTCTAAGGCGAGTCTTCTTTCTAGTTTCTACCGGATTATTTTTTCTTCCCAAAATTTCTTTCTACCGGACCTGGTCGAAGACTCAAAGCTGAAGTTTTTTTTTCTTGAGACTGGTCAAAGCTGAAACTAGAAAGAGTATTTGTTCATGTGTCGGAGGTTAGGGGCTTCACAGTGCGGTGCACACACACACACACACACAAAAAAAATGTCCCAGTACTATGGGAAGGTCACCGGTTCAATTTCTTTACAGATTGTGTGAAAACATGCCTATAATTGCTGTACATAGGCCTAATTATGTGGATACTTAGCCTAAACAAAATATGGATTAAGTAGAGTATACTGCCAACATAGTTTCATAAAACTATGATTTATACTAGTACATAAAGCTTCGAACGTGTACATAGAAAACCTGGTTTCAACAAACTCCATGTTAATCCTAGGTTTTGTTTGGGGCTATAACCTGTTTAGCATGCATGGATTTTGGTCAAACACGTTGCATTTGCAAGCAAGCCAAAGTTGTGATAATTTAGGCGAGGAGTAGAATTGCAAAAATTTGAAGAACCATAGTTAGACCATAATAGAGTTATGAAATATCTGTCTAAATAAGACGGTCTAGCAATATGATGAAAATGTCAAGACCATGTGGGTGTGAATTATTGTGTTATAGATCTAATCAATGATATCGATTCGTGTGGCAACAGATTAAATCTTGCGGAACTAACAATTAAAACTTAATACCCATGTTAGAAATCGGCACGGGTCAGACCAACATACCTGCAGTCCAACGTTTATAATAATATATGGGCCATAAGTCTTAAAGACAAATAGCCAAGTCCATCGATCCTATATATCAAACTTGTGATAATAATACAATGAGTTGTCAGTTGTCATGTAGATTAGTATGAGTGTAAAAACTCATCATGCTCCCTTAAATCCAACCTGTACAGTCATGATGCATTGAGGTGGAACCCCTGTCTCACATGTACATTTGTGTACGAAACCATGATGATTGTTTCTCATGTTCTCATGTTTAATCTGAACCACTAAGATGAGATCAAATAATCAAGATCATTTTTTTTGCACTTGTGCACTGAGAAATCTTTTACATCAAATATTTTCTTATTATAAAAATATGACTGTGGAGATCAACATTGGACAATTGACTGGACATACTTCCAAAGCATTAATTAACTACGAGTATGAATCACAGCTCCGAGACGTATAAGTACGAACGAAATCCAATAAGTACATGCCAGAACTAGGCATGATGGACTATGTATGCTTTAACTAACACCGATTGCATCTAGGCTAGATATTTTTTCTTTAGAAGTATGCACAAAAAAAATATAGTACTCTTAACTATAATCTACTACCTCCCGTCATAAAAACAAGTCGCCGTTAACTTTTAAACACGTCTTTGACCATTCGTCTTATTCAAAAAACTATGTAAGTTAGCATTTATCTTGTTGTTATTTGTTTTATTCTTAAAGATAATTTAAGCATGACATATATTTATACATATTTGCACTAAAATTTTGAATAAGACAAATGATCAAAGATGTGTTTAAAAGTCAACGACGACTTGTGTTTATTACCGGAGGTAGTAAATTTTTTTATAAATAGATAGTATAGGTAAGATAGTCAATAGAGTCATCATGTTAATCTAAAACACTATAAATTAAATTCTCACATTAATTCTAAAATAATAGAAATTATGGCATTAATACAAGAAAAAAATGACCTATGTTGTTGATTATATTAGGATAAAATTGGAACGACATTGATTTAACGAGATTTGAATTAGATAGTATCCAAATCGCAATAAATGGGATCAAACATGATCATACATAACCAAAATCATACACAGCTGACACCAAGGGGAACCAACATCATACACAACTAACGCCAACAAAGGAGAACATCTGTGCACAGATACTAGAAATTTATATGTTAATTAAAAAATATTAGAAGTTTATAAATTAATTAGAGGAAGGAAAGAAAAAATATACGCCATCAATTATAGTCGATCTAGGTTATAACAGTGTAGATCTCATAGTAAGAATTATAATTTGGTACCACGGCGTTCTTGCCGCAAGAGGAAGAGCACCCAGGGGCGTACATGGACCTGGGCTGGCGAACGACTACGCGTCGGTGTCCGCTTGCCGCTGTTCTCTGGCATTAATGCATATATATTTGATCGATTGATCGAGAAGCAAATTAATTAATAGTGAAGCTTAGCATGCTCGCATATGATATATACAAATATATGTATAGCAGCAAAATATATACTGATAAAGACGCGCCATCGACATGCATATATCAATCGATCCACTAGCTAGCTAGCTTTATGATTAGGCAATTAAATTTAGACATGTATATAAAATAGAGGAAAACGTCGCATGGGCCGCGCCCGTGCACTCATCAACGGCTGAGCCCGAACGAGACGCACGCGATCAGGGGACTGCGCCGGAGCCGCTTCCTATTTTTATATTTTGAGCATCTGATTTTGGTAATGCGACCTAGATATTTGATCTATGTTACATCAATCTATATTTTTGTAAGTTATTTATCGAAAAGAATATAGGCGAATCATGCGGAGCGCTACACGCAAGGAGAGGAAACGTGCATGACAGTTTGGTGAATGATTCTTTTGCCGTCTGGCTATGGCAAATTACCAAAGTGAAAACGAGACATCACAAAGACGAAGTCTAGATTGTGCTCTCTTTTTCACCCTTAATTTTCTTGTGGTCTTTGTTTGACATGACACGCCAATCGGAATTTCTCGCTTAATGTCAATGGCGGGAATACAGATAATACAAATGCTTGCTTCCACGACTAACACCTTTTCGACCTACTTGAGTAGTAAAAGAATGAAATGTACAAACGCTGTCGGTTCAAGCCATTGCAAAATCTTCACCTTTAACCATGTAGAGCAAAGCAACGGCAGCTAGCAGAAATGTCAATTATTTGAACTTTTCATATCATGTCTCCGATTACATATTTTATGGAACAGGTTAAACCTTGTCCAATTCATCCAACGCTTCAGCTAAAAATATATATTCCACGACAGCTACAAGATTCTCACGACACACTAAACACTAGATCAGCGGAAGCACAGAATGCAAACAGCATTCGTAGAAAAAAAACGAGATGGTGCTGCCCATAGATGGAAAACAACCGAAATAACATTCAACAGATTCATTAGCGTTTTCTTAATTTTGTCAAACTAAAACATATTCACCTTAATATAATATTGCAGGATGCAGGATTTTTTTTTTGGGGGTGAATAGCGCGTGAGGCCGTATTGTTTCTAGGAAAGAACACCCATTTTGGCCGGCCAAACCGGACCCATAATTTGATACGATCCGCTCATGGAATATGTTCTGTTATAAAGAACTGTAAATTGTAAGCCGGAATGGAATAACAGCACAAACGCTACCATAGATTTTATAACACTCGCTGCTTGGATAACTAAGATTAGGTAGTGGTGCAGGCATGCTATGAGCAGTTATCAATTATTATAACATGGAATCAAGGTATAAAGTGGCACAATGAATACACATATTCCCGAGATCAACCAATCAGGCATGAAATTAACTTAAAATGGGAATTTACAAAACTTACATTCAACTTTACAGTATTCTCAAGAGAAATCGATCCAAAATTTCTCTGATGAAAAGACCAGAAGCCATTGATATGAGGTGGATATGCATAGGCATGTGCCAAATAAATCTAAACTAAACCATTTAATTTCAGTGCAATAGATGTATCACTAACAGAAGGGGGAGGATTTCCAGAGTAGGGAGGGCATTCAGTTCGGCTATTTGTGCTGTAGCGCATGGGCAAATGGCCAATTGCAAGCATGTGTGATTCTGTGAATAGGTCAACTCAAACTTCCTTTAACCATGTGCAATAGTACATGCAGCTGACAAATACAAACCGGATGGTCCTCATAAAGCAGGATCAGAAGTTCAGAGCTCAGAAGCAAATCTGAAAGATGCATAATAAACATTAGACATGGGTAAATAAGAAAGGTAATACGTCAGACCTGACCTATATGTAGAACAAACTTGTAGCTTGACCTATATTAGTAACTCATTTTATCATTTGGCATTAAATCTAAAAATAAGAGACATAAGGAAGCCAAGAGGAAAAAAAAACCCTGTGAAGCAACGCCAGAAGCCTAGAACTGGCATGGAACAGTTCATTCTAGGTGCTGCTACCTGCTATATATATTCTAGGTACACTGTTAAACTATGAAATAGTGCAGCACAGTTGTCAGCAGGCCATAATAGGGCCTGCAAACTAGTCCCCCCCGTAAAAGGAAAAGGTAGAAGACAAAAAAAAAAGATCTGCTTTGCCTGCCACTAATGTCTCGCAGAATCAGTGCTTCAGGATCTTGCCAAATTGCCATCACAAAAGACAACTAGAATCATACATAAGCTAATTCGCAAAAAATGACATTAGCAAATTAGTTGTCGAACCTAATGCCATCAAAACTTTCAAGTGATCAATTCCCAGCTTCACACCTTCTCTAAAAAATAGTTGAAACTGCAATCACGTGGATAATAAAAGGTCTAAGCTAACTAGTACATTCACCAGTAAAAAGGCCATTAAAAACTCCAGTACTAGTCCTAGGGCAGACAAATCATATGATCTTAATAGGATTTGCAATCAAACAGATATGGACTAGATGCCGATAAAATTAATATTGCATCACTTTATCGCCCAATGAGGATGTCATGTTAGACGCAAAACATCATGCCACCAGCATGAGTGGTTGATGCATACAATGTATGGTTGCAAATACTAGACATACAACATATTACAGAGTGAATATTAAGGTGAAATTCTAGTTACATTTAACTGAATTTATTTACAGTTTTATGGCATTTTTTTGGTTGTCAAGAAATCCATTTTTTAATTAACTGGAGTCCATATAAGCACGAGTAACAGACATTTGATGGTGAGGGGGCTCGGGTGCAAATGGACACACGATGGGTAATTTTCATCTTCAAGCAAAGTGAGATTTCACTACAACTTTAAGTGACTACAATGGTACAATGTATTTTTTACTCTACTATACATACAGAAATCTAGGTTAGTTCTTGGGTCAAACTGATATGACCCAACCGTTTGATCGGGTCTACATCAGGCGTCGTCGCAAGCCAGCGGGGTCTTCGGATCCAGCAGCGGCGAGCAGTTAGCAGTAGCGCCATGCAAGCTGCAGTTTGTTGAGTGTGTGCGTGAGTTTAGGGAGTTGGGTAAGCCGTTGCCGGCGGCTGTGTGTGTGAGGAGTTTGGGTGAAATAAAGAGAAGAAAGAAGAGAGAAAATGGCATGCTTTTGATGCCACCAAACTAGTCTCAGGCGGTGGCTCTGAAAACAGCCAACCTATCTAGATCGCGTGCTGCCGCGACGAGTTCGTCGTCGTGCAGCTTGCGTCCCGGTCATCGGCCCGGCACTAGGGCGTATGAGCTGGCTCATCCTGAGTTAGCTCGTACCAATTTGGTATCAGAGCCGGCCCAATCCAGGGCCATGGCATCTTCGGTGGAGGAGCGCGTCTCGGCGCTCGAGACGGAGATGAAGGAGATGAAGGGCCATCGTCACGGAAGTGAGGGAGATGATGAAGGGGAAGGGTACCGCCCATGAACCGGGGCGGCAAGAAGACAGGGGAGAACCGAATGGAGCAAGCCATGCCTCAGTCCACGTCCGCGGGCAAGGACAGATCGACGCTCCAGAGCAGGCGCGACCGCCTCGTGACCGGGAAGTTCCGGCCATGCGGCGAAGGCGCAGCGCTGAGCAGGAGGAGGATGGACGCCGTTGGGTACCTCGCCTACCGCGTTTTGACCTTCCCGACTACGACGGTCAGGATGACCCGCTGGGGTGGATCCGCAAGTGCGAACGATTCTTTCAGGTGCATCGTATTCCAGAGGATGATTATGTGGAAATTGCGGGACTCCATTTGGCCGGCGAAGCCCAAGAAGTGCTCGATAATTGGCAACAAGACGAGCAGTGGATCGCCTGGGAGGACTTCTCCGAGGCTTTCATTGAAAGATTTACCCGACATTCAAGTGTTGGTCCTATGGGTGATCTGGTCAACTTGAAGCAGGGCGGCAAGGGTGTGGACGAGTATGCAAGGGAGTACCAGCGGCTGCTCGCCCGTACACCAAGAATGAAGCGCACCGATCAAATTGAGACCTTCACGGCCGGGTTATCGGTTGCACTGTGCGCCGATGTGCGTCGTGAGAGGCCTCGAGACCTATCTGAGGCGATTGGCTTTGCGCGGGAGGCGGAGGCGAGGAAGACCGCGTGGATTACTGAGGCCATACAGGGGATGTCAGGAGCAGGAAGTGGGCGCGGCACCTTCAGTCGTGGCGCGGGGATCTCAATTCCTCTCGCGGCGGCGACACCAATTCCAGCACCGACGTCTTCGGCCGTTTCCCTGGGTCGGACGTACGGGGCAGGCGGAGCAGCGAGGGGCGGAGGACATTCGCAAGGAGGCGGGGGTTCTAACAGCCAAAGCAGAGTGGCGCCAGCCACCAGCGTGCAGAGTAGCGCCTCATCTATTCCCGGAAACACGTCAGTACCAGGGAGACGGCGACTGACAGCTGATCAATTGGCCGAACGGAGGGCCAAAGGACTCTGCTATAATTGTGATGAAGTATATACGAGGGGGCACCGCTGTAAGCGTTTGTTCCATTTGGAGGTGGAAGACGAAGCGGAAGAGGAAGAAGCCACCGAAGAAGAGCTGCAAGAGGATGTCTCCTCCATGATTGCGGCGTTGGGACCAAAACATGGAAACACCATGCAAGTGCAGGTGCAGATGGCAAACAAATGCTGGTTGGGACTCATTGATAGTGGAAGCACCCATAATTTTCTGAGTGCTTACGCTGCACAACAAGAGAAGACAGCCCTCAGATCATTCACTGGTGACATATTGCAACAAGTGAGGGTGGCGGGAGGAACCTATCTGCCATGTCTCGGAACGTTAGATGCTGACCTCAACATCCAAGGACATCAGTTCAAGGCACCGTTCATCATCCTTCCCATTGATGGCTTTGATGTGATTTTGGGTGTACAGTGGCTCCGCACTCTGGGGGACATTCGTTGGAATTTCAGCGAGCTTACTATGGAATTTGATAGGGAAGACACTCCAGTCAGATTACAAGGGACAAGACGTCCACCTCGACTGACGATGATGCAGTTAGGTCAAGAGGAAGCCCACCATCTTCAAGGTCTTCTTCTCAGCTACGAAGATATCTTTGCTGAACCTCAGGGTCTACCTCCGCAGCGGCAGTGTGACCATCGCATCACCTTGGCCGAAGGAACAAATGGTACGTCCATACCGATACCCCTTCCGTCAAAAGGATGAGATAGAGCAGCAGTGTGAAACCATGCTGAATCAAGGGATTATCCGACCAAGTCGTTCACCCTTCTCATCACCGATGCTGCTGGTCAAGAAGGCCGATGGTACATGGAGATTCTGTGTGGATTATCGTGAGTTGAATGCTCGTACGATCAAGGACAAGTTCCCTATACCGGTAGTAGAAGAACTGCTCGACGAGCTGGGCGGGGCACGCTTTTTCACCAAGTTGGACCTACGCTCGGGCTACCATCAAGTCCGGATGTGGGGTGCCGACATCGCCAAGATGGCCTTCCGGACTCACCACGGCCATTATGAGTTTCTTGTGATGCCCTTTGGGTTGTCCAACGCACCGTCGACATTCCAGGCTTTGATGAATGAAGTGCTGCAAGAATTTTTGCGCAAGTTTGTTCTCGTCTTCTTCGACGATATCTTGGTGTACAGCCGGTCGGAGGAGGAACACTTGGCACATGTGCGCTTGGTGCTGGAGCGTCTACGGGTGCACGGGTTGCACTTAAAGAGGTCAAAATGCGCCTTTGCACAAGAGCGGGTAGGATACTTGGGGCATATCATTTCCCATAATGGAGTTTCTGCTGATCCAATCAAGCTAAAGGCTGTGAGCACCTGGGCCCGACCAACTTCGGTCACAGCTCTCCGGGGATTCTTGGGCTTGACTGGATATTACAGGCGCTTTGTGCAAGACTATGCCACTATCGCCGAGCCCCTCACGTCGTTACTACGGCGGAACAACTTCAGTTGGACACCAGTCCCGGAAGAAGCCTTCGAACACCTCAAACAAGCCTTGATATCGGCGCCAGTCTTACAAATGCCAGATTTTTTAGTTCCTTTTGTGGTAGAGTGTGATGCTTCAGGAACGGGCATTGGGGTAGTCCTCCAACAGAATGGTCATCCCATCGCCTACTTCAGTCGAAGATTGGCAGATCGACATACAAAGCTGGCGGCCTACGAGCGAGAACTCATTGGACTATCCAAGGCGGTGCGGCATTGGAGACCTTACTTATGGGGGCATTCTTTTACCGTGCGCACGGATCATGGGAGCCTCAAGTTCCTGTTGGAGCAAGCTCTTATCACACCTCCTCAGCAGCACTGGGTCACTAAATGGGGTTTGATTTTCAGGTTGAATACAAGCCCGGGCGTCACAATTTGGCGGCTGATGCACTATCACGATTGCAAGCCGAGGAGCCACAGTGCACCGCAGTTTCAGAACCGCAGGAGTTAACCAGAGCACAGTGGGCGGACGTGCTTCGCCGAGACCCAGAGGTTCTACGACTAATCGGCAAGTACAGCGGGGGCGCAGCGGATCACCTAGTGGCTTCAGTACCTACACCAACGGCTCCCACCTCGCTTGCCGATGCCGCTACGACCTCAACGGCACCAAGCTCAACTCCAGCCGTGGAAGCACCAACCACAGATGCCAAGCTTCGCTGGGAGGTACAAGACGGGTTGCTGTACCGTAACAAGCGCCTAGTCATACCAGCGTCGTCCCCTCTAGTGGAAAAGATCATAGCCTCCATACATGATCTCGCCCACGAAGGGACTCAGAAGACTCTACATCGTCTCCAAGCTACTTATTTCTGGGAGAAGCAGCGCGAGTCGGTGGAACACTATGTGGCTCGGTGTGCAGTTTGTCAGCAGAGCAAGACCAACACTTTGTCCCCCGCGGGGCTTCTCCAACCACTACCGGTTCCACACCAAGTTTGGTCAGATATCTCCATGGATTTTATTACTGACTTGCCTAAATCTCAGGGGAAGACTATGTTATTGGTGGTAGTGGACCGGCTATCCAAATATGCTCATTTCTTGCCACTGTCAAGGCCTACGACAGCAACCATGGTAGCCAAATTGTTCTTTGATCAGGTGGTCCGACTGCATGGGATTCCAGAGTCGATTGTGTCAGATCGAGACCCGGTGTTCATTAGTGCTTTCTGGCAAGATCTTTTCAAAAGAAGCGGCACTTCTCTTTTAATGTCCACAGCCTATCATCCTCAGACGGATGGACAAACGGAAGTGGTCAACAGAACACTCGAGATGTATCTTCGTTGCTTATGTGGAACTTATCCAGCATCTTGGGTACAATGGGTCTCCTGGGTGGAGTTTTGTTACAATACTTCCTTCCACACTGCCCACTGGATGACACCCTTCGAGTTAGTGTATGACAGAACTCCACCTCCCCTGATACCATACCAACAAGGGACCACTGTGATTGATACGGTGGATTGTGCATTGGTGGATAGAGATGAGCTGCTCCAACAAGTCAAGACCCATCTCCTGCAAGCCCAGAACCGTATGAAACAACGGTATGATAACCATCATCGGGAAGTGACATTTACAGTGGGGTCTTGGGTCTGGTTAAAGCTTCAGAAGCATCGGCAAAGCTCTGTTCGTGGTGGCCGACAATCCAAGCTTGCCCCAAGATTCTATGGTCCCTTCCAGGTGGAGGCTCGTGTCGGCAGCGATGGCGTCTGGTGACATTACCCCCGTAGCGTCTTCACAATGTGTTTCATGTCTCCCTGCTCAAGGAATTCCGGGGCGAACCACCGATCAAGCCGGGGACTGCGCCGATATGAACCAAAGATGAGACCCAACGCACCGTGCTCGCATCTTCTCTTGGCTCAGCGTTTTGAGAATGGCAAGCGTCAGCTCCTGGTTCATTGGGCGGGAGAGCCAGAGGATGAAGCTACTTGGATGGATGCTATCACGTTCCGGCGATCCTTTCCAGAGTTCAAGCTTGAGGACAAGCTTAATTTCAAGGGAGGGAGTAATGATATGACCCAACCGTTTGATCGGGTCTACATCAGGCGTCGTCGCAAGCCAGCGGGGTCTTCGGATCCAAAGACGGCGCGATTAGCGATAGCGCCATGCAAGCTGCAGTTTGTTGAGTGTGTGCGTGATTTTAGGGAGTTGGGTAAGCCGTTGCGGTGTGTGTGTGTGAGAGTTTGGGTGAAATAAAGAGAAGAAAGAAGAGAGAAAATGGCATGCTTTTGATGCCACCAAACTAGTCTCAGGCGGTGGCTCCGAAAACAGCCAACCTATCTAGATCGCGTGCTGCCGCGACGAGTTCGTCGTCGTGCAGCTTGAGTCCCGGTCATCGGCCCGGCACTAGGGCGTATGAGCTGGCTCATCCTGAGTTAGCTCGTACCACAAACAATAAAGCATCAAACAGTCAAATACAATATTTGAATCATATTATAAAATCAATTCAAGCAGAGTAACCGTGTCAGCATCCACTATATCTCTGGATTAATTTTTGTGTCTTGACTTCCTATGTTACTTTCAGAGTTGTCTGTCAAACTACATTGTAATTCTTACAATGATGTGATCTCAAAATATAAAGATTGTTAGATGCCCATAAAAGGTTTGGTGATCAATTAGATGGCAACAAGGAATGGAAAATCAAAACGTAAGCTCAAAACACTATCAGACTGGTATTCTGACATCTTAACATATGACAAAACTGTATTACTAACAGAACAACTTCAATTATGCCTAATTGTCTCTCATGTCCTGACCGCAGCCCTCATGTGCAAAATTTTTTTATTGAAGAGTACGTACTCTCTGATATCTACCAAAATATCATCCACTCAGCATTTGAGTCAAGGTAACAAACATAAGATAAGGTATCCTGTAAGTTGGGCCAGTCCTGTAAGTTGGGCCAGTCATAGGCACAATTTTACCTAAGGAAAATAGCAGCAGGTGCATACCTACCGAATCTTATAGCTTCTTGCTAGTTGCAACTGCGCCATGAAAAATTTACTTGCAATTTGCAACACCTAAGGTACCTTTTCATATCTCCAACGGGCGGTACTTGATATAACTATGTTGCCCAAATACAGATACAGATACGGATACACGATACGGCGATACCACGACATGGCATTTTCTCGAAAATCCTGATACGGGAATACATACATACACACACACACACATGTATATATATATATAAAAAGAATTTTATCCTACAGGTGGATGTTCACCACTAAGGATCTCTGTCCATCCCTTGAGTAGAAATTTGTGCCAGAGAGGAGTTTTCATAGAGCTCTATTTGTATTCTTCTCATGTAGTGCAGAAGTGTCTCACATGTGTCACATCATATGCTCTGCTTGTGTGTGTGTAGAGTACATCAGCGCCTTAGGATTTTTTTACTTTGCATGCCTCAATGTGAGAGATGACGCCTCTACTTAGAGGAAAAGAGGCTGCCGATAGAGGTATCTTAGAAGTATCAAACAAGTATCGGGATTTAATTTGTTTATTTGAAAAAACAAAATAGTTGGATGTGTCCGATACGTATCCGGAAAGTATCCGGGTATTTAAGAATCCAATACGTATCAGGATACGGGTACAACAGTTTTGGAAAGTATTCAGGTAACGTAGGATATAAACTTAATGTGGAAGGTCACAAGATTTTGTTCAACATGGACTACAACTATGCATTGATTATAATGGCCTATTGTGTACCACTACCACAATAGTACAATACTAGATGTGCACATGGAACTGGAGATATGAATCCAAAGCACCTAATGCATACCTCTCTACTATATGGGCGCTCTTAAAGTAAATATTGTTTCAATAGCATCTTATACCAACAGCTGCCATCATGAAACCTAGAACAGGAGGTGAAGAAGTCCATTTTTGGGGTTTTGTTCCACCTACTTTTACAGTATGTCGACTTTGTTTCTTTACGGCATGATAAACAAGATTCTAACATCAGCTTTACACAGATGCCAGGTGACTAGGTGAGGAATTAAAACTTGCAGAGTAATTATTTTAAAAATCTTTAAAAATGCAACAACAAAATATTAAATGTTACATAAATGATAAAGAGCAAGACTGAGTTCATGGGAATAACATTATACATTAGAGCCAAAATGAGCATTTTTCAGTTTATGAGTACCAGATAAGTAACAAAGAAAGAGTCAAAGAATGTAAGTTACGACAAGGTTATGCTGAAAAATGTATCTAAGTCCAAAAGATTAGAAAGATTACCTGATTACAGGACTTGAACTGAACTAGGATAAGAATGCCCATTCAGCCTAGTGAATAATCACTCATACTCAAATTGTACATCAACATGCACATACTTCCTCATGAGACAGACTATAAATGAGGTGAAGCTTGCTAGCATTTGGCGCTCTTCACGAGTTTTTGCTTCAGAAAGAACACCATGAATGACAAGTTTCTTGAGATTTGGACACCTTTCAATCATTCCGAACACCCAGGGTCCAAAATGCTCACTTATCACTGTCCAACCAAGCTCCAGAACTGAAACATTCTCTAGTGGCGACGATCCTTGCAGGCTATAATGAAGCAGACCATCACGTAATTCATAACTCAGTGAAAGATGCCTTAGAAGAGGAAATGAAACAGCAATAGTTTCCGAGTCCACAATCTCATCCTCATCGTCAAATACAACACCCCAAAAACGTAGCATTCGCAACCTGGATGCCCTGGATATCATACTGTAGAACTTTGGCCAGACTATCGTGAAGTTACTCACATCCACTACCTCCAGAAGATCAGTACTCTCTCCAATATCTAAATGTGTAACACTCACATCATCAATCTTAAGATGCTTCAGTGTACCCTTTCCAATGATCTCAAACAAATCAAGGTTCAAAGCATTAAGGTGCAGGACCTCCAGATTGTCCGCATCGAGTATGATCTTATCCACACTAACTAATTTCGCAAAGAGGCTCTTCAACGTATGGCTAGTCAGCTCCATTGTGGACTGTGAATCTGAAGTGACAATCTCAAGGACATCAAGTGCCAGAGACTCTATCCTTGGGCAAGCAGCAACCAAAAGGCTCAGATCCAAGGCTGAAATGCTCATATGCCTCAAAGAAAGAGATTTAAGACAAGTGAACCTCTGATAGCTTGGTTCAACACCGGTGATTGTGTTATGGTCCAAATCTAACACCTCCAACTTCTGTCTCCCACACTTCTCCAGAATGTTTACATCAGGGTTCGTTCGGACGTTGTAAGACAAGCTCCGGAGTGTCTCCCTCGTATACATGAGCCACGCAATCACAGGTGCAGCAGAGAACTCATGAGTGTTATCGATATGAATAGAGAGACATTGCAGCCCCATAGTCTGAAATATAGTCTGTGTGATGAGAATCTCCAGCTGACGTGTTGTCATGTCCCGAGGAAAATCATTGGAATTGAAGGATAATGAATGGAGGTGCCACCTGCAGGCCTCCCGCCACTTCCGGCATGCTGCGGAGGCGACCATGACATCGCGTGCAGCACTAAGATGTGAAAGAATGTTGGCGATGACTTCAACGGGAAGGTGCTCCATATTTGGTACCCAACTTGATCAGTTAAAACCTAAAGGAAAATGATTCCCATCTCAATCAAGAAACGCACGGTGCTCCACTCCACTGAATTCACGGAGTCACATAAATTTCAAAATGCGTATATCAATCCTGGGTTCCAATTCCGTCACCTTCATTAACTGTGAATCACATGAATTAGTAATCAGCACACGAGAATCCTCTGAACAGTTCAACGCAATTATACACATCAACCACCACCCTAGAAATCCAGCCCAGGATCCATCGACGGAGCTGACAAAATGTCCACGAAAACCACGATTCACCCAAACAATTTCAAACTAGCAGAGAGAAACAGAAGCCGATCACTGTTGGCGAATCGCACGTCCATGAAACCACTCAATAGCTAGCGCAGAAATCACTACGAGATCGACCGATCCGACATAATCTAGACGAACAAGACCCCCCCAAAACTACTGGGGAAGACAGTGCCCGCCCGCGTGTTGGATCGCGCCGGGAACGGGTAAAAGGAGGCGGATCGAACTTACGTGCGGCCAGAGGCCGGGGACGCGCGCGCGGCGGGCGGAGATGGATGCGACGGCGTGGCGGCGCCGTGGAGAAGGCGAGCCAGACTGCGCGACACGGGGAGGGGCCAGAGAGATGAGGAAGAGAGAGAGAGAGAGAGAGAGAGAGAGGGGAGGGTGACGTGGGCCGCGTGGGTGGTGGTGGTTGGGTGCGCTTCTGTGCGCAAGGCGTGAGGCGTCGTCGCGACTCGCGACTCGCGGTCGCTTTCTGTTTGGGCCTCGTCTCTAGGCCGTAGCCTGTGCTGTGTGCACCGAGGTTTAACAAAGCCGGAATCTTAAACCCGCCGCCGGCCATCTCGGTCGGGCCTCGGGATAACCTCCGCCGCCGCCGACACTCGCCGCCGTCGACCTTTCCGCCGCTGTCCCTTTCCCTCAGTGGCCGGCAGGTTGCTGCGCGTCGCCACGTCCCTTGGTGCTCCGCCACCCAACCGCGAGATCTAGTAGGTATCCTTGCAGTCCTGCACAGCATCTCGCTCGCTTATCGATCTGCTATCTGTGTGCACATTTCGTGTTAGTTTCCCCGTTGTGTAGTAGTTTCGGGGCTGAGCGGTGGTTCGTAGGAAGTTTATTGGGGGAATTGGTGGTCTCGTCCCACGATTTTATCGACACGTTTGCCAAAGTAACTGATTTTTGTTCTTCAGAATGAAACATCCCTAAGTTGGATCTTTTGTAATGTAATTCAGTGGTATAGGTACAGCCATTCTATTGATTTACCTCAAATTCGTGAATGTTTTGTTGTCACCAGTGCCTGTATTGCATGCCTAATGTGGTTGTATCAAACCCTCTGCAGTTTTGAGGATTTTTGGAGTGCGGATTCTTCCTCGAATGTGTTTTTAGTGGAGCAGGAACCACTTTCTATATTAGCAGTTCTCCTGATACAGGATGGGGACGCAGCTAGTGTTTTCCACAGCTTCCAATTATCGATACCCGGTAAGCGTTTCTGGGAGCAATGTTGGACAATCAGCTTTGACTGCCAATTCACGGCATTTCCAGAAAAGACAAAGTCTGGGTGGGAGCAGTGCTTCGTGCTCAAGACGGTTCGTGTGCTCAGCAAACTCACGCCGTCGCACAAAGGATGCCTTGGATCTCCACCCTGAGGTCTCCATGCTTCATGGAGAGGGTAATGGTGAAATCAGTGTCTCGAGTAAGGAAAAGTGTGTCGAAAGCACAGTTGAAAGATTAGCTGATACTCCTCTCACATATAGTTATAACGAGGCAAGGATTAAGGTCATTGGTGTTGGAGGTGGTGGATCCAATGCTGTGAACAGGATGATTGAGAGCTGCATGAAGGGGGTGGAGTTCTGGATTGTGAATACCGACTTTCAAGCATTAAGAATGTCTCCTATTGATCTGGACAACAGGCTGCAGATAGGCCAGGAATTGACAAGAGGTCTTGGTGCTGGTGGGAATCCAGACATTGGCATGAATGCTGCCAAGGAGAGCCAGGAGTTGATAGAACAGGCAGTTTCTGGTGCTGATATGGTTTTCGTGACGGTAAGAAGCTTGTTTTTTCTCTGTACCTTCATGATCGTAGAATCATATATCTTCGGTCATCTATTTTTTTCAAACAAAATCTTCTGTCATCTCAAAGAGAGATTACAACTGGACATTCATCAGATAGATACACTATACGTGCATTTTTCTGTTCCTGGTATCTGATTAAAGGTATTGTTCCTTGCTTGAGTATTATAACCCTGGATATTTATGTTAGGCCATAATTTCCCGTAAACTTTATCATTGCCTGTGGTACACTATCGAGAGTATCCCTCTGCATATTTGATTATACAAATTCTTCAACGCATGCTGCAGGCTGGAATGGGTGGGGGGACAGGCACTGGCGGTGCACCTATTATTGCACAGATTGCGAAGTCGATGGGCATATTAACTGTTGGGATCGTGACAACCCCTTTTTCATTTGAGGGAAGAAGAAGGGCAATTCAGGCACAGGAAGGGATTGCAGCCTTGAGAAGTAATGTTGACACCCTGATTGTAATTCCAAATGATAAATTACTGACTGCTGTTTCTCCAAATACTCCTGTCACGGAAGCATTTAATTTGGCAGATGATATTCTCCGGCAGGGTGTTCGTGGGATCTCAGATATAATCACTGTAAGATAATACAACATTCCTTATTTTACCTAAGTGATGTATCCAAAAGCGTGGCGATGCAAGTGATTATTTTCAGTGTAATTAAACAACTAATGCAACATGAAAAAGGCCAAAAGCCTCTGTTGAATTTCCTATTGTATATCAAGTGTTAACATAAACCTTATGTTAGGTACCTTTTGTCAGTTTCCAGTAATATTCCTCTCATTGACTATGTTTGGTTAAAAACAAAATAGATAAAGTTGCGTAAAGTTTTTTTCCTCTATTACATAGTCATGTATATTTCGACCTTGATCAAATAATAATGTATGGCTACCTGCTCAATATTTTTTTACCAAGATAAATTACATGTGTCGTACACATCTCTGATGCTGTTCTACTTCTGTCATCCCTTTTATTTTCAGGTGCCTGGTTTGGTTAATGTTGACTTTGCTGACGTTAGATCAATCATGGAAGATGCAGGATCATCCTTGATGGGAATAGGAACTGCAACAGGTTGTCTATTTATGTATACGTCTAAAGCTTTATTTGAAGTCCAGTACCAAAATTTGTCAGTACATAGAACAGAACTGAGTAGATAGAATGGAACTGAGATTTCATTCTTTTACTATGCTGTCTTTGTTGTTTGTTTTATTGCCCTGTTGAATCCTGTGCGTGCTGAAGTTGGAGCTCAAAGCACCAATATTTTGGATAATTTTGATCTTATAAAAATGGATTATTTGTCCGTTTACAGGCAAGACACGAGCCAGAGATGCTGCATTGAATGCCATACAGTCTCCATTACTTGATATTGGCATTGAAAGAGCAACAGGAATAGTGTGGAATATCACTGGAGGGAATGATTTAACCTTGATGGAGGTATTGCTTATTTATACTTTTGTGCATATAAATGATCCATGATTGGATATAGCTATGAAAGCTATACATGTTTGTTCTGTTGGATTTCTGCATGAGCTACATGTTGAACTGAATCCAGTGTTCTTGATTTACTTTCAGGTGAATGCGGCGGCTGAAGTGATATATGATCTTGTTGATCCCACTGCAAATATAATTTTTGGCTCTGTTATAGACCCATCATTCGCTGGTCAAGTAAGTAAACAATGCATTCTTCTTCTTGAAAAAAAAGTTTGCATAGCACAACCTTGCAGCACTACGACTAAGGAATCAAGACCTGTGATTTTGATCGTTCAGCTTTGTTGTAGAGCATTCAGAACATTGTGAATTTGCTGTGATGGCAATTGCACTCGTCAGTAACTAATTTATGTTCATTCAGGTGAGCATAACATTGATCGCAACTGGATTTAAGCGACAAGAAGAGAGTGAGGGTCAATCTGTAAAGGTACACTTTCCATTCTCTTGTCGCTTTCCTATTGTCTAGGTAATTGTCTTGTTGAATGCATATATGATGTATGCCAAACCATTTAATGATTGAATAGATGCATTAATGCTGTCTATTTGGTTTACTTATCTGCATGTTTGTTGGATGTACTTTCAAATTACACACAAGCACCATCTCAATAAGGATGCAAGCAACCACTTAGTTTATCTGTCATATCCACTTACCCTTGAGGTGAACTTGATGGGTTGCAGTTCAGCGGGGATAGCCATCGGAGTCACACTGGTCGTTTTTCTTCTTCACATAGCGAGGGTCCTGCAATAGAAATTCCAGAGTTCCTGCGGAGAAAAGGCCGTTCAGGGTTCTCGAGGGGCTGAGAGGAAGAGCAGGATGAGGCTGGCTATGATTTTTCTTTGTTGTGTTTTGTTGTGGTCAATTACTTTGAGCCTAGGTATGAATGTAGCATATTAGCATGTGATGTGTGTATGGATGATCCGATGATGGTACTGATCTTATCAGGTGCCGAGGCATCCTTAAGAAAGAAAGAAAAACATGTGTTTTCCTTTGCAGTGGCATTGGCTCCCTTTGTCATGGCATGTTACTGTAGGCCTCGAATTTTTCTTACCTGAAAACCGTTGCTTTACATGCACGAGTCCTCGGATGCACTAGTCCTCGGTAGTTACATTAGTATCAGATATCATTGATACATATGAAGATAATTTTATTCTGAATATTATAAATCATAGTTCTAGTCTATAGGCTCATTTAACCGTCCGACCACTTAGCCAATTATCATGTTAAAAAATATCCAACAGAGTTTGTAGAAAACAACGAAACATAAGGATAATCAAAAGTGTCTCCAATTGCTATACATCACTGCAAACAACTAGAGTGAACTCTAAACCTTGTTGTGGTCGCGGTAGTTTGGATCATCTTCATTGTGATATTCATAAGGATCAACATCATAACCTCTATTTAAAAGAGTATGAGTATGTGGGGTTAGTATAATCCAAACATTAGCTAGTTAACACTTCCTAATGCATTTAGTGATAATGACTAAGGAAAAGGAAAGGGGTTCTTTATTTGGGTAAAACCAATTTTTACAGAGGTTCTAGATTATTTTACCTAGCTTATTTATTTATCTTTTATTCTTGAATAAATCATGGAGTCAACTCTATCCTAACCAACCCATCTTAACACCCACCATCTTATCTTGGACTGACAATCCGTTGTGGGCCACACACACCTAGTGGTGGGAGTTGAGTCGTGCCCGCCCAGCCTGGGCCGTCGTGCCTCGGGCCAATGCAAAACGGGCCGGCACAGCCCGGTCAACACTACGGGCTGTGCCGGGGCGGCACGGAGTGCCAAAATCTAGGCCCTGCAAGTGCACGGCGGGCCGGCTTCGGGCCGGGCCGGCCGGAGCACAGCACAGGTAACAAAACAGCAGGCAAAAAGATTTTTTATAAATTCATATGCTCAAATGAAAAGGTTGTCTACATAAAAAAGATGCGTCTCAAAATTATCTACAACTTTCGTGTTCAACCGAAATTCATCCGAGCAACAAAAGACCTCGAAAATAGCGAATTACCGAGGACGGTGCCTTCGGCCCAAAAGCTGGCAGCGAAGAAAATAATTTTTATAAATTCATACATTGCTCAAATGAAAAACTTGTCTACATGAAAAATATGTGTCTCAAAATTATCTACAACTTTCGTATTGAACAGAAATTCATCGGAGCAACAGAAGACCACGTAAACTGTAAAATACTGACTCATACCTCATTTCATTTGGCGCGCCAAGCACGGCCAGTCTGATCGGTAAATGGGCGACGTCGTCGTTCGGTTTCTAGGCCTGGCCCGGCATGACATTCGGCCGTGCCGACTAGACTGTTCACGAAGAAGCCCGTCTGTAACCTGCCGAGCTGGCTCGAAAAATCCGCCCGGCCGACCGGCAGCATCGGTAGGACTCGGCGACCTCATTTCGGCCCGACGGTCGGGCCCGAGAGCCTTGATTTTGTCGATTTAAGCCACGGTCGGGCCGGTAGTCGGGCTTCAGTAGACTTCGAACTTTGAGCCGGGCTCGGGCTCGGTTTCGAGCTGACGCCGAGCCGGCCGATCGGACTTTGCGAGCCGACCAAACCCGGCCTACCGGATTTGATCAGGTCTAGTGCCAGCCCAGCCCATCTTTTCCTGTGCCATGTCGTGCTTCGGGCCGTGTTCAAGCCAGCTGTCGAGGATTAGATTACGGCCCATTGCCATGGCCCACCCCCTGACGGCCCAGTCGAACAGCCTACCAGGGCCCAGTCTCCTGGGAGGTTTCATCTGGCCCATATGCATCCCGCCAAACGACTTCTGGTGGCGTGGTGCGTGGTAATGGGATCGATTTGAGTCCGTCTCGAACAAGAGTTCCGCACGGCCACGTGAAGACCCGGACGTTGGTTTCCGGATTGGACTAGGAGTCGTGATCCTCAAGATTAGGAGATTACCTTTATCTACCGTATGTTGTATTTGGCATGTATGAGTTCGTTATGATCTCGTAGTTAGCGGCCGATATTCCCTCGGTAGATCGGTTTGCTCAGATTATATAAACAGGCCCCTATGGCGTTTAGAGGACCACGACCCTTAGCGATAGATTTTAGATACTACTCGCCGAGACTGCCGATCTCGCCGAGTTCCACCTTGTAATCCTCTTTGATATAAAGAAAGGCCGGCGTAGGGCTATTATCTCTCCCGAGAGGCTGAACCGTGATAAAACCCCGCTCTCTGCTTCGTTGTTTGTTAGTGGTTGTTCTGCGTGTCTCCTATCTCCTCTTTGAAGAACCTAGGTTGACTTTGGTCGATATCCCAACCGTCGGCAACCGGCGCGTCCGTCGGGGACACGCAGATCGAGCATGTCGAACTCCGTCGATACTGAGATACTTCCCGAGAGCTACGACTCGTCGGAAGACGGGACGTTTCATCCTCTGTCGATTCAGATCGATCTGTTCGGTTTGAACACTTTCCGTATCTGGATTCGGAGGTCTCGCCTATATGGCGAGAGATAGCCGCAGATCGCCTCCGTCATTGACGATGACTACGAACCGATGATCTTTACGACGGTTTAGATTTATCGGATTCCAAGGCTATGTCGGTAGATTCTACCGTGGAGACACAGCGATGACACCGCCTAGCATACCTTCGCACGCCCCCGCGCGGATTAACATGGCCGATGTAGGAACCTCTCGAGGATCCCGCACGGCCGTGGCGGTTGGCGAGGTCGGGCGGAGTTAACCCCGCCGGCATCAAGACGAGGTCATACTGGTCGCTTGCGAGCAAGACGTCATTCGCCGCAACCTCGGCGATTCCATCAATCGATCGTGCACGGTTCGCGATCGGTGCAAGCGACGCGTCGCGACCCACCTCGCGTGCCCTCGCCAAGTCTCCCGCGAAGTTTCTCCCGTCCGGATTAGTTCCCGCGTAACTGACTCTTGGTCGGGCGAACGCGGATGCCTCGGGTCCCAGAACCCTAGAGCGAGTCGGGACGACTTCGCGGCCATAACTTCGGTGATTAGATCTACCAACCAGCCGACCTCGCCGCATAAGGCGTCTTGTGCTCTAACCTAGAGCGATTGGTGAAGGCCTAAAGTCTCTAGGAGAAGTCAACAACTCCTCCAGCAAATACAGCCAAACCGCCGGAATGGTTCGGACAACTCGATCGATCGCGTGACCCTCGTCACCATCGAAGCGATCATCGCCCATGGCGGGCTACCGTGGTCGCCGTCGCTCGCCGAGTCCTCGTAGTCATCGCGACCACGGGGGCAAGCGCGCGCGATGATCACGGACGGTCCCTCGTGAGGAGCGCGTCGTCGCAACCACGAGGAAGGAGCGTGGTGGATTGTCCCGAGAGAGTTTCTCGGGCGAATCATCCGTTCAGCAGAGTTCCTCCGCGCCAGCAGGACCAACGTCTTCTCAAGACTAGGTTCTGCCGGAAGGTGGCGGTCATATGCTTTGGGCTGCGGGGCTTTCTCGATGAGCTTGGCTATCCGATGGCCCTCAAAGTTCAAGCCGGTCACATGGAGAGGTACAATGGGACTCGAACCCGGAGGAATTCCTTTCCATCTACGCTACGGCCATCATGGCGGCCGGGTGACGAGCTTCGTTATAGCTAATTACCTCCCGATTGTCCTTGAGGGTGCCGCTTTCGGGCGTGGTCGTTCAATCAATGGAGGTTCCATCACTCATGGAACCCGGCTTTGTGACGCTCTAATAGCTAATTTCGGAGTCATTACGTGCGTCTGGGCAAGGAGGATGATCTGCACGGATGATCCGGATGAGCGGGAGACCCTCGCAACTTCGTGAAGCGTTTCATTAAGATCCGCAACACGATCCCGAACATCTCGGATGAATCATTGTCGCGCCTTCAAAAACGGAGTCATGACGAAGCGCTCACCCAGATCTCGAGATCAACGAGACTGGACCGCCAACGACTGTTTCAAGGCGGTGACCGCTATGCCAACGCGGCAGAAGCGTGTTCAAGATAAAAAGGCGTTTGACAAGGGCGAAGCCGCCGCCCAACCCGTGTCGATGAAAAGAAGAAGAGGCGGCGGCAATGTTCCTGGTGACAAGAAGTCCCAGAAGAAGAAGAACAAAGGTGATGCGAACAATACCGTCGCTGGTATAGATCGCGCACCTCCTCCCAAGGATGGGCAGAAGAAGCCCAACAATAACTACAAGGGCAAAAAGCCTGCTCAGAGAGGCGGACAAGGCAAGAAAGGTCCGAGCGACCGATATACGTCACTGTAGAACTTGGGCTGCAAAGCTCGAAGATTTCTACAACGGCAAGGGCCCAATGCCCACCCTGCCCGAACAAGGTGATGCCGGTAAGGCCAAGCGCCAAACCGACGATGGTGATCGGGAAGATGATGATAAATATCAAGAACCCGTGAACCATATCGCCGTCATCTTCGGCGGCTCCTCGGCTTATACCTCTGCGCGACCTCAAGGAAGCCGCCGGAGGTCCACAACGTCGAAAAGGCAAAACCTCACTGAATTGATAAAGTGGACCGAGGTCCCCATCTCATTCTCTCAGGAGGATTGCCCCACTGGGATGACCAAACCTCAGCGGCTCCCACTGGTGGTCGCCCCGACCATTAGCAACGCAAGAGTTGGCCGTGTCTTAGTGGACGGCAGGAGCGCTTTGGACTTACTTTCTGCTAAGGTCTTGGACGAGATGCAGATTCCTCGTTCCAAGTCAAGGAAGTCGCAATGCCCTTCTACGGATTGTTCCGGAGAAGTCAAGCCGTTAGCCGGCGAGTTGTCCCGCTGTCACCTTCGCAACCCAAGCAACTTCCGGACAGAGTTGATCACTTTCGACGTGGTCGACTTCCCATCGGCGTACAACGCAATCTTGGGCGAGCCATCTCGGTAAGTTTATGGTCAGGTCCCACCACGCTTACCATTGCGTAAAGATACCGGGTCTAACGGTGTGATCACGGTCAAGGGCAACTACAAAGTCGCTGCTGGATTGCGACGAAGCGATCCCTTGCCCTGTCGACCAGACTTCCGCCAGCGATCTCAAGTTCCGCAGACCAAGTCTCAGACGCCTAGGGTCTCCCTTCACTAGGGGAGAAACTAAGGAAGTTCATTGCCGCTTGATGATACTTCCAAGATAGCCACTTGGGGCCAATCTGGACCCCAAATAGGAAAGCGAGCTCATTGCCTTCCTCCGAGCTAATGCGGATGTGTTTGCACGGAGCCATCGACATGCCCGGAGTTCCAGGAGGTCATCGAGCACAAATCGGGTGTCCGACCGGACAAAAGCCTGCTCGCCGAAGCTTCGTCGTTTTTGAATTCAAACAGGATCATTAAAGATCGACAGCAAGCCGTCACGCCGGGTTCATCCACGAGGTTGATCACACCGAGTGGTTAGCCAACCCCGTCATTGTAAAGAAGAAAGGCGGCAAGTGGAGGATGTGTCGATCACACAGATATGAACGCCGCTTGTCCTAAGGACAATTTCCGTGCCTCGTATTGACCAAATCGTCGATGCGATCATGACGCCAGCTCTGAGTTTTTAGATGCTTACTCGGTTACCACCAAATAAGCATCTTCCCGAGATGAAGAGAAGATCGCCTTCATCACCCCTTCGGCACTTTCTCGCTATAATCGACCATGTCTTTCGGTCTCACAAGCAATCTTTGGTGCCACGTTCAAATAACAATGGAAAGACCTTCCCGAGCAATGGCGGAAAAAATCGAGGTCTATGTCGACGACATAGTTGTAAAGAGCAAGTATGCTCCAGATCATGTAAAAGACCTGGCAGAGACTTTCCGTAATCTCACCAGGCATCGAATAAAATTAAATCCAGAGAAGTGTACCTTTGGTGTTCGATCTGGAATGTTGCTCGGTTATGTTATTGGTTCGCAAGGTATTTCTGCCAACCCCGAAAAAATCGAGGCCATTGAAAATATGCAGCTCCAACTACCGTAAAGGAAGTACTGAGCCTCATTTGGGCGGATGGTCGCTCTAAGGTGTTTATTTCCGTCAAAGCGAACGCGGCTGCCCTTCTTTAAGGCCTGCGCCAAGCACAATGGTTTTGAATGGATGAAAGAAGCCGATAGATCCTTCCAAGATCAAGCGATACTGTCCAATCCTCCGTCTTGACTACCCAGCGGCATGGCGGCGGCTCTGTTGTACTTAGGTTGCACGCCACAAGCGGTGAGCGATCTTGGCGGTCGAAAAGGAAGGCATCCAACGACCAATATATTACGTGAGCGAGGTACTTCACGGATCAGAGGAGCGTTACTCTGAGGTCCAGAAGCTACTCTACGCCTTGCTTATGTCCTCCAGGAAGCTTCGCCACTACTTCTAGGCGCATCAAATACTGGTCCCGACCACGTTCCCTCTGGGAGAAATTCTACGGAACAAGGAATCCAGCGGACGTATAGCTAAGTGGGCAATGGAACTAGCGAGTTTGATCTCGTTATTTGTCGCCCAATCGCTATTAAGTCACGTGTCCTAGCCGACTTTGTCGCCGAATGGACTTGCCGCCCAAATCCCGTGAAGCTCCCGAGCAACCCGATGACCCCTTGGACCATGTTTTTGATGACTCACAAGACCGAAACTCGGGGCTGGTTTTGTTCTCATCTCCTCAAGGAGAGCAACTCCAGTATTCTATCCAACTACACTTCGCGACGACTAACAACGCTGCGGAGTACGAGGCCCTCCTCGTGGGACTAAGAGCATGCAAGTCGCTCAGAGTCCAACGGATGACTGTGAAGGGAGATTCACAGCTGGTCATCAACCAGGTGAACAAGGAGTATCAGTGCTGCGATGACTCAATGGCGCGATACCTGGTTGAAGTGAGGAAGTTGGGCGGCACTTTCGATTTTTCGAGGTGCTCTTCGTGCCTGTGAAGGACAACTTCCCGACCGACCACTATCCAAGTATGGATCCTCACGAGAATCTGCCCGTGGGTACTCATCAAGCACCTTCACAAGCCCTCAATCACGCTCTCCTGACGAGGCAACGAGACAGTGGTGCTATCTCCGTTATAGAGCGGTATGGATCGGACAACGCCATTTGTCCCAGACCTCGCAGATGGGACCTCGCCGACGACGGCCGAGCGTTCCGGCTTATAAGGCATGCCGCCCATACAAGCTTGTGTACGGCATCCTTACCGCCGAGGTGCTCGGGAGTTCTCTCAAAGTGCATCTCGCGGCAGAGGGTGTGTTCCTTCTTAGGGACATACACGAGGGTGCCTGTGGCAACCACGCCTCCTTCAGAACTCTGGTCGGCAAAGCGTTTCGCATGGGCTATTATTGGCCCACTGCGTTACAAGATGTCCGGGATATCGTGACTAAGTGCAAGGCTTGCCAATTTCACGCTCGGAAGGCACACAAGCCCGCCCAAGAGCTCCAAACAATCCCCCCATCTTAGCCTTTTTCCATATGGGGTCTGGATCTACTCGGCCCATTCCCTAAGGGGTACAAGGGCTATACACACCTGCTCGTCGCCATAGACACTTTTACAAAGTGGATTGAGGCAGAGCTCGTGTCGCCTCTTCACGCCAAAACGGTCAGACGCTTCTTCAAAAGCAACGTGGTCACGCTTTGGGATCCCCATAAGTCGATCATGGATAACGGTACCCGCTTGAAGCGAGCTATTCGAAATATCGCGAATACCGGGCACCAAGTTGCTGTTTACGCCTCGTGGCACATCCACGAGCAATGGAAGCGATGAGCGAGCTAACGGACAGATAGTCCGTGGTATTAAACGGCGGGTATTTGCCGCTCTCGGCGAAAGCACAACAAGGCTCGGTTGACGGTTCCTTCCGTCTTCAGGGCGATTCAGACTACGGACACCGGGCGACCGGGAAACTCCTTTCCAATTGGTTTATGGTGCGAAGCCATCCCGCCGCACCGGTTATACTCGGTTCGCCTTCGACGAGCTCGGTCAACTTAGTTGACGACGAGCAAGAGCGCCTCGATCTCGACCTCCTCGAAGGCACACGCGACCGGGCACAAGTCGAATGGCGCGCTACCAAAGAAGATCTTCGGCAAGACGCCGCCAAATCAGTTCGACCAAGGGTTTTGAAGGCGGGCGACCTGCTTACTGCGCCGTGTCCGAACTTGTCCAATGCCAACAAGTTAACTCCTCGCTGGGAGGCCTGCTCACGATCGCTTTACTTGCCGCCTGGGCCGTTCGCTGGCTATGGAGGACGGAGAGAGTGACCAAAGACTTGGAACATCGACCCGGCCGTAAGTTCTTTGTGTAGGTCTTTTCTGTGTTTTCTTAGCCCTGCGCTTTTTGTAAACTTCGCGCCTTAGTTCGTCCAAGTCTCACGGGCACCATGTAAAGTTCAATCCAGTACTTAAGTGAATTCTCGCGGCCTCTGCGCCTTTTTCACTTCTTGTCTTTTGAAGACTACCTCTTTCTCTCTGGTAACACTTGATGGCTGCCCGGCCTTGCGAACTCTTGGCTCCACAATCTTAAGGATTGTTCCCTACCCGTATCTGGTTTCGATAAGTTCCTAAACTCAAGGTTGCGTAACACGGCCTTTCCATCTTGCGACTAAGTCTGTTCTCGTAAGCCCTCCGCGGCAGAGGCACTTCTCGCTTGCGCGACCACTTGGCAAAGCTCGCTCGTAAGCCCCCAGCGCGAGAGGCACTTTCCTTGTTCGGTTACTCTCGAGAATCGCTTAACTTACGCCAACGAAAGCGACTACGGAATGAATCGAGCAAGGTACGGTGTCGCTTTTCTCTCTACGCGTGCTCGAGTTCGCAAGCTTAGGTTCTCGAGCATCGTCCGTCTTGGGGTTAGGTATCGCTCTTTCTCTTGTGCACTGCTCGGGTTCGCAAACTTAGGTTTCGGCGATGCACAACGGGCCGGAGTTAAGCGAGCGCTCTACCGGTTTTCTTAAACTTCTTAGCTACTGCTCGCTTTTCTTTCGATTTACGCTCGTTCTTGTCTTTTTCTTTGCTTTTTTTGCAGTGAAGAAAGGTAAGTACTTTATTGCATTAATCATGAGTTTCAGTATAAGGTCTTATCGGATTCTGACCATGGTGCTACTTAGAGCAAGTCGCTCCTTCACTCCTCAATTTCTAACTTGAGGCGCATAACCGCCTCGAGCCTTGATTCCTTCCCTGCTTCACTCGGGCGCTCGATCTCCTACTTGTCCGGCTTATTTGCGCCAGCCTTCGCCGGATGGCCTCGACCTCCTCGGTCTTGGCCTTGTTGGTGATCGGTCGAGCCTCGCTCTGGTGACTCACTGCTTTCGGCCGCCTTGAGCCGCTTCGTCCGGCTCCTTGACCTTCTTCTCTGCGGTGATCGCCCACCGTCATCCCGCATCTCCTCGATCTCTTCCTGTGAAGCCTACAGGGTCGAGATTTTTGCTTGGAGATCTGCGGAAGTTTGCTCTTCCTTGGCGAGCTGGGCCTTAAGCTTCTTGGCTTCCGCCACGAGCTGGTCCCGCCAGTGAGACGTGTCGGCGAGTTGCTCTTCGAGCCACTTTGTCCGGCCCGGCTTCTCCTCCGCAGTGCTCGCCTTAACGGCTTGCGCGCGAAGCTCTTCGGCCTCTCCTAGGAGAGACTCGCAGGAACGCCTCTCTTCGGCCAGTTGGACTTTGAGCTTCTTCACCTTCGCCTTCAGCCGGCTTCGACTTTGGGCTGGTGCAGAGGGCCCCGCCTCGGACTCCCTCGTCCGGAGGTGCTCACGGAGGGACGCCAATACGGCGCTCCGCTCGATGGTCACGCCGTCCTCGAGTTCCTCCATGGTGTCCTTCAAGACCTGAGAGAGAAGACTAGTTAGCCGCTTTTGCGGTGAAGCTACCCAATTGAGCTAGGCGTGGTCTTGGTGTTTACCTTTCCAAGTCGTTGCTTCATTCCGCGACGCAGACGGTCCTCGAGGCCATCGTCCACGAAGCCCGCTCATGCGGGATGAGACGGTGCGTTGTTCCGTCGCCGCTTTGTTCGCTCCTTCTTCCTCATTGAGCGCGATTCGCTCAGAGCAGGAGCGACGGCGGCGCTTTCATCTCCGCGCCCTTCCTTTCTCTTCCGCCTCAACGTCTTGGGCAAGACCGGAGTCGCCCGCTTGGTGGCGCTGGTACCTCCACGCGTAACGACTTGCGACCGCCGGGGCTTCTTTTTCCTGGCGATCGGGTTTCACCGCCGCCAGAGAATCCGTCGTCTCGGGGTGAGCTGCCCTGCGACGAAGTGCTGGCGCAGACGGCCGCTCGGTCCCACTGGCAACTCCGGAGCCGCTGTCTTGGCTCCGCTCTCCGTGGCGCCCAAGGCCGCTTTCCTCGCTTCCAACCGCTTCCACCGCGCTTTTGAGCGCGTCCGAGTCGCTGGCTGAGCTCGGGCGGGGCAGCTCCACGCCGCCGGCTTGTCCTTGAGGCACGCCACCACCGCCGCGATCGCGCCCGTAGATGTCGGGCGGCGGCGACCGCCGAAGCGCCTCCTCAACGTCGTCTGTGGCGATCTCTTCTTGGGCAGCTGATGAAAAAGAGATGGTCGTTAAGTCTAACGCGGTCAGAAGGTTGAGAGATCTAAAAGATCGATTCCTACATACCTGCCGTGGAAGGCTTGATCCTGATCTTCTTCGCCGGAACTTTCCGCCTCTTCCTCGGGGCTCCTTGGCGGCTTCTCGCCTTGGCTCTTGGGCGTTAGCGGCGATGAGCTCGGCTCCTGGTGAGTGGAAGGCCTCCTCGCAGCAGCGCAAGAAGTTTTTCCTTGCGTGCGACTTCTTCTTCGAGCCTCCTCTGCTCGGCGACTTGTTGCAGCCGATCCATGCGGCCAGGGTGAGCTTACGTGTAACGCCTAAGCCAGAGGGCCATGGTCTTTACCTCTTCGTCGCTCTCGCTTTCGGCGAGGAGGGAGGGCTTGGTCTCTTCCCACTAGGTCGACCAGCGCCGCTTGGTTTGCTCGATGCGCTCCGTCGCGCAGGTGGTCTCTTCGACGGTCAAGGCGGCAGCCGTGTCGCGGTGAGCTCCGCATCGGCTCAGCCGCCACCTTGGGCTTAGTGGCTATCTTTGCCTTGCCCTTCTTCGTCTTCTCCTTCTCGGACCCGGAGAGCTCCTCTACGATCCCTCCAAGGATCAGCTGGTCCTCCTGCGCGTTTTGAGAAGCGAACATTAGCATTAAAACCACGATGCAAGTCTAGCAACACAGATTGGGTATAAGTGATTTACCTCGTCTGTGCGGACGAGCACGTTCCTCGGACAGGTATAGGCTACCTCGCCGGTGACCTCGCCGTCCTTCTTCGCCGCCTTCAGCATGGCGTCGACCCGCTCGGTCACCCACACGTCGGTTGGCTTCTCTGCCCGGACAGATGGAATCGTTAATTCCTGTTCGGAGGAAATGACCAATGAAGAGGTTGAGTCTTAAAGGCACTTACCCGTGCTCTCCCTTGTGATGTCCTCCCATCCCTCTATCTTGTAGAAGGGATAGGACCTTCTCCGCAGCAGACAGATCATGTTCACTGTGAAGTCCCGTATGATCACCCTGCCCGTGAGCCCGAGGCTCATGAGGGAGGCGATCTTCCTTGTCAGGTACCAATCCTCGGCGGACATCTCCGCCGAGGCATTGGGGTTCCTTTGCTTGGCGCCTTCTGGTGAAGACGAAGTTTGTTGTCGCCGCTCCGCTTCTCAGAGAACCATCTCACCCACCACGCGCCCATCGAGTCGAAAGCAACATGGGCGAGGGTACGCAAGCGTCGTCGGCGGTGGCCCGGAGCTTGAGGTAGTAGCACCCAGTTGCTGAAGCGGGCTGCTCCTCGCCACCGTAATAGTGGAGGAACAAATTTCACCGGTGGATCGATGTCCAGATAGCCCTCGCCGGGTGTGCGAAGACGACCATCCGGAGGATGGAGTTCGGATTGAGGTTTGCCACCTCCAATCCGTGATGTTCAAAGCTCGATGAAGTCGCTCTCGGAGACCTCAACCCGAATAAGGCGAATCTGCTCAAGTCGACGAACTCTCCTCGAGCGGCCCGAGTATCCTCCTCCGGCAGACCTCCACCACGGTGTCGATGTGGCCCTCTTCCTCCTGCACCTTCAGTCCTCCTCGTCAAGTTAGTGCCGGTGAACTTGGCCATAGCGATTCCTGTACGGAGGCGGTGGTTGGTGGTGGAGTTTGGGTACTTGATGCTTTGAGCGCCATGGAACTAGGGCTTAGAGAGGAAAGGCGTCGAAAGGTATGGTCAGCATGCGGTTTGGGTACTTTTATAGTCCCGTATGGGCAGCTCTGAATCGCTTTTTTTCACAAACGGCTAGTTTTAACCGCAACGGCTAGGTAAAACGGTCGCTGCTTTCATCACTACTGCGACAGAAGTTACCATGGAATCGCTAACGGCTAGTTTTTCCAAAGTTTCGACCAAGGCTAAATGCTCGCTTTCGGATAGATGTCATTCCTCGCTCGACGCAACAGTAGTCGCTTCGGCATCGAAAGGTTTGTTCGGACCAACACGCCTTGTTCGGTTGAAACTTAACCTGCTCGGCCGATCGTTACATGTCTCTCAGAGCGACAAAATTTCCCTCTTCGTGGCTTGAGTCTCAAGAGGAAGACCCCACTCTAGTGAGTCCTCCCACTTGAGTCTCGGGGCTAGCCGTCGGGATTAGATTACGGCCCATTGCCATGGCTCACCCCCGACGGCCCGGTCGAACAACCTACCAGGCCCGCCTCTGGGAGGTTTCATCTGCCCATATGCATCCCGCCAACAGCTTCTGGTCAAGTGGTGCGTGGTAATAAGGATCGTGTTTGAGTCCGTCTCAAACAAGAGTTCCGCACGGCCACGTGAAGACCGGACGTTGGTTTCCCGGATTGGACTAGGAGTCGTGATCCTCAAGATTAGGAGATTACCTTTATCTACCGTAGGTTGTATTTGGTATGTATGAGTTCGTTATGATCTCGTAGTTAGCCCGCCCGATATTCCCTCGGTAGATCGGTTTGCTCAGATTATATAAACAGGCCCCTATGGCGCTTAGAGGACCCCGACCCTTAGCGATAGATTTTCAGATACCACCGGCCGAGACTCGCCGATCTCGCCGAGTTCCACCTTGTAATCCTCTTTGATATAAAGAAAGGTTTGGACGTGGGCTATTATCTCTCCGAGAGGCCCGAACCAGGATAAAACCCCTGCCTCTCGCTCGTTCTTTGTTCGTGGTTGTTCGGCGTGTCTCCTATCTCCTCTTTGAAGAACCTAGGTTGACTTGGGTCGATATCCCAACCGTCGACACCAGCCCACACTCCCAGCACTACACACCATGAAATGTCCGGTCTTGCCGACCCAAACAAGTCTTGCGAATAATGGTACACCAAACTTGTACTACCGCGTGACGGCCATGCATTGTCAATAGGTTATTTCACGGTTGTGAATAGTTTTTACGTGTAATTTTTGTTTTCTGGTGGAGATTGTAATTATGAATATATGTTATAGTTTTTTCATTGTTATGGTTTAGTTGTCTGGATGATTGATTATAGTTTTGTGAATGTAATCAAATGGATTTATAAAAAAAATCATCATGCCTGGTCTTGTTTAGTTTGTAAAAATATAATAAATTCAATGGTGAAAACCGTCCACCAATTTGATCTTCCGCTAAAAGAATATGACAAAAAAAAAATGAAAAAAGGAGTTTGCATGCATAATAAATATATTCACACATACTAGTACCTTTCTTTCCGTAATTTTTGCACGCCATGCAACTTTAGGTTTGATGGTTTTTTGTCATGTGTTTGATAGTTTGTTTCATTGCCAAATAGTTTTTTCGTCGAAAGAAATCAAAAGTATGCATAAACTGTATCGAGCCACCCACTGGACCAAGCTACGACCGAGGCAATGAATAACTATTCAGCACCAAACGCCTATAGCACTGAATAGCACCACCGTGTGTAGGAAAAATACTCTAATACCACCGGGAGTAGCTACTCCTGTCCACATGTAGCAGTTTAGATGAGGAATTTAGTAGTGGGAGTGTCTGGTCAACTGCAACTAACTAACTAGCTAACTCTGTTTTTGAACTTGTGGACTGCAACTGACAAGTCAGCACTGATGTGCGCATACTCTATTTAATAACGGTCGTTAGTTTTTCATTATCGCTAATAGCAGTAATCACAGAGGGAGAAGATACTCCCAATGTAGAAAAAATTTTAAGTCCCCTTTCATTTTAAATAATTTTAATTGTGTTCAAATTGCATTTTAGGGTATTCTTGGGATTTATGCATAGTCATAAAGGAGTTTATTAATTTTATTAATTCATTAATCCAGTAAAAATATTAATTTGTATTTTTCTTTGCTTCTAGACATTTATATACACTTCCGGGAAAAAATTTCATAAATTTTAAGCTAGGTTTTCTGTTTTTATTAATATCCTCCTACAAATTGCTATTTTAAATAAATAAAGTCTGATTTTTTAATACGCAAATGGGTCGGATCTAGCCTTTAGGCCTAATCCAGTTGTTGAACCAGCCCACGGAGGCGGCTTAGACGCTAACGGAGCGCGCCCACAACAGGTCGAATGCACATTTTTGTTTTGTGCCACCTGTTTGATGGAAGCGCCTTTGAACGATGTGTGTTCACATATTAACATGTGGGGACGGGCCCACCCGTCGGTCTCTTAACAAAAATAACCCTAACCCACATGCTTTATTTCTAAGCCCATGTGTCATTGGTTTTTTACTCCATCTAGTTTAGTGCTAATCATGTCGGGCCCACCTATTTTTTGGTAATCCCCTGTTAACTATGTTTCTAACTCTTTCAAGCCCGCCAATCATAAGTCCCACTAGGCGCACGGTTGTCATCAACCTCTCACACACTACCGTGGGCTCACTGGAGATTGGTGTGGTGGTGCTAGAGCCTATGTCGGTATGGAGGCCATGCTGAGCATGAGCAAACATGACATTTCGCATCTACCACCGGCACGGTGGGCGCACGACCCCGATCTCTAGCTATGGCCTATGCGAGGGCATGAAGGGCATATAAGGGCTACGTAGAGGCTACCTTAGGCGATGGTGAGGGCCGAGGTAGAGTGGAGGTGGTCGGTGACGTGGACAGTGACGACGACCAAAACACAGGAGTTGTCGCCTATGGTCTGTACGGATTCCTAGGCCACAAGCATTCGGTGGATGTGTGAGGGTGTCATGGGAAGGCTCAGGGCGACAGGAATTGTAAAGCACTTACCGAGGCGGCGACAGTGTCGAAAATAGGAAAATTTGGGCAACGGTGAGGATGTGGTCACCGGAGCTCTACAAGGCATGGAAATGTAATTAAATTGAGAGGGAGAAAGAGTGAGCAGAGAATCGGAGTTTGGTGTTGCTGGGGAGTTCGATTGCTCACCTGGTAAGCATTGCCATGGTAGTCGATTTGTCGGAGTTGAAAGGAGCTGGGAAAAATGGGGATAGCGGACAGGGGGAACACGGCTCCACTTAAGAAGCAAAGGGAAGTTGCGCAGTGTCACGGGAAAGTCCAAGATGGGCTCAAAGTGATGGAACGGCACATGCATGCGAGTCGTAGCCCTGATCATGGATCGATGACGAGGCTAGGGGTTAGATTTTGACTTCTGCGGCACTGCGGTGTGGTTGATGACAGCACGACAAAAGCACGAGGCGCGAGACAACAACGACAATCCTATAGTCTGGCGGCGTCAGACCAATGGGGAACACTGCGGCAGCCCAGCGAATGGTGCGGTGCACAAGGCATCTAAGGCCTGAGAGAGGGAAAGAGGGAAGAGATAGAGGGAGCCACGGTCATGGCCTATAGCCCATTTGAACTTTTTAAATACTGGCGCATTTGATTTTAAACCTAGTTTGAATCTTGACACCATCCTCCCCCTTCCTTCCATTTGCCTCACCAAAAGAGCACCGCCGCGGTCGCCTTCCTTCGAGCTCACCATTGTCGTGCTGCCCTAATCCAAGCTGCTCTCTAGCTCCATGCTAGCGCCATCCTCTCCTTCCCTTCCAATGGCCTCACCCTAAGAGCTCGCTACCACCACCGCAGTTGTTCATCCCTATCGTCGTGAGAGAGATGATGGTGGTTCGCTAGTCACCAGCACGACTCCTTTTGTGCCGCTGAGCATGCACCTACCATAGGGAGAGCAACGGGGGATAGAGGCGTAGGTGGATACGTAGACGATGACTAGGCGGTCCAGCATCAAAATTGTCCTTTGATATCACCATTAGACCTGAACGAAACAACAATGCGACTTCGTGCATCCAAATATATGATTTCATGAGTTGTGGACCTAAGTAGAATCACGGGACAATTTCAAGAACTTACAATGCAATTTACTCTTTAGAATTTATTTATGGGAAAACTACTAGTTTAGTTCTTGAATATTCATTCTCACTCTATTTTGATTTCTAAACTCCAAAATCGGGTTAATTCAATCATTCGACTATTAAAACTCTGTTAAGTTGGTCTCTTATCATTGAACGTAGTAGTTTTGGACCTTTTTCACTGACGCGGCATCCACATCGGCAAGTTTAGCTTGCGTCGTGTCCATGTAAAAGGGAATAGTTGGGGGGGAGGATTGACGTGCTCAACTATAGGTTACACCATAACACACACATTCTTTACCACGCCATGTCAGCAAGAACCACCCGAGAGTCGAGACTACTCTTTGACCGGTCATGTGATCAATTTAGTCCGATTTTGATAGTATAAGAGTAAGTTAACTTAGTTCTTGAGTTTAGGATTAAAATAGAGCAAATGCCAAAGTTTAGGGGCCAAATATCTTTTTCTTTTATTTATTTAGGACTACAAGCTTAGTTTGGGGGATGGATCCAAGGCCTCCTTTTGGAACTCACCTTGGTTGGATGGTTCATTTCCAAGTGAGGTTGCACCATGCTGCTATAGGCTAGCAAGAAGGGAGGATATTTCAGTGCAGGAGGCACTAACAGATTGTTGATGGATGATACCTTAAAGAAAATTTCCACTTTAGAGCAGGTTCACGAGTTCATCATACTTTGGTTAGCCGTGCAGCGGCTAGCCTTACTACCAGGCACATCTGACTTCGTTCGCTGGAAGTTCACCGCTTCAAGAATGTACTCAGCCAGATCTGCATATTCTTTACAGTTCATCGGCTCTTCACAAGATCATGACTTCGCTCGCATATGGAAAGCCAAGGTGCAAAGGAAATGTCGTTTCTTTTTCTGGGTGCTAATCCGTGAGAGGCTATACACCGCTGATCGCGTAGCCTCTAGAGGGTGGCCATGTAACGTTCTATGCGTTCTTTGTGGCGAATTGGAAGAAACTCATAAGCATTTGTTTTGGGAGTGTACCTTTGTTTAACAAATCTGGCATGGTATGACGCCTCTGTTCTGCTTCACAAAGGTAGATAGGCCCATAGTTGTTTCGGTTGGTCACTGGTGGGATGAACTAATAGGAAGCAAGGTCGTCATCAGGAGCATTGAAGATGACATCATCATTGCCATATGCTGGAATATATGGAAGGAGCGGAACGCCAGGATTTTCCGCCAGGAGGATTGTTGGTCGGACGATGTCTAGGAAAAGATTAGGGGATACCTGTTGGTAGCATAGTTGGCGTTACTAATTAATGACTTAGACAGGTGTTGAGTTTGGTGTGCTTTTGCCTAGTGTTGTATAAACTCTTATTTGTATTTGCTTCTTCTTTTAAATGAATTTGGCAGCTCACCTTTTCTTAAAAAACAAAAGTTGTTCGTGTTTTGCCTGGCACGTTTCTGGGACAGACAGGGCGCGATTTTATCTTGTGTATAGTATCGCTACGTTTGCGATTGGAGCTAGCTCAGATTATTCAACTGACCATTGAATCACTGATCAGTCCGAGTAAATTAAGCATGTAAAATTAACATACCGGCCGCGAACGGAGGGTCGGAGTTTTTCTGCTAATTGGCAGCTTTACTTCACCGCAAGTCCGCAGCAACTCACTCTGTCGGTAAATTCAGAGTTCAGACGCGAGTGCGGACGAGCCACGGCACGAAAGCCGCTCGAGAAATTCTTCATTTCGCTGGTGTACAGTGGTGTTGCTACCCACCATCGAAGCATCAAATGGCTATAAAAGGATGTTGCGAGTTGCGACCCACCATCGATGCATCAAGCGGCTGTAAAAGGAAGGCACGTCTAAGCCCACTTCGCCATCGTCATAGGCTCACAGCACAAACACACAGACGCACACACAGAGAAGCACGACGCTAGTTAGAGTCTAGGCAACTTCACTTGGTTCTTGTGCTAGGTAGTGATCTACTTCGTATTAGGCACGTTCCAAGTTCAGCCATGGCGAGCCGAACTCTCCCTCGCTTGCTGCTCGTTGCCTCCCTCCTGGTGGCTCTCGCCGCGGCGTGCCACGCCGGCGGCATCGCCGTGTACTGGGGCCAGAACGACGGGGAGGCGTCCCTGGCCGACACCTGCGCGTCCGGCCACTACGAGTTCGTCATCATCGCCTTCCTCCCAAAGTTCGGCAAGGGCCAGACGCCGCAGATGGACCTCGCGAGCCACTGCGACGCCCCGTCGGGCGGCTGCGCCGGGCAGAGCAAGGACATCCGCTCGTGCCAGCGCCGCGGTGTCAAGGTGCTGCTCTCCATCGGCGGCGGCGACGGCAGCTACGGCCTCTCGTCCCCCGGGGACGCCCGCCAGGTCGCCATGTACCTCTGGAACAACTTCCTCGGCGGCTCGTCGTCGTCCCGCCCCCTCGGCGACGCCGTCCTCGACGGCATCGACTTCGACATCGAGCTCGGCGGCACCAAATTCTGGGACGACCTCGCCAGGTAAACTCGAACACAAAACCTTGACTCTAACATCACATTAAGTTAAGTTACATGCGCGCACCGATGAGTTCAATGCGCATCCATGCAGGGACCTGAAGAACTTGGGGAAGAGCGGCGGGGCGGAGGTGCTGCTGAGCGCGGCGCCGCAGTGCCCGTTCCCGGACGAGTGGGACGGCGGCGCGATCAACACGGGGCTGTTCGACTTCGTGTGGGTGCAGTTCTACAACAACCCGGAGTGCCAGTTCAGCGCGGGGCGCGCGGCGTTCCTGGACGCGTGGAAGAAGTGGGAGTCGGTGCCGGCGGGGCAGCTCTACCTGGGGCTCCCCGCCGCCAAGGACGCCGCCGGCACCGGGTTCCTCCCCGCCGGCGAGCTCACCTCGCGCGTCCTGCCGCTCATCAAGGGCTCGCCCAAGTACGGCGGCGTCATGCTCTGGTCCAAGTTCTACGACGACCGCACCGGCTACAGCTCCGCCATCAAGAGCCACGTGTGATTCTTCGCCATGCGTATCTGGTCCGATCCGGCACGTACTTCCTGCATGCATGCACGCACGCACGCACGTATTTGTGTGTGTATATGAGCTGAGTATATGTACGTACGTCATGATGTTCACTGTTGTTGTTGGGTCTTTCATCTCCGTGCGTGCTCATGTTTATGTCTCGACGTGTTAGTGTACATGTTGCTACAGGTGTGAGTCCAGAGAGTTGTCTGTATCACAGATTTTCACAGCGATCTATATCGTGCTTTGAATTGTTTGCAATGAGATTATTTTGTTGTTTTTCACGATTACACTCTAAAATAAGAGCGCCTGGAACCCATGCGATCACAAGACGCTTGTACACAAGACGCCGGCCCACCCGGCGGCGGCGGCGCTGCCGGGCGAGGCCAGTCGTCTGGGTTCTAGCAAACCTGCTAAAATAAAACAGAACAACTTTGCTTCATTGCAGTCGCCTGCGAACAACAGATTGACACAAGCGATCTATTTTACAATAGATTTTCATTTACTCAATGAGATTAGTTTGCCGTTGAGATGGCAGGAGGTAGAATGATACGCTGTGTTGTTTTTGGATCATTGGTGACCGTAGATAAGTAATTCCCAAAAAGAAGTAAAAAATAATACTCCCTCCATCCTGAAATAGTTGTCGTTTTAGACATGTCCTAAGTCAATGTTTTAAAATTTTATCTATAAAATACTTCTAAACCATTTAGATTTGAAGCATAAAATTCATATAGATGAATTCGTTTCGAATAGAACTTTCATAAAAGTATAATTTTAATGCATGTTAAAATTAAATTATAATCGTTTTTAGTGGTCAAAGTTGCATTTTGGAGACCGTGTCAATGTCCAAAACGACAACTATTTCATAATAGAGGGAGTAACTATTTCAATATTACATGAAAACGATAGCCCGATCCCATTAGACGCAATCGCTCACACCTATGCATATATTTCTCCCATATCTCATTTTATTTCTTATCATGTAACCTTCACCCATGTCTCTCTCTCTCCTGTCCCACTTGTTTCTCTCTTCTACGTGCTCTCTCTACCAATATGCGGGCCAATTGTAGCTTGTCGCTAGCGCTCATCGATGTCGGCGCCGTCACCCTTTCTCTCTCTCTCTCTCTCTCTCTCTCTCTCTCACACACACACACACACACACACACACACACACCCTCTACCTCTCCCTCTGCCTCTGCCACTCTTCAAGTTGATCGATCGAGGAGCACGTGGCAACAACATGTCGATCGAGACAAAGATAGTGGAGAGGAGATATTACATGTGAGATAAGCAAGACAATGTCTTTGTTATGGTGTGTGGCCAAGCCTTGGGAGTCATCCTCTCCATCATCTTTATTGGAACACGTGATGCATGCCATTATCTTCTTCTTTGCTTCTGCCTCCTCGATAGGTCCTAACCACTATTCAAAAATCTCAATATGCCACAGGGCTCCGGTGAGCACGGCATGGGTGTTCACCAAATTTGGAGAAGATAGTTACAAAAAGATGTGTCATCTTTTTTTCCTTTAAATATCACACACACGAAACATTTGGTTTGCTTGTCGAAGCATCATTTTTTATCTCACAAAACATCTTGCTTTGTATGGGATGGATAAATCATTGTCGAACACATTGTGTTTACCAATTTTTGGGCATATTCCATCAGTTCTTTTAACATGATTAAACTTTTTTTATATAGTCCAACAATTGTTTCCAAATGTTCCCACGCTATGCAACCATGTTTCATTCACTACTACATGCAAGATACCCTTCCCTGCCCGCTCGCAACCGGCTTCACTGAAGGTTATGTCACTAACAGCGAATAAGCGCCAGTGATGAGGCATCGCCGGCTAGAAAACCAGCAGCAGTATGTATCTGTACTATACCTGATCACTGGAAGCCTGGCCCAACAACCTGGCCTAGCCCGACTGGTCATCGGGCCGGGCTCGGGCCTCAATACGGAGCTCGATCGTTGGCCTACGGAGCTCGATCGTTGGCCCGGGCCGGGCCCGTGCCCGAGTTTTTTGCAATTTAAGTAGTGGCCGAGCCGGGCTTTCGAGCTTCGAGCCAGGCTCGGGCCTGATTTCACGCCCGACGTGCCGGGCCGGGCTCGGGCCTGGTCCCACGGGACCGAACTTTTCCAAGTCCGGTCCGACGTTTGATCAGGTCTACCTATCACTATAGGTTCATGGATCAAACTGATAGTCATAAACTCATAATATGTATATCACTAGCGGATCATGACACCCACCGAAAGTATAATCATATGTATGTCACTCCTACTTCGCGCCATGAACCCATACAGCCGAATTTAGATGCAGAACAGCATAACATCATTTCTTTGCTCATTTTAAGCACAACATCATTTCATATAAACTCACATAGGGACAGATCAGAATTTACGTGAACCAATAAAACCTCCATACATTGAAATTTATTTTAAATATAGAGTGATAAATCGAAGTACAAACATATACAGATCCTCAACATGGCGGTATTGATCCCTGCTTGGTTCAGCCAACATTCTATAATGCAGAAGTTAGATTGATTTTCTATCATCTAAAACAAAACATAAGTTGCAGAGTAGAAAGTTTTATGATTAGTCATTGATTTCATCGATCGGTGGAGGTTACAGAGCCTAGCTGTGTTTTGACATAACCCATTGGCCTCAAGAGTTGGAGAGTCTTCGCCGTGTTTTGCCACACTGATTGGCGTCGGAAGTTGTAAAGTCTCACCGTGTTTTTACACACCGATTGAAATTTGAAGTTGCGGAGCCACCGATGCATCACCCTTCTTGTTAAATAGCAGTTGTATCACTACCGGTTATTCTCCAATCTCCTCTTCCTCCTCCTTCTACCTAGTGCTGGGAAAACGGACCGTGCCAAACGGGCCAGCCCGGGCATGGCCCGAAAAAACAGGCCCACGGCACGGCACGGCCCAGCACGAACATTTGATGGGCCGGGCCGGCACGGCCCAAAATGGCGTGCTGGGCCTGGCCTGAAAACCAGGCACGGCGTGCCGCCCGGCCCGGACCGACTGTACGGGCCGTGCTTGGGCCGGCTCGGCCCGAATAGAGGGACGGGTCAGTTTTTTATATTTTGCGTGGTCTTCCATTGCTCAGATCAATTTATGTTCAATACAAAAGTTGTAGATAATGTCGAGACGCATATTTTTTATGTAGACAAGTTTTTCATTTGAGCAATGTATGAATTTATAAAAAATATTTTTTGTCGCTGCCTGCTTTCGGGCCGACGGCACCGTCCTCCGTAATTCGCAATTTTCAAGGTCTTATGCTGCTCTGATGAATTCCAGTTGAACACGAAAGTTGTAGATAATTTCGAGACACATCTTTTTTGTATAAACAAATTTTTCATTTGAGCAACGTATGAATTTATAAAAAATCATTTTGCCTGCTGTTTTCCTACCCGTGCCGTGCTCGGGCCGGCCCGCCGTGCTTTTGGGCCATGCCGGGACTAGATTTTGGCACTCCGTGCCAGCCCGGCATGGCTCAAACTGCTGACCGGGCCGTGCCGGCCCGTTTTGCACCGGCCCGAGGCACGACGGGCCGGGGCCGGGGCCGGGCCGGCACGGCACGGCCCAACTCCCACCACTACTTCTACCATACCACTACCGGTTCTTCTCCTTACAATGTCATCATCTCCCTCTTTCTTCTCCTTCGGCAATCTTACAATACCGGTTCTTCTCATTCCTAAAAAATATACGGTGCACAATCAACAGCTAACTTTTTTGTGGTAGAAATGATAAGCACGAACTTGTTCACAATTTATATGCCCAAAACTACCAATCATCTTCCCGTTATGTGAGTCGACCTTTTCCTCATTTTTTTTCCGCCGTTGGTGCTCCTGGGTCCTGGCATTAACCAAAACAAAGCTTTCGTCAAGTTGGGGAATTGGGACGATCAAGTGCTGAATATCTCACCCGATTCATTCGGCTGCTTGTCCATTCCTCTGTCCAGCAGCATTACTAATACGTTCAATCAGCTGTCTAGGTCCATCCCTTGATGTTTTTAATCGTCAGTTTAGCTCTATGCATGCTTGGGGACTTGGTGTTCTTGACCTCACCAACCGAGCAGCACGAAGATGCGTGAGCAGCATGACGTTGTTTCGCTCTTCAAACAGTGGTGAGCTTGTCCATTTCACTGGCTGAATGCCTAAATTGACTGCAGAATATCGCGCAAAAATGCTCTTCAAGAAGAAGAAACCAGCATGTCGTGCATCAAGAATGGCAGAACAATTAATTGACATTGTCCCCCAGCCGGACAAAGTCGTCCGTGAAACAGGGAAGAATCACGTCGGATCATGTCGTTTGTATCGTCAAGCATTCTTTCTTGTTTAGATATGTCCTAGCCTCCACGTCGCAAGATGTACACATGCTCTGTGCAAATGTATATCGTCTTATCTAAAAGCTGATTGACTGGAACAACAACTAAATAAAGTTGAAATAAAAATTTATTAGTATGAAGTTAGGGGACTATAGCATTGTTTATAAAGGTAATAGAGCACTCTCTAATTGAGTTAGATTTTTTGAGATAATTCAATAAACCTTGCCCTACTACTCAATGATCTAGGCTTAGACACGCTAAATGTAGCGGTATGACCGACAAGTGGTACCATAGCCTACGTGTTTTGTGTGTGGGAGCACCCCTCTTTTATCTAGACTTTTTTTTCATTTTTCTTTGGTATGACCTAGGCTCAGACACGCTAAATATAGCGGTATTACTGACAAGTGGTACCATAACCTACGTGTTTCGTGTGTGGGAGCACCCCTTTTTCATCTAGCATTTCATTTTTCTTTGTGTTGGGTGTGCAATTTAGCGGCCCAACGAACTAGGACCATGACACACTAAGTGTAAGGTCCCACAAAAAAATGGTACCGAAGGTTTATATCATGAACCTGAAACATCTTTAGGATCGCACGTTGTTGGCTAGGTCACCTGCAATGTAATTGGAGAGATCATTTAATTTAGTCCCATATAGGTTTGTGAGCAACAATTTAACGTGCGGCGTCTGTCACCCATCAAGCTAATATTTGAGTTGATTGGGCTTAAATTTTTTGTTGTGACTCCAGTTGAACATGTGGACGCAGCAGACCAGTGGGATTTATGAGACTATACACACACATAGACATAGTTTAGGGGAGCTAGATCGCTCTAGTAGGAAAAAGGCTCTAACAAAACTTCCAACAACACAGTCAATTATCATCGATAGTTTTTTTGAAAAACATTTTTGCTAATAATTAGATAACTTTTTTTAAAGATGTCTTAATTAGTTTTTTCACATACCTAGCTAAATGTTTCCGTTGAATCATTTATATGTCCTATGAAGATGTCTGACGTACGACCCAAAAAATCAACCGAGAGCCAATGTTAAGTCGATCACTTAAAAAAAACTAAATCTTCGCTCATGATTGACGAAAAAAGTTCGAAGAACAGATTAGTCGCACATTATGCCACTGGCACTCGCACGGCTTCCAGGAAGACGCAAATGCAGCGGCATTATGGGCTTTATAGCATCAAGCCATCAACTGCAGGTCTGAAGCACTAGCGCGCGCCGCGCTGTCACCCACCTTTTTTTTTTTGGTCGATCGAACACCATCGCATCGCGAGAACGTTATTGGGCGCGCGATGATAAGTGGAAGCTGCTCTCGGACTGAAGACAAAGCTCACATGGCCACAAGGTTCAGCGGTCAAACCACTGCCGACAATCTGGCGTCTATCATGCACGAGCATCCTATCGACAAATGACAATGCCATGTTTGGATGATTACAAGTCCCAAATGCCCACCACACACTCATCCATCTTCATCTTAGAAAGGTCAACTTGCGACGGCGATTAGAGCAGACCTAACAACTAGTGAATCGTTGAACATGTCCAACTTCATCAATGCTTGTTTCACACCTCACTAAATTCAGCTATATATATAGATAGCAGTACAATGAACCAGCTTGGGATAGTTCATACTATCTCACTAACGTAGCATCAGCATTCCAGCAAGATCGAAGTAGAGGTAGAACTGTAGAACCAAGATGGCAACCAGAATGTTTTCGCCCATGTCGTTGCTCATGGCGTTGTCGCTGGCCGGGCTGGCCGGCCGCCGGAGCACGCGCCGGCGGCATCGCGATCTACTGGGGCCAGAACGGCAACGAGGGCACGCTGGCGCAGGCGTGCGCAACCGGCAACTACCAGTTCGTCAACGTGGCCTTCCTGCCCACCTTCGGCAAGGGCCAGAAGCCGGTGCTGAACCTGGCCGGACACTGCGACCCGGCGTCCAACGGCTGCACCGGCGTGGGCGCCGACATCAAGTCGTGCCAGAGCGTCGGCATCAAGGTCTTGCTTTCCATCGGCGGCGGGGTCGGCAGCTACGGCCTCTCGTCCCGCGACGACGCCAAGCAAGTCGCGGGCTACCTCTGGGACAACTACCTCGGCGGCACCGTCACGTCGCCGGCGGCGAGGCCCCTCGGAGACGCCGTCCTCGACGGCATCGACTTCGACATCGAGAGCGGAGGGAGCATGTACTGGGGCGACCTGGCGAGGTACCTCAAGGCGTACTCGGGGAAGGGGCGCGGCCGCAAGCCCGTGTACCTGGCGGCGGCACCGCAGTGCCCGTTCCCGGACGCGTCGCTCGGCGGCGCGCTCAGCACCGGGCTGTTCGACTACGTGTGGGTGCAGTTCTACAACAACCCGCCGTGCCAGTACAGCGCGAGCGGAGGCGCGGGCAACCTGGCGCGCGCGTGGAAGCAGTGGGCGGCGATCCCGGCGGGGCGGGTGTTCCTCGGGCTCCCGGCGGCGCCGGAGGCCGCCGGCAGCGGGTTCGTGGCGGCGAGCGACCTGGTGTCGCAGGTGCTCCCCGTGGTGAAGAACTCGACCAAGTACGGCGGGATCATGCTGTGGTCCAGGTTCTACGACGGGCTCACCGGGTACAGCAATAAGGTCAAATCCAGCGTGTGAGCTGACTACTCAGCTCGTGTCAAATGTACGTGTTATTCACATGCGCCGACGTGCGTACGACGCATGCTGTCTACCATACCGAAAGTCGAAAGTCGAAAACACAATCTAAGATGGCAATCTATCTACTATCTATCTATCTATCTATCTACTATCTATATAAAGCAGAGTTAAAGAGAGCTACCAGAATAATACTAAAATCCTAGAAATTTCTACGTTAATAAAAAAATAGTAGAAATTCTCATGTTAATCGTAAAAAAATAAAAAACTACATCGTTCAATATGGATACCCTTATGTAAATCTAACAGTCAATATTAAAATTTAAAAGATAGGAGTAACTACTAAAGCTAATCTAATATATTAGAGATAGATTATGAGTTGTAGATTTAGTGGATATTAAAAAATATTCACCACAATGCGCCACATCGTTCGTAAAACGTTGCACTATATATGCGATGTGAACGAGTTCCACAACGTACGTCTGGTTTGATTCGAGCCCAGGCCGGCCATAATCAACGAGTCACATGCATGGTTCACGCACAATCAAATATCTAATATAAGAGATAAACTCTTATATAATATAACATAAAAAATCTATAGTCTAAGCCGCATAGATATTATATAAAAGATCTATGCGGCTTAGACTAAAAGAAATTATTAGAAATTCAGATTTAATACCAAAGCTGATATAATATATATATTAGAGATAAGCTCTAAATCCGATTTGATATATTAGAGATAGATTGTGAGTTACAGATAAACTCTATATGCCGAAATAAATCTAGCCGTGCAAACGCGCGGGCCACCTCGCTGTTTGTATAAGATTATTCTTTTTCTTTTGAGAAAAACTGAACGGTATACCATTTTCTACTGTGGAACGGTACAAGTTGCAGCCGTCTGAACAAACTAAGGCCCTCTTATCTCCAATTTATCTTATTTATTAAACTTATTTTCTAACTTTAAAATTTTTTTAAGATAGCACGATCCGATCAATTTTATTTTGAATTGTGTTTTAGAGTTTTCACACAAGTCTTCGAGATAGAAAAAAAATAGATTCGAAAAATTACATTATTTTTAATTTAACTGAAGATAAGTAGATTAACAGATAAGTAAAATAAACTAGAAAGAATAGGGCCTAATCTGTCGTGTCCCTCCGCCTCGTTCTGCCAGTTGTCGCCCGACCACACTCCTTGTTGCGCTCTGATTTACTACACTTGCAGCTCGCTCTATGCATGTTAGGGACTGAGTCGTAGCTCAGTGGCAAAGCTCCGGCAGTGCGAAAGCTCGCGCCGCTCGCCGACGTTCTCGAGGCTTGGCCTCAGCATGGATAATGCATGCACACGTAAGGAGGTTTTTGAGCCTTTGATATGATATGGTCCTGCATGTGTACATGCTGTTCGCGCAAACATGTGTGACGGTGTGTGCGGTGTGTGGGGTGTATGATGGTGTGTGTTGTGTGTTCCTCTGTTGTACCATCTAAAAAATGAAATATGCATGCTATTGCTATATGATGGCTCAGAGCCCTGGCGTATTGCGATTACAAAGTGGCCCACGAAGGAAAAAAAAAAACGTTCTAACTACTCTATCTGCCACACGATTGATTGAAGAAGCTGGAACTTATCATTTAGAAGATGGCTTTCACCAATAGATCAAAGGAAATGGGAGGAACTAGTAGCTAGGCGGCAATTATTGTTGGAATTATTGGGCCTTGGTGAGCCTTATTGGGTCTTGGTGGGCCTTGGCCCATATTGGGTCTTGGTGTGGGCCTTATTGAGTCTTGGTGGGCCTTGGCCCCATATAATTAAAATAATTCATGGAAAATCTCAAAGTTCTATCGATGCATTTATACCCATTTATGGAAGCGTGGTAGTTTAATCTACTATATTACTAATTGTGGGGGAGAGGCTCCCTCTCATCCCCTATATAAGCAACCCAATACCTCCTCCTTTGGGAATCCATACAATTTGAAAGAAGGCTTAGCCCCAAGTAAGGGTAGTCTCTTTTTCTGAATTGTCTCTCTCTCTTTTTCTGTGCTACCACCGTTAGGCTGTCCCATCCCGCTGCGTCGGTGTGCACCGACGAGTGGGAGAGCAGGTCTCCGAAACCGTTCGCCTGAGAGCTCCTGCATCGGGAAGGGCGAATCAGGTTTTTGGGAAGCGCGTCGCTCGACTGCTCGCTGCTTCCTCCGTAGCGATCTGTGTCGTCTACATCTTCATCAAGACGGCGTCCGACGCGGAGAACCAAGGTGCGTCGCTGGTACCGAACGGCGACGACGACTGCATCAAGTACGTTTTGCTTTCCGCTCTCCTTTTATTTAAGTTGTTTCTGTGCCTGGTTTTGCTTTCCGCTCTCCTTTTATTTAAGTTGTTTATGTGCCTGCTGCCACTGAGTATATCAGTGGGGTATATGTGTAGTTTTACTGCATGTGTATCTAGGATGTACTCCTATGATATTTATGTGTTGTTATCTATCTGTCAGATGTTGTGCATGATTTATCTCATAATTAAAATAAACCTGAAAGTGCTATTTTCTCCAACAATCCAAAAACCTGATTTTATTAGGCACTTTGGTTTATCGATGGCTCGTTTTGCTGAGGCTCTGAAACCGGAGAAATTCGGTGGAGTAAATTTCAAGAGATGGCAAGTAAAGATGCAGCTGTTGCTGACAGTTATGAACGTGTACTGGGTTAAGGATGGCAAACCAGAGGAACCCTAACTCCTGAAAAGGAGAAAGAGTTCCAGGAGGCCACCACACTTTTCCTGGGTGCAGTTCTTAATGTGCTCTCTGACCGTCTATGTGATGTGTACATGACTATCACAGATGCGAAGGAGTTGTGGGATGCGCTGAGTAATAAATTCGGTGCATCTGACGCTGGCAGTGAACTGTATGTCATGGAGCAGTACCATGACTTCAAGATGGTTGATAACCGATCTGTTGTCGAGCAAGCTCATAAGATACTGGTCATTGTGAGGGAACTCGAACTCCTTAAGTGCAAATTACCCGATAAGTTTGTGGCTGGGGGCATTATTGCTAAGTTACCTCCTTCGCGGAGAAACTTTGCCACGCCTATGAAACATAAGAGACAAGAGATCTCCGTTGAGAGGTTGATCGCGTCTTTAGATGTTGAAGAAAAAGCTCGGGCTAAGGATGCACCTGGGAAAGGATTCGAGGGACAGTCCAGCGCCAATGTTGTTCAGCAGCATGGAAAGAAGGGAAAGAATAAAGTCAAGCAAACCACTGCTTTCAAGAAGAAGAAGTTGAACAAGGATGAGATGCCTTGCTGGATTTGCTGGGAGGTTGGGCACTGGGCTAAAAAGTGTCCAAACCGCAAAGACAAGAAGGACAATCCTGGGTAGACTTCAAAATCTGTCAATGTGACCATTGGCGACACTAGAGAGGTGTCGGGGATTAAATTACGGCCCATTGCCATGGCCCACTCCCTGACGGCCCAGTCGAACAGCCGACCAGGGCCCAGCTCCCTGGAAGGTTCTATCGGCCCATATGCACTCGCCGAAACGACCTCTGGGCCGCACGGTGCGTAATGGCCAAGGAATCGTGTTTGAGTCCTACTCGAACAAGAGTTCTGCACGACTACGTGAAGACCCGGACGTTGGTTTCCCGGATTGGAACAAGACGTCGTGATCCCCAAGACTAGGAGTATGCCTTATCTACCTCGGGATATATTTGGCATGTACGAGTTCGTTATGCACTCGTGGTTAGCCCGGCCTGATTATCCCCCGGAAGGTCAGTTGTTCAACACTATATAAACCGAGCCCCTACGGCGTGTAGAGGGCACGTCCAAGATCATCGGACGACACGAGATCATCGCATACTACTCTCTGTACACACATAATCTCGCCGAGATCTGTTCTTCTCGTCGAGGATCCTCTTGTAATCATCTTTGATATATAAGAAAGGCTGGACGTAGGGCTATTATCTCTCCCGAGAGGCTTGAACCAGGATAAAAACCCCTGTCTCCCTGTTCATTGCTGTTCGCATTGTTTGGCGTGTCTCCTATCTCACTCCTGAAGAACCTTAGCGACTTGAGATCGTTATCTCAACCGTCGACAGCTGGCGCCGACCGTGGGGATACGCAGATCGAGCATGTCGAACTCCATCAGCGACACGGAGATTCTTCCTGAGAACTACGACTCAGAAGGGCAGGATGTCTCTTCCCCTGTCAGATCGGATCGATCCCTTCGATCTTGATCGCCTTCGAATCTGGTTCCCAGCTCGTGCTCGAGAATCGGATCTCCTCGCCGGCGACTCTTCGCCAGCGCGCAAAGTCTGTCCCGCGACGAGCTCCGTGCTCGGGCCGGATCTCCTCGCCGGGCAGCTCTTCGCCCGCATCGCAAGTCTGGTCCCATGACGAGCTCCGTGCTCGGGATCGGATCTCCTCGCGCGGCAGCTCTTCGCCGGCGCGTTTAGTCCCGCGACGAGCTCCGTGCTCGGGATCGGATTTCTCGCGCCAGCGACTCTTCGCCGGGCGCTCGTCGTCCCGCGACGAGCTCGCGCTCGGGCTGGATCACTTCGCCGGGCGCTCTTCGCCCGGCGCGTCTGATCCCGCGATGAGCTCCGTGCTCGGGATCGATCAAAACTTCGTTCGGATCCCGGCCGTTACGCTGGCGATGGATGACGGAGAGTCGACCAAAGACTTGGAACATCGACCCGACCGTAAGTTCCTCGTGTAGGTCTTTCGTTTCCTAACCGGCGCTTTTTCTCAAATTTCGCGCTTAGTTCATCAAGTCTCTCGGTACGCCATGTAAAGTTCAACCCATTGAGCGGTGAATGTTCGCGGCCCCTTGCGGCCCTCCTCACCACTTGTCTTCTCAGACTACTCTTTCTCTCTGATAACACTTGATGGCTGTCCGGTCTTGCGAACTCTTAGCTCCGCAATCTTAAGGGTTTTCCCTGCCCGTATCTGGTTTCAACAAGTTTCTAAACTCAGAGTTGCGTAACACGGCATCCAGCCTTGCGGCCAAGCCTGCTCTCGTAAGCCCTCCGCGGCAGAGGCACTTACCGCTCACGGCACGACCACTTGGCAAAGCCTGTTCTCGTAAGCCCTCCGCGGCAGAGGCACTTTCCTTGTTCGGTTACCTTCAGAATCGCCTAACTTACGTTAACGAGCAGTTCCTGGAACGAGTCGATCAGGATACGGGTGTCGCTCTACCTCTCTACGCACGTCCTTGAATTCGCAAACTCAGGTTTTCAAACATCGTCCGTACCGGGGGCTAGGGCGTCGCTCTTTTGCTTGTGCACCTGTTCGAGTTCGCAAAATCGAGTCCTCGGCATTTGCAGACAATGAAGTGAGAGTTAGGCTAAGCGTTCTACCGTTTTCTTAAAACTTTCTAGCTACTGTCGCCTTGCTCTTGGTTTCTGTTCGTCCTTGTCTCTTCTTTGCTCTTTTTGCGGGAAAAATTGCTCGGTCGACTCTTGCTCTAATTCAAGCGCTGCTCGGTGATCTTGAACTGAATTTCGCAACCCCATGCGCTTTTCGCTTTCCGGTTCCTTTCCTTAGCGTTGGTTTTCCAAAACCTCGTTGGTCTTTCGCTCCCGTGGCGCTCCCGCGTCTTGAGCATGTCTTTTTATCTGGCGACGACCTGTACGGCTCCGGTTAACCAAAGCGGTGCACCACCGATGGAGTTCTGCCCACCATAAGCCGATTCTCATCGCAACGGACAAGCCCATCGTAAGCCGATTCTCATCGCAACGGGCACTCCTGGCGCTGGTTCCGCACCCGCCGAGGAGACACCAACGCTATACGGGTCCAAGCCCGGATAAGATTTCACCTCGCACGTTTTGCCTGCGGCTAAGGTCCCAATCGCCTTCCCTGGTTAGCGGTCTTAACCACAGCGGGGCTGCACTTGCCCACACACGTCTTTTTTATCCATGCTACGTCCTTCCTGGCACGGTAATCTAGAGCAATGCACCACCAACGGAGTCCTGCCCACCGTAAGCCGATTCTCATCGCAACGGCACTCTGGCGTCGGTTCGCGATCGCCGAGGTGACACTAACGCTATTGGGGGCGACCGGAAAAATTATGTCTTGTGCGGGTAGGTCGTCTTTAGCGTGTTTTCCAAAACTCGCTTTGCTCTTCTTAGAGCCTGTTCTTGCTCTCTTTTTCCCCTTGCTGGCTTGTTTCTTGTTTATCTTTTGTAGGAAATACAGGAACGGGGAACGTCAGACTCCGGTGATGGTCGCGGCGAGGTTCTAGGCTTCCCCGCCAAAACCGATGTCCAGATCCTCTCTTCCGGGTTTGCTCGCGCATGCCTGTGGATCGATTCACTTCACCACAGATGATTTCGCCTTTGCCCGCGATCGACCTTCACAGCTCGGCTAAGTCAAGGTAGTGCGCCACCAATGGGTCCCGCCCACCGTAGTCGATTCTCATCGCGAACGGGCATGCCCACCGTAGTCGATTCTCATCACAACGGCACTCAGCGTCGGTTCTCGCACTTGCCAAGACAACGCTAACACTGCGCAAGGAATACGTCATGGGTAAAGCGTTGATTTCACACGTTCTCTTGCGGCTCTGACTGCATCGGGTTGTGATTCACCTCGCATCGGGCAGTTCTTCGCCCGGAGCGCGCATCTGGTCTCCGCGGCGAGCTCCGTGCTCGGGTTGGATCGCCTCGCGCCGGCGACTCTTCGCCGAGCGCTGCTCCTCCGCACGCGTCTTCGTCTGGTCGTACTTTCTGGTTCCTTTAATGAGCTCCGCGCTCGGGGACTGGATCTCTTTCTCGGTTCCTTTGACGAGCTCTACGCTCAGGGACTGGGTCGCTTTCCCCTCGTATGCATTGTCTGCTCCTAGCACACGATCTACGTCAGGGGGCAACTTTCTATTCCCTCGGACGAGCTCTTGTCCGAGATGTGGTTCTCTTATTTTCGTTCATTCTTTCCTGGGTATCTTCATACCTGGATGTGGCAACACGAGTCCATCTTGTGATTTGCTATGTCCCTCCTCCCGGAAGATCTGATCTTACCGGATGCGGTGGTACGCTCTTCGCTACCAAGAATCCAATCCCTCCTTGATGACGTTCAGCCTCAAGGAGATGATTCACCTCACTTCTTCCGATTTACAGATCGAGGGTCGGGTACTCTGCTTTCGACGACGTCGTTCCTCGCTCGACGCCTTGAGTTGCTTTCAAGACCGGCGGGTTTGTTCGGTCCCGAACAAGTCTTGTTCGGTTGGATCATAACCTATTCGGTCGCCTGTTGCACGTCTTTGTAGCAGGAAAAATACCCTCTTCGTGACTTGGAGTCTCAAGAGGAAGACCCGACTCTAGTGATTCCTTCCACTTGAGTCTCGGGGGCTAGCTGTCGGGGATTGAATTACGGCCCATTGCCATGGCCTACTCCCTGACGGCCCAGTCGAACAGCCGACCAGGGCCCAGCTCCCTGGAAGGTTCTATCTGGCCCATATGCACCCTGCCGAACAGCCTCCTGGCTGGCACGGTGCGTAATGGCCAAGGAATTGTGTTTGAGTCCTACTCGAACAAGAGTTCTGCACGACTACGTGAAGACCCGGACGTTGATTTCCCGGATTGGAACAAGACGTCGTGATCCCCAAGACTAGGAGTATGCCTTATCTACCTCGGGATATATTTGGCATGTACGAGTTCGTTATGTACTCGTGGTTAGCCCGGCTTGATTATCCCCCGGTAGGTCGGTTGTTCAACACTATATAAACCGAGCCCCTACGGCGTGTAGAGGGCACGTCCAAGATCATCGGACGACACGAGATCATTGCATACTACTCTCTGTACACACATAATCTCGCCGAGATCTGTTCTTCTCGTTGAGGATCCTCTTGTAATCATCTTTGATATATAAGAAAGGCTGGACGTAGGGCTATTATCTCTCCCGAGAGGCCTGAACCAGGATAAAAACCTCTGTCTCCCTATTCGTTGCTGTTCGCATTGTTTGGCGTGTCTCCTATCTCACTCCTGAAGAACCTTAGCGACTTGAGATCGTTATCTCAACCGTCGACAAGAGGGAACTGACGGGTATGTTTTACCTACTGTTCTTTTAGTGAGTCAATCTACCGATTGGTGGATTGATACTGGGGCTAATGTGCATGTGTGTTCTGATATATCTATGTTCACTTCTTACCAGGTAGGCCGGGGTTCAGCCGTTTTAATGGGGAACGGGTCCAATGTTTCTGTTCTTGGTGTTGGTACGGTAGATCTGAAGTTTACTTCAGGAAAGATCGTGCAATTGAAGAATATGCAGCATGTCCCTTCAATCAATAAGAACCTGGTTAGCGGGTCCCTTCTCTGTAGAGATGGGTTTAAATTGGTTTTTGTGTCCAATAAGGTAGTCTTGTCAAAACATGGTTTGTTTATTGGCAAAGGCTATGAGTGCGGAGGCTTGTTCCGCTTTTCCCTTTCTGATAACTGTCATAAAGTTGTGAGCCATATTTGTGATCATGCTGTTGAGAGTGAGGCTGATGTTTGGCACTCACGTTTGTGTCATGTTAATTTTGGTCCTATGTCTCGGCTTGCAAGTATGGGTTTAATTCCTAAATTTTCCACTGTCAAAGGTTCTAAGTGCCAAACTTGTGTGCAAGCTAAGCAACCTCATAAGCCTCACAGGGCCGTCGAGGAGAGAAATTTGGCACCTCTTGAGCTCATTCATTCTGATATTTGTGAGATGAATGGTGTGTTGACAAAAGGTGGAAAGAGATATTTCATGACTCTGATTGATGATGCTTCTAGATATTGCTGTGTGTATCTGTTGAAAACTAAAGACGAGGCTCTAGACTGCTTTAAAATCTACAAGGCTGAGGTTGAAAACCAACTGCTTTAAAATCTACAAGGCTGAGGTTGAAAACCAGTTAGATGGAAAAATCAAGAGACTTAGGTCGGATCGTGGTGGAGAGTATTTCTCTAAAGAGTTCGACTTATTTTGTACGGAACATGGAATTATTCATGAGATGACGCCTCCCTATTCGCCCCAATCAAACGGGGTTGCCGAGAGAAAGAACCGTACTCTAACTGATTTGGTGAATGCCATGTTAGAAACTGCGGGTTTGTCCAAGGCATGGCGGGGGGAGGCCGTGTTGACTGCATGTCATGTCCTGAATAAAGTTCCAGCAAAGAATAAGAAGAAAACCCCATATGAAATATGGAAGGGGAGAAAGCCATCACTTTCTTATTTGCGCTCATGGGTGTTTGGCAAAAGTCAACGTGCCAATCACTAAGAAGCGTAAACTTGGGCCTAAGACAGTAGATTGTGTCCATCTAGGGTATGCACCTCGTAGTATTGGCAGTAGATTTTTGGTGATAAGATCAGGGATGTCTGACATGTCTGTCGGCACGATCATGTAGTCTAATGATGCTACTTTCTTTGAGAATATTTTTCCTATGAAAAATGAGCATAGCAGTTCTAGTAAAACTTCTGAGATAATTCCCGAACCTACCACTCAAATAGAATATCCTGAGCTAACACTTGAGAAAAATGCTAAGGAGGATGACAGTAAAGCTCCGAGAAGGAGCAAGAGACTGAGGATTGCAAAATCCTTTGGTAATGATTCCACTGTGTACCTCGTGGATGATACTCCCACGTCTATTTCAGAAGCCTTTGCATCTCCTGATGCGGACTACTGGAAGGAGGCGGTTCGTAGTGAGATGGAATCCATTCTTGCGAACCAGACTTGGGAACTCACAGAACTACCCTATGGTTGCAAACCTGTGGGGTGTAAGTGGATATTCAAGAAGAAGCTTAGGCCTGATGGTACGATTGAAAAGTATAAGGCACGACTTGTGACCAAGGGTTATACCCAAAAGGAAGGCGAAGATTTCTTTGATACCTACTCACCTGTGACTAGATTGACTACAATTCGTGTACTACTTTCGTTGGCTGCCTCACATGGTCTTATTGTTCATCAAATGGACGTTAAGACAGCTTTCTTTAATGGAGAGTTAGACGAGGAGATCTATATGGATCAGCCTGATGGATTTGTAGTAGAAGGTCAAGAAGGCAAGGTGTGTAAGTTGTTGAAATCTTTGTATGGCCTGAAACAAGCTCCTAAGTAATGGCATGAGAAGTTCGACAGAACCATAACTTCTGCGGGCTTTGTCGTGAATGAGGTTGATAAATGTGTATATTATCAGTATGGTGGGGGCCAGGGCGTTATAATGTGTCTCTATGTGGACGACATATTAATTTTTTGGACAAGTCTTGATGTGGTCACGAGGTTAAGTCTTTCTTGTCTCAAAATTTTGATATGAAAGATCTAGGAGAGGCTGATGTAATCTTGAACATCAAGCTACTGAAGGGTGGGGATGGGATCACTTTGTCACAGTCCCATTATGTGGAAAAGGTTTTGAATCGCTTTGGCTTTGCTGATTGCAAAACTTCTTCAACACTCTATGATCCTAGCATTGTGCTTCGAAAGAATAAGAGAATTGCTAGAGATCAGTTGACTTATTCTCAAATCATCGGGTCACTCATGTACCTAGCTAGCGCTACAAGGCCAGACATCTCGTTTGCTATTAGCAAGTTGAGCTGGTTTACTTCTAATCCGGGAGATGATCATTGGCGAGCACTCGAAAGAGTAATGCGCTATCTGAGGGGTACTACAAATTTTGGTTTGCACTATACGGGATACCCGACAGCGCTGGAAGGGTATAGTGATTCCAATTGGATATCTGACGCTGATGAGATAAAGGCCACAAGCGGATATCTTGACGGAGGAGCTGTCTCGTGAAGGTCTTGCAAACAGACTATCTTGACGCGCTCAACAATGGAAGCAGAATTAACTGCTTTGGACACGGCCACTGTTGAAGCAGAGTGGTTGCGTGAACTCTTGATGGATCTTCCGGTGGTTGAAACGCCGATTCCAGCCGTCCTTATGAACTGTGATAATCAAACAGTGATTGTCAAGATAAACAGTTCTAAGGACAACATGAAGTTATCAAGACATGTGAAAAGACGTTTGAAATCTGTCAGAAAACTGAAAAACTTTGGAGTGATAGCGTTGGATTATATCCAAACGGCTAAAAATCTGGCAGATCCTTTCACAAAGGGTTTATCACGGTGTGTGATAGACAATGCATCAAGGGAACTGGGTATGAGACCCACGTGAGTTACAACATAGCGGTAACCCAGCCTATGTGATCGGAGATCCCGTGATTTAGGTCCTGGGGAAAACAAGCTATTGGTTAACTGGATGAGAGTATACCCTAACCCATTCCATGTGAGATGCAATACTCTCGAAATCTGTATGACGAGTTGGCATTCGCCTTAATGTTGTTCTGTTGGCTTTCATTAGCAAAGATGTCATCCTATAGAGCATCTTGAAAGAACACACCTATATGAGTCTGACTGTTGGAAGTTGCAGTCTATGAGACATGGGTAATCTCTAGTAAGCTCATGAAGAGACCATGGAGTACGACGTATATGCTCCACCCGAGGGGTAGCCTATTGGTAGCCAAGTATCAGTTGACTTTGAGTGAAACCTATTCACACAAAACTTGCAATTCAAGGCGTAGTCCATTGTCCAAGTTGTGAATGAGTGTAGCTTAAATGTCTAGGTGCGCAATTCAAGGCATAGTCCATTGTCACCGAAGCAATGGTATATAAAAACAGTATTCGAGAAAAGGCAATTATCTGGATGGGCTTTGAGACCTGGTGGGGGATTGTTGGAATTATTGGGTCTTGGTGGGCCTTGGCCCATATTGGGTCTTGGTGTGGGCCTTATTGGGTCTTGGTGGGCCTTGGCCCCATATAATTAAAATAATTTCTGGAAAATCTCAAAAGCCCATGTATGCATGAGGCCCATTTGATGGAAGGCATGGTAGTTTAGTACCATATTGCTAATTGTGGGGGAGAGGCTCCCTCTCATCCCCTATATAAGCAACCCAATACCTCCTCCTTTGGGAATCCATACAATTTGAAAGAAGGCTTAGCCCCAAGTAAGGGTAGTCTCTCTTTCTGAATTGTCTCTCTCTCTCTTTTTCTGTGCTACCACCGTTAGGCTGTCCCGTCCCGCTGCGTCGGCGTGCACCGACGAGTGGGAGAGCAGTCTCCGAACTGTCACCGAGAGCTCTGATCGGGAAGGGCGAATCGAGGTTTTGGAAAAGCGTCGTCATGATGCCTCACGCTTCCTCCAGAGCGATCTGCGTCGTCTACATCTTCATCAAGACGGCATCCGCGCAGAGAACCAAGGTCGTCATTGGTACCGAACGGCGCACGGCAATCGCATCAAGTATGTTTTGCTTTCCGCTCTTCTTTTATTTAAGTTGTTTCTGTGCCTGCTGCTAGTGAGTATATCAGTGGGGTATATGTGTAGTTTTACTGCATGTGTATCTAGGATGTACTCCTGTGATATTTGTGTGTTGTTATCTATCTGTCAGATGTTGTGCATGATTTATCTCATAATTAAAATAAATCTGAAAGTGCTATTTTCTCCAACAATTATTAGAATTGGATAGAGGTCCAGATAAACCCTTTTGGTTATTGAGGAAAAATAGAGTGTTTTCGGTTAAATCTTTGTACAAAGTGATGTCTAGCGGAGAAAATTTTTTGAGACTGAACTCGGTGTGGAAAAACAAATTACCTTTGAAGTATAAAATCTTTCTGTGGCTTCTTATACAAAATGTTGTATTGACAAAGGATAACCTTCGAAGAAGGAATTGGAGTGGGGATCCCAGATGTTGCTTCTGTGATGGATTAGAATCTAATCAACATCTTTTTTTTAATGCCCAATTGCCAAAGCTATGTGGGGGATGGTGAGATGTTGTTGTCAGGTTAATGATAAGCCCAATGACATAGACCATTTCTATTCCTGGATGCATTCTATTTGGCCAGAGGGGAAAAAGCTTCATATAGTTTGTCTAGCATCTTTATGATGGGCTATCTGTATAAGCAGAAACAAAGCGGTTTTTGATAATAAGCTCATAAAGTCAACATTATCTATTTTACACATTACTTGTGCTCTGCTGGATTACTGGGCTGGGGCTCATAATACAGAACAAGAAGAAATTCTTAGGGGTTGCGCTTCTTTACTAAAGAAGTTTATTGCAGGTTGTGAGAAGAAACAGAGGGAAGGAGATGGGGTTAAGCAAGCAATTATTTTTGAAGGTGATGGGAAGAACCAACAAATTCTGAAGGTGGTGAAAAAGATTCAGAAAACAGAAGCAGTAGTTGAGTTTAAAAATAGGGGGGAAATGTTGAGAAACTTATCGCTTTGATGTAATATTCTAAATGGTGTCTGTGTTTTAGTTGTTGTGGTTATCTGTAAGGTGGGTAGTTGCTGTGTTTTCTGAGTCTGGAAGTGGGTAGAAATTTGGAATGTTGAGAAATAACTTGTAATACTCTGTTTTGTTTTCGTTGTCTCTGATAATGGAAATGGGGTAGACATCCCTTTTTGAATTTTTTTTTTAGAATTTTATGATTGCACGCTATTTTTTATTTTTTTTATTTATTGAATGATACTCACGAATCACGATACACAGTGATACTTGAGAATATTGATATCTGACCCGATACCTTAAGATTCGACGATACTTCCAATACTTAACTTATGGCTGATACACGATGATATTCCCAATACTTGGTGGTACCTTCATATTCTTGACTTGATACCTTGAGACTCGACAAAACCACGGTATTGACTTGATAATTAGCTAAATACTCCTAATACTTAACACGATACCACTGACTCAACAACTTATGATACTCGTTACTCTACATAATGATATTTTTTTATCTCCTCAATACTTGAGATATTCGACGAAACTGCTGAGTGATAAACGCTACTTGAAAAACATGGTATTAATACTTTGGGATACATGATATCTCACATTCATGATACTTTGAACAATGCTCGCGGACGTGCCGTGTGCCGATTTGCGCGGGACTTGTCACGCGAAAGCGAGATTACGTACCATACCTGTACCTGCATCGCTCGCGGCCAACGAACATATAGCGTGGACGAGTTGCTGCCCTTTCCTTTTTTTTTTTCCTTTATGATGTTACGAGTGCATCAAGCCGACAAGCATGTAACGATGTGCTTACACGCTTGCGTCGTGTCATGTAGGCCCAAAGATGGCCCAAACGGGTCTGTGCCGACTGGGCCCAGCTACACGGTAACACGAGTACACGACCCCAGGGCCCAGGCTCAGCTTCTGGCCCTCGGCCGTCCGAGGGGACGCGAACGCGAGACGGCGAGAACCCTGAAGGCTGAAGCCAGTGCCGGACTACCGGAGCCGTGCGCCCGTGCCTCCCCACAGTGGCACAGTCCGCAATGGCTCTCCTGCGCGACACATGTAGAACGTATCCCGAGTTCCCGACACGTGCTTTCTAGGTTCTACTCTACCTACCAGCACCTTCGTCTCGTCGCCAATGGCAGTTTCCCGAGGAGATCAGCGGATCAGCCACGTTCCGCACCAAGTCACCAACCAAAGCGAGGTTGCTACTGGTGCAGCTCGAGCGCTCAGCACACTCACTCATACACAGCTATTAATATTGCTACTTGCGCGCACTCTGATCAAGCCGTGAATTGTGTCTCGTCGTCCGGTGTTCTTGCGCTCGCATCTCGATCGCCTCCGCAAGGCAAAAAGATCGGCAATTCCTCCTCGTTCTCGATGGCCACCGCGGGCGCTCCAACGACGTGCGTCCCTGCTTCTCCCGCCGGCATGGGGTGCAGGGCGTGTGCCGCTCCACCTATCAGGAGAGCGTGGCGCCTCGCATCCCCGAAGCAGCCATTGCCGGGCGCGACGGCGAGGCTGTCCGGCAGGTTCACGGCGGCGGCGGCGGCCGTGCACAGGGTGAAGCTCATCGGCCCAGACGCCTCGGAGAGCGAGGTCGAGGTCCCGGAGGACGGCTACATCCTGGAGACTGCGGAGGCGGCCGGCATGGAGCTGCCGTCGTCGTGCCGCGCTGGATCGTGCGCGACGTGCGCCGGCAAGCTGGCGTCCGGCGAGGTGGACCAGTCGGAGGGGTCGTTCCTGGACGACGCGCAGATGGCCGAGGGGTACGTGCTCACGTGCATCGCGTATCCCAGGGCGGACTGCGTCATCTACACCCACAAGGAAGATGAGTTGCAGTAGAGTGGTCGATGTACATCAGTAAATGCTTGAGCAGTTTGCAGCAACTATTCCGACGTATCATGCATGGCACGTTACGAGACATTATGACGCCATAAGCTTGTACTTATCATCATCGATGATCGATATGAAGCTATTTTGATCCGCTGGAAAATTCTAGTTTTGGTCCATGCCTGTTAATCTATCTATCTATCTATCTATCTATATAAAATAGAGTTAAACGGAGCCACCACATTAATCCTAAAATCCTATAAATTTCCACGTTAATCTAAAAATAGTAGAAATTCTCACGTTAACCATAGAAAAAAGAAAAAATCTACATCGTTGAATATGAATATTATTATGTAAATCTAACGGTCAATATTAACCTCTCGAAAAATAGTAGAAATTCTCACGTTAATCATAGAAAAAAATGAAAAATCTACATCGTTGAATATGGATATTATTATGTAAATCTAACGATCAATATTAACCTCTCGAAAAATAGTAGAAATTCTCACGTTAATCATAGAAAAAAGAAAAAATCTACATCGTCGAATATGAATATAATTATGTAAATCTAACGGTCAATATTAACCTCTATAACAAACTACTGAAGCTAATCTATATACTAGAGATAAACTCTAAATCTAATCTGATATATTATCTATATCTTAACATAAATCTAGCAGCGCAAATGCGCGGGTCACCTTGCTTGTTATATATATAAAGGAGGGGAAAAAGAAGCCACCACGTTCGTTCACATCATCCAAATTATTTCAGCCGTTCGATCAACGGTGGGACCAAATTATAACGGTCAAGATCAATCAAAGAAATTCTCACATAAATAAAGAAAAAAATAAAAGATCTATACCGTTGATTTTGTGGGCCGGATTATAACGGCATAGATTAAAAGAAGAAAATTCGGATTAAATACTAAAGATGATATAATATGGTTATTTTATCCGTTCAATCAATTGTGGGACCAAATTATAACGGGATAGATTAATCAAAGAAAAAAATAAAAGATTTATGTGGCTTAGATTAAAAGAAAATATTAGAAATTCATATTAAATACTAAAGTTGATATAATATATTAGAGATAAACTCTAAATCCGATCTGATATGTTAGAGATAAATTATGAGTTAGAGATAAACACTATATACCAAAACAAATCTAGCCGCGCAAATGCGCGGGCCACCTCGCTCGTTTACATTAATTGCGTTGCGTGTACGTCACCAGCAGGTTAATTACTGATTTTTTTTAGAGCGGTTAATTACTGATTTATTCATGGATATGCGGTCCCATGGTATAACTAAAATCAATAATGAAACCAAATACAGTAGTATAGTTAAAGATTTAATAGTGTCATGAAAAAAAAAATATAGTATGACTACAGTGACATCAAACTATTTATCAAGATAAATGTGCACAATTTTTTTAAAAAAACTGTAGAACGGATTGCCGTTTTCTCACTTTCTAATGGAGGAGACTGATGCGCATAAAAAATATCGCAATGTCAGCATGGAACTACATAAACTACTCCCTCCGTATCAAAATGTTTGTCACTTTTGACTTTTGAATAAATGTTTGACCATTCGTCTTATTCAAAAAAATTATATAAATGTCATTTATTTTGTTGTGACTTGTTTTATCACTAAATATATTTTAAGTATGACTTATTTTTTATATATTTGTGCTAATTTTTTGAATAAGACGAATGATCAAACGTTTATTCAAAAGTTAAAAGTGACAAATATTTTGATACGGAGGGAGTATATGAATCCACCTAACAAAATTATATGAACCATACGAAACCACGTGAAACTACTCGAAACTAGCTAGTAGAAATTGCTCATTGTTTGCTAGATGCCACGTCGTGCCCAACGTGTCTGTCGCCGCACCTCCCGTACCGCCCCTTCTCGGCGCCGGTCATGGGGAGGAAGAGAGGGGAGAGAGGAATTAACAAAGAGAAGAGAGGAGGAAGAAGATGTTGACAGGGCATCTGCCTCATGCACTATCGCATATAGGTGTTGCTTAGGTGGCTATCCACATTGGTGTTTGACTGCAACAGTGATGTTTAACAGCCAAATGGACATCCACCCTGGTCCTTAACAGGAGTCCTACCGTTTAATTTTGAAGTTGCGTTGCAAACGGAAGCAAGTTTGACGGATCAAAAAGTAAACTATAAGTTTAGAAGGCTAAGTGAGAATCCGTTACAAGTTTTGCGGATAAAAATGTGATTTTCTCTATACTATACATGCGACATGGATGAGGTCATCATAAAATCTTTGTATATTTTTAATATTACAATTAAATATAAATCTAGTAATGTAAATTTACAAAACATCAAACTTTTGCGACACCATGAAGTGTGGTGTTGGAAGTTGATTGTTCTTCTTCCACCAAATCACCAATAGTGGTCTTTTTTGATTTGCAGTTTGATTTGATTGAGCTAAAATTCATCATTTCTATATTTACCATTCATTGCAATATTTTGTGATATTTTTAAAAACCTTAGTACATTTTTTAAAATCATAAAATATTTTTTTAGTTTTTTTGTGTTTCTTTGAAAAACTATTTAACTTTTAATACAATCACTACTACGGATCGGGACTTCCCAAACGGCTCATCATAAGCGGTTCGCTTTAACCCGCTTGCGACCCGATCGCCACAAGCGGTTCGTGGCCAACGGGTGGGAGCTTGGCGGGAAAGGGCATATGCAAGCGGTTGGTGATATAAACGCTTGCGAGATAACTTACTCGTAAGCGGTTCGATCACCAACCGCTTGAAGTACTTTGTAAGCGGTTCGTGATAAGAACCGCTTACAGTGTGCTATCTTTGCAAGCGGTTTGTATCATGAACCGCTTGCATATGCCTTTTCTCTTTCCGCCTAGTGCATTTAACCCCTTCTTCCTTCCGAGCGAGCTCGGCAAGAGTAATCGACGGGCCGAAATGTTCATGCAGGGGAGGTGCTGCCAAAAATTTTAATTGAGGCTAATAGCTCCAAATTAAGGTTTCCAAGGTAAGTAAACATGGTCTCAACATTATTTTTATGTGGATGTTGCTTATATTTTTGCATTGGATGTGGAGAAATATTAAATAATCTTGTTTGAATTGAAGGGTGTTTGTTTTGCTAGCTCTCTCTCTCTAGATAATTTGAGGCAAGATGTAGATCTATTAGTGGTTTTAAGTCTCATATTAGTTATGTATCCTTCTTTTGATGATGTATAAGATGTTGAAATTAGTTGGTAGGGGTGATTATTTGTTTTAGAGAGCTAGATCTAGCTTGGTGCTTTAGCTAGCTCTCCCTTCTAGATCTTTTGAGGCAATGTGGTGATCTATTGAGTGGTTTTAGTTTCAAATTAGTTTAAAATAGTAGGTAGGGTGATTATTTCATTTGCTATAGATCGGGTCGCAAGCGGGTTAAAGCAAACCGCTTGTCATGGGCCGCTTTGGAAGCCCCGATCCGCAGTAGTGTCAGTAGAGAATTATTGCACAAGCCTAAAATATTGCAGTGAAGCTGTTGAGGACTTACCTGAAATCTTGAAAGCACATTTCCTGACGAAAATCTAAGCAGTTGAAGTAGTTTCCATTTTCATAGACTTGAAATTCTCTATTGGGGGTTTTAAGTCTCATATTAGTTCTGTATCCTTCTTTCGATGATGTATAAGATGTTGAAATTAGTTGGTAGGGGTAATTAAAAAATATAATAATTAGTTATTTCGGGTTAAATATTTTAATTTGAAAAATATAATAAGTGTTCTTATTAATTTAATTGGTGCAGATGAACCGGCAATGGATGTATGTGGATCGTCGGACAAGAGAGTTCATCGATGGCGTGAATGCTTTTCTCGATGTCGTATTTCGAGACTTACCTCCAGGAAGCTTCATACGGTGTCCGTGCGTAGATTGCAGGAACGAGAAAGAGCACTCAATGCGAGGACGGATACAAGACCACTTGTTGATGAGAGGTTTCATGCCGAACTATACATGTTGGACTCACCACGACGAAGTAGAGCATACCAGCATAGAAGACGAAGAAGAAGTCGATGAAGAGGAAGTGACATATGATGGTATGTCGGACGCGACGACATACGAGGACGTAGAAGATACACAAGACGATCAGTTTGGTGTGGATGATGACCTCGACCAGATGCTGCGTGACGCAGAGGGAGATATCACAGAGGACAAACAATATAGGAAGTATCAGGGATTGTTGGAGGACCAGAGAACTCTTTTGTACCCAAATTATGGTCGGGCACAAGAAGTCGCAAGACTACTTTCGGAGCTCATGCAATGAAAGACTGTGAATGGTGTGTCAGATAAGGGTTTCGATGAGTTGCTGTCGCTCATAAAGAAGTTGCTCCCGGAAGATAACACCCTACCAGAATTCACGTATCAAGCCAAACTGGTCATGTGTCCCTTGGGATTGAAAGTACGGAAGATACATGCATGTCGCAACGACTGTGTCCTATATCGCGGTGAATATGCCGACTTGGATGCCTGTCCAGTATACAAGGAACCCCGGTATAAGACGAAGCGTGACGATCCAGGTGAAATAGATGGGGTGCGTGTGAAGAAGAGAGTACCGGCAAAAGCGTTGTGGTATTTTCCTCTGATTCCAAGGCTGGAGCGTATGTTTGCAAACAAAGCGCATGCGAAGATGATGCGTTGGCACAAAGAAGAGCGTAAGGTCGACAGAACGCTTAGGCATCCGGCAGATGGCTCGCAGTGGAGGATGGTCGATCGAAAGTACAAAGACTTCGCAGACGAGGTCAGAAACATAAGGTTCGGTTTGAGTACCGATGGGATGAATCCTTTCGGAGACATGAGCAGTAGCCATATCACCTGGCCAGTCACACTATGTGTGTATAATATTCCTCCATGGTTGTGCATGAAGAGAAAGTATATAATGATGCCGTTGTTGATCCAAGGCCCCAAGCAACCCGGAAATGATGTCGATGTGTACCTGAAACCTTTGGTAGAAGATCTTCAAGCGTTATGGAGCGGTGTAAAGGTGCAGGGACGAATACAAAGGGAGTATTTCAACTGCGTGCAATGTTATTTGTAACAATCAACGGCGGCGGTAACTTGGTAACTGTCGACCTAAGCGGCAAAGGCTTCAAAGCGTGTGTGCAGTGTTTGGATCAAACCGATGGCACGTATATGAAAGGCTCTCGAAAGATGGTGTATATGGAGAATCACAGGTTTCTTGTTCGGAGCCACGCGTTGCGGAAGAAACGCAGGGAATTTAATGGGAAGGAAGAGCATCGTTCTCAGCCGATGCATCGAAGTGGCAAGCAGGTGTTTGCTATGGTGAAGGATCTGAAGGTAGTTTTTGGAAAGGGTCCGGGAAGCAAATCTGTGCCGAATGATGAGGATGGCCATACACCCATATGAAAGAAGAAGTCAATATTTTGGGACTTGCCTTACTGGGAAGATTTGGATATTCGCCACTCACTGGACTTCATGCACATCACCAAGAACGTCTGTGTGAGCTTCCTAGGCTATATAGATCTGTACGGGAAATCGAAAGATACAGTGAGTGCTCGGAATGACCTTGAAGTCCTGGGTATCAGGAAGGACCTACACCACGAAAAAGAGATCTGGAACAAGCTGTACCTCTGCCGTGAGTTATACTCTAAGCAAAGAAGAGAAAAAAAGCGTGAAAGAGTGTCTTAACAGTGTGAAGGTCCCTTCCGGATACTCGTCGAACGTAAAGAGATTCGTAAATATGAAAGAGAACAAAATTGTATATCTAAAATCCATGATTTGTTTTGTCTTGATGACACGCTTGTTCGGGTGGTTTTGAGAGGTGTCTTGCCCGAGTGGCTAAGGGGGATAATCACAAAGCTGTGTTCGTTTTTCAACGCTGTTTCCCAGAAGGTCATCGATCCAAAAAAAACTGGGTGAGTTGCAGGCTGACGTGGTACAAAGTGTGGTTAGCCTCAAGATAATCTTTCCTCCCGCCTTTTTGATATCATGGTTCATCTCACTTGCTCATCTAAGCAAAGAGATAGGTATTCTTGGGCCCGTTTATCTCCACAGCATATTCCTTTTCGAGAGGTACATGGCGTACTAAAGAAGTATGTATCGTAACCGTTCTCGGCGAAGCATGCATTGCCGAGGGTTATCGGCGAGGAGGTGGTCGAGTTACGTGTGGATTACATTGATGATCTAGACCCCATCGGCGTCCCTATATCACGCCATGAGGCGGGCTACGAGGTAAAGGGACACTTGGAAGAAAAGTAGTTGCATGCAACGATCTTCAGACATTTAAGCAAGCACATTTCACTATGTTGAAACAATCGGCAGTGGCGGCCCCGTATGTCCTCCAACACAAGAATGCTCTCGTCGCCAGTTCGAGAGAAGACCGACGTCGTGGATAACACTGAGACACATGGATTCTTTCGGCGCATGGTTACAAAACCATATCCTTAAGAGCAAGCCCAACAATGAACAGTTGCAACGCCTGGCTCGGGGACCATCCGTTGAAATTGTGAGATGGCAGGGGTACGAGATAAATGGTTACACATTCTACACGAGATCACAAGATAACAATAGCACAAACCAGAACAGCGGTGTCCGTATAGAAGCCGCCGACAATAGAGGCAAGGTGGACACATATTATGGATTCATAGAAGAGATATGGGAGCTCGACTATGGGTCTTTGAAGGTCCCATTGTTTAAGTGCCAATGGGTAAAACTAAACGCAGACGGCGTGAATGTCGACAAATACGGCATGACTACCGTCGACCTCCAAGAAGTCGGCTACTTGAGAGAACCATTTGTTCTCGCGAACGAGGTGAGACAGGTCTTCTACGTATTGGACATGTCAAGCAGACCAAAGAAGAATCATATCAAAGACAAGAAGAAGGAATAGCCAAAGCGACATGTGGTTCTCCAAGGCAAACGAAGGATTGTCGAAGTAGAGGACGTTACTGACGAGGAAGAGTACGATCAGTTCGATGAGATCCCTCCATTTGCAGTAGATGTCGACATAAGCATCCTGAATGACACAGGCATGGATGGTCCGCACATACGCCGCGATCACGATGAAGGAAGAATTGTAAAGACAAAAAATACAAATGATTAGGATGACCTTAATTATGTGGTCATACTAAATATATTATGTGGTTGTATGAACTATGTTATCATATAATACCAAAGATTGTCCCTACATTTTGTCCCTACATTTTTCCAAAGATTGTGTAGAATCTAGCCGAAATGTTTTGATGACCACTATTCGCACTATTCATACTCTCCAATGCTCAAACCCCAAGCTCCGCAATTACCAAAACTAATTATTACCAGGAAGCCAATCAAATCATTACTCCTTTTTTGTAACTCCCGATCCATTTAGCCACTCTTTGCATTAATCCGCTGCATGATTTTTAATAGTAGCCGTTTCATTGTGCCCGATGCGGCGATGCCTTCCATCCACTCCATATATTTGCGGCCGTCCACCATTCTGATCTCTCTAGACTAAGCTAAGAATGGAGCCTCCTAACCCAGAGCGTAGGTAAAGCTCATTTGTTCTTGCGTCATGCGTATCCAATGGTTGGCCATACTAGTAGTAGAACTGTAGAAGTACTAGATTTTTGCAGCGTAGGTAAAGATTTTTTAGTTTTTTGAAAAAAAAATAATGGGCTAAGTACATATTTAGAAATGAAAGTAATACCAAAAAAGATTTTTTAGTATTTTTGTAAAGAATAATGGGTTAAGCACATATTTAGAAATGAAAGTAATAACAAAAATATTTTTAGTACTTTTGGAATAAAATAATGGGCTCGATAAATATTTGTAAAAAATAAAAGGCAAGAGGCATGCGGGCTCGAACCATGACCAAAGACGGAGCCCGCACTTAAACGCCACGCTAGCCAAGTGAGAGGAAGTTTCAATTCAACGAGAACAAGGCGTAATACCTTTTAAACGTTACCATTAGAGTGGTACGCCCAAACCTCGCCACGTGTGATGGCCCCATTCTACAAGCGGTTCGTCCTACCAACCGCTTGTAGAAGTAACTTTAAAACGGTTTGTATCACCAACCGCTTGAACAGCTTTGTTTGTGGTAGGCGAAATTCGAGATTTAATGTCGCTACCCGCTTCTCTACAAGCGGTTCGTTCTACAAACCGCTTGTACAAGTATTCTCTGAAGTGGTTAAAACTACGAACCGCTTGTAGAGTATTTCCTAGCGGTTCGTAATACAAACCGCTTGTAGAGACCTTTCCTATATAAGGTAGAGGTTCGCGGCGAAATTTTGTCTAAGTCCTTTGCCCTCGTCTCCTCAATGTTAAAATCGCAATCTCGCCGCGCCCACCGCCACCACTCTCGCCGCCGTCTGGTACCGCACGGCCGTACCTCGCCGTCGTCAAGCACTGCACGGTGGCCGCCTCCTGGACACTCCACCTCGCCGTCGTCGAGCACCTGCGCAGGTCGCGACATCGACCATTGTCTTGTTGGCGACCGACCTCCGCCACCCTCGCCGGCGAGCACCTTCGCCGGTGAGCCCCTCGCTCCCGTTCGCCGTGGACCTCCTCCCGCCACTTTGAAGGCGAAGGGCCGAGGTATTGAGCCCCTTCCTTACCACCGCCCCCATTGCTCTGTGATGCACTTGTAGTGTTCGACGGAATCTGTGTGATGAGATGCTCCTATTGCTCCCTCTGTCATGCTCCCATTGCTCCTCTCTCCTTCCCTCACTCCCATCTGTGGTGCTCCCATTTGCTACTGCTCATTGGCCAAGTTTGGTCTTGCTCTTGCTCTATGATGATTGCTACAACTTGTTTGGTACTTGCTCATTGCCCAAGTTTTGGTCTTGCTCTGTGAAAAGTATGATGATTTCTAGATGTGGCTTGTTAACTCCTTAATCCTATGTGCATGGTCTTATCTTGCTTGAACTTAGAATCCTTTATTTGTTCAATGAGCGGTCTTGAACTAGAGTTTTAAGTCCTAATTTCAGATTATACAATATGAGGTTTAAAGGCAATTAACAGTTGGATGGCTAATTAACTTTAGCAACCCTTTAATTGTAAGTGAGAGCAATAGTCCTTTATAACATTGATCTTGTGCTGGCTTACAAATTGAACTTGAGCTATGTGGTCATGAAGTGTTGCCAAGTTTGGCATTGCTCATTGTCTTTTATGTGATTTTCCTTCGTTTGACCATGCACATGTGGTAGGATTAATTGAGTACAAATCTGAGAGCAATAGTCCTTTGTAACATTGATCTTGTGCTGGCTTACAAACTAAACTTGAACTTGTGCTGGTTTATAAACTGAACATCGATCAATTTCTCTATCTTTGCTCTATGTGGAGATGTTGCGGATTTGGGGATTAGTGATCTTTGGTGTTTGCTGGATTTAATGCCAATTGAGATGGATTTGGGGACCTTGCTCAATTGAGCAAAGGGGCTAATACACCTCAATTGAGCAAATTGCTTGATGATGATTGCATAATTTTTAGTTTTAATAAGCAGTGATGCAATAATTGCTCAAATTGGAGTTGGATGGCTAATTAAGTTTAGCAACCCTTTAATTGTAATATGAGAGCAATTTATAATCTTTCTAATCTGAGCATTAAGCTGTTTTGGTTGGATTAGTAGCTGCCATCCAACAACTTGCTACCTTTTGAGAGTGCAATTAAGAACCGCATGGCCCCAGATGCTTCCAGCTCCCAGATGCTTCCAGATGTTTAGAATTGGGGGGGACAGAATTGTATATTCCCCATTTGAAGATAATCTGGAATTGGTTCCTATGGCTCAGACGATCGAATCATTTTTTGTATCGTTTGTATGAATTATTTTGTATCGTTTTGTATCGAATCAGTTTTTTGTATCGTTTGTATGAATTATTTTTGTATCGTTTTGTATCGAATCAGTTTTCGTATCGTTTGTATCAATTAATCTAGAATGTAAGTTGTTGGACCAGAAATCATGGTTCGTAATGTTGTATTCAAATATTGCAAAACAAATATTGTATTTTTTCATGTGGACGAATGCATTAAATGCTCTATTATTTCGCGTTCGTGCACAATGATAGATGGCGCACTCCGGACGTGACCTTGATTTCGAAGCGGGAGATGAGTTTCTACTAAACGAAATCGCGATGGGCACCTTGATAAGCTACGTAGAGGCCAACCCAGTGGATCCGGCCGTCCCGGCTCAAGCCGGTGATCAGGCCGCCCCGGCTCAAGCCGGTGATCCAACCGGCCAGGCTGAAGCTGGTGATCACGCCATTCAGGCCGAAGTCGATGAAACTAATGTCGACGGCTGTGAGGTATATATAGCCTAGCCACTAAAATGATCGTTTCTTATCATATTACTTCACAGCAATAAACCTCTGACACGTGTTCCTCTTATTTTTTCAAGCCGGCAACGTCCAACAGCCAATCCAAGCAAATACGAGGGCCTAACAAAAAGCCGTCGACAAAGTACGTGATTACTCAAGTTTCAGCCACTGGGAAGCCAGAAGCCCCTATGTCGGCACTTGCCCCCTTCAACAACGCTGCATGAGTCATTGTGAGGATCACGTCCTATTAGCATCAAGACATGGCCCAAGGTTCCTCTGACTCTGAAAGAGCTGCTCGGAAGGATATAAAGGAAAACTTCACGATTCCGCGGCTCACGAAAACAAGTGTAAGAAATTTCCTCTGAGCAAGATGGCGTTGTGCTTTCAGTCGTGGAAGAGCGAGCTCAGTAAAAAGTACGTGGAGACCGGAACAACCCAGACTTCAATAAGTATCCGAAGCTAGCGGATCACCGCAAGCATTCGAGGAGTACAAGTCGTCGGTGAGGGCAAGGCCACGAGTGAAGCGAAACAAGGCCAATGCACGAAGAAAAATACCACCACCATCTCGGTCCGGTGGTTACATCAAAACTATGCCAAAATGGGAGAAGCGAAAGAAGAGCTTAGAAAAAGGGTATAGTACCAAGCAGCGGGAGCTTAAGCTCACGCATCGCTGGACCTTGGGCCACGGAGGGAGGCTGAAGGATGATGGCAAGCTGGAGATGGCACCACAAGTGCAACCCGTGAAAGAAAGGATTGTGGAAGCCATCGAGAAGCAACGTGCAGGATCCTTGGTGGTAGACAGGGAGAATGACGAGCTTACGTACGCACTTGGGAACGCAGAGCATCCAGGAAGGACACGAGGACTTGGCAAGCGGGTGCCGTGGATGGCTGGCTTCTCAAATGATCAAGCCACATACCGGAGCCGGGAATGAAGGAAAGTAAGAGAACACAATAGAGTCAGCAAAATCGAACGGGAGCTCAAGGAGCATAAGAAAAACATGGCTGAAATGCTAAAACGGGAAGTGCATGCTGCAATCGCCAGTCTTCAAAGATCAGGTGGGGTTATCGTCATGCCTCCGGACAATGTGGTTAGTCCCCCGGGCTCCGGTCGGTGAAGCAGCTACGCGTCAAACAACGTGCCGACCGATGAATTGCAGACCCGTTATCCCGTGGACGACATCACTGTGCCCCGCCAATGTGAGCTACGCGTCCAATTGCACAACCTCACCCTCCAGGAGGCTTACGCTTTGGCCTTCCCTTTGGAGTCGGGCCAAACATTCCACTGTAACCCTATACCCGCGGGTTACTCCAAGGTCACGGTGGACGAGGTGGTGCCCGGATTTGAGGATATGGAGCTCGATATTGCTGGAGGAGACGATGTGACCAAGCTTGGAGAGGCCGTCCATAACATCATCCTCTGGCGGAAGAAGTACATCGTGTTTCCTGATGGTGCGGAGGTGACTTCTATACCGAGGCAGAACACTCCATCAAGACGGAGCTCACCTCCTCCACTAATACAGGCCACGCCACCACGCAACGCCTCGCCGGTGAGACAAAGCACTCCACCACCCGCTAGCGCTATGTGCAGAAGCCCAACACCGCCGCCAGCCCCTCAAAGCAAAAGGCGGCAGACTCTGAGGGAAATAACGGGCCAGCATCTCCCCGATAGAAGCTTGCTAGCAAAGGAGCATTCTGCAGCTAGAACGACACCAAGCAAGCGGGACGGCGGTTTCCCATTCAGACGAGAGAATGAAGGAACCCGAAAAAACACCTTATGAGATGACGCCTGAGGAGCTAAAGAGCGAGTCGCAGAAAGCTGTGGACGCATGGATACAGGGGTATAAAGCTAAAACAAATCCATCGTCAAAGGAACGAATTGATCCAAAGATCGCGGACTTCTTCGCAATAATCGTTCAGCACCGACCGCCTCTCTGTACGGACTACCAAAGAACTATCAGAAAACACGTCTTCAAGCGTAAACAACCTCCGGGGCACATACATGAGCAAGGAAGATCAGGAGGAGGCAAAACGTTTACAGATGGAGTATGACTTCATGAGGGAAGCTGGCCTTGATAATATAGAAGCCGTCAGTGGATTAGCGATGATCTTCTAACAAAGACAAGTCGGTGGCCATTTAAAATTTGGGCGGCCGTTGCTGAACCCTAAGGACATATGGAAACTACCGGTCAAGATCGACGCGCGCATGAATGAATGCGAACACAGTCCGCCAGGATATGCTCATTCTTGCGTCTCGTTTCAAGAAGAACATTTACATCGAGGAATGATCAATTGATAAATCTTGAATTTGAAGACTGGTACAATGTGTACCATGCAGACGCCGTCAACGTATCCTTCATGACCTGCTGGTGCCTATGAGTGTCGACTCCACAAGATGTATATATATATATCTATATATGCTGCTTGCCGAGAACCCTAATTAATTAACTCAATTAACCCATTTTTCTGTAGAATGGAGATACAAAGACTCAGAAAGCAGAAGCCGAACTCGATTGGCTTCCTTGACTCTTGGTTGGTCAACGAGGAAGTCGAGCAATACCCTGAAAAACCAAAAGAAATCCACGACTACGTTGTACATGCACTAGTACAACAACACTACAAGCCATACATACTTCTGCCATTGAACTTTAAGTACGTGCTGATGTCCTCACTAACATCTCGTTCTTACATTGCTTAAGGCACCTGATGGCACACTATATATTATTTAATTACATGTCATAACTGTTGCAATATATAAATAGGTTCCACTGGATCCTTATAATCATAAAGCTTGACCAAAGCATGATCATCGTCCAAGACTCATGGAGAAAACCGCAAAAGGAATACCAGTGGATAATTAACCTCCTTAACAAGGCGTTCCTGAGCTTTCAAGAGATTCAGAAAGAACGTTTTAAGAAGGAATTCGATGTCAAGCTAAGCGATAGAGTGCGCTAAAACGCAGCGTAATTGCCCTTTGTCAATTAATATTTCTTATTATTACTGATCTGTAATTGCCCCGCATCGACCATAAGTAAAACAACAATCTGCGGGAAACAACCTATGTGGCTACTATGTGTTTCACTATATCCAAATGATGTGCCACGGCGAGTTTGAGCCTCAAACTCCTAAAGAGGTTCGTATATATATGCACGCAACCATGTATCTAGCAACAACTTAATAACGTTCTTATGTGCTCCATTAATTTACATTATGGGTGCACATATTTATTATTTTCACTTTAATTGAATTGGCGGCCGATATGGATAAACATCTTGAAGTGTTTCCACATCATCGGTGCTCGCGTCTGAGAACAACTATTCGCTTCATTCTCGATGAGGTCATTAACCCCGTAGGCGAGTTCCATTATCGAGATCCATATTCCAACACGAACGAACTAGGGACGACTTCTCGTCGTCAAAGAGCGTCAAGAAAATCTTGCAAGAAAAAAATGAACTGTTTTGTCCATTTTGCACAATGTATATTAATTATAAACTTTGTAAATTTGGTGGGTTGCATATAAAGTGTACATTATTACATGTATTATCTAATATATTTAAGCTTGTTTGATCGCTAATTATATGCTCATCCTATATGTATTTAAATTTAAACAACAAATAAAAAATCTCTTGCGAAATATATATTTAAATATCTATTTGCGCATACGAAATGAATTAACGGTGGCCATTAAAGCTGCGTTCTTGTGACCGGTTACTCAACCGCTGATGCTCTCTCTGGCGGTTCGTGGCTCAACCGCTTGCAGAGAGCCCCACGTGGCTTCCACGCCGCCGCGCCATCGCCCGCGAACCGCTTGCGAGAGGCTTCACTAGCGGCTCGAGCCGCTTGTGATGCCCGGCGTCGATCGCGATTCTTGCAAGCGGTTAAAACCGTTTGCACAAGCCTTACGAGCCGCTTGGCCTACCCCGATCCGCAGCAGTGAATCAAACGAATCCAAATCGAACTGTGAATCAACGAGAGGTCACAGGCAGCCGACTTCACGTCACATAAATGTCAAAGGAACGCCAGCCGTGTGCACAGCGGAGGTGAAAACGGCGAGAACCCGCATGAGTTCATAGAATCACAGGTGCACGAACACCGCATTTATCGCTTCCGCTATCTGTCACGTGAACAACGAACCTCCCCGCTCAGCAGCGTAGACTGTCTAGTCGTGTAGATTCAGGCTCGCTATCACTCGGCGGCGGCGGCCGCCGCCGTTAATTCGCCGCCCCAGCCGTTCCAACTTTGACGTCTTCCTCTACACCGCCAGGCGCCAGCGACCCAGCCATTCAGTTATTAATTTGCCTTACCTGGAAGTTTTCTCCTCGAAATACTTTCATGGTCTTCTCTTGGCAATCGAAGCGATAATTAGCGGTTGATCCTTCGTTCCATTTCGGCTCTTGTTAGCTTCGTACTATATCGGATGTTGGTGCCACTGTGCCAGATTAGCGACTTGATTTGAGCCGCAAGGTTTCGGTCTTTGGAAGATGTGCTCGAATCGGATCTGGATTTCTCGGCATAAAGGAAAGCTATTGGGCTGGCTGTGAGATGTTAAACAATCTGGATTGTGTGGGGAGGTTTTGACCTATCATGATTAGCAGTAGGCAGTAGCAGCCGTAGTACATCAGCAAATTTGAACAATCGTGCAAAACAAGGAAAGCAAGTTTAATGGGCAACAAGGGTTGATGATAGAGATGTTTCAAAACAGCTAGCATGATGTTCAGTTGGCCACCATCAACATTATCGTTGAATTAAAAAATATGATAAAAAAATAAAATTAGCGGCCCATTTCTCTCGGTCTAGTGACTAAAATCGATTGAATTAATATGCTATCACGATAATATTTATCTAACAATGATAGTACTATATTTTAACGGGTGATTTCTAGATAGATACTCCCTCTTTTCAAATATGTAAGGCATAATTTGATTTTCGTGAATACCAAGGAGACCATGTATTGCACTTGTGATTCCTGATTTGCTCCTAATTAATTGCCCCTAATTAATGAGATGATTTTTTATCGGCGCTCATGCAGGGGAAGGAAATATCAGCGCAAGGAAATAATGCGATTCTGGAATTAATTAGTTTCCTACACAGCGAAGGGTATTTCTGGAATTTCTGAACGGTCAATGCAGCTGCGCCTTATAGATTGGAAAAAAAGTGAAAACAAATTATGCCATACATACTAGAAAGGAGGGAGTAGTTAGATAGTTGTGTCCTATTATATTTGCACCTTTAGAAACAAAAGGTGAAACTATTCCCTTCAATTTTCAAAATTTGACGTTTAAAATATTTGCAATTCAAATATTTAAAACATGGACGAAAATATTGTGAATTATCTAAAAATAAAGTATAGATTACCCTAGACTCTTGCGAAGGTATAGATTACTCCCTTAAACTTTGAAGGTAGACTTTTTACACCTTTTAATGTTAAGACCGGATAGAATTCTCCTATACAAAACATTTTGATTCAACACACTACAACGTTTGGTTTAACACAATACAACAATGATAGTATATTTTAACGGGTGATTTCTAGATAGATAGTTAGATAGTTGTGTCCTATAATATTTGCACCTTTAGAAACAAAAGGTGAAACTATTCCCTTCAATTTTCAAAATTTGACGTTTAAAATATTTGCAATTCAAATATTTAAAACATGGACGAAAATATTGTGAATTATCTAAAAATAAAGTATAGATTATACCCTAGACTCTTGCGAAGGTATAGATTACTCCCTTAAACTTTGAAGGTAGACTTTTTACACCTTTTAATGTTAAGAACGGATAGAATTTTCCCATACAAAACATTTTGATTCAACACACTACAACGTTTGGTTTAACACAATACAACAATTGTTCGATTTATGCAACATTTTGGTTCAATGTTGTTCTAAAATATTGCAGTAGCAAATTGTTTTTGTTTCAAATTTTAAATACTACAGCATTTCAGTTTACTATGCTACAACATTATCCCATTTGGTGCAACAGTTTAATTACCGAAACATTTTGGCTATTCTTGTACAGCTTTTGTTTTTAAATATGCAATCTTTTGGTTTGTACACAGTGCAACATTTCATTTACCTTAATGCAATATTTATTTTACCTAACTGCAACAGCATCTTATTTTTAAAAAAGAATCGGACAATCAATTTTTAGCAAAACCCATAATTTATATCTTTACTAGGGTACATACAATAATCTATACTCTTTCTTCGGAGTTCGGACACATGAAAAACGATATAATAATTTGGATGGTGATGATGGTCAAAAGTGTATTTCAGATATGATGCCCATGTTAGAGACGTTGAGTACAATGTGAACCGGACATATACTCGAGTTAATACTTCACAACGGTGTCTAGAGGTCATTAGACAGCTTATCACAACGTGTTGGGTCCATACGCATAATTTTGTATTATCCTGCAACGTAGCAAGTAGTAACACGCAGCTGCAAAAGATTTAATACATTATCTTCGGTTTCATCCTTTTTAAGGCCCATCTGGTTTCACACTCGTATTGTAATTTGTGCGTTGACTGCGTTCTACATGTGAAGACTAAATGCATGGAGAACGAACTTACCATGAGAGGAGCCGAAGTTTTACACGGGGCTATCCGTGTGAAACTATTGCTCCTGCCAATTGCGCACACCAACCAAAACTCAAGCTGTCGACGGTAACTATCCAGCGATGATCTCAATTCTCAAGAAACAAAACACTAACCCGCCGCGTGGTCCATGGCCCCTCCGTGCTACCGGCCGAACCAGCAAAGAATGAAATTGGTAGGTGTTTCTGCCTTTCTGGTGGCATCGCTTGTTTTAACACGGTGTTACAAACATTGATGCTCTTGCTGAATATTCAGTGCTTCCTGGCCTGCAATGGTAGCGTCCCCTACATTGAATTCGAACTTCGAAGGGGGAATATGATCCGGTCTTGAACAGCTCAGTTCGTTGCTACTCCTGACAGGACGAGTTCGGTCCCCTGTAAAATAGCAAGAAAGTAGAAACGGCTGTTTAGAACATCCGGCGCGAGCACGAGTCATCCAGTGTAAAACCGGAGAACGGGAGGAGTCGAAGAGGTTGGCTTGGATTCCTTTTCTTCCGATGGGAGAAGACGATAGTTTTGTCTAATAATTAACTAAGCGGATAATATCCAAATACCAAATACGTTCACTGTGTGATCCACGAAAAGAAAAGCGGGTTGTTTTAGTGAACATCAAAGAAAAAACTTGTTCTTCTTCCGTAAAAAATTCTTCTAAAAATACCGAACCCCTTTGTTGTATAAAAATTCGCACCGTGCTTTTATGCTTACAAGCTAAAGTTCTAGCGCATGAAAGTCGAAGTATATACTTTAGTCGATACAAAGTCTGTTTTTTCGAAGATCCACTATGATAATGAAAAAGATTTCTACATATCCGACCAAATCGATCAAGAATATCCCAATCTGATAAATCGGTCCAAATAGGTATACTAATAGGATGTCCGAATCCAGTACAAAATTGAGCTTTTGATAAGGATCGAATGAGAGGAGTAGCAGAAGGAATTCAGTTCAACTCATTCACTTCTTCCTCGGACTAGACAAGGCTGAATGTTGACTGTTTGCTTGTGCGAGCTTCATGGAGTTTTGGACAAATAGCTAAGATTTTTTGAGCTAATACTCCCTCCTTTTTCAAAATGAGCATGATATCAAAAGCTTTTTCAAAATGAGCATGATATCAAAAGCGTTTGCACGGATATAATCTTTACATTAATAAATAATATATTTTCCTTTTTTTGGTTATACAAAGCACATACATGATCCAAAAAAACTTAAAAAATGCACATGATTTCTAAAAGAGAGAATTCATAATTAGTTATTGTTGTAAACTGAGGTGAAACTAACATCTAATTAGATTTTATATTTTTACTTGATTAGTGCACGCTAGACTTTTTATTTCCACGTGAAAGATAGAAATGATTTCGAGCGGTCGAGCCACCGGCTAATGAATTAAAAGGTTTTAGTGATTTCGAGCGGCCGAGACGCCGACTAATAAATCACTTGTTCAATAATGCAGTAAGCACTTAGAAATATCACGGCGTAACCGGGAGAGCAACACTCACAAAAACAAAGTTTTATTAATATTACAAGAGCGGCTATCCTAGCACTGCCTTTTCTCACACTCTCACATTTCACTATTACCACCATGCTCTTGGATTGAATGGCATGGTAAGGGGTGGCACCTTCCTTATATAGACATACGAACCCGTTGGATGGATGACATCTAACAAGATCCTAACTATGCCTTTCTAAAAAAATCTAGACCTAAAACATTTATGATACTTAACTTTGCCATATTAAAGTTTCTAAACTATAATTTTATTATGACAAGAAATCTTTGTGTAGCATGATTCTTATAAATTATTTTAGAAGTTGCCTTGTTTCTATTCAACTGTCATTAAAAACTTAGCACAATCTTTCGTTATTTTTTTAAGTTCACAATTTGGCAATTGGCCCTATCAGGCGAACTTCTCCATCCATATGATGTCCGATGCAAAATGCCCTCTGTCTCTATATTTTTAATACGTTATAGAATAGAAAAAATCATATTTCAATAATCTCTATAGCGACCCCTAGTAACAATAATCTCTCAAGATTTTATTTCAATGTTAAAGCTAGAAGTAAGAATACACAAATATGCGAATCTCTACATAATTTTCTAGCATGTGTAGTAAGACGTGCAGTTGGTGTGGCGTATGCGCTGTGATTGTCTGTCCATCAATGTGTACCCTTCCCAAAGAAGTCCCCAATGTCTACGATTCAGAGCGAAAAAATGGCCGATGAGATACGCGAGTACGCGACCATTCGAGCGCCGCCGTCAGGAACGTCTCCGGCTCTCCGCAGGGAGCGAAGCGCGAAGGAAACTGAGCGCGAGACGCACGCACGCGCGCGTGTGCGCGTGACGGCGACGAGCCCGAGCACGGAGGAACCAGCTGGCCGTAGCCGACTTCGGCTGAGATATTTCTTCTTTTTTTCCCCCCCTTTTCTTCTCAATTTCTTTGCTCATTAATAGCCATGGGTTTTTAGATAGATGCGACCATAGAATCTGGATATATGATAAAAGGACGATTGTGTTTTTACCGGATTTTGAAAACTAATCGTGACTTTGTCCTATTTTTCTAGATTATGATTTTGCCTCTGTTTTTTCTAATTGAATTAGCCGTTTGCCCTCATTTTTAACTCCGTTAAAATGAGACTACCAACCTACGTGAAAAAAGAAAAACCCTAGCGGGGGAGGCAGGCCGACGGCGCAAGTGGGCCATGCGGCGGTGCAGGCAAGCAACGTGGCAGGCTGTGCAAGTCGGCCGCGGTGCGGGTAGGTGAAAATTTCTATTAATTTTTTTTAATGTTGATCTATAATGTCACTGTAAAATTGTAGTGCATGTGAGTTATCATGTCACCGTTGAAATAATTCAAATAATATGTTTTCAAAACAAGGAAAAATCATAACGTACTAATAAAAATGAGGGTGAATATGAAAAGTACACAATAAAATAGGGGTAAAGGTGGTCTTCAATTTTAAAAAGTAAGTGCAAAATCACAATCTGAAAAAAAACGAGGACATAATCACAATTAGCTCTCAAAAGAAAGATAAGAACACAATTGCCCCTATGATAAATGTCACTACAAAATTTGTATAGGGATATTTATCATTACAAAGCCATTGTTTTTCGATCTATGCCGCTGTGTGAATCTCAAATCATCTTTTTAGTCATATATTCAAGTCTGTGTTTACATATATTGACACATTTGTCCTCATCTACAACCTCACATATTCCTCTTCCTCCCTTCCTAGATGGAGCTCGTGGCCCATCTCCATCTCCGATGACTCGTTATTGTCCAAAGATAGCTCATTGGCGGTCGTGTCGACCTTGGCGAACGTTGTAATTGGGAGAACTGGCCCTAAGTTATTTTTCGCCGCCACTAATTAATGAGCTTGGCCTGAGCTTTCTCACCTTGCTGTGTCGAGTGCATGTGCTCGACACCGGCACGGGTAGTACATGAGATTGGATGGGACTACCATTGCGAGATGGATTTGGGCCAAAGGCCACCAGAGAAGGAGAAGGCGCATGGTAGTGCTCGTGGAAGGTGGTTCTGTGGAATATGGTTTTGTGAATAAATTAAAACTTTAATTTGGTACAGTGTAAAACTTACACAATTACTAGTATTTTATAACGGACGGAGTATTTACTCCCTCCGGTCACAAAAAGAAGTCGCAGTTGATTTTTGGACATGCCTTTGACCATTCATCTTATTTAAAAATTTAGTTCAAATATATACAAATATAAGTCATACTTAAAATATATTTAATAATAAAGTAAATCATAACAAAATAAATGATATTTATATAACTTTTTAAAAATAAGACGAATGGTGATTCCTCGAGACGGCGCTGTCACCGGCAGGGAACAGTATTACGAGTATAAAAACTAAAGGGCGCGATCCCGATTTGAGAGAAGGGGAGGGGCTGTGCTTAATACTACCGAGTACCGACGTAACCACCCTCCCTGCATCACCGAACGACAGAGGAGGAGAGGGAAGGCCGGCGAGGAGGCGCCAATGGAGGCCCGCCTCCGCGTATCCCGGCTTCTGCCCTGCCTCCTGCTCAGCCTCTTCTCAGGTGAGCGACCCCCATGGCCACCCTCGCCGTTCCCCGCTCTGAATCCCTCTCTCCTCGCTTGCGCGCCGCCTCTGCCGCCATTGACGCTGGTTACGGCTAGCCTCACGGGCCATGGCCATTCTGTTCATCTGTTCTTCCTTCTGCAACTCTGTCCGTCGTGGTTCGTGGAGATGTGAATCGGTTCTTGATTTGGCAATTCCGTGCGTGTTCTTGTTCATGTTGCTGCCTATAGGATTATGCTCGATAGAATTCTGGGCTGTGCGATACTGCGATCCAGGCAAAAGCTACACTAGAAGAAGCACAGGGATCTGAGATCCAGCGAGAGTGTTCAGGATTGGTTTCCTGCTGATGATTGTGGGGTGTCATTTTCGCCGAGTTAATTGGAGCCGACTTGCTCTGTCAGCTTTGATGGGCACCCGTGCTTACGACCCTGGGACGCAGCGATGAAATTTCGCGCGTCGCTTTACGATTTCTTGCTGAAACCTCACACATGCGAATTGACTCTTGTTCTCTGTATGTTGTTAATCCCACCTGCTTGCATACTGTCATAATTGGCAGGTTGTCTAATTTTGTTTATCGATTTTTAATGCGAGTTAATCGGTAAAGCGACGTCCTACCTAAAGTATTCCATTGATTTAGTTTAGTTTTTTGCATACTAATTCAAACTTGCTGAAATATGGATAAAAGAAATAAGTATTTTTCGAGGAAGACTCTGCAAAGATCTGATTTATTTAAATCCATCTCTCTCTGAAAAGGAAAATCAATTTCGTTACGAAAATGTTGTGCCCTGGAAAATTGGCACTGGCAAAAAAAAAATCAGATATTTTTCCTTTTTTTTTTTAGGGAAATCAGATATTTTTACTGAACATTGGAAAAACGCCGTGCTAATTGCTCGATGTTAAAGTGTTAAGCTCGCCGGGTTTTTTTTTTTTTTTTACAGTGGACGTGGCGTCGGCGGCGCAGAAGTTCGGCATCAACTACGGGCAGATCGCCAACAACCTGCCGGACCCGACGCAGGTGGCGGGGCTCCTCCGGTCGCTGAACGTGAACAAGGTGAAGCTCTACGACGCGGACCCAAAGGTGCTCACGTCCTTCGCCAACACCGGCGTGGAGTTCATCATCGCCGTGGGCAACGAGAACCTGCAGTCCATGGCCAGCAACCCCGGCGCAGCGCGGCAGTGGGTGGCGCAGCACGTGCAGCCCTTCCTCCCGGCCACCCGCATCACCTGTATCACCGTCGGCAACGAGGTGCTCTCCGGCAACGACAAGGGCATGATGGCCTACCTCCTCCCGGCCATGAAGGCCGTGAGCGGCGCGCTCACCGACCTCGGGCTCGCCGGCGAGGTCACCGTCTCGTCGGCGCACTCGGTGAACATCCTCGCCACCAGCTACCCGCCGTCGTCGGGCGCGTTCCGGGAGGACCTGGCGCAGTACATCCAGCCGCTGCTGGACTTCCACGGGCAGACGGGGTCGCCGTTCCTGATCAACGCGTACCCGTTCTTCGCCTACAAGGCGAGCCCCGGGAGCGTGTCGCTGCCGTACGTGCTGTTCCAGCCCAACGCCGGCGTGCGGGACCCCAACACCAACGTCACCTACGACAACATGCTCTACGCGCAGATCGACGCCGTGTACGCCGCCATGAAGGCCATGGGGCACGCGGACGTCGGCGTCAGGATCTCCGAGACCGGGTGGCCGTCCAAGGGGGACGACGACGAGGTGGGCGCCACCGTACAGAACGCCGCCGCCTACAACGGCAACCTCATGCGGAGGATCGCCATGAACCAGGGCACCCCGCTCAAGCCCGACGTGCCCATCGACGTCTTCGTCTTCGCGCTCTTCAACGAGGACATGAAGCCCGGCCCCTCGTCGGAGAGGAATTACGGCCTCTTCTACCCCGACGGCTCGCCGGTCTACGCCATCAACGCCGCCTCCGGCGGCGGCATCTCTGTCTCTGCGGGGCAGTTCGACCCGTACTCCGGGGAGTCCATGTTGTCCTCCGCGTCCAGAATGGCGGTAAGGGCAGCATCTTTGACAACACTAGCGCTATTACTCTCGCTATGCTAATTAACGATACCTTGTATACAAAACACGAGCAAATCAACCATGGGGTAGGCCTGGATTCCAAAATTTGGCCTGAAAGCGAGGTTGCATTGAAAAGCTCCTCTCTTTTCTCTTATTCCCTTCGCAATGATCTGATAAAAAAGCGTTCTTTTTCCCCGCTTGTGCACAACCCTGTCAAGATGTGGAAACACCTAAAGCGAAGGTCGATCGATCGATCGATAGACGGGCATCACAGAAAGCGCGGGCAAGAACTAGTGTTTGACCGAAGAGACAGAGCACACTTAACTTCTTAATACCACCCATCCGATCCGATCCTGTCACTGACAAACAAACAGCGCCAAGTTTTTGTTCAACTTTAACCCTCTTCTTTTTCTTCTTTTCCTCGCTTGCAGATGACGTTTGGGACGGGGGTGGTTGTCCTACTCGCCGCATTATTCCTCTGAGCTTCCTCCACACGTACCACTCGGAGAGGACGCCGCACGAATGATTGATCTGGGGTTCCCTTCCGACTAACGCATCCAGTCTTGAGTTGTCAACTTGTCATCACCTCACCACTCGTCAGAGAGCCGGCCGATGCATATACAAAGCCCTGACACCGAGGTAACTCCAGCTAAACTCATCTCAGATAGGTCCCTTCTTCACCTTGCGCCATTTTTTTATGTTGAATCGTGCGAGTCAGTGAGTGGTTCGATCAAGCACCACAATATTGGATGAAAATCCCAACCGAACGGTTGATCGATGTGTGTGCGGGTGCGGTTAGGCAACGGGTCATGTCCTAGCGGCGGTGACCGGGCAGTTTGGCCTCCAGCTTCTGGTGCGCCATGTGAGGAAGACGACTAGTTGGCGCATTCGCCAGGACCAGCATCGCCTGCCATGGACGGCTCCCCGTCCTTTCTGCAGTTCAGTGCCATACTCGTAGTCGTACCGCCGTTGCCGGTAGATTCAGGCCAATCTCTCTTAAAAATTTGTATTTCAAAGATCCTTGTTCATTTTCATTGTCTCGGATAAACCCATATTTTATAAACATAGTCGAATCATCATATAAATTAAATGTTATGGGTCAGAAATATTTCTGCCATTGCTAATTGAGGGCTCCGTTCTAAACGCCTAAATCAACGGCCGCAACAACAACAACATACCTTCGACCGATCCAGCACCGTCGAAGTGAAGCTTTTCGCGTCACCCGCAAGAGTCCGAAGGGCGTAGAGGCGTCTGGGACATGGCAGTGTTGCCTCTGCCTGGACCGGGATCGGCATCCTCTTTAGTTCTCTCCCTGTAGTTGGGGTTATTGATATGTGGTAACTAGCAGGGTTAGCGCACCCACGGCGCGCCATTGCATGTCCTCTTATACGTGAGCAAATAAAGATGTATCACAAAACAAACGAATAAAAAGGCATTACATTTTTTCCAATTATCTTTCTTTTTTTTCAAATTAGTTGTGAATGCACAAATCTTTTTATAGGTCATTATCATGGCCTTACGATGCCTTTTTTGAAGCTTTCTTTTTTCAGAATTTTTAAGTGGTCACAAAAGCTAGAATAAAAGAAAAGAATTAATTATTTCTTAATGCAACCATTTGTAAATACTAAATGTTTTAAAAATAGCTAGATCCTGGAATAGTTGATAAATAAAAATGTGGTTCTAGTTCGTAAGGTTTGGTCTTCAAAGGTTTTTTTAGTTGGCGATAAAAATCTAAACGAAAAAAAAGAATGTATGGTTTGGTTTTAAAAGAACTTGTTTAGTTGGCCACGAAAAGATAGAACGAAAAATAAAGAATAAGTTATTTTTTAATTTATTTCTCTACTAAAATCTATAATTCTTAGAAAGGCTTAACTCTTTTTATGTGATTTTATGGTTCGTTTTTAGTTTTTTTGTTTTTTGAGTTTTGTTCTCATCCTAAAAATCTGAAAAGGTAAGGAAAGAAATGATTTGGCTCATTTTCTGTTTTTGATTTTTTTTCCACACCTTCGGGGATTACCCCTAGAACTAAGAACGTAACGAACGAGCTGCTTTCGTGCATAAAAGCAGGGAAAAAAAAGAGACCAAAGACACGAATGGGAGGATTCGAACCCACGCACTGCAGCTTGCCATCGTGAGGGAAAACCAGACGAGCAACGTGTCAGTACTGTCGTGCCGGGGAGAAATAAATTACAGAAGGTAGAAATGGGAAGAGGAAAAATGAGAAAAACGGCGGAGAGGATGGGATTCGAACCCGGGTCTGCAGCGTGAAAGCTGGTGCAGTAGACCAAGGGAGCGATTATCCCGCCTCGTTCAATTTTTTATGAACAAAAATGTTTTATATGTAAAGTATAATCAAGCGGTAGGATATGCACGTCGACCACGATCGGGCGGCCGGCGTTTCTCAGGCGACGTGGCATAACCGGGAGGCAGCGGGTTAGGGGCTTTGTAATATAGAATAGATGTGGGAGCTACACGTCTCAAACCTACATGTCAGTGATCCATTTATACTGCAGTGCTTCAGATGATGCGCGTCCGCCTGGACCCTGCATGCAGCATGCTTCGGTCACTACTCATCAGAGCTGTTGGCCACGCTGTGCAGTAGGACACCCCCCGGGACCCGGCCGGAGAGCTCAAAGCCAACAAATCGAGTTCTCTCTCCAATTAAATCAACTTAATGTGACCGTGCAAACGTGGAGGCGCCGCCTCGAAAGAGGACGCACGATTGGATTGTGGAATATCTACGCTTTTGTCTGATGCTTTTATTCTGAAGGACGTTCTGCTCCATGCATATAGCATTCTGTGATTGAGGGTGTGGGTAGGAGGCTTTATTCCCAGGATCAGTGTGTGCAAGCCAGCAACAGTCTAGCCTACCCCACTATGTCTGACCCTGGAGTAGTATTTTGCTTGCCTATTTCGTCATCTTGGTGCAAGTGTCAACTTTGCTGGTGTACACCGTGTCACCGTTCCCCCTAGGCAGCCGCCTAGGCGCTAGGCCGCACCCTCCCATCTTGGTTGTCTATAGGATTTTATTTTTTCCGACTAGGTGGGATTTGGCACGAGTCAACCGCACAACATCTGCTCATCTAGCAGACAAATCAGAAGGAGCACATTGATAATCTGATGCTAATTAAGCATGCTTATGTTGTGTGCTTGTGTGCGTCCAATGTTCAGGAACTGTAGAATATGTCTATGCTTGTTGCTCACTACTGTGTTGTTACTCTGTGATGCAGGGGGGAGTATTTCTCATGATTCTGAATGTACGCTAGAGATTTCGACTGTACTTGCACTAACTGTGAAGGAGGGAGCCTGATGTACTAGCTAGCTTGCCATGTACTTGTTTTTGCTAATCAGTCAGTCAAGTCACTCTGAGACCTGAAAGAACAAACTAAGATTTGTGAGTTGGCTGTAACTGGCTCGTTAGCAGCGGCAAGTACATGGTTGAGCTCATAGAAATTGTTTGCTAACTTATATTGGCGAAGTTATTGTGTCTATTCATTATAGCATATAGCATTCATACCATAGCATATTGTACACTGATTAAAAAGACATACAGATGAAGTATATGCGGTGTGGTGTTGTACTGTCGGCTAAATTCAATTTTAGGCATTTTTTTTGTCACAATCTCCAGGTTGAATGTCGAGTTCAAAATGGTAAAGAGATTTGGGGCTTCTGGCAGGCTTGAGCTCAGTTAATTTTAATGCATTGACGTTGTGGGTGTCACTCTAAAAATAGTGAGCTATTTTCATCAGCTTTTAGCCACCGATCTAAAGCGTCGAAAATTCATGAATTTTCATCAATTGGTATTATTTACGTGACGAGGTGCAATGGCAACGAGGGGGACAGTGGTGGCACGGGCGAGACGCGGCTTGGGCAATTGGCGTGCATTTGGACCTGTCCGAGTGTCCACCACCATTTTGTTTGCCTCACCACGTGGCAAGCCGACTATTTTGGTTGGCCTTAAGCTAACGAAAACATGCCACGTGATAGCCACGTCAAGCGTGAACTATATGCCATGTGGCGTCCCTTGATGCCTATGCCAAAAAAAAATTAAAATATTTGTTCACTAGTTTTGTCGGTCTTGGCCCTAACAATGAAAATAGTTCAAGAGAGTTTGAAGTTCGTGGTGCAGCGGCTAGGACATGCATTCCTCGGCCTATTAGTAAACCGATGAAAATATATATAGTTTCGTTGAATTTTCATTGGAAATGAAAATGTGCTCGTATTTATATTGGTCTTTTTCTGCCCGATAAATCATTGATAGTTTTCTGCAGTTCGATCTGAGAACACATGAGAACTAATGCTCTTTGGTTGATGTTATAACCTAATGATATTATTATGGACAAGGATATTATAGCTATCTGCGTGTCCTATTCCTGCACAAGAATTTTGACCTTGATTGATGTTATAACCTAAGGATGTTATGGACAAAGCAGAATTTAGATACATACGAAATTATTTCTTAATGTACCCTACAGTCTACACTATAAGTAGGAGAGAGACTCCATTTTTTAAAAAGAGCAATTGGTTAATAAAATGATACCGTCTCGATTTCTTTCTCTACATCTATGTGACAAATGTACTTCATTGTTCTTGTGTTTGGTTCGGATAGACTGATTCTGCGAACGCCTAGCCCCAAGAATCAATAAATAAAGAAGTGCTAAGTTTCATTCCCGGAGGGCTAATTATACTTCTACTCGGTTGCTTTCCTGAGAAATAGAAACAACCCGTTGCTTTTCGTGATTGATCTTGTTCGACTACCTCGAATTTATAACAACTGCATCGGAACGGAGGCTAAAGCCCACATGGTTTTGGTCTAAAAAATACAACAAAACTGGCAATAAAATTGTCTCGGCGTACTTGAGTTCGGCGTTATTGTGAACCGTGCACTCTATATGGCTTCTTTTTAGGGTTTTTTTCATCCATGCCATTATTAGAGCATCCCCAGCAGGGCCTTTAAATTTCCCTCTATCGCTACGATGGTTGCTACAAGATGGCTTCTTCTGATGCAAACTCACCCTCACATGGACCAGGTTCCCTCCTATTGCATTTGAAAATTTTTGAAATAGAGGCCATTTTAGGGGGTGTGATGGGGATGCTCTTAAGTTGCATATATTCAGTTCTGCCATTATTAAGTGCATATTGTCTAAAACGTCATTTTCTCAGCAATCTAATCTCAGCACTGCCATTCTCGAGCCATTATTTGTATTTCTGACGCATACACCGACCGAATACGAACCAAAATATAGAGAAATACGTATCTCACAATCAGGCCCCACCTATCATCCTCTCCCCACCTTCTTCTTCCTCCCACCTTCTTCCTTCTTCCTGCTTCCCTCCTCTCTCTTCCCTCTAGCCCGAGCCCCAGCTCGCCGGCCTCCACCAAAGCTCACCGGCCTCCAGCCCGAGCTCCTCCGCCGTGCCCCCGAGCTCCTCCACCGCCCAGCTCGTCGCCTCTCGAGCTCCCATCTCCATCTCCTCGTTCTCTTCTCTTTCTTTTCCATGGCCGTGAGGCAGCGAGGGGTGGTGGGGGAAGCCAGCAGAGCAGGCCGGCGAGCTCGTGGGTGGAGGGCGTCGCATCCTCCTCCGGCCGCAGCACAGTGGCGGCGAGCTCCGCGTCCTCCTCCGACGCGTGCGACAGTGAGCTCGGCGGCGGCGTTCTGGCGAGCTAGGTGGGAAAAAAAGGAGAGGAGCCAAGAGGGAGCTCGGGAAGGCTTGGCCGAGAGGAGGACGCCGTGAATGAAGCGGCGGCGGCGAGGCGGAAGGCGGCGGCGCTAATGGCGGCAATGCCTAAAGACGGTTTGGTGGTGCAACGCATGGGGAGATGCGGTTGACCTCAAGGTAACGAAGACCAAACTTTTGAACCAATTCAAACCGTGCAAGCTCAATTTGTGGTTTTGGCTAGGCGGCGAAATTGGGGAAAAACAAGAGATGGAGCTCACGGATGGCTTTACAGCGATGGTGATGGCTCAGCGAGGTCCGATGAGTGCGGCGGACCTCGAGAAGTGGAATTTCCGCCGGAGTTCGCGCCGCCGCCGCCGCTCTCGTCTGGCTGGGCTGCTCCCATGCGCCCGCCGCCTCGCCACCACCACTTGCCTTGCCGCCGCCTTGCGCCGCTAAGCCATTTCTTTGGAGCTCATTGGGGAGAGCTCGTGGCCGGAGCTATCCTCGTCGTGGAGATCTCACCAGAGTTAGGGGAGATGAGGGAGGAAGAAGAAGGGAGGAGGAGAAGCTAGAGTTGGGGAAGAAGATGAGGTAGAAGGAGATGTGTGTATGACACGCGGGCCCTACTTGTAAGACGTATTTCCAACCGTATTTTGATTTCGTATATTCCAGAAATCCCTCAAAATCGTTCACAATGGCAGTGCTGAGATTAGATTGATGAGAAAATGGCGTTTTAGACAATATGCACTTAATAATGGCAGAACTGAATATATGCAACTTAATAATGGCATGGATGTAAAAAACCCTTCTTTTTATGTCGACAGCACAAAACAACGTCGCCATTGCCAGCAATGTTGTTGTTCTCCAATTGGCATGTTTATCGAATCAACGAGTAAAGACGGCATGTAAGACATAAATGAACTACCAAAAATGTTTGATAACTGATGAATTTTTTCAGCGAATTGCAGCCATACCATTATAAAGTTTACTTTGTGGATATACTATTTATGTGTTTATTACTCGTGTGTTTTAGACACACACACACACACATATAGATATATATATATATATATATATATATATATATATATATATATATATATATATATATATATATATATATAGCGTACCCTGAAACACGGAGATCGGTGCTCCCAACGCGTTTTAAAAGTCGAGATGCCTAACAATGATCCGAACCGTTGATCTTGTTAATCTCATTTGAAATGTAGCCCGGTGACAAAGTTTCGTATTTTTTGAATTTATTTACTATTTGTTTCCTATTTTTAAAAATCAGCCTTCCAATTAGTCGTGGTGCGTCCAAAAAAACTGATTTTTGAAAATACGAAACAAATAATAAATAAATTCAAAAAAATACGAAACTTGATCACTGGCTACATTTCAGTGAGATGAATAAGATCAACTGTTCGGATCAGTTGTTAGACATCTCGGATTTCAAAAATGCGTTGGGAGCACAGAGAGATCCGTGCTCTAGGGTGCACGCTAGCATTCCTATATAGAGAATAGCTAGCGTACTCTCGAGAGTACAGATCTCTCCGTACTCCCGAGTGTTTTTCAAATTCGAGATGCCTAACAACTGATCCGAACCGTTGATCTTGTTCGTCTCATTGAAACGTTATCGATGACCAAGTTTCATATTTTTTGAATTTGTTTACTATTTGTTTCATATTTTTGAAAATCAGCCATCCAATTAGTGGTAGTGCGTTCAAAAAGCTGATTTTCGAACATAAGAAACAAATAGTAAACAAATTCAAAAAATATGAAACTTGGTCAACGACAACGCTTCAAATGAGACGAACAAGATCAACGGTTCGGATCGGTTGTTAGACATCTCAAATTTCAAAACCACTAGAGAATGGAGAGATGCATTTCGAGAGACGCTACGGAGCTCTCTCTCTCTATATATATTTTTCGAAATTCGAGATGCCTAACAAGCTGATCCGAACCGTTGATCTTATTAAATCTTATTGAAATGTAGCCGGTGACCAAGTTTAATATTTTTTGAATTTATTTACTATTTGTTTCTTATTTTCAAAATCAGCCTTCCAATTAGTCGTAGTGCGTTCAAAAAGATGATTTTGTAAATAGAAAACAAATAGTAAATAAATTCAAAAAATACGAAACTTGGTCACTGGCTACATTTCAATAAGACGAACAAGATCAATCTGTTCAGATCGGTTGTTAAGCATCTCGATTTGAAAAGCGCTATTGTGCTGAGTAGCGATCTACTGCTGCATGTGTGCTAATTATCTCTCTCTCTCTCTCTCTCTCTCTCTCTCTCTCTCTCTCTCTATATATATATATATATATATATATATATATATATATATATATATATATATGTGTGTGTGTGTGTCATTGTTACGTAGAGTGGTTTTTAAAAAGAAAATATCAACTTTATAATAACACGGCTACAAATTTTTCCCGCCTTTCTTTACTTTTCGGAAGTCTCATTCATATCTGGGAGGTCTGAATGATTAGCCGGCGTTGCTCGTGTTCAACGGTTCATACCAAGCAGACACGGGACACCATCCTAGAAGGCGACGTATAGCAACTACAGCTACCAAATGCCATGCCACTGTATAGCAACTGCAGCTACCAAATGCGTATGCGCTACGCCATCCTAGAAGGCGACGTCGATGTCGATCTGGCCGCAAACTCCCTCGGCTGCCACACCGCTGCGGTGGATCTGATCACATACGGTATATGCAAAAGGTCACCGAAGGTTTAGCGGCAGTGACGCCGAGACAAAAAGTTTACGTAAGACATAGCCTAGGGCGGCCGGCTCGCACATGCTCTCATCCTTCTGTCGTAGCTCTGTTCAAAAGCATTATATCAGAATTCTTTTTTCTGTTTCGCTATATTTATTCAGTATCTTAAATATATCTGTTTTAAATCGTTTATGTATTGTAATAACTAAAAATATTTTATGATCTATTTTAATATTACATCATTGATAAAAATAGTTAAAATGTTGTTTTTATGAAAAATTAAATGCATGCAATCAATTAAATTTATGCATGCGGTCATCTCAATGCACTTTCACTTAAATTTGTGTTTTTTGATCTATGCACAATGTTGGGTGTGAACAAATATATTGAAACAGAGAGAGTGATATGATATGTTTGTGGCCTACGTTGATTATAAATAAGTGGAGAACAAAGTGGCAATATATGTCACTGAGGAATAGAGTATTGCATGAGATAGAGTTCAAAATAATTAATGGCTTGAGGACATTGGGCATTTGGATTTGGATTTAGGTGTTGCATGGTACACCTATAAATGACGTTAGTGTGATTATTGTACACCTATAGATAGGCTCGTAGTGCGGGTACGAATTGATCACAACTCTGTCTGACCCACCCTAGCCACTGGTACGCTAGCTGTAACACCGTTGACGGCAGGAGCACTAGGAGGAGAAAAAATTGTCGGTACATAAGGTACCGGGGTGTCCTCTCCACCTCCTCCAGAAAGGGGGGTAGAAGACGGCGTCATCTAGAAGGATCGTGAAGACCGGGTCTGGTTCCGAGTGGACTGGCGGGCACGCGGGCCCCATCGCTTCATCGGGCCCCGCCCGGCGTCTCTCGGCGGTGGTGGGCGGCTAGACCCTGCGCCGGAGACCAGCGAGCCCTCCACGTGCAAGCGGGCGACCGGACCCAAAGACGCGGGCGAGCCTCCACGTGCCAGCGGGCGACCAGCTCCGATGTCGCGGCGAGCACCGCCTCGCCAGACACGCTGGCGGGCGGGCGGCGGCTTCGGCGACCGAGACATCGGCGATTCGGCGACCAGATACGTGGCGAGCGGCAGTGGCGGCGATCGAGCCCGCCGTGTCGGTGACCACGTGAGCGGTGGCGGTCGGCGGGACTATGGGCCCCACCTGCCACCGATGGGACGCGACAAGGCAGCAGGACGTGCGTAGCAGGCGGCTACGACTACACGGCATTTATTGTATACCTGCCAGTACAGTAATCATGTAATAGGCTAGATGTCCCCTGTTTCTCCCCGTCGGGTCGGGCTCACCCACGCTATATAAAGGGGTCAAGCCACCACGGGAAAGGGGACAAGTCTCAAGTCTTAGGCCCAAGGTCTTCTTCTTCCTCCCACCTCACTCATTTTCATGGCAATACACACATAGAGCGAGGGCTCAGCAGGAGTAGGGCTATTACCCACCTCGGGGGCCCGAACCTGGGTACATCGCGTGTGTTCATACTGTTCTTGGGAGCTCGAGGGCGGTTCGAGGCGCAGCAGTGCTACCCCCCCGTGTCGGATCTCTGAATCTTCTCGTCTAGCGGCAGAAAATACGCTGACAAAATGAAAACAGTTGCATGCAAGAGAAGAGATGATTTCGGGTGACAGATAGAGTATTACTATCTCCGGTCACAAAAGGAAGTCGCCGTTGACTTTTGAACACGTCTTTGACCATTCATCTTATTAAAAAAATTAGTTCAAATATGTAAAAATATAAGTCATACTTAAAATGCATTTAATAATAAACCAAATCATAGAAAATAAATAATATTTATATAACTTTTTTGAATAAGACGAACGGTCAAAGACGTGTTCAAAAGTCAACGGCGACTTCTTTTTGTGACCAGAGGGAGTAATAACTTTCTTAGTGGCACACAGGGAATTTAGACAACCAATATACATAACATATTGATAGAGAACGTACAACACCTTTCTCAACCCTTATATGTGGCATAACGTTAGGGGTGTAAAATGGATACGAATAATTCGAATTTTCCGACATCCGTATCCGAAAAATGGGCTATACGTATTCGGATTGAAACGGATACGGATACTATTCGGATTTTTTTTCAGATACGGATACGGTTTTGTAAAAAGGACCAGATACGGATACTATCTATATCCGAATTGTAATGGTGATCGTGGTGGAACGTGGAACAAATGTTGACTGTATTTCTAATCCGCCCCACCGTCCGGTGCAAGGAACCCGCATGCAAGCCATGCATGCATCCTATGCATGTACGGTACATGCTTCTCTTTTTGCGCTATAATTTTTTTTGAAACCTCCAATTGAGAAACTGATTTCACCATAATATTACTGACATTTTTGTGAACAAAATTAGATCAGTCTCGTTTTTTAATATTTTACTTTACTACAGTCATAAATATAGCTTTACTACTTTTTGTGAGACACTAGCTAGTAGTAAAGTACACACAGACCAGTAAAGTATTACTTTACTAAAATATTGATTTACGACAATCATCAGTAAACTTTACTATTTTTTATGGGACACTGCTACAACGTGTTACATAGACGGGTCAGGAAAATTCACACAATGGTGATGTACAATTTATTGATCTGCATAAAAAATAATAATTAATGCATAATAGAAAGATGCTTTACTAACCTAAACACCATTACTTTATAGTGCTAATGGAATGTTATTACTACGTAACAAATAAATTTTAGTAACCCAAACAAGCAATAGGAGGGAATTTTAGAAACCTAAAAACAGAGTATGGATAAACAAAAATTCACATTGAAAAAACGTACATTAATTTTTCACATTGTAGAATGAAGACATAACCTTGGTTTAAAAAGCAAAACTAAAACAACACACATCAACCATACAAAAATATGAAATAAAACAGTAACAGTCTAAATGAAGCAAATATCTATTACTTTACAACCCAGGTTAAATGATATTACTACATAACAGTGAAAAGCTTTGCTAAACCCAAACAACCAATAGGAAGGAATTTTCAGAAACCCAAAAAACAGAGCATGTATAAATAAATTCACATGCAAAAAAATAATTTGCAGTCCTAATAGAATGTTGTTACTACATAATAGAAGGAAGCTTTACTAAACCAAACAAGCAAAAGGTATCAATGTTAGAAAACCAAAAACGGAGCATGGAAAAAATCATATACCCAATATAAAAGTAAAAGTAAGTCATACTATACATCATATACACAGTATAAAAGTAAGTCATACTATATAGGAGTAGTAAAGTAGGGGAAAAATAAAAGACATTATTGCTTGGGATCACGTTCTAATGAGTCAAAGATTTAGATACTTCTATGCAACTTACAAACGATGTATAGAGACCAATCTTTTTGAAAAAACATACACTTCTAATGCAATAGACAAGTGTAAGAAAAAAAGATATTTTTAATGCAGCCAAGTGCATAAAAAATATTTTCCCTGGTTATCTACATATAGTCATACCATACTTGCAGATGACATGAAAAATTTCTACACAGTATAAAGATGCTTTACAGATAACATAAAGATGCTTTACTGGTCACATGTAATTTCACAGTGATTTCAGTTGAGTTAGATTCAGAGAATAACATAAGGACCATATTCTTAATCTAAACACTTTACTACTACTTATAGAGAGAGAGGGGGGAGGCTAGCGTACTCTCGGGAGTACGGATCTCTCCGTACTCCCGACAAGTTTTCAAAATCGAAGATACCTAACAACCGATCCGAACTATTGATCTTGTTCATCTTACTAAAACGTAGCCAGTGACCAAGTTTCATATTTTTTGAATTTGTTTACTATCTGTTCCTATTTTTGGAAATCAGCTTTTTTTGAACGCACCACAACTAATTGGAAGGTCAATTTTTGAAAATAGGAAAAAAATAGTAAACAAAATTTTAAAAATATAAAACTTGGTCACTGGCTACGTTTCAGTGAGACGAACAAGATCAATGGTTCAGATCGGTTGTCTCGTTAGGAGTATGGAGAGATCCGTACTCCCGAGAGTACACTAGCTTTCCTCTCTCTCTCTACACAAACACACACACACACACACACACCCATGCTTCTAAGCATCAGTGACTTGAAACTAATGTAAGGCCTAAGGGATCGATTTTGGCATGTTTGCTTACGTTTTTCGCTGATGTGCTGAAGTTGTTGAATATTCGTATCCGACCGAATTGAGTAGATATTTAGTCCGTATTCGTATCCGCTATGCTATCCTATTCGTATCCGAGAGGTATCCGAATCCGCTTTCGTATCTCGAAAAAAAAGGATACGGATATAATAATAATGCTATCCGATCCGTTTGCACCCCTGCCTAACGTCTTTCTAGAATTTTGAGTGCAGCACCAAATCAGCCGAGGTGCATTCCTCTCAGAATATTCAAGCGTTTCTTTGCTTTCCTTTCGTTCGGTATAGCCGTTGATTGATTTCCAGTAAGTTGAAACATGGCAACACCTTAGATGGTTTATTTTTTTACACTGCCTAAACAGTTAATCTTACTCTCGCAACTTACCCTGAATCAAGTGTATTTTTCGGCTTTGCTCACTTAAAAGTCATGTTTCTTTTTCTTTCACGAGAAACTTTTGCGAGGACACTTGTAAGAACGTAGGAAACCGATGCAAGATAATTGATGCTTGGTTACGTGATAGAAAGGCTAATAAGAAACTCACTGCACATCATCGACGTCCTCTAAAATCTAAATGGTAGTGTCACATAGTCGTAGAGACAGAGAGATGTAGATCGGGAAAAGGAATCGAGTATGGAGCAACGCCTTGTGTGCTCCTTTTATTTGGCTCAAGATGAGGCTTACAATAAGCATACTCTGATTAAGAAGGAACCCATTGCACATTGGCAACATTGCCTAGATCGCAGCGTGTCACACAGTCACGTAGACACAGAGATGTAGCTCGGAAAAGGGTTGGGGTATGGAGCATCGCCTTGTGCGCTCCTATTATTATTATTTTTTCTGGGAGGTATGTACATACATCACCACACCATACATGGATCATAGGGTGCATGCAAACGGGCAGAACAAGCTGAGTTGAACTGATCGATCCAAGTGCAAAAATCCAAGAAGCAAATGACCCACCGAAATTTCAAAACTCGCATTTCTAGGCCAGTCACCAATCACCATCCACTCCCTACCCCAAGGCCCAAGCCGTGCCCATGCTACGCAGATGGATACCTATCGGCGACTGCACCCATCCCATCCACCGCCACTGACATCCGGTCCCACCAAACGCGAATCCCCCGCTCCTGCCGCTTGACTGCTTCCCGCCCTCGCCACAACCTAACATACCGGTCGTCGGGTCCACTGCTCAGTGTCATGGCGCTCGGTCTCGTCATCCCCGCCGGCGGCCGCCGCCGCCAGTGCCTCCTCTCCCCATGAAGCTGCTCTTCTCCCGGACTTGAACCTCCGCATTGCCGCGATACCCGGCGTGTCTTCTCCGTCCTCGTCGTCGTCCAACGCCACCTTCTTGGCCGCGCTGCGTCCTCCTCGGCAAGCGCAGCCGCCGCCGCACCGGAAGACGGCTACCACCCCGCGCCACCACCTCTGGCGACGGCGACGGCCGCAGCTCTCCTTGTCGGAGAGCACCTTCCCAATGCAGGACACCTTGGGCGACTGCGGCTCCTCGCCGTCGCCGCTGCCTCCGCCGCCGCCGCCCCCGCCGGAGCGCTTGTCGGGCAAGATCCGGCCCTGCGACGTCCGGCGGCGGGTGAACGCCGGGCGGATCTTGGCCGGGAGGCCGAAGAACGTGGTGGCTGCGGCCGGGGCGCCGGCGATGCGCGTGGAGTTGGAGCGCGGCTTGGCCGGGATGGGGTTGGAGGCGCCGGCCGCCGAGGACTTGGGATTAGTGCTTCCCTTGGTGGAGTCGTCCCGGTCGTATATCGGATTCAGCTCCGAGAACGCCACCTCGTCGCCGATGGGGATGGTTATCGACTCCGGCGGGAAGTCGGGGTCCGGCGGCGGCGGCATCCGCGGCGGCGACGCCTCCCCACTGCCCCCCACGATGACCGTCTCGCACGACACCTTCCTGTCCCCGCCGCCGCCGCCCGCCACGCCGCACACCAAGCTCTCCAGATCGACCTGAGGCATCGTGTGCACACCAACACCACAGCTAGCTACGTTACCGATGGCGAGCACTGAGCGAGCAGTGGGCAGTGCGCAGAGCAGCAGGACCAAGAGATTGGCTGCTAGGAGCAGCAGGGAGAGTGATAAGTGGACGCCACACGCTGCTCTTAAAAATCCAGAGGTAGATGGGGGAAGACGAGCTCAGGCAAGGCCCAAAGGGGTTGCATCAGCCGTGTTCAGAGCCTGTCGCATACTCGCATCCCTACAGCTGCAAATAATGGCGCAGAAAATGCCACCTCTGAAACGAAACGAACTCCAAAAACGGATCTCGACTATCAGTCTGACCGAAACACCAGTCTTTGTGAGCTGAATGGAGTAATTGCCAGCTACTGTGGTTAAAAAAAATCCTGTAATGCAGATGCCAATCCTTGTGAAGCCTCCTTTAGGTTGCACTGCTCGTGCACAATGGTGCTGTAGCTGCACAGCGATTAATTTATCAGGGATAACGGTGAGGCAGACAGGAGCTAGCGAGCACAGCGATTTTTATGCCGATCTAGAGTAGTCCTCCGACAAAGGCCATTTTCCCCTGTGGCCCGCGAATTAACAAGCTTAGTCTTTTCATTTTCAGAGTGGAATTGCCAGCGATCTCCTCAGACCGATCTGTCTTTTAGTAGAGCAGCAGTGACTACCAAAATGTGATGAACTGCAGCGCCTCAATATTTCTGCAAATAAAGAACAGTTGAGCCTGCAGGAACACTGGATCAGCCTGTAGGCACCTGTTTTCAGTTAAGCCACACACTCAAAAAGAGAGAGAAACTAGAGACGGTAATTCACAAGTAACTACCTCTAACCAATGTAAGGTCATAGTACTAGGTACATCGATACGTCATCTTTTTTTTTCTTTTACCGAGATCAAAAGTACGACCTGATGGGGTAAATTTACAGTGAATAATAAGCAACAGTCGATGAACCGAAACAAGGAGAGAGGTGCTTGGTAAAAGGAATCAACTCCAGTCTCCAGTTCTTGGCACAAGGGTGCTGTTCGGCCATCACATGGCCGTGTCGGAGAGAGTAGCAGAAGGCATCAGCGGGCACCAACCCAATCTGTACTATTTTGTTGCCGTCGTTGCAGATTGAGCTCCAGATAGCGGCAGTCTTAAATGAGCTGTGCAAGGACCATGCCTCTGCTTCTAAACATTGCTGCTTACTGGAGCTCGCCTATCTTAGCGTATTGCCGTCAGATGACTAGATGAGGTTTAGAGCACCGCTCTTCCGGCTGATGACAGATGCATCACATGGCCTTGTAAACGCTAACAATGCTAGGAAAGATACGCAACAGTATATCTTCACATTTTCATTTGCAAGAGGAAAAAAATGACGGTTTGCATCTTCGTTCAAAAACAGGTCCAACCTTGGTCAACAAACCCACAAACCCACAAGCTCTCATGGGGACGGAATTATTGTACTCCCATACAGATCCACATTATGAAACAGTGACGAATGAGACGAGGAGCCAAATTAAGATCAACCGGGCAAGTGAAGGATGTGATAGGTTGCGAAATAAATATCCTGTTTGAGTGGGCCTCCAACATAATCAATTTATTGAACCCACAAAGCTTCCTGAATGTTTGCAGACTAATCATATGTGCTAGCAAAACTAGGCATCCAATCCATGATTTGTGAATCGGAACATCATGGTCGCATTCGTGTCAACTGTCAAGTACTTTAAAACACTATAGCTTTGGATAGTGGCTGCTGAAAAGAGAGGATCTTTTAGAGTGTGGTGTAAGTGTGAAAGAAATCTAGAGGGAAGGATTAAGTGAGTAGGTAATAATGAAATGAAGGGATAGAGAGCCAAACGTGGATGAAAAAAAAATACACATAGAAATTTGAGTCGTATACAATGCAAGGGTAGCATACAACACATGAAACAAGAAAAATAAACATAAAAGAGTGACATGTAAAGAGCCAAACCCTAGTATAGGTTACCTTTAGTGTTGTCTATAAAATATATAAATGACATGACATGCATGATAGACAGTGATCGTCTTAACCATTGAACATGTCCTTGTATAGAGAGAATACATGATTAGTACAATTTTCACTTTACAATAATGTTTTTGCGGAGATAAATTTGTGACTTTCAAGCATCAAACTGACAACAGCGACAACAAATAATGCATGGGCCAAACAATTTGTATGACAGCATGTCAACATGATGATACAAGCAACTTCATAAACTGACTTAATTGTTAAAGAAAATTCTCAAAACTGGATTATATTCAAGCATAATAATGAGGCTGAAATACTTTGATACCCGTGTAAAAAATTCCTATTTCTGATAAATCTACTTGACAATATACCATAGCCAATATTAGGTTGAGGAGTTCAGAATCAGCAGAACGTTAAGGCCAGTGCCAACTTATATTGGTGGCTCAGCTTTATCTGCCAATTTCTCCAGAGAACAACGTATTGTTCTCATCCAAATCCAGTCACCAGCTATAATAAGGACAACATTACCAATATAGAATATTTTTTCATGCAAATCAATATAGGATATTAGTTCAGCTTTCTCTATCAAATCATCCACAATAGTGCATAATGTACTTATGCAATGATGTTGCATTGACAAGATCCAAATCCATGAGATTGAAGTAGTATCAAGCAGTGATTGGAAATACATGAAGTGGAAGAAGCACAATGACTAATATAACTTTAAACAAGCGCTGTGAAGTGGAAAGATACTATGTGGAATGTCTACAAAAAGGAGGGTTTTGCCGACATAACTAAAAACCCAAAATTCATAGTAGGACTGAATGATCATTATAAATGAATCAAAACAATTAAAACCTTCTCCAGAATGATTTCGAGTACGATCTCAGAATGGCCGATGGCTAAGCACTTGGCATTCTGATTTTCAGGCTTACAGCTATCTTCTTTCGGTTCAGGATCACATGTTAAGCAAGAAGAAACCACGGACTGCCTCGACTTCGACCGACGCAGAATTTTCTCAGTAACTTGCATCTTGCAAGCTCTCTCGTCAAAAACTTGGCTCAGGGGCTTACCCTATCATGGACCAGAGGAGGGCTTGGCAGGGCCAGCCAGTGGCGGCTGCTGCGGGGGAGCGGGTGTGGTAGGAGGAGCGGAAGCCGCCTGCGACTCCTCGGCGGCGGTGAGCTGGCGGAGGCGAGCCTGAAGGGAGCGGACGCGGTCCTCGGTGCGGCGGAGCTTGCGCCAGCGCCATGTGAGGTAGGCGCCAAGGCCGCCGTACACGAGGACATAGGAGCCCCAGACATACGGGTAGGTCTCCGCGTGCTCCTTCGTCTTCCTCCACTGCTCCTCAAGCTTCGCGATCACGCCGCCTCCAGCCGCCTCCGCCGCTGCTGGTGGCTGCGGCGGCGGGGGCGGCCCATCCTCACCTATTGGCGGATCCACCGCCCGGGCAGGGGCGGCTCCCATGGATGTGCAAGGAGAGGATCTCCGGTACCTGCTGAGTCACCGGATATCTCGATGAAGATAAGGAGCCGCCGCGTGCAGATCGGACTTCGGAGGAGGGGCAGGCGGCGGCCGACGGGGAGGCCGAGAAGAGCGAGGCGTGGAGCGGTGGAATGGATGGCGGAGGCGCGGAGCAGTGGCTGGCACGGCAGGCGGCGCGGAGCGGAGCGGTGCGCGCCTGCGCGATGTGCGGCTTGCCTTGCGTGTCCGAATCAGACCTAGCCTGGGGGAGTGGGTAGGCCGTGGGCCGGCTCCCCTGTGGCCCTGTTTAGTGATTGGGCCACCGGCCACGTTAAGCGAACTGGCCATCTCACCATCTGGGGTTTCGACCCGTATCCACCGTATTTTTTTAAGCAGTATCCGCCGTTCATTTTCAGAATACTCTGATTTTGGTTCTCAACCATACCCGTGTGACCTCCTCATTCTCAAATATTTAAAATGATTGTATTTCTTATCTAGTTTGTAGAAGAATTTCTATAAATCCAAAAAAACTTAAAAATGAGCATGTGATACCTGAAAAATCATTTATTAATGAAGCATATTCAACCATATTTTAAAAAAATTTCAAAATATGCATCTCATGGCTAAACCATTTTTGACGGTTCCTGTGATGCACAACCATGTGTCATGACAAGGACCCAGTGATAGTAGCCACCGCACCTTTATCAACGAGTTCTATATGACTCATCACTATTATCTGTATGGGTGAAGCCACGCCTTGTAGAGCTCTAAAGGCAGCAACCCGCTCTTGCCACCCCAAAAACAACACTTGAGGAAGCCCAACCATCTCACCGTAGTCGCCTAAGACCCATCACCAACACCTCCACCTAAGAAAAAACCCTACATATTCTACAGCTATTGCTACCTATGACCTCTCCCTTGCCCTAGATTTGTGTTTCCTCTACCCTCCCATTAAGAGTGTCCACACGAGCTACTTCATCCTCCTACTTTATTTCTCTAGCTATCATTTTCCCTATCCTTTTCTCTATTTTTTTTTACAATTTACATTATAATTTAAAAGATCTATTCTCTATACCAGCTACTTTATCCAAAACTACAACGCGTTGAGTACTATACTTGGTTACTCTGTTCAAAACTACGGTGTGTCGATCATCTCCAACCATTTTTTCTTCATTCCATTCCATTCCTTTCCCTATATTCTTTGTTTCATCTTTCACCATCTTCAACAACATTCCTTTGAAGAAATTCGTAAAGATAAATTATTTTTTTCTGAAGGAAATGTATGAAAAATATTTTCTAAACAGAACAAGAGAATTTGTTGCAACATCTAAAGAAAATAATAATTTCATGAAAAAACATAAACTTCAAAGAAATACCATCGAAGATGGTGTCAGAGTACAACTACCATGCATAAAATCGAAGGTGAAGCGTCGCTATCAATAAGGACGGTTTCAATGAAAGATTTCTAAACATCATTTTTATAGGCGTCATGTCAAGTTGTCAACTAGAAACTATAAAAGAAATGATGTCTCAATTGCATTATATCTTAGTATCGTTTCTATCATCAGTACTTCCTCTTTATTGTAAAGACACATTTTTTCTATTCATTAATCCTAAAGTTTTACAACAAGGGTAGTGGTGATTTCTTCTTCTCCCTTTATTAATTCTACGTCGTATTGTCGTGCGGTGGCCCTAATGAGAACCCCAGTGGCGATCGCACGTTGGAGACCGTGCCTCGCGCGGCAGGAGCTGGACTGATCACTGATCACTGATCCGCGGACATGAGATTTGTGTGGGCGAACGGCACAGAGCAAGAGTGCCACACTGCCGACGCACAGGCACAACCCACAGCTCCCTCCCAGTGCCAGCCTCCCAGCTCGCGCCCAGCCTGCGCAGCCCAGGACTCGTCAAATCACTGGTCATCGTCGCAGCGACACTTGGCGCGTTCGATGCCTCGTGCTGGGCCTCCGCATCCTGGACCTTTTTCGGCTGTATTGGCGGTTGATGAGCCCCCTGCATCGTAGCCGTGGTAGACTCGTAGTCATACGAGTACTTGGCTGCTAATTAAAAGCCAGCCGAAGATTCCGTCCAGTCTTTGCTTTGGCCTGCGCTGCCTTGTCTTCGTCGGGAGGCAATGGCAACAGATTAAATTGACGTTCAGCCTTGTGTTTGGTTCCCATCCGGACGGAGATTAAGGTCTTCTCGATTTGGTTCGCGGTCATGCTAAGTTCTAGTTATAAAATTTATTATTTTACATATTATTTAGTATAATAACGAGCGAGGTAACCTGCGTATTTGCGCGGCTAGATTTGTGTTAAGATATAAATAATATATCGGATTAGATTTAGAGTTTATCTCTAATATACTAGCTAGATTTGTTTTGGTATATAGTGTTTATCTCTAACTCATAATTTATCTCTAACATATCAGATTTTTTAATCTAAGCCGTTATAATCCGGCCCCACAAAATCAATGGCATAGATCTTTTTTTCTTTATTTATGTGAGAATTTCTTTAATTGATCTTGGCCTTATGTGAGAATTTTTTTTATTGATCTTGGCTGTTATTATTTGGTCCCACCGTTGATCGAACGGTTGAAATAATTTGGATGATGTAGACGAACGTGCTGGCTTCTTTTTTCCCCTCTTTTATATATATAATAATAGATAGATATTTCTTAGTGTTTTATGAAGTTTTTAAAAAATAGTTATATTTTTTTTATATTTTTTATATTTATTTTTTAAAGACTCAACTTTTTTTTAGTACCATCAAAATCAGAGGCTGTTAAAACATCCGATCCGATAACCCCCAGCATCAACCTGGCTAGTAACTAAAATGGAGGACAACGCAATTTGCCATGATTCCTGAAAAAAAAATGACAAAAAGAGAGTGAGTGTCAAATACCAAATCAGCCACCACAATTACCGGATACCGTTTTGAGTACTGCATGCCTCGTGGTAGCACCTTTTGTTCTCTCATCAAGAGAAATGATTTCAACATAAGGGAGGAGTGTCGGTAGTCGAAGGTTTTTCAAACAGCTTTCAAGGGGAGACTTGCGAACGACCTTTTCATGTGGTCTCATTAATTGAAGTGTACTAGATTCTTTTTTATTGATTGCAGTAATCAGCACGGCCGCGGCTTTCACTCTCTGGTCTATACTCCTCCAGTTTCATAATACTTGTCGTTTTGGACATTGACACGGTTTTCGAAATACAACTTTGACCATCAATTACTAACGAAATTTATTTAGAAAATCCACGAAAATATGATTTTCTGAAAGTATTTTTCAATACAAATTTAGATGTATGGCTTTTATATACACAATCCAAATAGTTTAAAAGATTTTCATAGATAAAGTTATAAAAGTTTGACTTAGGACAAACCTAAAACGTCAAGTATTATGGAACTGGAGGGGGTATATGGTTGGGATTAATTAGCATGGAATCATCACGATTAAAACATCGGTAATGCTTTCCATCGGACGCCCGTAGCCCAAAAGCTGCAGTGCAGCCAATGACGCTTGCATACGCCTCATTGGTGATGTCATTGCTAGTAAGCGTCCGACGCTACTTTAATTGTTGGCTGATGTCGCTGGTTTTTTTTATTGATATATTGTTCTAATAGACAAAACTAATTGTTCCAATAAGCAAAACTAAATTGTTTGAACCATCCAAAAATATTGTTTCAATAGGGTACTCAAATTGTTTCAACAAAGTAGATATATTGTTCCAACAGACTAAACTAATTGTTTCCGCGGGCTACACATATTGTTCCAATAGACTACATATTGTTTCAATAGGTTACACAAATTATTTTAGCAGGCTATATAGATTGTTCCAACAAGCTAAATTAATTGTTTCAACAGGACAAACATATCATTCCAATAAGGTAGACAAATTGTTTCATCAGGCTAGACAAATTGTTCCAATAGGCTAAACTAGTTGTTTTAGTAGATCAAACATATTGTTCCAATAGACTAAACCAATTGTTTAAGCAGGACAAACATAATGTTTTAATAGGTTACACAAATTGTTTTAGCAGGCTATATAGATTGCTCCAACAGGCTAAATTAATTGTTTCAACAGATTAGATAAATTGTTCCAACAAGCTAAACTAATTGTTTCAACATGCTAGACATATTTGTTTCAATAAGCTGTACAAATTGTTTCATCAGCCTAGACAAATTGTTTCAATAGGCTAAACTAGTTGTTTCAGTAGGCTAATCTAATTGTTCCAACAGACCAAAAATATTGTTCCAATAGGCTAAACCAATTGTTTCAACAGACTAGATAGAATGTTCCAATAGGCTAAACTAATTGTTTCAACATGCTAGACATATATTGTTCCAACAGGCTAAACTAGTTATTTCAACAGTCTATATATATTGTTCCAGCAGGCTAAACCAATTGTTTCAACAGGCTATATATATTGTTCTAATAGGATAAACAAATTGTTTCAATTGGTTGTGCGTCCACTATGTAAAATTAATTGTTTCAGCAGGCTAGCCATATTGTTTCAACAGGCTAAATTAATTGTTCCATTAGGATAACAAATTGTTTCAGTAACTTTTATATATCAACACTGGTCTTGTTTTGTTCGTAAAAATGCGAGGAACGCAGTGGTGCAAACGGTTCGTGCATTGGAGCAACCAGTCAAAATCTATGGCCGTCGAAAGAGAAACCGAAAGAAATATTTTTGCTGACGTCATCGTTGATGTCATTGCATGCATGCAAACAGGGGCAGCTTTTTTCTCATTCCCGTGAGCGCGCGTGTGCTGGGCTAGGTCGGGGCAGCGTCTGTCCCCAAGTCCGCATAGGGATGGCAATCGGGCGGGTATCTCCGGGTACAGCTTTAGTATACCCGAACCCGAAACCCGAAAATAATACCCATACCCGAACCCGAAAATGCTCATGGGTATAAACCCGCGCCCATACCCGAACCCGGCGGGTACCCGATACCCGATGGGTACCCATACCTGAAAATATACCATATGCTACATGCACAGCAAACCCTACTTCGGAGGAAGAGAGGGAGGGGAAGAGAGAGGAGGGGGAAGGAGCCAGGAGGGGAGAAAGAGGCGGCGAAACCCAATCTTTGCTCGGCGGAGGCGGCGGCAATCGATCTTGGTCGACCCGATCGGCGGCGACGACGGCCCGACGCGTTCCTGCGGCGACGACCGATGCGGCGGCGGCGGCGATGGCGGATGGAGCCGGAGAAGACCCGATGATGCCCTCCGGTGGCGGCGGCAGCGTCCGACGCGCCCAATGGCCGGATGCGACCCGACGACGACCCGATGATGCCCCTCGGTGGCGGCGGTGGCCCGATGCGGCCCAGCGACGGCGGCTCGATGAAGCTTCTCGGCGACGGCGGCTTCGTGCCGATGCGGGAGAATGGGCGATGTCGTCCCGATGGAGAGACCAAGGGAGGCGGCAGCGTGAGCGAGCAGTGGAGCGGGGATCGATTGGATTCGGGATTTCGGGTGTGGACTGTGGAGAATGGGGTTAGGGATTTGGGGTGTGGGGACTGGGCCAGGTTGGGCCGTGGGGAGGTAAGCCTAGCACGCAGTGAATATTGGACGTGGCCCACCTGTCAGTGGAATTCGGGTAACCCATGGGTGTAAAACAAAACCCATACCCGAACCCGAAACCCGCGGGTACCCGAACCCGAAATACCCATGGGTATAGGTTACAACCCATACCCATACCCATGGGTTTTTCTGCCATCCCTAAGTCCGCGCCTTAAAACATACATGACGAGAAAAGTGGTGGGTGCTTATTCTCTAGCCTAAAAGCATCCCTAACAAATCCCTCTATGATTTTGTATCAAATATAGAGGGAATGTCAGAGAAAAGAATTTTTTTACTAGAGTGCTGTGTAAATTGTGAAGGGATTTTAAATGGAAAGATAGAGGAACTACGGTAATGTTTTAAATGGAAGATATAGAGGGGCAGTTGGAGATGCTCTAAGGTGACTGAGAGTTAAATTGAGCGGGCGAAGTGGGTAAGGAAAATAGGCCGACTAAGATTCAACCATCTTCCTCGTTGTTGGCGGCCTTTTGGCCTTCGTCGGTGCTGGGAGCGCCGGTTCTTGGTATGGAGGTGTATGGTTGTAGTCTAGGGAGTAGGTTAGGTTTTGGATGAGGGGAGTTTTGGCTGGTTAAGGCGGCTGTGGGATTTAGATTTTAAGCTGCCTTCTGTTGGTGTCTTCTGGAAAAGAGTACGGCTAAGATTTGACCACCTTTTATATTATTTTATTTTATAACCGTTGTAGATCTGGATTATTCTTTTAATCTAACCTATTATTATAATTTGATACACTATAATTGACAGTGCAAAATCTTTTTTTCCTGATTAACATGAGGATTTATAGTATATTTTAATTAACATTGGAATTTCTAGAATTTTATGATTAACAAGTGGCTCCAATTTATCTCCTTTATATATTTATAATAGATAGATAGATAGATAGAATTTTCAACGCATGCTTTGCTAATCATACACATACAACATAGTATTTTCTTTGTTGTTTGCTTGGTCCCTTCTTTACCTAAATCCTGGCAGCAACATATTTAGATAATGTCCGTTGTGTTCTGACATCCTAACATTGTATCTATAACATCAGATCTATGATGAGCGGCTCATATTTGGAGAGGTGGAAGCCCCTTTCCTATTTAGAAAGTCAAGGTTTTTTTTGAAAGGATTTAAGTGTGAAAAGAAGTTTCCACCTCTCTAGATTTGAGCAGCTTCTCATGAATCCGATGACTTAAATCTGATGTTAGCATGGTAACATATAATGGACATTAGCACCACCGGATACGTCGCTAATCCTGCCTCTACCCCTCTTCGACGTTGTTCGATTCGTTTGGAGGTGTTTGTGAGTTTGGAGGCATGGAGCTATATGTTGGGGTTTAACAAAGGCTGATGTTGCGGAAAACAAGTATGTAGAAGATCTGAACTTTTTATTGTTTTGAAAGTAAGTGCCATTTTTTTTCTAATAAGAAAATTTACGACAACAACCGGTATAACTTACTAAATTTATGTTGTAGTGTTAGAGATAGATCCATACGTAGCAAGCAGAATATTAAAGCAGCGGGGATTAAGGTGTTTCCAACTCTGGTCTCCGTTCAAGGCCCGGCGTCCGGCCGGCGGGGCCGTCCATTGGGGCCTTTCATCCGCTCGCCGTACATCCTTCCTTAAAACCTGACAATAATATTCCACTCGAGCAGGCTAATCCAAAAACAGGTCTAACAGTCCCCTGCTAAACACAACCACCGAACGCTTTCTTCCAAAGCAAATCAGCGGCATCGTTAACGAAAATACAGAGACAACACCAACAAAGCGCCTGCACGCTGCACGCCACCTACAACTCCAGAGTCCAGAGTCTCCAACGCGAGGCGAAGCTACCACTCCTCGCTCCGCCCCTCGATCCCAAACTCCCAGGCGCTTCCTCCCCGGCCATTGCTCCCCATGGGCAATTGCTCCCCTTCCCCGCGCCGCCACCGCCCCACGCCGCCGGGGTCCCCGCCTCTCCACCGCACCACATCGAGCGCGGCCGCCGCCGCCGTGACCGCGGCCATTGCTACGACCGTTTCCCCCCACGCACTCGCTAGATCCCCCTCCGTCTCCGCCGCCGAGGCCGAGGATGAGACCGTCGTCCGCGTCTACGGCTCCGATGGCTGCCCCGTCGCGTGGCGCCTCCGCGTCTCGCTCCTCTACAAGGCGGCCGCGCCCGTGCACTTCACGCCCTCCGAGGCGGCCCCGCTCGGCCGCCCCGTGCTCCGGCTCTCCGCCTCCGACCCGGAGGTCTCTGGCGCCGCCGACGAGCTGCTGCGCCAGGTCGACGCGCGCTTCGAGGGGAAGCCGCTCGTCGCGCCGCCCGACCGCCCGGCCGTGCGCGCGTCGCTGGCGGCCGCGGCGGCGGAGGAGGTGGCTGAGCTGGTGCGCCTGCAGCACCGCAGCGCGGAGCGGCACCTGGAGGGCGTGGCGGCCAAAGTGGCGGAGATGGTGAAGAAGGGTGGGAAGAAGGCCGGGAAAGGGAGGGGCGTGGTGGAGAACGCCGAGGTGAGGAGGGTGGGGAGATGGTACGGCGACGCCATGGAGGTGATGCTGGAGCACGCCAGGATGGAGGAGAAAGTTCTCTTCCCTGATATCCAGAGGGCCTCGTTTCCAGGTCCATTCGAGCTTGATCCCCACTTCCATTTACATGCATTCCATTTTCACCTTCAATTTTTTCTTACATTTTCATCGAGTTCAGTACTTCAGTGTGGGGAATCTGCTTCTGCTTGCTACAACCTTTTTTCTTCTAATTGATTAGATTTAAACCTATTTTTTTTCTTGTTATATGAAGGTTTCTATAGGTGCATTGCAGTTTTGCTTTAGGATTTAAGCAAAGGGTTTAACGCATCAAGTGCATTTGCCCTTCCTACCAAAAGATGGGCATTGATGATCTCGTCAAAGCTGTATCTGCATTTTCCTGTTCGTTTTTACTCATTTTCAGATGCATTAATTGACCAATGATCATTGCCACCTCCTCCATCTCCTACTACTACTGATAAATTAGTTTGTGCTGGTCGTGTACTGCTGGTGGATTTTGATGAGAGGGAATTGTAAAATCTGTTCTGAGAGGATAGTTTCGTGCTGGTCGTGTACTCTTGCTGGTGGATTCTGATGGAATTGTAAAATCTGTTCTGATAGGAAAGGATAAAGATGCAGTGCTCGTACCCCCATTTTCTATTTGCTCCTGTACTTTGATCCAAATGCCGGCCTGCTTGGCTGCCTCCTCCCCCCCCATCCCCCACCTTTCAATCTGTACAATACAATGTTGCTTTGCTCCGATTGGTAAAAGAAACCAACAAAAGGATTGCAATGTCGTGTGCTAGCAATTAGCAAACCACCGACGAAAAATCACAAACCATTTGTTCCTGAAAATTCGCAAACCATTTGTCATTTTCATGAAAGAAACGAACAAAACGGGCTGTTGCCGAGTCAAACTCGCGACCCCCCCGCATCCAAAGCACCGAAAACTCCTTGCTTGGTCTCATCGATATAAGAGCTTACTTGGAGAGTTGTTTAATCACCAAGTGGCTGCTGGCCAATATGATTAAGGATCTGCAATCTAGTCTAACTCTTAAGAATCTTTTTTGTGCAGGGGTGTGCGATAAGGTTAACGAGCAGCATGGGAGGCACCTGCCTATGATGAATGGAATCAAGGAAGATATAAAAACACTTCTGACTCTGGATTTGGGCAGCCCCCTCTTCCATGAGGTGCTGGTCAACCTCTCGGTTCGCCTCAAAGCATTACAGGTACAGGCCTGATGCATTTGGTGGTACACTTATCGCATTTCATTGTTGTTAGTGGACGGCTGTAGTGTTTTGCACTCTGCTTTGCTTGCAACGTTTAGCAGGTTTGTTTTATACTCATATCGTAAGAGTACGTTTGAATAGTACTCAAAATAATAGGGCAAAAAAATACTAGTGCTGGTAGCTTCAGAACTGTGGTTCAGGGAGGTTGCTATGCAAACTTCACCTTTTGTGACTTGCAAGGCTTCACTATTGCTTTTAGGTAAAAGTGATGCTGGTTATTTGTTGGTGTGGATGTTATCCTCTCATAATCAGCACAACAAATAACCTGTCATGGGATACATTCAGAAAAAGGTGTAACCAAAAAGTGAGCTGGATGGGGAATGATGTGGGTTCACCCGGTGAAAAAAGTGATTCCTTTCTTCCTCCTACGGAAAAGTGGATTATGTTGCTCTACTGTGCACTTGCACTTCTCAAGGAAGCAAGATCATGTGGTCCTGGATGAGGACAACTACCAACCAGTCTGTTAAACTTGCATAGTTTAAACAGCACATTGTAGGGACGATTTAGAGATATAGATCCTGAGATGCACCACCATGGTTATTGCATACAGCTCTACTGCTACATTGGCATTGTGTGTGTGGATTGTGGAAAGTCGAGGGGAAAGTAGGATGCAACCTGGCCCAAGCAATTAAAAAAGCTGCTTTGCGAGGAAATGGATTTTCAGCTCTTTATTCTCACTACAGCTGGCCTATTTCACATGTGCCCACCAAGCTGATGAAATGAGTTTGACATAGGTCTGCGGACTATTGAGACTGCATATGTTGCAATCATCATGAGTTTTTCCAACTGAATAACTTTGGTTGTCACACTAGTTAAATTTTTGTTACTTGCTTGAGATTTGGTGTAAGTTAGGAATTGGACTGCACTATCTTTGCTTTGAGCTTGTTACCAGTATTATCAAGCTAGCATGGTTGAGAAATGTTCGGAAGCAGACGAAAATCTTTGACAATTTTTAAAATTTTCTTCATTTTTTTTAATATTGTAATATGGTGTATAATTGTATATAAATGAAAGAATATGTGAAACATGGCATATATGTGTCATTAGTCCATATAATACCCAACTACCTAGAAATGTGTTCTGTACTATGATCTTAGAGATACAAATCACACTGTTAAGGTTGGCTACTACTGATAATTCGATCATCACCAATGTAACTCTGGCAGAAGGAATATCATTTAAAAATCTTTCTGTTATGAGTTCCTTCATGAAGCATTACAGATGCTAGTCGATGCCTCAATAAGTCTAGCTGCATATATCTATTTCATCATCACTGGCGTCAATCTGAAGTTTATTAAATCATCGACAGGATCACACCAAAGAGCACTTCAAGGAGGAAGAGAGAGATCTGCTCCCAAGATTAGAAGGAGTACGACGGATGCAGCGAGAGGAGGGTAATGTTTCTGACAAATCTAACTCTGGATGGGCATCCGAGGCAATGGGTACAATGGAGGCAACACACTCAAAACTCTTTCCCTTCTTCATGACTGGTCTCTTGCCTCAAGAGGCTGTGCAATACCTTGATTTGGTATGCCGGTGCACAAAAAACACACGGCATCTGGTCTCGATGCTCAGATCGCTCGCGGAGCGTCTGGAAGACGCCAACCCATCAATTATACACAACAACCCCACTAAACTATATGAGATCCTTCTTGTAAAGTCCCCATAAGCTCTGAATGCCCATCGTGCAGCAAATCTTGATTTGCCACATAAATTGTGAATGCTAACTTCTGTTCTTTTTTTTTTTCTTGTCTGGAGTGTAGCCATGTAATTTTTGGGTTTATTGAGCGATTTGTGAAAGCTTGTATATGTTATGGTGTTATTTTATCCCTCCAAAGTGTGTAGCTACACTGGGAAAAAAGGTATTGCAATGGCGCTGATTGGTACTGACCCCTTTCGATATATTGTTGTTTGTGAGAGTTTCTGAATGCTTATGGTTTAAGATGAAACAGAATAGCAGATCCACGACTATCTGTGTGTCATGTACGTATCTATAGATCTTTAAGAACTTTTGGTTTGACATCAGTCCAATTCAACTTTTTTTGGATCCATACTGCTAATTCTATCATCTCTTAAAATGAAAGGTATTGTAGTTTTTGCAATGCCAGCTGGCAGACGATCACTTTACTCTGGTGACGGGACGAATGCAGGACAGGAACAAAAGTCTGCAACTCTGCACAAATGAATGAAATGATGCAATAACATCGCCGGAGCATAAATCTTCAGGCCAATCCAAAGCTGAAAAAAAAATCGACAGTGATTTTCGTCAATTTTTTCAGTCGCCTATGAATCGACCAATCCGTTCGAAATTCCGATATACGTTACAAATCGCATAACCTATCCGTTACCACTTTTATTTACTGAAAGCAGCGAATGATCTTGAGATCCACTAGGTGCAATCTTCGAATCCCCCCTCACTTGCGTTGCTCCCTTCCTGCAGAATGCGCCTCACCTTGTCGAAGACCTCCTGCATCTGCTTCCTGGAGTGGAGGGGCGACGGGTACATGCACAAGCACTCCAACCGGCCGTCCCTGATGGAGTCGAACACGCCGATGGACGGGCCGATGCCGTGCACGGTGGCGCAGCAGACGACGTCCTCCACGCCGGCGTCGCGCTGCTGGCTGGCGAGGTCGAAGATCGCCGGCTCCTCGAACACGGAGACCAGCGCCGTGCGGAGCGCCGAGGCCGCCGTCAGCTGGGGGTTCTCGATGGCGCGGCACATGAGGAAGTTGAGGTCGCCGATGTCGGTGAGGTGCTTCTTGTTGTTCTTGGCGTTGGTGTAGGAGTCGTGGCACCTCTTGGCCAGCTCCCACAGCCCTTCCTCCCCATGAACCGTGTGCGTGTTGGTAATGGCGGAGTAGTAGAACCCTGCGACATTGTCGTCGTCAAAGATGCAGTCGCAGTCTCGCAGATGCCTCTCATGGAGTCGTGGGACAGTAGGATTGATCGGCGAGATGTTTCACGTTCTGCACTGACAAGTGTCGGAGCAATCGTTCGAGGACTCACCGACGTTGTGATCATCCAGTGGCGGTTCGAGAAACTTGCGGCAGTTGATCAGGGTCGCGACGGAGTACGCCTCCTGCTGGCCGCCGTCGAGCTGCTTCGATTGCCGCGTGGCTAGAAGCGTCGCGGCGGCCATGGAGGCGCAGAGCCTCACTCCGTTCTCCTTGCACGCCTGGATGACATCATGGCATCGCGCAAAGAATCAGACTCGGAGCAGTAGCCGGATGGAGATTGGAGAAACAAAGGTAAGATGGGAGTGACTCACGTCGAGCAGCCTCGCCGTCTCGTCGCGGTTGAAGTGGAGGCGCACCATCTGTGTGGACCTCGCCGTGCCGGTCTCCTGGAACGGCAGCGTCGACGTGCGCAGCCCGTTGATGGAGTAGCCCACCATGTCCAGCCCCCGTGCCCAGAACGGCTTCCACGTGTCCCTCTGCTGTATCCTCTCCTCGAGCGCCGCCTCCAGCCCCGCCGTCTCCTGCTGCAGGTCGGCCGCCCCCGCGCCGCCACCGCCCAGCAGCGCGACGAGCTCCCTCGCCAGCGCCGCCGACGCCGCGCGGTCGCACGCAGCCGTGTGGATCCGGACGAACAGCGTCGCGCCGCTACCCGCCGCCACCGCCGCCGGCGGCTCGTAGAGAGTAGCGAAGAGCACCGGGGCCGCGTCTGGCTCCAGCGCGGCTCCGGCGGCGGCCCACGGGTTGCGGTTGAGCTCGCGCTCGAGGAGGGAGTGGAAGTCTTCGGCCGCAGATTCAGGCGCGAGCGGGGGCAGCGCGGAGGAGGGGAAGGCGAAGGTCGCGCCGGAGGGGGCGGCGCGGAGGCGGGCGCGGAGGACGGGGTGGGCGCTTTGGAGGGAGTGGAGCGCGGCCTGGAGAGCGTCGGCGGCGGCCGCGCCGCCGCGGGCGAGGCGGAGCGCGAGCAGCGTCGTGCCGGTGCCGCCAGGCACGGCGCGGAACCAGGCGTGCTCCGTGCCACCCGCGGCGCGGGCCCGCCAGTTCGCCGCGTCGGGTTCGGCGCCCGTGGCGGCGCCGCCGCTCGCGTGATCCATTGCGGAAACGGAGCGGAGCGGCGTGGCTGCGCCGTTGCTCAGCCGCTCAAGCTTGGCTGCTGCCGCGGCGTGATCCACAGTGACAGTGTGGAGTGATCGATTTGGAATATTTGGATCGGTGATGCGTGTTCGATTGGTGATTCGTCTGTTTCAGGCGGTTTGTCCGTTTGCTTGTACCGGTGAATTGCGACGTTTCGGTTTCGCAAAGGTTGTGGACCACGAAGAAATGGCGCGAAATTTGTAGCTCCCGACGAAGTCAGTTCAGCTCGGAGAGAGATGGGGGTACGGATGTTTTGGTCGTGTGCTCGGCTACAGTCTGCTCAAAGTGGTGGTATATTGCCCATGAAATGCTGGTTGGTCACCACGAGTCCACGTCGCGACCCGCTACGCTGCCGGTTGCTGTGGACATAGGGCATGTACTGATGCACAGTGCAATCCTTATGCGTAGGTGTTTAAATGGAGAGCATGCCATCTAAACACCTATATAGAAAAATCCCTCGTCCAAAAAAACTATGCTACGTCCTCCTCTAAGCATCTACTAAGCAAAAAAACGGTTTCTTTTGAAGCATCCCTCAGAGGACTTTGCATTATACATGGGTAAACATTGAGTGCTGGAGCCTGCGAGGATTGGGCGAGGTGGCACCTGGCCACCTGGGCTGTGCTTCCTGAGGGGTTGCGAACTTGCATTGCAGCAGCCTGCAGCCTTGCAGGAAACTGGCAAGGCTGTCTGAGTTGAGTATTCCCATTGCCGCACTCCAAAGGCACTACTTTTTTTTTTTTTTGAGAAAGCCAAAGGCACTACTTGTGAGCGGCCTCCTCAACTCTAATGCTGCGCTGAAAAAATGACACGGCTGCCGCAGGGCGTATTTCACTAATATATGTAAGGATTGGAAGCGGGATGGGACTGCAATTAGTCCAGATGCCATATGACAGAAGCAGATGCTGATGTACTTGTCAAGATATTATCATAATTATCATATATAATCAAGAGAACTATGCCACTCAGATCACATGGCACCTGTACTTTATTAACAGAACAAAGAAACCACCCCCATCCCCTCTGTCCTAGAGAATGTTTTAGCACTCTATAACCCTTTGGCAAACAATTTCGATCTTTATAACCTATCCAACAGAATCTCTACATCTCTAAATTTAGATTCTCTCTCAATCCCTAGATTTAGAGACTCTCTGTTTGATTTTAATTTTTTTTTAAGATAAAGACTCCATTGGAGAGTATGGAAATTTTGGACTAAATAGTATTTTGGAGATGCGATATAAAGATAGAAAGGCCTGTTCTTTTAAGCTGATCTGAACGGATGAACGGCTGAAATGACTGAACTTCGAGAGCTTCTCAAGATAGTCTCGAGATTCGGATACATTTCGTTTGACTTGCTTTTTAAAGCGTTAGAACCCATCTTCAAAACAGCGAAAAAACAGACTAAAAAAACTTAAAGCATATGTATTTTCAAAACATAGATAAGTCATTAAGCTATTAAGACGTTAAGCTATTAAGCTGAAAAGAACTGAGCCAAGAAACCTGCTAAAGATGTCTAAGAAAAGAGTGTACTGCTAAAATTCTCTCTACTTTTCGAAGAAAGCACAGAGTTGTAATCCAATCACAAAACAAGACCATAAATGTTATCTTTCCAGTCCTCATGACACGTTGCTCTAAAGAAAAGGTTTCAGTTGACAGTCTAATCAGTTTTGAACACTTGACATGAAGTTTGGTGCCATTATCTCCAGTAATCCTTTGGGATTGTCCACATGAACCCAATGGCCAGAATTGGGGAGAACATGGAATGACACTTTCCCTGCATCAGGCTTGCTGTCTCTCCTTGCCAATGCTTTTAGTCTCTGAACATCATCAGGTTGCCATCTGTCACTGCGCTCTGCCTGTAATATTGCAATCTCCAAGCCTTCTGGAGCATGCTCCAGCAATGCCCAATAGCTTCTTTCTCTGAAAATGAACAACGTAATTCAGTGCGCATATAGCGAAACAACTGTACAAAGAGAAAACCATAAAATATGTAGCTTTATGATTAACTAGCAAAATCATCTTGCAGGAGTGTGGGTTCAAGCAGGTTAATGCTCAGCTAATCCAATCACTAGTGTCAAGTTTTACCAATTGAGTTATCACATACAAGATGACGGAGACCAGGCTGGGCTTGTAAGCATGGTTTCTGCGACAAAATCTCGATTGCCTCTCATATATAAGAGCATTGCTAGCAACATCTCTTAATTTTGGCCTCTATATCCAATCTTAGAATCGCTGTACAAAAAGATATAGAGATTGGAGACAGAATCTCTAAACATATAGAGTCAGAGAAAAAATACCTAAATTTAGAGGCTAACATAAAGCTGTTGGAGTGATATAGAGACCGAAAGTCTTTAAATATATAGAAGATACTATTTTAGAGACTCCGTTGGCAATGCTCTAAGGCTGCGTCTACATTGGGATGTAGAAGCAAGCTTGCAAGAGGCCAGGATGGCAATATACCCTCAACTTGCTCGGCAACTTGGCTTCAACGTCGATCAATGTGTGTGTGTATACTCCAATATATAATAAACATTAGATCTTTCCAACTTAAGATTAAATAAATATATAATATTTATTTTAAAAACTTTTTACCATATATAGAACATTCTAGAATGTTATATTAATAGAATCCATGCACGCATTGGTCATGCTAATTTATTTTTCTGACTTAAATACACGTTCATGCATGTGTTAGGCTGGATAGTCATGGTTTTTAGTGTCCACATCTAATACAGGATCGATTTTAGTGTCCATATCTAAAAATAAAAAAGGTTTCTGGCTTTTCGCAAGCTTCTGAATGCTAGTTTGGTCGCTGCACTCCTGTCAGATTTTGAATGCCGCATAATCCCACATTAAAGTATCTTTAAATATGAATTTGTCTATATACCTCCAATCTCATTACTACGCCATTATAACTAGGACCCTCCATGATTGACGGTGTAGATCTTTTTTGCTCGAATTAATGTGAGCATTTTTGGCTAAATCTACACCATTATAACTCGAATTCATCAGAATTGACAGTGTAAATATTTCTAAAATACTTAAGAATATGTTATTTATTATGGACTCGAGTCATGCCAATATAATACAATTATTCCTAGGTTTACGGACTTAGACACATGCTAATTTAGCTGTGGTACAACCGGTCTATTTCTAGTTGTGTACAATATTATATTGTTATTTATTTGAGATTAATTGTGTGCATGTACATGCTTCTAGTTAATTACTCCTAGTTAATTGCGGCTAAGATTTGCTTTGAGGCTGAGTTTGCTACGAAGAACTTATCAAATGCTGCATGGGAATATTCCCTTTTTATTTTTTATATAGTTGTGGGTTTAAGGTGACACGTCTCGTAAAATTATTGGACAGATCTACATTATTATAATCTAACCCAATTGTATGCACGTACATGCTTCTAGTTAATTGTGGCCAAGATTGGCTTTGAGGCTGAGTCTGCCACGAAAAACTTATCAAATGTTGCACGGGAATATTTCCTTTTTAATTTTTGTATAATTGTGGGTTTAAGGTGACGTGTCTTGTAAAATTATTGAATAGATCTACACTGTTATAATCTGGCCGACTATGATCGACGGAGTAGATCTTTTTTTCCCTTCCTATTAATGTGGGAATTTCTAATATTTTTCAATTACCGTGGGAATTTCTAGGATTCTAGGATTAGTGTGCCGGCTCGTTCGAAACTGTCATATACATATATGATAGATATGAACACGGAATTTTATGTTCGTTGATGATACAAGATTAAACAAGAGTTAGCCCACCAATTGGAGATGCCAATACCAGTCCGTATAAATAATACAAACAGGAAGTGTTTATCAAATTGAAAAGGTAAACAGAACCTTACCTATAAGAATTAAACATGTCTATGGCAGCCTGGAGATCAAAAGCCCAGGTCACACCTTCATTGTCCTTCTTCAAGTTGCTGCCAATCCATTCTGAAAGTGACTTCGAAAATCCCAGGCTGATCATGTGATTGACAACCCACCTAATAGTATTACAGTAAACAGACATTAGCGTAGTTCTGAATGAGCACTGAAAATGAACCATGGGCCCTCCATGCTAAACATTCCAAAAAGGTCAAAATATTTGATATCCTCAAACACTATGGACCACACATGATGATTGTGTGTACAGTGTAATACTGCAAGTTATTTTTGCCACGGTTATCCAAGGTGCTAGGCGTTATGTGGTCGGAGAGGGATCGCCTAGCGCCTAGGCGGCCTAGGCGAGGCGCTAGGTGCCGCCTAGGTGGCCAAACTGATCTACACGCTAACAATGGCTTTGGCAATAACGTGTGACTATTTTGAATATATTGATATTTTAAAATGTAGAAATGCATTTATATGCCATATTTAAAATGTTAAAAGGATAAATGTCATACTTATATGCCACCTAGAACCGCATATAGTCGTTTGCCAGAACCTTCTATACAGGCTAGCTGCCTAGGTCACCACCTAGGCCCTAGGCGGGGCGGGAGGCCACTGAATAGCGTCTAGGCAGCCGCCTAGGCAGGTGTAGACGCCGCCTACCGGAACCATTTTTGGGTCAAAGCAAGCATTAATAAACCACTTTTTAACACAAGGACTAATGCTTGCTTGAAGTATTACATATTTACATTTCAAGTACACATCATTTATCCTAAGCATCAAATTAAGCAAGCCATTCACCTTCCAAATGCAAAGTGTGTCTAAGGTTATTCTTGTGCCTTCAGCATAGAATACTACTCTATGAAAGGGTTCAGCTATTAAGCATCACCCAAGTAAATGTAGCAGGTGTTACGGAAGTTCTAGACAAAATTTGCTTATAGGTACATCGCTGCTGCACATGGTCATGCATTGTAATTTGTTTTGTTAGCCATTGTGTCCATGTCAGTCCAGTGTTATACAATACCTTGTATGTACACATACCAATGTGGGTGATGGCTACTATATTATTGCTTGGTCAGTATTTTACTTATTGGATTTCTGGGTTGAAGCCCAGGCATAACGAGTAGGAAGGACAAATAGATCTCAGAAAGGCAGGTGAAGAGAGTACCTGCGGGATGGAAGTGATGAAGATAGACCTGCCAGTGTTTGCAAAACCCGTTCAACTTCACCGTCACTGTTATCTGTTTCTACTCGTCCAGGGACAGAATCAAGCACCCAGAGCTGTTCTGCATCAAAGGAAACATACAACACAATGATGTATGTCCTCTCTAACAGACCCAATAAAAATGTGTGGTAGGCACGACCAATTTTTGAACCAAGGAAACCCGTTTTCCATTATCATAGGCATGACCAATTGTGATAACTGATATCGCTACCAACAAAATAAAGGTGGCAGGATAAGAAGCAACGAAGTACAGTCTACAAGTGTAAGAATTGTTGCATATTGTGGCTAAAAGAGAAGCACAGTAAAGTATCTAAGACCACAACCACAAGGCAAGGTTGTACTGAGATAACACAAAAGAAGTATGCTTCGTAACAAATATTGAACTATGATATTCTCGTTACTAGTATCGCCTTGGATATATTTGTAGATAAACCTATGTGCAGTGAAACTGGGAGGCCTCTGCACCTATTTGCACTAACGGTTCACAAACGAAGAACAAATGTGAGCGGAAGTATAAGAACAGCCTGTTTCTTTTCAACTTATTTGATTATGCTTTTCTACTTATTTGCTTATCTTCGGTTTTAAAATCTCAAATGCTTTGGTATTTTTGGTCCGTTCTTTTTTTTTGGTGTCAGAGGTGTCACAAAACTCTAAAATGCAATGTTCAGCTTATCAGGAAAAAAGAAGATCAATATAGAATCCTCGGAAAAAGCACAAGTGGACGAGGGCTCCTCTTCCGCCGCCGCCGCCGCCCCGCTGGTGGCGGGCTCGCCTCCGCTAGCCATGCCCTCCAGCTCCAGATTCCCTTCCCCGCCTCCATGCAGGTCCGGATCCCCCTCATCTCAGACGGAATACAACTCCACAGCGCCCCAGATCCATCGCCGCGCAAAGCTCCAGATCCAGCGGCCTGGACCTCGCCCCTCTTCGTCGCACCAGATCCGCCCCGTGGCGTCTTCGGCAGGGCAGTTCCAAGCTCCGGCTGACGCTGTGGCGCTTCCGCCCCCTCCGCCGCGGGCGCAACTTCGCTTCTGATTGAAGCAGAAGAGGAGCTTCGCTGCGGTGGTTGCAAGAGGAGGGCAGGCATTGAAGAAGGTTCGCTTTGCCTCCCCTTCTCCCTCCACCCCGACCCACCTGCCGCATTCACTCCTCACTGCCACCCCCATTGCGGCGCCTGTTGCGTCTGGAGCGGGCGTCGACGCACCCTGGCAAACAGTCCTCCCCAGGCGCCGTCGCCCGCCTACTGCGCCCCCCCGCCGCATTCATGCCCGCAGTTCCTCCTCACCGGCCACATGCCTTCAATCGCTCACCAACCAAGCGCAACGCTGCTTCCGCTGCCTCGGCCGCGACCACCGGGTGGCCACGTGCCGGGAGCCCCTTCGTTGTCATCGCTGCTGGAGGAATGGCCATAAAGCCATCTCCTGCCCAACACGGCTCGACCCCTCGCGCAACTCGCCACCTCGCTCTGCATCCCACTTCCACCGCCTCGCTTCGCCTCCTCATCCCACCCATATGGCTCGCGGTGATCCTGCCAACCGCCCGCGTCGCTGTGCCGGGGTACTTCACCGTACTGGGGAGATGGTTCAAACCGAGGCCGACATCGAAGCTCGCTGGGCAGTGGTGGCCATCCACTCTGGGGGCCACGCGGACCTGGAGCGTACTCGTGACGCGGTGAGGACGGCCGCCTTCTACGCCGGCCGCGTCACCCGGGACCACGATGAGCTTCTCATCGCCAAGCACTTTCCGGAGCCCTTCACGGTTCGTTTCCCCACCCCTGAGCAGAGAGATCGGGCCATTCGTTTGGGGCGCTTCACGCATGGCGTGTTTGCGGTCAGCTTCAAGCCCTGGTGCCCCCATCTGTGTGAAGATCCCTCGCCGGCGAGGTTCAGAGTGCGCCTCTGCCTTGAAAACGTGCCTCTGTTTGCCTGGAACGAACAGACTGCCCGTCTTGTTGTTGGTTCGGCCTGTGCCCTCCAGGGCATCGAGGAGCGATGCCTCAGTGCTACCCGCAACGTCACAGACTCTCTGAATGTCTGGGCGTGGTGCACCAACCCGGACCGTATCCCAAAGGTGCTCTATCTTAGTTTTGTTGATACACCCAGTGGTGCGACGGCCGAGCACCATGTCAAGATGGCGTCCACCTCGAAGGTGTTCATCCACTTGGACACTATCGAGGACTACTCCGCGGGGCCTCTTGGCCGTACCCGCGTCTCCAACCCGGTCTGGGAATTTGGGCGTGCCGACGGGGACCTCCCGCCACCTCTCCCTCCTCCAGGGGACGCGCACCAACGCCCATCGCGCTACGACGAATCTGATGAGGACGACGACGTCGACCCTCGACACCAGCGTCGCCGCCGCTCCCGCTCGCGTGTCGCCAGGGCGGCTAGGAGCGTCATGCGCAGCGTCTCGGTCATGGGTAGGGGCTGCCGCTGCTCTCACGGCCGTGTGATGATGGCCAGTCCAGCGGCAACCGTCGCAGGGCGCTTTCTCCCCCGCCGATAACCAATCGTGCCTGGGAGGCTGTAGCGGTGAGCTGCCCCCTGCTGCTCCTGGCTCGCCCCCTCCTCAATTTCTTTCTCGCCCAACACCGCCTATCAATGCCCACACTCCGGCACCACCAGGGGACTCTTCGATCCTTGGTCCCCCATCTCTAATCGTTCCTGCGCAGTCCATGCTCACGAGAGGCATACCTCGCCTCCTCGCCGCGACCTCCTCAGACAAGGGCATGGATGCTTGCCATTAGGCGCGCCTTGCCTTCTTACCATCTTGGCGGGTTCCTTTGGAGGCCGTAGCCATGACCGTTCGCGCCGCGTCGCCGGCCGCCGCTGCCATCGCTTCTCTCTGCAGTGCTCGGTTCGTCCTCTCTCGCCCATCCTCTGCTGCGGACTCCCTCATCGCCAAGCACTTTGTGCCTCCACCTGTGCCTCTGCTGCAGGCTCCTCGCGCCGCTCGCTCCTCCGCCAAGGTCAAGGCCGCAGCGCCTCCTCGTCGCAGCACGAGGATCGCTGCCTGCACTGATCGCAAGGTGCCGGCGGAGGTCAAGGCGAAGAAGCTGCTGATCCGCAAGCTTCAGCCGTTGCTGAGGTCCGGCTCCCGTCCCCCCAAGGTGCGGCCAAACGACGACGACAACCTCAAGTCTCTCTTCAGCAATGCACTGCCGCCTGTTGCGGTCATGTCCCTGGCGGAGGTCGCTGGCGTCCAGATGACTAGGGGAGAGGCTGCTCCTACCGACGCCTCGCGGACCCCCTCGTTGTCAACCTCTACGGGAGATCGGGTGGACTCACCCCCTGCTGGGCCTTCCTCCGACGCTTGTGCTCCCCCAGCAGACGCGATCACCTCGCTGGGCCAGCCAGAGCCCACGGTGCCCCCTCCTGCGACATGCTAATGTTCCACCCTCTGCACTGTGGCCTGTTGCGTCAGGCGGCTTCTTTTGCAGCTAACATGAAGCCTTCTAACTATTCGTGGGGATGGTCCCCCCTTTTGCTGTAACACCTGCCATAAACTCGCTGTGGGCAGCCTAATGATTATGTCAACCTTTTGGATGTTAGTCTCTCCCGCGAAGCCTCTGCAGGTTGCCTTCAGGACGCCAGTTCCATCGCCGTACTCCGCTCTTCTACTCCTGGAAGCGGGCCCAGAGCTGTCTCCCACCCCTAACCTGATGTCTTCAAGGTTTTCAAATGTCTGAGAACCTGCGTCTTCTAAGTTGGAACGTCCGCGGTCTCAACGCAGCTGTCCGCCGATCGGCTCTCCGCAACCTCATCCACTCCTTGCGCTCCAACCTTGTCTGTATACAAGAATCGAAGCTTGATTCAGTCTCTCCTAGCCTTGTGCTCGACTGCGCGGGTTCAGCCTTCACCGCCTCCTTTTCCTCTCTCGATACGGCCGGCACTCATGGGGGCATCCTCATCCTCGCGCATGAGGATTTCTACACCCTAACCTCCCAAGATCTCTCCCAGCATTGCCTGTCGGTCACGGTTGTCTCCCGTACAGACAGTCTCCGATGGCGGCTTACGGTGGTTTATGGTCCTCAAGCTCGTCAGGACAAGTTCGCTTTCCTCAACGAGCTCATGAATCACGCTCCGACCGATCCTGATCTTCCTTGGATGGTTGTGGGAGACTTCAATATGATCCGGTGTCCTGAGGACAAAAGTAATAGCAACATCAACCCCGCGCTCATCAACGCCTTCAACCAAACCCTGGACTCCCTCTCCCTTGTGGAAATCCCCCTCATGGGCCGGAAATTCACTTGGTGTAATCAGCGCAGCAACCCCACTCATAGTTGATCGATTACCTCTTCTGCTCTGCCAACTGGGATCTCCTGCTCCGGAATGTTTCTCTCCGTGGCCTCCCTCCCCTCATGTCCGACCACGCTCCCCTCCTCCTTGCTGAGGAACCTGCTGTCGTTAACCCTCATCTCTTTCGCTTCGAGAACTACTGGGTCGGCCTCCCTGGGTTTCAGGAGGTGGTCCAAAACTCTTGAGGCCGGGAAGTGGTCGCCACCTCCCCTCTCCGTCGCCTCCACATCAAGTTGTCCAGGGTTGCGAAGGCACTCTCCAGCTGGGCCCGCACTAGAGTTCGCTGCACGGCCCTCCAGTTAGCCATTGTCAAGACCCTCATCACCTGTCTGGATACTGCTCGCGAGCATTGGGCCCTTTCTGAGTTAGAGCGCTGTCTCCTCAATGGGCTAAAGGATCATTTCCTTGGTTTGACGGCTCTTGAGAGTTGCCATATTAGGCAACGGGCGAGGATTAGTTGGCTTCGTGCAGGCGACGCCAACAATCGGTTCTTCCACATTCGGGCTAGTGGGCGTCGTCGCAAAAATCACATCCACTCCCTCGCCACCCCGCAAGGAATTGCCCTCTCTCACGAAGACAAAGAAGCTGAATGCTGGCGCTTTTCCTCCAATCACCTAGGTCAAGATTCGCCGAGAACTCTAACCTTCGACTGGCCCAGCCTTGGCATCCCCCAACATGACCTCTCTGACTTGGACGTCCCTTTCTCCGACGCCGAGATTCTGGACGCCATCTCCGCTCTGCCGGGAGGAAAGGCCCCTGGCCCCGACGGTTTCACTAGCACCTTTTACAGAGTTTGTTGGGAAACCATTAAGATCGACGTTATTGGGGCCTTCGAACAACTCTTTTCCCTTAATGGTCGCCACCTCGGTTTACTCAACTCGGCCAACATTGTCCTCCTTCGCAAGAAAAATGACTGCAGCGAGCTTCAAGATTTTCGCCCAATCAGTCTTATCCACAGCTTCAGCAAGATCTTCTCCATGCTGCTTGCCAACCGCCTTGCCCCTCGGCTTGATGCCCTCATCTCCCCAAACCAGAGTGCCTTCATCAAGGGTCGCTGTATTCAAGACAATTTTCGTTGCGTGCAAGGCTCCCTTCGCCAGCTACACGCCCACCGAGTCTCGGCCATCCTTCTCAAACTTGATTTTGAAAAGGCCTTCGACTCTGTTAATTGAGGATACCTCCTCAAGCTCCTGCGTTGGCTAGGCTTTGGCCCTCGTTGGCGTGATTGGGTCGCTCTCCTGTTCGGTACCGTCTCCTCTTCGGTCATTCTGAATGGCCGCCTGTGCCCCACCTTCCACCATGCTCGCGGAGTTCAATAGGGAGACCCTCTCTCCCCGATGCTCTTCATCCTGGCGATCGACCCCCTTCAGCGCCTTGTAAGTCTTGCGGAGGAGGCGGGTATCCTTGGTCAGGTCGGCAACACTCCCTTGAAGCTGCGTACCTCTCTCTACGCCGACGACACGGCCATTTTCCTCCGCCCTTCCCATGACGAGATCCTCGCCATTATCAACCTCCTCAACTCCTTTGGCGACGCCTCTGGCCTCCAGATAAACCTTCACAAATGCTCCGTCATGCCTCTGCACTGTGATGACGAGGACCTAGATCTTGCTCTCGGCCCCTTCCCAGGGATTAGGGCTTCCTTCCCCTGCACCTACTTGGGTCTCCCCCTCCACTTCAAACGTTTAGGGAGGACCCACTTCCTCCCCATCATCCAGAAGGTCCGTGCCCGCCTTCCATCCTGGAAAGGCCGCCTTCTCTCCAAAGCAGGCCGTCTCACGCTCGTCAAGGCAGTGCTCTCGGCCTTGCCAACTTACTTTGCAACGATCTTCCACCTCCCAAAGTGGGTCATTAAAGAGATTGATAAAATCCGTCGCTCCTATTTGTGGAAGGGTCAAGATGGCTCTGCCTCGGGACACGCCCTCGTTAGTTGACAGACTGTCTGTCGTCCAAAATCCCAAGGTGGTCTTGGCATCCCAGACCTCAGTTTAGTCAACCGTGCCCTTCGCCTGAGATGGCTCTGGCTCGCGCGTCAGGATCCTCCCAGGCCTTGGGTTGGTCTCGACCTACAGATGTCTGACACTGAGCTAGCTCTATTTCGGCTGGCCACCACGGTAACTGTCGGCAACGGCCGTGATACGTCCTTCTGGCGAGACAGATGGCTTCTTGATTCTGCCCCGGCTGTCCTCGCCATGGTTGTCAAGGCGGTAAAGCGACCCGCGGCGTGCTAGGACCTTTTTACCTTTTAAGCGCTTAAGGCGTAAGGCGAGGCGACTTCACAGACACATATATAAGGCGAATAAATGCACTTCATAGACACATATATAAAGCGGCGACTTCATAGACATATATAAGGCCAATAGCCGTGCCAACCGGATAATTGCTTTTTGGCTTTCGTTTAGGATCGGTCATAGGGTCATATCCATCGGCTTGAGAATCGGCGATGATCGGCGCGCTAACGCCTTGGATCGGCGGCGGCGTCACGGATCTGTAATGGCGGCCTTGGGAGGCGGCGCGGCGAGAGAAAAAACGCACTTGGCGGAGAAGGAAAGAATAAGGGAGGAAGGAGACAACTTTATTGCGGCGGCACTGATCGAGCGGCAGCATCTATACGCCCGCTTCGCCTCATTCGCCTACGCGCCGGGCCCTCAGACACCTTACGGACGCCATAGGCTAAAATTGTAAAGCGTCCACTAAGGCGTCCACCTAAAACCTCTTTACCGCTTAATGGACGCTTAAGCGACGCTTAATGGACGCCTTAACAACCATGGTCCTCGCCCCCAACCTCTACAAGCAAGCTAAGCGTCGTAAGAGTACGGTTGCTCTCCTCCTTCCCCGCAACCAATGGATCCGGCACTGTGGCCCCATCTCTTCCGATACCATCTTCAGAGAATGCCTCCTTCTTTGGTGCAAAATCCGGCAGATCTCTCTCTCCGACTCTCCGGACACAGCACATTGGCACTACTCTCCGGACGGGCGCTTACTCGCCAAATCGACACAACCTTGGTAGTGGGAGGGTTGACCGCTGGTAGCTAAGCCGTCCGGTCGGCGCGTGCCGAACAAAAGCAAGTTCTTCGCTTGGACCCTGAGCCACTACCGCATCAACACAACTGATCTTCTCGCGAGGAAGGGATGGCCGCACCAGACGGCTTGTTGTTTTTGCCTCGGCCAGCTCGAAACGGTCGACCACCTCTGTGGCTCTTGCCCTTTCGCCACCTCGGTCTGGCAAGCCTTTTTGCCTAACCAGCTCCCCTCCTCTGGCTTGGTTGGATTCTACGACTGGTGGGCCTCCAGCCAAATCGGTGTCTCGAAGACTGTTGCGAGATTTCTCAACGGCATCATCATTCACGTGATCTGGGAAATTTGGAAAGAGCGTAATAGGCGTATATTCAACAATCACGCTCTGTCCGCCTATCAAGTTGTAGCCCTAATTAGGGATAATCTCGCCGCCTGGTTAGCGGCCTCCTCGCCTGCCTTTGCCTAGGCTGAGAGCCTTCCCCCCCCCCTCTCTCCCTCTCTCTCTCTCCTTGTAAATCTTGTACAGTTCTGTCTTCCACTTAATTGAAATGGCAGCGCTCCTGCCCTTTATTCAAAAAAAATAAATCAGATATTATATGCTAGAACCATTTATGCCAAAAACTTTAAAAAGAAACTCTGTAGACCTGTTTGGGAAGAACAGCAGACTCTCCATAATCACCGCGTGAACAACTCTCTGCAAAATCCAGCGCAACCTTTCCACCCATGGAGTGACCCACAACGACATCCGGCCATGCCCAGCCTCTGGCCTTCACCAAATTGGCCAGGTCCTTGGCGGCAGTTGACATGTTGTGGGGAGGGCTCAGCCCCTTGATCCCGGATGATCTCCCGTGGTTCCTCAAATCCACAAGAACCATTCTCCACTCTACAAAGGAATACACAGAAAAACGGCAAATTCAGAACGATCCACTTCCTATATACAAGTAATTGTTGGACTATATTATCATCAGATATCAGAATAATTATATGACAGTGCGAAGTTGGGAGATCATTGTGTGAGCATTTAATAAAGGGAAAAATTGCATTCAGGTTACCATCGGAAGGGGAACGGTTGCGGAGTTCAGAGGCGAGGGCGCGGGAGAAGGAGCGCCAGTTGCGGCCTGAGCCGAGGAGGCCGTGGAGGACGAAGGCGGTGGCCGTGGACGGCTTCTCGGGTGACAGCTGGATCTCGTCGAAGGCGAGGGTTTCGGTTTGGTAGGAGGCGTCGCCGTGGACGGAGGAGGAGAGGAGGAGGCGCCACGGAGACCAAACGGCCGAGGTGGAGAGGAGGCGGGAGCGGAGCGAGGACGACGCTGCTTGAAGAGACACCGCCATGGCCAGCCAATCCGTTCGCAGGAGTTCTCGCCTATGCAGCGATGGGCAATGGTTACCGAAGAAGAAACACAAAAGACAGAAAAAGAAAAGAAAAAAAGAAAAATACAATGAATGAATGAAAGCTCTGGGAGGGACGCGGGGGCCGTCCGACGCGGCGACGCCCCGTCGGACGCTACGCCCCGTCGACGCTACGCCTCCGCTGGCGTCGGATCTCCGTCCAACGGCCATTGTTAGACCTTGAGCCAAATTTTGTTATTTTTGTTCCATCATATAAATAAATTAAAAAAATAATAAACACCTGAAATATTATTTAATACATGTCCATTCCTACATATAGTTTTTAGACTGATAAACAACATTTATACGTCTAGATTATCTTTTAAAAAAATTATAAAAGTGAATATTGGTCATATCGATTCGAATAGAATACGTGTGGGATCTGACATTGATTAGAATATATTTCTTTTTTATTAATTTTTATTTTTTTACGTAACGAAAAAATAATAACAAATTTTGTCTCAAGATTTAATGCAGCGCTGTGCTTCGACAGGAGCGCGTCCTACGAGGCGGCCCTTGAACCCGGACCCATTCGGACAAAAGCCTAAAATCTAGACCATCTAGACCACTAGTTGAACACGCGCGTCTGCAGCGCGCGAGGCCGGACGCGACAGCGGGCAAAACGCGTGCAGGCGCGGGAGAAAAAAGCGGCGGGCGCGTGCGAGGCCGCAGAAAAAGCAGGCAGGCCACAGGGGGTAGAGGCGGCCATGCTGGGCCCCAGTATGCATATCTTGGTATCTTTGTATGGGGCAGTACTCCTCGTCTCCTTACCTGGATCGCTGGCGATCGCTCGTGAAAGAAAAGCCCGACGCGGCGAAGCGCATCACGCGTCAGTTCAAGCGACTCGCGATCACGAGTCCCTCACGCACGCCTCACGCCGTGTCGCCGTCAGCCCGTCACGCGGTGTCGCGGTCATGCCATACCTCGATACCTCGCCCGCCGCGCGCTTCGGCGGCGAAGGCTTCTCGGCCTCGGGCGTGGAGCTATGGGCGGTCGGCGGTGGGCGTGGAGGTGAAGAAGTTCTTAAGCGATTGCTTTTCCGTAGTGTATGTATTATGTGTATTCTATTTTTCTTCTCAATTCCATAGACTGAATGAACGGTACAGAGTTCTTTTCAATTCATCCTATGATGCGTTTATTTTTATTTTCAGTGCTTTGTGATATCATGTCATCGAGAAAGTATCCATCCGGTAGCGAAAAAAGAAAAAGACGGACGGATGACTTCATAGAAACGCAGAGAGAAGCTATGGACAAATTTTTAAAGAGTAACCCTAGTGTTTCGACGAACCCAAATAATGAATTGGCGATAGTTGCTGTGGAGGAAGAGGAACCAGCTATTGGGATTTTTGAAGAAGAGAAAAATGTTGACATCAACATCGATGATAACAATGTAAGTGGCTCTGAAAATCCAGCTAATTCATCGAGTGTAAATGCACAGTCTGCTAGTGCTGATGAACAACCAGTTTATACTTCTGATATTTATGATCCAAGAAATTGGGATAATCTTGATAATAAAACAAGAGACATATTAGTTGAGAGGAGAGTCTGGAATTTCCTTTAGATGATGCGTCAAGACATTTTTCATATGCTCATTATCATAAAAAATTAAGCATACATACATATATATATATATATATATATATATGAGGGGGTGGATGGGGCCTCCATATAAGTTTTCGCCATAGGCCCCCAAAATATCAGGACCGGCCCTGGGTACAAAGGCAGGGGAAGCTCGTGCGCGAGGCAAGAACGCGCAGCGCGGGAGGAAAAATAAGCATGCTCGCGGCGGATGCGAGACTCGAATGCGCGCCTCCCAGACAACGAACCGAGCGAGTTAACCAACCGAGCGAACCACCCGTGTGCCTAATACGTGGGCGGAAAAATCCTTTTATACGCTAAAGCAAAACAGATGCCCGAATCTGGCTGGGTCGCTCGATCGGACGGCCGTGACGGGGCCGGGCGGGGAGACGAGCCACGTGGCAAGCGAGCGAGGCGCGTGTTCGGACTTATACTTATTATAGATTCGGCCAAGCTATAAAGCTAGCAAATGTTCGGGATAGTAGATACCGATTGTGACACCGAGGCCGGAGCCACAAGAGAGGCCGTCCAAGCAATTCGCTTGAAGCGTACCAGCTTATCCATTCTCGTCCTCACAGGTCAATCCATTCCGGTGCGCTCACTGGCACTGGCACATGCAGTGCTAGTACACTCTACTCGTATTACTGGTTCTGAATCTTTATACCATCCTGCCCTCCTCTGCCGCGAGCAAGCATGGCTGCTGCAAGGCAGTTGCTGGTTCACAGGCTCACCCTCTCCATCTCTTCAACGACGCTCCTGAAGAACACATGCAATGGCCTCTCCGGGTCCAACTTCAAAGCCGTCCGGTACTGGAACAAAGCCAAGAGGCTCCCAAGCTTCAGTGCAAGCGTGGCCGCCAAACCGCCGCGCGCCGCGGCGGGGAAGGGCGGCATTGTGCCGGCCGACGGCGGCGACGAAGACGGCATCAGCCTCGGCACGGTGAAGCTGCCGGCCAACATCGACATTGCGCGGTTCGAGACCTTGCTCTTCCAGGTTTGCATCCTTGCGCCAAAAGTGCAGACGCCAATCACATGCTCACAGTATATATCATGGTGTTTCGGCTTAAAATAGGCATGTTCTGATGCTGTGTGTATCGACACTTCTGACAGTGGGCGAACAGCCTCTGCCAAGGCGCCAACTTGCCACTTCCGGTGCCTCTGAAGGTAGCACGTACTGACGAGCTGCCGAATATGATTTGATACTCCAGATTCCTTCATCTGATTACACAGTACTACTTCATTTGCAAACAGGTGGACAAGGTGGAGGGTGGGATCAGGCTAGGATTCATGGGGATCGAGGACGGCGCGACGCAGGAGCAGGTCTACATCGACTGCCTGGTGTCCCCGGCGACGAGCGGCTCCGGGCCGGTGTTCCGAGCAGTCAGGAATGGACCTTTGAAGAACATGGAACCACCTGGGGAGCCGAGGATCATGAGGAGCCTCCTGCAGGCGCTGCAAAAGTCTATTCAAATTGCACAAGTTTGACAGAGTAGAAACTAAAAAGACACGCGACGACGTGAATAATCAAACAGAAGCAGGAGTGCAATCGCAGCTCGCAGAAATCTGTAAACCCTGTTTTTCTAGTTCTCTCGTGTTCACTTTCGGAATTTTTTAGGTAAAGAGCAGAAGAGATTGTGACTCAGCGAATCCTGGCCGCAAAAGTGTTCACTTCCAGAATGAAGATACAAATTCCACACATGAAACAGCACCATTATCTCCATCATTTTATACTTTCATCATGATAGTTCTCGATATCTTCAAGTAGCTAGACTGGTAGATTGAATAATCGAAAGAGGCATCACGGCAAGAAATGATATCAATTGAATCTAAAGAGTGGAGCATTTTCAACCATCTTTCAAGTATACAGGAACCGGTGCTGAGGTGGGCTGGAGGAAAAACAGCCAAAAACTTGCCAAGTGTCAAGCAACTCAAACAGTCAAGCGTATTACATTCATCATGATGTGGAACAAGCTTCAAGCTTTGGGAGGACGCTACGCCATGCATCAGCGATGTCTTTAGCTAATTTTGCTTGACCTTTGGCAAATTCATGGAATGCAAGTCCAATATCAGCTGTTTTCTGCTCCTGGAAACGTGCAAGCTCTTCATTCATTAACCTAACTATGTCCTCATACCTCTTCGTAGCCTCTTCACTAACTGCTTTCAACTGTATTTTTTCACCATAAAAACACTAGTCAAAAATCAAAACAATTATCATCCACAATATCTGCTCGTTTGCTAGAGTTTCTTTGAATGAATAAGAACTTGCCTCTCTGAACTCATGTTCTGTTTCGGAGAACTTTTCAGGGTTCATAAACTTCAATTTTTCACTGCAACAAGAACAGGATTAGACAACAATGAGACCCTGTGCTGTGCTATAAGATTAGGGATATTTAATCATGAGGATCTTTAATTTAGCAGGGTCCAGTACTAAATATATATTATCATAAAAGATAAAAGGACTTTGTTCAGAATAGTTTTCCTTGTTAATTAAGAAGCTTCATAACTTCAGACCAATATAAGTAAATGCAAAACACAAGACATACAGGCTAAGCTCTTTATACTTCCTCTCCTGGTCTAAATCAAAGTGCTGCCTGAAAGCATTGGCTCGATCCACCATAGTTGCCTGCAATGAACATGTGAAGGTAAATCATGACATTAGTTTACTCAACATTCCTTCAACATTAGAAGCAACTCCCCATTCAAAGTTAATATTCCCTCCAGTCACAAAATAATGTCATTTTGGGCAGTGGCACGGTCACTGTACCACAACTTTACACACTAACATCTATTGTAGTACATCTATAAATTACAGACCTAAAAAAACTATACTTTTATGAGAGTTCTTTTCAAGACAAATCTACACGCACCATTTTCCTGCGTTCAATCCATATTTAACAAAGATATTAGTATCCATATATGACAAGTTTTACATTCTTTTGTGACCGGAGGGAGTACATAGTGAGAGAAAGAAATACTAACTTTTATTGACTGCACAGCACGCACATAATCTTTCAAAGGTTCTTCGAAGTTAAAGAGGAGGTTGTCTGCCTACAAACAGAATGTTGACATTGTTAGGTTATAAAAATGTTAAAAGGGATGACTATGTGGACCAACTGGTATTATCTTGAGAGATTTATTGATTACCTCTCTTTGAAGCTTTATTGATAACATCTCTGACTTTGAACCAACTTCAGAAAACACCTTCTCTATAAGATCCCCTTCGCAAGCACCTAAAAGCTTAATGGCTTTTCCAAAGTCCGCCAATGATTGCCCAAGTTCTAACAAATGAAAACCAGGATTGTGTAACTGGTCTTACAGTCCAGTTTAAAAAATTACAAAACCAAGAGAAGATGAGATATTATCAATGGATCCTAAGCACAAGTCTCGTGCCCGTTATAATACCCATGCACCAGGTCAATTATTTCTTTATATTTTGAATCATTTATACTATGAATGATAAAGCTTTGAGCAAGCATACTGCTGACTGCATACAATAATTAGTGCCATAGTGCCATTATAAATTATGACGGCCACTTAAAATGTGTTGCCATGAAAATAGACAAGCAAATTTGAAAAGAATTACAAAACATGGACAAAATCAACTATGATATTTTTTTTCTAAGATCAACAGATGCACCTCTATGTCTTTTCACAAGGCGGAATGCTTGTTTCTGAGCCTCTGCTAAATGATTTTCTAACTCAAATATGTAGTGTTTAAGCTTCTCATATTCAAGAGTAGATTCCTCCACAGGCTTTTCTTTTCCCAGAACAACATCACTGACTTTTGAGTGTACATCCTGATAAAATGGTCATCGATTAATAATCAGCAAATGTGAATTCAACATTGAGAGGAAGGATGGAGAGTTGATACGTTCTTTGTAATCATATCAAAGGCAGTATTCAGCTAATATCAAGAATGTATTACTTGACATTTGAGAAACAATACCTTAAACATCTGTATGAAATCTGAAGGTTTCCTGAATATACCAGTCTCATAAGACCTTGCTCTATCCATTTTCTGCTCCACACTCAGACAAAACAAAAAAAATGAGCTGGATGAATTCAACCAAAAGTAAGTAACAACAATTTCTTCTAGTCCAAACAACTGGGATATACAAGGCATGGAACCATGAACATAGAAAATTCCAATCAAACAATTAACAAAGGATCAGCCTCATGATGCACAAGATTGCAAATGACTATTGCACACTCAGCATTTGAAATCACAACATTGATTAAAATGAACACACATTTACAACTTGAGTATCAGGTGGGCACTTTTTACTTATGCAATGATTTTCCTTCCTGGTGGAAATTCCAGTGTGAAATCAAATAAATAATCACATTACAGTGGGCCGGACAGTTGCTTGATTATTAACGGCTAGTTGTCTCTAAGGACAAATATGATAGTTCATGCAAATGAATCAATAATCTAACCCCACAAAGTATCTGTTACGGCTAGGCCAACGACCAGGCAAAGGCAGCGGCGGGGGCGCCAGTCCTCTGCTTCAGAGATAATGATCGTCGGCAGGAAGCCTCCGATCAATGGTGACAGCAGGGGTAGACTAGAAGGAAGGGGTAGGGAATAGTAGATTAATCTGATTGCTTGCCCAAATCGGCTCTGCCTTGCGGCTTACATAGGCCATAGGCCAACTAACTTCCTGAATAAACTCTTAGCTAACAAATATTATCTAAAGGCTAGAGATAATCCTCTGCCGAAGCTAATCCTCTTATTAACTACTTTGGCCGGTAGTAGGTTTGTTTCTCCTTCTATAAACACAGCCCCACATAACAGTATCAGTAAACAGAGATTCAAAAAGTCTTAACAATTTAAACAAAAAAAATATTATAAGGATGCAGCGGTCTGCTCATCCAAACACTTTTACCTCTTCATCTGCCTGCAAAAAAATCCTCAAATCTTCACTTTGCTTGAGTTCAGGGTGTGAAGCTATTCTATTGATGAATAGGTCCAGAGCTTGACGACGCAATTCAATAAACTCTTTACTAAACCGGAACTTCTCTGAGTGTAAAGCAAAATAATGACATCCCAGTGAGAAAGAGAACACAATACTGACACCAGAGTTCAGTAATCCAGAGATTTTCTGCTCTAGAAAGAATTGAATAAATAGGCTTTCAAGAAAACTATGATTTGCCATATTACCAACAGCATTCTTCTCTGGAAGGGCAGGTATAAAAATGCCTTTGTATTTTTCAGCGAGATGATCATGCAACCACTCAAAATCGCTATAGCGCCGGATAACAATTTTCTCTGCTCCCTCAAATTCTGGTAGATTGGTCTACAAAGACAAATGCTACCAAATTAGCAAATTAATAGGCCAAAACAAAATCCGATAAATGCAGTCAATGTGATAAACTTCCTAGGTAGGATAAAAGCCCAAAACAAAGAGGGAGAATGAAACATAAAACAAGTTTACAGGTCGACTCAAGAAGCTACAACAAGGGAAGTGAATTAGCAACCGCATAGAACCACAAAATTGCACAGAATTGGTACCTGGCACTTGGCAGGCTACATGATTGCCATGACATTTCCCTAAGTATCTTACTTGGTTGCATGAATGGTAACTTTTTAAACTATTTAGTTCCCCAGCAAATACATAGCTCTACTAATCACAGAGCAAACTATTAAGATTATCTAGAAAGCAGCAAAACACCAAGTTGCATTTATTACTGGATTGTCAGTACTTTCCACTTTTGGGCCTATATCCATAAATCATAGCCCAAAATTTGAGTTCCGCAGTTCCAGCTCTCTCATATGCTCTAAAATTTGGCATCACCGCATGGACATAAGTAAATAATTGACTCGGACAGCACCATGTTTAAGAAATTCTACACTAAATCGAGGTAACCGACAGGTTTTGGGGTTTGGGAGCGGAGAAGGAATCGGGGCGACCTTGGTGATGACGCGATAGGAGATGTAGGCCTGGACGCCGTTGCCCATCTTGACGGGATCCGTGACGGAGATCGACAGGAACGGCGCCCCGGCTGCCGCCGCCGGCGACCGCGGGCTCTGCGACTGGCTCCTCTCCTGCGAGAGCGCGCATAGACAAGATTCAGTGCGAATCAACGACCAAGCGCGATAACGGTCGGCGGGGCGGGCGTGGGAGAGGCCGTGGAGGGTTGCGTGTGGCAATTACCGCGGAGATCATGGCGAGTTTCCGGGCGAGGCCTCGTCTGCCTCCTGCTGCGGCACGGCGGAGCTACGGGAAGAAGAGGAAGACGACTTGGGAAGAAACGAGAGAGATTTATTTTTTTCTTCTCCCTTAATCGTGAGCGCTTTTCTGTGTGTCGCCGTGTTGGATACTGGATATAGTTTATTAGTTACGGGATTGCACATGGGTGCTATTGGATCTGAGACGCAAATGACCCGTTAATCAAATCAGTTTTACCATGGGGTTGGCCCAGTGGGCCTTATACGGCCCGCGTTGAAGACCGTCTAAAGCGTGTTTGAAACATAGGAATTAGCACCAAACTGCCTAAACACTTCAATCATATACTTTCGTTCTGTTTAATCTTGCAAGGCCTAAACTGCCTAAAGCGTGTTTGAAACATAGGCATTAGCAATGTTTTTATCGGCTTAATTCAAATCTATCACTTCATTTTTTTTAAAAAAAAACTATATTCCAAATCAAAGCTCTATAAACCCTCATTGTATGAGTAGAGATACACATAGACAGTCTCATTAAACACGCACAAGTATAGTTGATCCACTACAAGGATACATAATCTCATTAAATATGCATATACATATGCACACATTTTCCCTGTAATTAAGGCCCAGTTCTTTTAAGCTTTTCAGCTTAATGGCTTAAGGACATCTCCAATAGTAGAGACAACTTGTTGTCTATAAAATTTAGGTGGCACATCCTAGTTAGCTTAAGAGACCACTTCTCCATCCAACAGCTTGGCTATAAAGCACCAACTCCAAAAACTGTGGAACCCACACGTCATATAAATTAATCCTCTTTGCCTTCTTCCTCCCGAGTCTCCTCCCTCAAGTCCCCTCTCACCCCCGAGCTCCCCTCCCCGCCGCCCTGCCACGCTGCCACGCCCCACGCCACCGCCTCCACTCGCCTCGCCACCTTGCCCCACCCGCGCTCGCCTCGCCTCCTCGCCTCGCCTCCGCCTTGCTCCAATGAGCTCCGTGGCGACAATGACTCCGTCCTCGCGACGTCGTGGCCCCATCCTCGACCCCACACCTCCGTGCCGCCGCCGTCGGCCGCCTTCGACCACACGCGTGAGTACCACGCCACCGCCCGGCTCCGCCGTCTCACGCCGCCATCATTGCCTCTCTCATGGGGCAGCTGCAGCTGCGGCCGACGGCAATGACGACGGCTTCGACAGCGGCGCGCTTGACGCGACTCTCCAATGACCGAGAGAGAGAGAGATTGGATGGGGAGTTTGGCTGTGGGGGACACGTGGAGCACTTGTCTCGGGTTGGCTGTCTGTAGACGGGCGCTTAACTAAGCGCCCGTGCTTGCCCGGTTTGCTCCCTCTCTCCTCCAGATCAGCTCAAAAGATGATGTGGAGGTCTTATAGTCTGCTGACATGTTCCCATTGAAGATGCTCTAATAGCTTAACGACTTATCTACGTTTTAAAAACACATGTGCTTTGAGTTTTTTGAGTTCGTTTTTTCGCTGTTTCGAAGATGAGTCCTAACGCTTTAAAAATCAAGTCAAACAAAATGTATCGAATCTCGAAATACCTCGAGAAGTTTTCAAGCTCGGTCGTTTCAAATTGCTCGCGTCAATTTCAAAAGAACAAAACCTAAATCATGGAAAATACTTCTAAAAAAATCATAGATATAAAAATGATAAGATTTTTAGAGGAAAAAAAATCATAGAGATGGGCAGATCAGCAGATGGGTAGGTTGCACACCCGCACTGTTAGCTGTAGCATATAGGACTGCAGAAGTGGTTGGTACCAACCAGCAATCCACCGTACCCAACCCAAGCGCACCGTCCGTGCCGTTGAAGCACCGCACCGCACGAATCTCAGAAAAGATCTCTTCTTCCCGTTCGGAGCCGTGGACCCGAAGTCCGCATCGGCACGCATCCTTTCCTTCCCTTCACTGCGGTAGTCGCTCGGCCCCGCCCCGCCGCCTCCCATCCCCACCGGTGACGTTACTCAAACCCGGCACCGGCCGGAGCACCAGCTTCCCAGCGTGGCCGCTCCATGGACCGCGCGCGCCACAGGAGCTCCCCCAACTCCGAGCGCTTCCTAGGCGCCTTCCTCCACTCCGCGGCCGGCGGCGAGCAGCCCGGCTCGACGGCCTTCGAGCTCGACGAGGACGACCTGTTCGCCTCGGGGGCTGGATCTCCCGAGCCGCCGCAGCCGGCGCGCCGCCCCCTACTCCTGTCCTCCGTCCGCGGGGCCGCGAACCCTAGCCTCCTCCCCCGCCTCCGCCGTCCGCCGGAGGGCATCCTCGACGCCCTCCCCCTCGCGCGCCGCCGCCCTCTCTCGCCGCCTCCGTCTTCTTCGCCTACCTCGTCTTCGTCCGCCTCCCCGGTGGTAGCTGCTCCCCGCATGATCCCCACCATCCCCCGCCCGGCGGCTGCACCGGCGCCGCATATGCCGCAGTCTGCGCCGGTGAACGTCCCTGCGGTGAGGCCGCGGCAGCCGCCGGTGGAAGTGACGACGGGTGAAGCGGAGGACGACGACGACGAGGAGATGCTGCCGCCCCACGAAATGGCGGCGCGCGCGCGGGCGCGGGAGTTGCCGATGACGACGTTCTCGGTGCTGGAGGGCGCCGGGCGCACGCTCAAGGGGAGGGACCTTCGCCAGGTACGCAATGCCGTGTGGCGAAAGACCGGCTTTCTCGATTGATCTATTCCTGCTGTATTTGACAGTAAGTATAAGTACTAAGTAGCCGTCGCCCGTCAGTTGGACTCCAGTGATTGCGCATGTATGTTTGAATTCATTTCGTGTACATTATGGATGATTGGGTGTTGGTTTTAGTTGCACCCGTAAAACGCTAGCTGTATCATCATCAGTACCTGTAAACTCTTGATTTGAGCTGCCAAATAGGCAACATTGTTGTACTGGATATTGGGTTTATTTAAGATGGCTTGACAATTGTGCTCTTATGGATGCATTTGTGTTAATTTGCTGAGGAAGAGAGCTCTATTTCAATTTTTTTTTTGTGTAAAAGGCACTGGCGGTCCCTAAACTTTTCCCGCGGTGCCATTCAGGTCCACGATCTTTCAAAATCAAAAAGCGCATCTTTGAAGTTGCTAACGTGTGTCATTTAGGTCCAAATCTTATCCGGAGGAGTAATTTGCCACTGTGGACAGTCCACATGGCATTTTTTATATTTAGAAAATTCAAAAAATCATAAAAAATCCGAAAAATCACAAAACAATTTAGAAAATTTGGCTGAGAATCTTGTCGGTGCAATAAATACCGGGGTATGAAGAGTCCGGCAGGAGCCCAAGAGGGCCCCACGCGTCAAAGAGCGACTGAACCCTAGCGCGTGGGCGAAGCTCGTCAGAGGCCAAGAGGCCCCACGCGTCAAGCGGGCGATCAAAGCCACAGCGCGGGCGAGCCCTCGGCGCTCAAAGAGGCCGTCGGCCGCACGGACGAGGCACCATACGTCAGCGGGCGTGTGGGCGAGCCCCTCGGTCGCGAAGGCCCCCATTCAGCGGGCCCACGTGGCGAGGCGTCGAAAGGAGTCTTCGTGCGAAGGCTTCCCCGCTGCGAAGACGGCGATTATCGACATCACGCGGATAGACAACAAGAAATGATTACCGCTATAGTGACCCTGCAGTCTCGAAGGTACATCCATCGCGGGCGCAGCCGGAATTGACCGTGAGAGAGGTTTGCTTAAGATGGCCGCCGCGTCGGGAGGAAGCAGGTGGGCCTCGCCTGCAGCCTCACCGGTGTGTCAGGCGGGTCGAGGCCACTTATGGCACGCGAGGCGTCGCCGCTTCGGCGTCAGCGAAGAACACGTTGCCTCTCTCTGTCGTGTCTTGTCGATTATCGAGAGTATCAGACGCTTACCCCCCGCTCTCTCCGTCAGTTCAAGGCTTGTATAAAAGGAGCGGAGAGAGAGGGGAGAGAGGAGGTACGTGGGTGACACAGTTCACAAGCATTCTGTAACCACATTCCATTCAACCACAACAAGAAAAGAGTTAAGGCTCAACAGGAGTAGGACTATTACCCGCGAGGGGGTCCGAACCTGGGTAAATCTCTGTGAGTCGCTCCTTGCTGCGTCCCACGCTCAAATCGAACTGAGCACGGCCGATAGGCTAGCAGGATAGAAATCTGACTAGGGGTGTGATCCGTGGGGGTTGAGCGGAGAACACGCCGTCGATGGCGCGCCCGTAGGGAGCGCTAGCATCGATTCGTGCTTTTGACTTCATCAATGGCGGATCAACAATCATGACGGACCAGAGGCGGCCGCTAGAGCGCCGCTGACGCGCGCGTCGGCAGCGGCAATGGCGATGGATCGGCCGGCGGCGCCCGGTTTAACTTAGCGGCGCTGGCCTTGGAAGAGTGCACCCAAAGACATAACCTCCATGCGCCGAGGACTGGCTGACAACCCACCGGTGCCGATGACTCGGACTCTCCGTGGCGCCGTGGTCGCGGTTTGGCCACTCGTGGGATGCTGCGCCGGGCGGCGGTGGTGCAAATCGCGGGCGCGGAACCGGCGCTTCGCTTCTCCCGCTCTTTGGCCTCTCCGCTTCCCTCCCACGGATCTCCTGGTGCGAGGAACGGGGCAGATTTACGAGCGAGCGCGATTCCTACGGGTTCGGCAGCGAGCGTCGCAGGGGCGGTATCTCCGGTCCCACTTGAAGGACCGCCATCTGTGACACGGAGAAGATCTGCGCGACAAGCTCCGCAGGCGGCACGACCGGGTGCGCGACCGCGCCGACGCTGCCGCCCGTGGGGACCAGGAGGGTTCAGCGACGCCGCCTCCGCCGGGAAGGAGGTGTTTCTTGGCGCCGTCCGGACGGCGGCACGGCGGATCGAGTCGCACCGAGAGCGGAGGCTCGAAGTCGGCCGCCGCGCTTTTTCAAGGAGGCTGCGCACAAGGCCCATGGCCGGAGAGGTTTCGACCGCCCCCATCGAGAAGTACGACGGCTCCACCAACCCTGACGAGTTCTTGCAGATCTACACTACGGTGATGCAGACTAATCGGAGGGTCGGGAAGGTTCGCGAACTACTTCCCTTGATCCTCACCGGCGGAGCCCGCTCGTGGCTCATGAACCTACCCCCGGAGTCTGTGGGGGTCATGGAAGAAGCTGTCTGAGCTATTCATCACCAACTTCCTGGGCACCTTTGAGCAGCCCGGAGTCGAGGACGATCTCCACAACGTGGAGCAGAAGAAGGGAGAGTCGCTGCGCGACTACATCCGGCGCTTCAGTCAGGTCCGCAATACCATCCCTGACATCTCCATCGACGCCGTGGTCACGGCATTCAGGAGAGGCGCTGTAACATCCCAAATTTTAAAACCAATTTGGCACGTTAATAATTTCCTAAATTGCATAATTTTAAAATCGCAAAATAATCATGTCATATTGCATCATGGCATCATTATTGCATGCTCTGCATTTAAATTGAAAAATTTAATAATTGTTTAGTGCATGTATTCTTCTTCTTTTAAGCCAATCCCAATGAAATTTTTGGAATTATATTAATAAGTTTTGGGAAAGCAAATTATAATTTCCTAAGTATTGGAGTATTCATAAAAGAGCTTGGGAAATCAGAAAAATCAAAAAGAGTTTTTGTCTCCTCCTTGGCCCAGCGCTGGCCCATTCTCCTCCCTCTCCTTTCTCTCCTCCCCTCCTCTTTTTCCCCGGTTGGGCCGAGGCCGCAGACGGCCCACTCCATCTCTCCTTCACCCGCTCCTCTCTACTGGGCCGCGATTGTCGCGCCGGCCCAGTCTGCTGCTGCCTCCGGCTCAGCGCATCGCTGCGGTGCCGCCGCCATGTGGGCCCACCTTGTCAGCCCCTCTCCTTCTTTCTCCCCTGTTTCTTCCTCCTCTGGTCGCCGGTCGTCGCCGCTGTTTCCCTCTCTCCAGGGACCGCGCTGGCTCGTTGTCCCACGCGATCTTTCGTCCCAATCCTCTCCGTACGGACCCTCTTTACTCTCTCTGCCTCTCGGGTCTTGTCGCCGGCCAGCTCGCCTTGATGCCACCGCGTCCGAGGCGATGCCGTCACGCCACTGGCCGGAGTTGGCACCGGCGATTGCCACCTCGCGCGCCGCATTAAAGCGCCGAGCGAAGCGTGCCTATAAAAGGGGTGTTGCTACCCTTCGCGCTTCGAGTGTTGGTTGCCGTCGTGTCTCTTGCCGAGTCGAGCCGCCACCGCCGCCTCTCCGGAGAATCCGCCATCAAGACTCCTCGCTCGCCCGGCGAGCTTCGGAGGTAGTTTATCCATCCTTCCCTACCCGTTTCACCAAACCGTGTCGCTTAAGGCGATTGTGCGTTGAGCCGTGTGTTCAAGGCGTCGCCGCCGCCGCCGTGAGCCACCGCGCCACTTGCACACCCACCTTCGGGGCGTTTAGACCTCTTCGTGTCCACCTCTCGTGTCTCGCATCCCGCGTTTAATTGGCTCGGGGTGGTCGGAATGGTCGCCGTCGTGCGCTTCGCCGCCGCCGGGAGCCTCCCCTGTTTCCCCCTTGTGTTGCCACTGCGGTGCCACCGACAGGTGGAGCCCACCTGTCGGTTCGCTTTGCCCTCGCCAGCGCACGCCGAAGCGCGCCTCGCTGATGGGCGTGTGCCGAGCCGGCCCATTCCGAGTTGCCCTTTTCTTTTAATCCTTTTCAGTTTTGTTTAAATATCTACTTGGTGCCAAAAAGCAATTATTAAAAATATCTGCTGAATGTTAAAAATTCTGTGAAAATTATTGAAAATACTTTGTTAGTTTCTGGTCTTAATAAAATTATATATTTATGCATGTCTTGCATGTAAAATTCATTTGTTGGTTAAATAACTAGATTTAGGTGCATCATTTCATGTGAGCATATTCTTGTTCTTTTGCATTTTCTTAAAAAGCATTTGCATCAAAAATAATTTATTGATGTATGTTGTATTGTTGCATGTGCGTGTGCGCGTTTAGAAGGTCAAGGTCCCGAAGACCCGATCGTCGACGTCCCCTTCGCTTTCCCCGGAACCGATCAAGGCAAGTCCCCCTTTGATCATATTGAGAAGCCATTTTTCGGTTATTTGGAAAATGTTTATTAGACTTGAAAACATGCATGCTAGTTTAAAAGATAAATGCCGTATTTGATAGACTTAGTTATTATGCCAATTAGAAAGGTAAGAAATATGGTAGATGAAACCTAAGGCTAAAAATATGAATTGCTCTTATTTAAATTCCTTGTTGAGGTAGGATAAATGCTTAAAATCATTTAAGCGGAAGGATTTAATCATTTGTGTGAAATGAGAATATTGTTGAGAAATGTTTGGGAAAGGGTCATTTAAAGATAGCGCATCAAGGGTGATGCTCAGCAGGAAATGAGTTTCCTCTTACCCCAAAAACATTCTGACTAGGGAGATATTTTGTCAGTTGGTGCAGTATGGCACCAGGTTTTACTGGGCTAAAAGATAAACTCTTCCCTAGTCTAAGGACTGCTCATCCTATAACCCTACGAACAGAGCCATTACAGTACGACCTCGAGTCCCGGAATGGGACGGGCCCGATCGTTGGTCCTCGTGGTCGACGGTCTTGTGGCGAAACATCGAATGGGTGCGTAGCCTCTCGAGGGTAAAGCGTACCCACTCTGCAGAGTTAAAACTGTCATGATAGCCGTGCTCGCGGTTATGAGCGCGCGATGGGACTGGTTATATGGTAGATTCTTCATTTAAAAACCATTTTTGAAAAAAAAAGGTTTTTGGGAAAGGATTTGAGTTGAGTAAAGGAATTGAGAAAGGTTTTTGAGAAGGATTTAACGTGAGCTGGCAGCCACCGGTGATATTCCGAAATGGGCGACGGCCTATCGGAAAGTGTCATGCGAAAACCGAACCAAAGAAATTTGAGAAGAGAAGAGAAAAGAAAAGAAGAAAGAGTTTTGAGCTAGGGGCCCGCGCGATATTCCGAATTGGGCGGCGGCCTATCGGAAAGTGTTGTCTTGGAATGGACCTAGCGGTTTGAGAAAAGAAAAGAAGAAAGAATTTTGTTCTCGCTATGGCACTGAGGCCAAGTGGCGAGAACCATTTGAGAAGCGCCCAAAGAAAATATTGAGAATCATTGTTTCTAAAATTGCTTTGCCAAAACTAGGCTAATAAAGGCATTTCCGCAAAAGATCCCAAGCTTTCCTTGTACTAAACCTCATTTGCATGAATTCTGGACTTGCGGAGTACAATTTGTACTCACCCTCCTTTTCTCCTCCCCTTTTCAAATCTTCAGCAGCCGGTCCATCTGAGTATGGCCCGCCTTCCCGAGGAGGAGGACCCGGATTACGCCGAGGAGGCGCTTCCCATGAAGAGTTTGAAGACTAGGGTTGCGTGTTCCTCTGACCCTCGTGCACATGGGATAGATAAGTTTATAGATTTTGCATTAAGCTTGTATCTCCGTTCTTCAATTGCGACTGCGAGCCGTTGTATGTGCTTGTATCGACAATGTTCCCGCTTGTGTAATAATATCGCTGGCACTTTATTCCGTTTACAGATATCTCGTGTACTAGCCATGATCCTTGGGACTAGTACGTGTTTACGCAGTGGAATCCGATATTGTAAATCGGGTGCCGACAGCGCCCAAAACCCTGTGGTCAAGGAGAAGATGGCCACCGCAAGATCAAGACGACGGAAGAGCTCTTCACCTGGCGACAAATGCGCCCTTCAAAGTGAGGCTCGCTCGTCCATTTGCCTGGTGAGGACAACATGCGGGCGGTGGCCGACATCGAAAAATCCCGTGGTAAGGATAAGAAGAAGCGCAAGGCGGCCGAGATCGGCGAGTCATGGCCGAAAGCGCGGCAACGACGACAACGACGATAACGACAGCGCCGGCACGCGATGGGCGTGGCGCGCGAAGAAAGGAGGAGGTCACGGCGCCGACGGGAGCGGTCCCCGCAGAGAGTGGCCACGGCGGCGCCATGGCGATCGCCGTGGCGCGACGCCCCTCGCGCGCCGCGACGAGGGCGAATCGCCGTCCCGCGAGTGGGCGGGGGCTTCTCGTCCCATCCACCGCAATTCTTCCCATGACTTGGCCGATTGCCATGTCGCCGAGAAGTTGGTGGACGAGCGCGTCCACAAGCAGCAGCAGGCGTCCGGCAGCGGCAAGGGCAAGGAAGCGGCTTCGCTTGGTTTCTAGCAGGCGGAGCGCGAAGTTGCCGTTATCCACGGCAGATCGGCCACCTATCCGTCCCACGCTAGCTTTAAGCGTGCGATGAGGGAGGTGTGCGCCGCCGTGTTCGGGCTTGGGTCGAGGCAAGCGGTGGCGTGGTCGGGCGGCGATCGCGTTGATCGAGCCGATCACCCGGCCAGATCTGCCGCCCAGACATCTCCCGATCGTGGTTGCGCCCACGGTCCGGAATGTAAAGTTAGGGCGGTCTTGGTAGACGGAGGAGTTCCTCTACCTCTGTCCGCCGGTCGCCATGGCGCTCGAGATCCAAAGCGGAGCTTCGACCGGCGCTCCGTTCTTGACATCGCCGGGCCGAGTCCGTCCCTCAAGTACGTCGCCTCCGGTGACGCTTAGGTTCGACAACTTCCGCACCGAGATGCTCGAGTTCGAGGTGGCGGACTTCGACCTCTACAACGCCATACTAGGTCACCGGCCGACCAAGTTCATGGTCGCTGCCACTATCGTACATGGTGGTGAAGATCCCGGCCACCGCCCCATCGTTTTGAAAGTGGATCGCCGGAGGCGCCCGCCGCGACAAAGACGTTCTCGCTTTGGCGGGGCAATCGGCGCCGGGCGTCAAGCCGACTGGAGCTCCTCCGGCGAAGATCCGTGCCTTCCCCGGTTCGTCCGGGGATGTTAAGGCGATCTCCCTGAGTGAGTCAGACCCGGCGAAGACCGTTCGGGGAGGTGATTGAGCACAAGTTGGCAACGTTCCCCGGCACGCGACCGGTCATGCAAAAGGTCCGGAAGCAATCGGTGGAGCGCCAGGAAGTTATCCACCAGGAGGTGGACAAGCTTTTAAGGGCGGGGGTCGTTCACAGTGTCGCCCATCTCAGGTGGCTCGCGAACCCCGTCCTCGTCAATAAATCCAACGGGCGGTGGAGGATGTGCGTGGACTTCACCGACCTCAGCGGCGTGCGGCGATCCGCACCGCGCCCGCATTGATCTCATCGCCGATTCCACAATGGGCGCGGCGGTACCGTGCTTCGGATACGCACTCGGGTACCATCAGATTAACATGGCCGAAGAAGATGAAGACAAGACCGTCTTCGTGACGCCCATGGGCGTCTACTGCTACACAAGGATGGCGTTCGGATTGAAGAATGCAGGCCCGACCTATCAGAGGGCCATGCACATCGCTCACCGCCCTCAAATAGGGCGGAACTTGGAGGTGTACGTCGACGACCTGTTGGTGAAGGCCAAGAAGGCGGAGGAGTTGATTACGACTGGAAGAAACCTTCGCCAACTTGAGGAAGTATCGCATCAAGCTCAACCACGAGAGTGTGTATTCGCCGTTCTGTCGGACAAGCCGCTAGGTTTCCTCGTCTCGAGGGGATTGAGGCGAACCACGACAAAATCGCAGCGATCGAGAACATGAAGCCCCCGACGCGACTTCGGCAGATGTAGTGCTTGGTGGGCTGCTTGACCTCCCTGGGCCGCTTTATAGCTCGCCTGGGGGATAAAAGTCTCCCACTACTCAAACTCCTGAAGAAGACCAACCAATTCGAGTGGACGGCGGAGGCGCAGGAGGCGTTCGACGGGCTGAAGAAGTATCTAACTTCCCCGCGGCTTTGGTCGCCGGACCCGGCGAGCCACGATCCTTTATGTCGCGGCGAACCCCAGTGGTCGGTGCGGTCTTGGTGGCGGAAAGAGAAGGTGTTCAGCGCCCCATCTACTACGTCAGCAAAGTCCTCCACGACGCCGAGATAAGGTACTCACAACACCAGAAGATGCTCTATGCCGTTCTGACGGCGTCTCGGAAGCTGCGTCACTACTTCTAGGGGCGAGAAATCACCGTGCTGACCAAATACCCCTTGCGGGAGATACTCTTCAACCGCGAGGCGACGGGCCGCATCGCCAAGTGGGCCATGGAGCTGGAAGAATTCGACCTCAAGTTCGCTCCCCGAACGGCCATCAAAGGGCAAGCTCTGGCGGAGTTCGTCAGCGAGTGGACTCCGGCGGACACAGAAGCTGAAGACGTTCCAGTCCCCTCGCCGTGGACTCTCTTCTTCGACGGTTCGTTCCGGCTTGAGGGGGCTGGGGCAGGTGTTGTTCTGGTGTCTCCCACCGGCGACATTGTCCGGCACCTGGTGGTGCTGGAGTTCCGCGCTACCAACAACGTCGCGGAGTATGAAGGGTTACTCGCCGGGCTCAGGGTGGCTTCGACCCTCGGCATCCGGCGGCTGCAAGTCAAGGGCGACTCTCTCCTGGTCATCAACCAGGCGAGGAAGGAATTCACCTGCGTGGATCCCGTCATGGCGGCCTACCTGGTGGAGGTGCGCCGGTTGGAGCGGCACTTTGAGGGTTTGGGCTTCGCGCACGTCCCTCGCCGCGACAACTATATGGCGGATGAACTGTCCCAGATTGCCTCGTCAAGGCGCTGTTCGACCGGGGTTTTGAAGAAAGACTCACGCGCCGCTCGTCGCATGACCCGATTCTCGTGGGGCGACACCTTTCTGGCGCAGCCCCACTTCGGAGGAGACTCCACCAATCTCGCACAGCCTCCCGATTGGAGGGAGGAGGCGGAAGAATCGCCGGCGGTTGAGGCTGAAATGCCGTGCCGAGCAGAGTACGTCGGCGACAATGCTAATGTCGTCACGCTCGTCCGGGAAGGTCAGTGGATGGATCAGATCCTAGCCTACCTGCGGGACGGAGTGATCCCCGACGATAACGCGTCGGCCGAGAAAATAGCGCCGCAACGCCAGCGCCACGCCAGTAGGTGGGGACCAGATTACTGTAGCAAACGGAGTTCTACTGAAGTGCGTCACTCGGGAAGCGGGAGTGTAATTCTCTCTGAGATCCATGGAGGCATGTGCGGGAGCCATTCGGGGAGCCGGGCGTTGGTTGGAAAGGTCTTCCGCCACGGTTTCTATTGGCCTCTGACCCTCCGGGATGCCTTCGAAGGTGAGGAGATGCGGCGTGCCAATTTCATGCTAAGCGAGATCCACCGACCGCCCAGCGCCGCAAATCATTCCGCTCTCGACCGTTCGCGATGCAGGGCCGAACATCTGAGCCCGTTCAGCGGGCGACTGGAGGTTACACACATCTTTCGTCGCCGTCGATAAGTTCACCAAGTGGGTTGAAGCCACGCCAGTCCCGGCGATCACGTCCGCTGCAGCCATAAAATTCATGAAGAGCATCTTCGTTCGGTTCGGCGTCGCCAACAGGATCATCACCGACAACGGCGCTCAGTTCAAGAGCGCCGATTTCCAAGACTGGTGCGAAGAGCTGGGTACCAAGTTGTGCTTCGTCTCCGTTGCACATCCGAAGAGCAATGGGCAAGTGGTGCGGGCAAACGCGGAAGTACTCAAAGGGCTCAAGACAAGGGCTTTCGACCGTCTGGAGAAGCGCGGCAAGCGCTGGGCGGAAGAAGTCCCCATCAGATTGTGGCCGCGGACAACTCCCAACAGAGCCACCGGCGAGACCCCTTTCTTCCTGGTGTATGGCTCAGAAGCGGTGCTCCCATCAGAGCTCGCCTTTGGGTCCCCAAGGGTGGTGGCGTTCAGCGAAGACAGAGACCCTGACCGGCGTCAGGATGAAGTAAATCTCCTGGAGGAGATCGAGAGGCAGGCGCGATCCGCCGCCAGTATCAGCAGCATCTTGCGCCGTTATCAAGCAAGACGGGTGTGTGAGAGGACATCGCACTGGCGACCTCGTTCTGCGCAAAATCAAGCGCAGCCGGTCGCAATAAACTGCTCTCCCACAATGGGAGGGCCCTTTAAGGTGGTTTCAGCCTCCGTCGAGCTCGGTCGAGCTCGCCGAGAATGGTCGCGAACTGGCGAACACTTGGAACGTCGAGCAGCTGAAGAAGTTCTACCCGTAGGTAGCTGTTCCAAGAGCTTTTTTGGCCTTCCTTTGGAGCCGAGCGACGATGTCTTCCTCCTTCCTCGCTCGCCTCGGGGGCTGCATTGTACAAAGCCATCTGCAATAAAAAAGATAAGTTCTGTCTCCCTGTGGGCATCTATTCCTTTTTCGCCTAAAGTCAGTTAGAAAACATTCATGAAAGTCGGTAGCGAAAAAGTACTTAAGACCGATGGCCCTTAGTTGCAAGAGCAAGCGCTTAAGCTTAATTTGGGGCGAGGCGAGGCGGACGGAAGCGGGTTCTAGCCCGGTGTGTCCGCTCGATGCAGGCAATCGCCAACGACGGCACCAAATGACTAGACCACTTCCGAAGCTAAGTGCTGCCACGTAACGTTTAAGGTCGGTTTGCCGAGAGGCCATAAGGGTTGAAGTAACGATGCCTAAGGAAAAAGCGCCACTTCAAAAGAACGTTCGCTAAAACTTGTGGCGATCGATTCGTGTAGCCTTAAAAAGTCTGTTAGAAAACATTATGTTGAAAGCTGGTAGCGAAAAAGTATTTAAGGCTGATGGCCCCTTAGTTGCAAGAGCAAACGCTTAAGCTTGCGGCTGGGCGAGGCGAGCCGGACGGAAAGCGGGTTCTAGCCTGGTGTGTCCGCTCGGTCTGGGCAATGCGCCAACGACGGCAACAGCGTCTAGACCACTTCCGAAAGCTAAGTGCTCGCCACGTAACGTTTAAGGTCGGTTTGCCGAGAGGCCGTAAGGGTTGAAGTAACCTGATGCCTAAGGAAAAAGCGCTCACTTTCAATAAAACGTTCTGTCTAAAGCTTTTGGCGGTCAGATGCATCAGTTCCTCTTTTCACAAGTATAGATTTGCGCGAAGTTTGATCGAGACTCACGGCAAAAAAGCAAAAGTTTGCATTAACAGGATTTGTACAGGGCAAAAACAAAAGAGGGAGTTCGTCTACTCCTCGTCTTCATCGCCCTCTGCCGACGCAGCGCCGCTCATCATAGAGACGCGGTTGGCGGCGGTGTCAACCCGCGACTGCTCAATCCGGTCCAGCTGGCGCGAAGGTTCCCCGGTGGCGGCGTCGAGGTCAAACGCGGCGTTTTGGGCAAGGCAGTTGCCCAAGACGAATCGCCCGCGCCCGCATCACCACCGGCAGATCGCGCAGGGCCTCGGCGGCGCTTCCACGGCCCCAAAGATATCTTCAAGGGCGGTCTCCTCCAATGGGAGTACAAGGTACGCCAGCCGGTACAGACGCGTCCGGAAGCTGTGGTAAGCGGCGCAAGCGCATGTCGGCGAGGACCCGGGCGTTGAGTGCTCCGCGAAGGTCTTCGACGTCTTTGGTGGCGGCGGCGGCGGTTTTGCGCCGCCCGGCCTCGCGCCCGCCGTCTCCTCGCGGTGATCTCCGCTCAAGCGCTGCCGCGGCTTCGTCGGCAACTTGCTCGCCGAGGCAGAGCTCTCCGCGCCGCCAGTGTGGCGAGGCGCGAGCGCTTCGGCGGAGCGACCAACGTCGGCGGCAATGGCATCCACGGCGTTGGCGTCAGCTGCGGCAGCGGCCGGAGGTTCCTCCAGCCTCGTCTCCAGCGCGATCTCCGCGGCGGGAGGCCTCGTCTCCGTCGAAGGAGCCGCGGGCAAGCTGGGGGCTGGCGAGTCGTGCGGGATGGAGCTTGAGGCCCCAGCGTCCGCTCTATCCCATGAAGATAAACAGAGACAGGGTTCAGGTATGTGAAAACGTGCGGCATGCTAACCCTAACATAAAGTGTGCGTAACTGCAGAGAAAGCTACATGGAGCGGCGCGCCCAAAGCGAAAGGTCAAGGGCGGCGTCAAGCCGCTTAATCGCGAAGCGGTGGCGGCGCAGATCGCGGTCAGCGCCGTCGGGCAAAGGCGCCGCACGAGTGGCGCTGGCGCGTCTTGCCGCAGAAGCGTCGCGCGGAGGAGCGAAGAAACCGGCGCAGCGGCGCCAGTTCCGCAGAGTCGCCAAGCGCTCGCCGGTGGCGAGCGGGCGGCGGCAGCAGCAGGGCCCCCACTGGAGGGGGCCGGAGGAGGCGGCAGAAGCTCAGGACTCGAGGGGTGAACTCTCTTTGGGCTCGACCCTCCCTCCTCGTCGCCATCTTCGGAGAGGATAAGGCGGCGCTTCCCAAGAGCGCGGTCGGAGTCGGCCGCCACAGCAGGAGCGGCAGCTGCCGCGGGAGCTTTGGCGGTTGCCGAGGGTGGATCGCTGATTTGTAGTGGTCCCCGGGCCACTTGAACCGCAGGACCAGAGACCTCCATGGGGGCAACACACGTAAGTACTGGTTGCGCTCCCGTGGATCCCAGTCGCAGAGGGGGCGGATGGTCTCCGGCAAAGAGATGTCGCCGATGGGCGCGGTCAGGGGCCCCGCCAGCCACTGCCGGAGCACGTTCTCCGGCACATTCCCTGCAGCTGGGCGCAAGAGAGAAGAAGAAGCCATAAATCACAAGGAGCCAAAAGAAAAGACATTCCAAAAAGACAAGAAACCCGAAAGACTGAAGGAACATTTACCTCCGGGGATAAGGCGGACTCCATCGTCATCGCCATAGTACTGCCAGGCGGGGCGAACCCTCATGCGTAGCGGGCAGAGGCGGCGCCGCAAAAAATCCGCCGCAACGTGGGTTCCGGTGAGCCCGTTCTGCCGAGCTCGCTCGGCGCCCCAAAGATCACCTCCAGCTCGGCGAGTCGTCGAGCGAGACCCCGGTGGCAAGGATTCCACAGGACCCTCGGGGAGGTCAAGGTCGTCGCAGCCGCTGGAGTCCTCCACGTACAGCCATTGACGGTGCCAATCCTTCCAGTTGGACTTGATCGTGACCGGGAGGAAGGCGGTGGCGTCGCGGAGCGTAAAGTAGCAGCTTCTAATAGCCCCGCTCGGGCTCGACCTCGCGTGCAGCGTGAAGAGCCGGCGCCAGAGCGGGAGGTTTGGCATCGTCCCACGAACATCTCGCATAGGTGGACGAAGATGGTCAGTGCCACGACAGAATTGGTGGGAAGGTGCGTCGCCTGGATCTTGTAGAAGGCAAGCACCCCCAAGAAGAACTCCGAGTATGGCGGGGCGAGCCCGCCAAAGACGCTCAGTGAAAGATCACGATCTCTCCGTCGCGGGGGCTTGGCACTATGGTGCCGGCGCGAACCGACGGAGGTGGCGGCACGAACCCTTGGAGCCGCGTCGCCACTTCCTCGTCGGCAATGAGGCGAGCAAAGCCGCCCGAACGATGGCGCGTCCCGGCGACCCTTGCTGCGTTTGGGCGCCATGGAAAAAGGTGGAAGAGTTGGCGAAAAAAGAAGGTGGCAGCGGCAAAGAAGGCTCTGTGGCAGCGGCGAAGAAGGTGAAGGGCAGTTTGAGGACTTAGCGTGCGGAAGGATTGGTCGCGGCGCCAATGGAAGTATTTATAAGCAAGGCGCGCGAGTGCGACGGTTTGGATTCCGTCCCCACGCGTGCGCGCTATCATTGCCCGCGTTTGATTTCCGCGGCGGCGCTTCCTAAGGAAGATCGTGCGCGGTGGAGGATCATCGTCTTCGCCGCGAAGGTGGGCCCCCACGATTAAATCTCCCGCCGCACGAAAACGGAAAAAGTGTCTCATCTGCGACGGTTCGCGTATCATGGTGGACCCGGGCTCTGTCGGTGCAATAAATACCGGGTATGAAGAGTCGATGAGGAGGCCAAGAGGGCCCCACGCGTCGGCGGGCGACTGTGCCCTAGCGTGGGCGAAGCTCCTCAGAGGCCAAGAGGGCCCCATCGTCGGTGAGCGTCGAGCCCAATGGCGATGGCGAGCCCCTCGGCCTCAAGAAGGCCACACGCGTCGGTGGGCGACCGTGCCCCAAATATGTGGCGAGCTCCTCAGTGGCCAGAGGGCCTCACGCGTCGGTGCGGCGACCATGCCCAAATACGTGGCGAGCTCCTCAGAGGCCAAGAGGGCCCCAGCGTCGGCGGGCGATCGAGCCCAGCCGCACGGGCGAGCCCTCGAAGACCAGCGAGGCCCATCGTCGGTGAGCGATCGAGCCCAGCGTGTGGGCGAAACCCACATAGCCGCGGACGAGGGCCCCATCGTCGGCGGGCGTGTGGGCGAAACCGCCGGTCGCGTAAGGCCCCCATGTCAAGCGGGGCCCACGTGGCGAGGCGTCGAAAGGAGTCTTCGGGCGAAAACTTCCCTAACTGCGAAGACGACGCGCATTTAATCGACATCACGCGGATAGAACGGTGAAGAAATGATTGCCGCTCTGATGACCCCGCGGTCGGCGGTATCCTCGCGGGCGCGCGGAATTGACCGGCAGAGAGGTTTGCTTAAGATGGCCGCCGCGTCGGGAGGAGCAGTTTGGCCCCGCCTCAGATCTCACCGGTGTGTCTGTCGGGTCGAGGTCACTTGCGGCACGCGAGGGCTGGCTTCGGCGTGGCGGCAAAGACGCGTTCGTCTCTCTGTCGTGTCTTGTCGATTATCTTGAAATCTTCGCTTACTACCCGCCTCTCTCCGTCAGTTCAAGGCTTGTATAAAAGGAGTGGAGAGAGAGGGGAGAGGAGGTACGTGGGTGACACAGTTCACAAGCATTCTGTAACCACATTCCATTCAACCACAACAAGAAAAGAGCTAAGGCTCAGCAGGAGTAGGACTATTACCCGTGAGGGGGTCCGAACCTGGGTAAATCTCTGTGAGTCGCTCCTTGCTGCGTCCCACGCTCAAATCGAACTGAGCACGGCCGATAGGCTAGCAGGATAGAAATCTGACTAGGGGTGTGATCCGTGGTGGTTGAGCGAAGAACACGCCGTCAAATCTATCATGTGAGTTGTGGGTTCCTCTGCGTTGCATCAAGGGAACTTGATCTTACATTGAGCTCATTAGCTATCGAAGGCTTGAAGCTCATTCTCTTAGTGGAGAAGATAACTTTGTCATCCTTTTTGCCAATGTGATTCTGCGATCATGGATAATTTGCCTCATATTAGGAAGTTCTTTTCTATTGATTATTTGGAAAGAATAAAAGATTGAAACCAATCTTGCCGCGTAAACGCGCGGGACACCGTTTTAGAGAAACCAATGGCTAGTTGTTGAAATGGTCCAGCAAAACAGAAAGTAATAGAGCTCCATGACTTGCCACTTGGTTGGAATAGTGTTGCCTGTGCTTATTATCACTTCTTCCCAGTCATATAAGCTAGGAATTTGATTAATGTGTGAGGAATTGGTAGTTCTCCCTCGCGACGACCTCAGCCTAGTTCTGCAACTTATTTGGTTTATTTGACTTATCTACTTGCTCCCTCCGTTCCAAATTGTAGTTCATCATTGACTTTTGGATATTCTATTTGACCATTCATCTTATTTAAAAAAATATATGTAAATATTATTTGTTTTGTTGTGATTTGTTTTATCATTAAACATACTTTAAGCATGACTTATATTTTTGCATGTTTGCACTAATTTTTTAAATAAGATGAATTGTCAAAAGGCGTGTTCAAAAGTCAACAATGAACTATAATTTGGAACGGAGGGAGTTTTCAATCTTGACGGCGTGTCTAAAAACTTTCTAAAAATAAGTTAAACAATGGAAACCCGGCTCTTGAGTGCACCTCGAAAGCTCTTGAAATTGGTAGAAAAGTAAGATAAATAAATATGTCAAATAAGAAAAACAGTAGAGAACTGGGCCGAATCTTTTAGCCTTCTGCGCAAAACATTTGATGACGCAACCTTCTCTAGCCCAGCCCAATAGCCCATTTCATCCGTGCTTGGCGCTTGGCGCTTGGTCTGAAGATTCTGTATTGAATTAGTTCGACAGTCAATTGAACTGAAGATAGATGAGGTGGTGCTTGCCAGTTGCCACCGCAAGAAAGTTGAGTCCATTATTTGGTTTACACTTCACAGTGGATTGGGTTTTCATTGTGGATACAGTAATGGCATGGTAGGTTTCGGTGCAAAATTCGTCTAAAAGAACAGAAGCAATTGGAGGATTCAAGTGTCGTACTTCCCTGAAGTTTGTATTCAGTTGTGCTTTTGTCGTATGCCTATGCTGTGACGTTTCTAATGAAGAGGATGCCCATACGTAAATGTCCGGTGTTCACTGTTAAAAAAACAAGTTGATGGTGTTATGGTGACGTTTGTCATCGGCACCAACATAGATGGGTGATTATAAAATAAAAATGTGGCCTATCCTCGTTCAAGGGAAAATGGAGTAGCACTCAGGTCTTGTTCTTTGAGCTGAATTGAACGGCTGAAATGGTTGAATTTTAAGAGTTTCTAGAGGTAGTCTTGAGATTCGCATCCATTTCATTTGACTTGCTTTATAAAGCGTTAGGACCCATATTTTAAACATAAAAAAGGACTCAAAAAACCTAAAACATGTCTTTTTAAATCGTAGATAAGTCGTTAAGCTATTCAATCGTTAAGTTGTTAAACTGAAAAGAATAGTGTCTTATTCTCGGATTAAGCTCAGGACTATATTAACCTCAAACAATATCAAATTCATAATTACCTATTTTTATTTGGAATACGTTGAAGGTCTCGGCCAGTAGTGGGTAAAATAAGGAACAGAGTCAACAGACTAAATATTACTGTTTTTTTTTTTGAAAGTGACTAAATATTACTGTAGATGTGTCACAACTGGATTATTTTGGCGGTCGGCAAACACAAAATGGTGAATTGTCCACTGAAGTTGACTAGATATTATTGTAGACCACATTTATTACCAAGGAGTCAAGGACCCCTGTCCGCTGAAATGAACTTCAAATAAAGAGAGAAACTATTGAGTCGGCCAGTCAACCGGATCTACTTGTAGTTTTGTTTTTAGTAAACTGTTTGCAATGCACGGTGAACAATTCAACGAAGAGCTGGAACATGAAACATTTTAGGGCATCATCAACTCAGAACTAGTTTAAGGTGACCCATCACTATTCGAACACTATTTATCTATATTTTTTTAAAATTTACTACAGTACTAAAACGATCAACTTTGACCCCTGCCGGTGATGCTCTTATCGGACATTCGGACAACGTTGTGAATAAGCCAGTTACGGGTACATCCGAGGCAATATAATATATTATATCATCGGACATTCGACGACGTTGTGAATAAACCAGTTATGGGTACATCCAAGGCAATATAATGTATTATATCATTTATATCTATAGTAATAACTAGTTGACTGCTCATGCTATCTATGAACTAAAAGAAAATATTAAATGATGTTTTACCATGTTGTGATCAATATGTTTGACCGATGTATCCAACAAACTTTTTCACGCTCGATTGCGCCGTGCATACGAACCTTCCAATTGGTTGATCTTTTTCATTAGTGCCATTGAAATCTTTTTATAATATAAATATATTAAAATTGGGGAAAAAAAGAAAAGAAAAGAGAAAGCATTCTTGCTAACTGAAAGCTTCCAAAATTCCATGCACTAAAATAAGAAAGTAATATAAATAAATGGAAATATTTTTACAGTGTATAGGCTACTAGATAAAGGACTGATAGAAGAGATGAATAGTTGGATGTCATCACCATTGGTCTTTTTAAAGTTAGATATTTATCCATACCCCAATGTGAGGACAAATTCGATCAGTATCATAACCGTATTTTTGTAACTAGGTAAAATATGCATGAAATTGACAATAAAACTTTAGTTGGTTTATTCATGAAATCACAATCGTGAAAGATTTATAAATGGCAGTAACAAGTCTAGCCTTGAGGATACTTGCCAATTTTTCCTTTTTTTTTTTAGCAAAATACTTGGGAATTTTTCAATAGCACGGGACAACTACGAAGGTAAGGGCTCTAGGAATATGAGGGGAATAAACTAAAGGAGCAGAAGCGCTACAAAACTAGGATCATAATCTCAAAATTGTAGTTTTGATCTCAAAATTGAAGTAAACAAATCAGCACTCACCACTATCAACAACTTAAAAAAATAAGAGTCTAAAATTACAACTAAGAGCATAGATGACAATACATCTTGTCATTCATTAGGTTTGAGTATATTGGAAGTTGGCTCCTTACCCATGATTCTCTCCTTTGCAGTTAAAATCCAACTATTATTGGTCTCTTTTATACGATGCGCGCACACACATTCGTCCAATTAATCAACACATTCGTCCCATTAATGCTAGCCCTTTAAAGGTCCAATAGATTTGATTTTATTTGGTTTTGTGCTCGAAATGTGTCACGCGCGTAGGTTGAGGTATCCTGGTTTCCAAAAAAGTTTCATATGACGAGGGATGACAAGCTGGAGCTAATGTTGTATATTATTTTTTTAAGTTGTTCATGAAAGCAAAGTATCCCGTTTGTAACCTATATGTGCTAATGATTTATTTTATTTGTCACCAAAAGTTGATAGAAATAACCTTTAAATTTTGAACGTGCATCGCATATGCACCCTTCCTAGGGTGTACTGTATGACTTGAAATGGACCTCAATTCCCTTTAAGAAAATATTATCTATCCATATTTAATACCATGCATGCATATAGAAAATCCGTCAAACATATATATTAACTAAAAGCAAACTGATGTAAAGACGAATTACTTTAACAATTGCAGGCTGGCTGCGGAGAAACTACAGTGAGGTTGCGAGTTTAGGAATTAGGACAGAGCATTACAGCTAGGACAGGACATGTTACAGGCATACAGCTGATCAGTAGGATCATCATGAAAAAGACGGGACTAGATGTGGTATTTGCTGTTCTTGAGATTCGGTTGAGTCTATTTGGATTCACTGGATGATGGTTGGAAGTGTCAGTGTGGAGTGTATAGTGTAATAGTGACAACTGCATCCAGCTACCGTTGAAGAATCGGCCTTGCATATATATAGTGAGCAAGCGAAATCACTCAGCAAAAACGCAGGCCCGCATGTTTCAGAGTCAAAGGCTAGACGCATAAAATGGCCAGATGTTTATCATTGGCGTAGTGAAATCGAAGGCAGTATCGCTGATATGATGCCTGCACTCTGCACTCTGCATAGCAATATGGAAGAGCAACTTGAGCCATCGAGGTAAAAAAGGTCGTCAGGATGGTTTTCCACATATACGTGGGACGGTGGTACACATGTGAAAGCCGTGGCCTTCTTCCTTGCAACTAAATGGAACTGCATAGTTTGTGCAATGTGTGGTTGTCTACGTTTTTTTTTTTTACCCTTTTTGGTGTTGTCAGATCCAACGTTAGGTCATCCAGTCATCGCCTAACTCTGAAAACGTAGAGAAGATAAGAGAATCCCCAAGATCTAGTTATTCCATGAGAACTAGAAACAAGGAGCTCGCGCGCTGGACTGTCTTAGTGTGCAATTTCCGTCCAGCACCATAAGCTAAATCTAAAAAAATTACAGCTTCTGACAGTCGACCATCTTCCAGACGATACATGTGAGAATTCATGAAAAATATGTAAGAATGGATACTAAATCTAAACATTGTGAAGATATAAATAAGTGTGAGTGAATTTTATCAACGGACTGGAAAACAAAAGGTACAAACATGCAATGTTTAAGCCAAGACAATTAATATGGCCAAGCATAAATATGAACCTATTGCCATCCTGTTTGAGTTTATCGTCATTGTTGCATGTATATTAAAATATACAAGCAACGCTCCAGAATCCTAAGTTACAAACAGAGCACAGTTGTTACAAAGCTCCTAAGTTGCAAAGAGAATGATGGGAGGCATAAAAAGACGATATTAAACATTAGAGTTCAGATTGATTTCAGTGCACACTAAACAAATCTTCAAATAAATATGTTTAGGTTTCTTGATTAACAGGAACTATTTAAGCTACAAAGATTAAAATAAAGACACTTTAATAACCGATACCAAAAGAAAGTTAAAAAAACTCATGATGCAAGAAGCAAATAAATAAAAACACCATACTGATTCTAGAAAAACTGTATTGAATAGATCAACACAATGAAAAATACACTAGTGTTTAATTCCTTGTAAAGCTCAGTGAGATAAACTGGCAAAGTGGCAGTGACTTAAGTCAGCTGGTGCAAGTGGATCTTCCTTCCATTCTTCCCCCCAAAAAACAAAGATATGAGCACGAAAATAAAAAAACAAGTTGCTAATTCTCAAACGTCTGAAAAATTTTTAACTATCAGTTACTTTAATGTTGCATTCTAATAACACTAAAATTACACTGCTTACTAAGATGCAATTTTAGAATAAATGAAATTGCTATTTATCAATTATCTATTTTATTCGTTGATTTTCAATTACTATGTAGATTTGCTAAATACATGTGCTCATGTAATTTTTTCTTCCTATTTTTCAAGTCATCATATTTGTTTCAATCAATTTAAAATTGCACACGGGTTAGAATAAATTTGTATTTGTAAATAATGTGCAACTTTAACATACTTATAAATTGCAATTCTATCAAAAAAAAGATTGACACTTATTCTACTTTCAGACGATTGTATCACGAAGTACTAACGGGTTATATAATACGACAAACCATTGTAATATTTCTTTTTTTAAATAAAATAGTGCTCTTTATAAGGTTGCTCGAGAAAAAAAAAACAGGTACAATGGCCACTGTTTTCTGGGCCGGATAACCCGCAGCGTGCAGCATGTGTGAAGTGTGAACTCCGCGGCTCAAGATTCCCGCAACTTTGACGTGCTCCCCCTGTGCTTGTGCGTCCCTCGACAAAACCCGTGGATCTAGTCGCGTCGCGGATTCGCAGCGTGCGCTCGCCGCCCGGCGCCCCTGCGCCATCCCACGCGAACGCGAGCCCGGAGTCCCCAACGATGCGGCAAGATCCCGCGACGTGCATGCCGCATCCCCGCATCGACCGCGAGCGACCCAGCAGATAGCTTGGCCCGAAGCGCCTCGGCGCGACGGCGACGGCGACGCACGCAGCCGCGCTGGCGCGGGGAGCACACGGCCGCGACGCACGCAGCCCCGCGGGGAGCACACGGCCGCGCGCGACTCGTGCGCTGCCGCGGGCACACGGTCTCCTCCCGGCGCCCGCGCCCACGTCGCCGTCGTGGTGAGCTGGTGCCGGCTAAGAAGTAAGAACCATGTAACGCCACGCCACGGGGTAAGGTAAACGGGTAGGGGTCGCCAGGTCTGGATCGATCGGTTCGTGAGCACGACTCGGTCCCGCTCCAGTAGGGAGCACAACAGCAGTCGTGCCGAGCGTCAAGGCGACACGGACGGACACGACGAGCTCGGAAGAACTACACTCCATGGACCACGGCTAGGCTAATCGATCAGCTCCCGGCCGCCGGCGTGTGCTCAATGCCCGTCAGATTTTACCCGCGATTAAACTGCACGTACGTACCGTATCAGCCGGGCTGTTTAGGTTGAGCGGCTCGGTTTATGAATCTGCTGACTGCAGTCAAATACGATGTCCTCTTTATGGTTTATGCACATACTAATCTGCATGCAAGGACGGGTGTGCTGTATTTCTTCATGGGAATGCATAGTTTTCGTGACAAGGCTATTGCCATGTCAAGCATCTGACTTGAACATTAGCTTGGGAACACTTGAACCAAGCTACTTAAAAGAGTTTCTCGAGCAATGTGAGGCCATGTCAACAAGGACCGGTTCAAAGTGCTTGGGAGGGATCGAGCCAAGCTGCGGGTTTCTTCATTTGCTACCATTACCGAGTACCGAAATACCGATCCTAGTTCCTGTGATCTTCTAGACTCATGCGATTGAACTGGGTCAGGCGAAAAAACCAAAATGAACAATACAGCCATCATTCTCATGATCTTCTCATGCATGAATCACATGATGCGGAGGAGATACTATCGATCTTTGATTCGGGCCCTGGCTCGTGCTTGACTTGTTAAAACTGCATGCGAAGGAATGCCATAAATTAAGCACCAGCACTGATCAATGATCATCATCGTTCGTGTAGGAATGCGCGTGCGTCTTGAATTCGGGGTCGGTTCCAAGACCTGCCGAGCACGCAGACAGATTGAGTTCGGTCGTAGACCTGACGACGCGTTTTGCCGGGGTAAAAGGGAGCCTGAATGGTGTTCAGCGTTGAGTGTTCGTAGATCTGACGACGGAAAACCTTCACGGCGGGCTGGATGACACGATCCGAGGAGGAGGATGGTGTTCGAGTGTTCACGCCCTGCAGCTTACGGCACGGGTCAGTGGTGCCATCGATCTCGGCCGGAGTGGGGAGCCAGATCGTCCAATCCTTTACTTTTCGTGTAACTTTACTCCGTGAAAGCACCTGGATTAATTAAGTTTCTTCTTAATTATAAAAACGATACCGCTGTTTACTTGTTGGCAGTAGAAATCATAGCTTGCCGGCCTGTGTAATTTAAAAAGAACCACGCTGTCCTAAAGCTACGAGAGTATGAGACAAAAGTGTCGGTTTCGACCGGACAATGCTAAGTGCAACGTGGAAATATGCATGTAAGAATCGTACAGACACAGCCTGAAAAAAATGTTTGGCTGGGTTAGTATAAACACAAGACTAAGGCTTTTTTATTATTATTTTCAACTAAAATTAACTGAAAATTTTAATATAAAAAATATGACCTTTAAAAGAGATCTTAAAAAGTACAAAAATAATACATATATTTTAGAAACTCTGAAAAAAACACTTAAAATCTACATATATAACTACAAAGTACTACATTGTTTAGTTTGTACAAAAATGATAAATTTTAAATGTTATCTTCTAAATTTATGCAGTAAAGAACGAGGCTATAGTTCTATGTGTCACCTCAGCAGCATGGTTCACAAGTTTATTTAGAAATTTTGTTAACAATAAAACACTCACCGTTTTCAAAACTTTGCCCTCGTCCCATTTTATCCCTAGTCTAAAAGTGGGTTAAACCCACCCTCAAGTTGTTAGACCAAACCAAGTTGGCGCTTCAATCCGTGAGCATACTTTTTTTTTTAGTTTCTTGGTGACAGGTCGTTCATGTGAATGGTTTTATCTTACATGGCATCCACATGGATGAGAGAAAAGAGTGCAACGGGATTAATATATTAATCCACGTGCCACATAACTTATCTGCCGCCACATGTAACACCACCTCAATGAAAACCACTCAAAATCATCCTTTACTTAATTAAGAAACCAACTTATAGTTCAATTTCAATAGTTCAAGAACTAAGTTAACCCCATTAAGGGATGAAATGAGACGAGTGCGAAAGTTTGAGGGACCGGATAAATTTTTTTCCCTTTTCTTAATAAAACAAACCGTGAAAAGCGCTATTGCCAGATCTTTCTGGTCCAGACTCCGGAGTTCAGGATTTCACGTTATCCTTCCCTATTTTCGAGTATCTAGCTCTACTGTATCCCCATTCTCCAATCACCATGAACTTGCCCTGTTGCCCATCACATTGTGGCTGCTCGATCTCACAATCACTTTTATCATATCGAGATAAACGATCAAGAACAAACCTATGCAACAGAGCATGGGACATATTCTCATAAAAATAATAGATGAAAGGAAAACATACGACAGGTCAAGCTTGGGAACAGACAACAGATTGAACGGACCATAATTTTGGGCCGTTTCTATCGTAATCTTCAAGTGTATCCCAATCAATTCGAAAGAGGCCAGTAATCTTCAAGTAGAGCGCACATTAATGTGTGGCAACACGGCTAGTAGGCTACAGCTATCCCAAATGGCGGTTACCTGGATCGACTAGGAGTCAGCTTCACTGAAAGATGCCCGGGCTACTAGTAATCAAGCCCGTGCTAATATTGGTAGTATTCAGGTAAGTGATAGTTCTCTTCTGTCGGCACTAGGACACAAATTAAGGAGTAGCAGACACTATGCTAATAACTCTTTTATTGTTTGGTCTGAAACCCGTGATTATTCAATTAATCTAGCTCTGTTAGAAACATATAAATATAAATATATATAGGTAGCTCTGTTAGGGAACAATGGTCTATAATATCATATAGGTTTGACTCGGGGCCGGACGTCGGAACAATAGCAAAAAAATAGAAAATATAGGCAGTGAACTATAGGAACATAGGTAAACGCTACAGGAATCTGCATCTGTATCGGTGGCCAAAATATCTGTATCGACAGCTAAAGAGCTGTCGACAAACTTATATCGGCGGTTAAATTAAAACCGCCGACATAGATAGTCAGTATCGGCGGCATTCAAACGGCCGACGACAAACCCTCCGCCCCACTCCCGCCGTTGAATATAAAGATTCAAATTTGGTAATCAATATCGGCGGCCAAACAACTACCGTCAACACAGATCAACCCAAATACACGTCCGGGATGGAAAATTTGAATTTGGATCCCGCCAGAACAATCTATGTTGGTGGCAAGAAAATAACCGTCGACACAGTCGCAACACGCTAACGGCGCCATCACGGCCTGACGGTAACATCATATGTGGTCCCGCATGTCAGACGAGACAAGTCTCTGCCATGTGGGCCAGCCAGAGGGGTGTAACAGTGGAGGGCAAGGAGCATCTGTGTCGGCGGTTTTTTATTTGCCGCCGACATAGATAAATTAAAAAATCAGGGGGCGCAAGCGCGGGCTCAAACCCGCGACCTGCCGCAGGGAACCCGCGCAGCGCCGCGCGCTGACAACCGGTTGAACAATTATTTTTATCTCAACATACTAGGGCACGATTAGTATTTGTACTGAGTTATACGGTCTATTCGGCGGCCCTGGTTTAGCGGCCGACACGGATCAATCTGTGTCGGCGGTCGGTGTATATACCGACGACACAGCTCTATGTCTGTCCGCGGTCCGATGAAAACCGCCGAGACAAATCATCTCCCCCCCACCCCGCCGCGAAATTTCTGTCCGACGCCCTTCGGCTCCCCGAGGGGTTCATTTCATGCAATCTAAGTTTAGATGGCAAGCAATGGACATCATAACTCATTCAAGTTGGCATGTTGGGATGCGTTCGACCTCGTACGTTTATTAGTGTTTGTATCTGTTTTTATAGGGCACCAGCTATACATGTACGATATAGGTATCAAAGCTACATTTAGCCACGAGGTTGAACGCCGGACAATACGCCACCTTGTATTAGTTATTATGTTTATTGCTTGTTATCTAAACTTAGATTGCACAGAATGAACCCCTTTGGGAGCCGAAGGGCGTCGGACAGAGATTCGGTGGGGAGGGGGGAGAAGATCTATGTCGGCGGTATTGCCTCAGCCGCCGACATAAGTAAACCTGTGTCATCGGATCTATTGTTAGCCGCCGACACAGGTTGTCTATGTCGGCGGCTTCTATAAGGCCGCCGACAAAAGTTCTTCCTAGGGTCCAAAAAATTTGTGCTACTGACATGTGGCCCGAAAAGGCCACAATGGCTGGGAGGAGGCCTGTGTCAGCCACCGACATAGATGTTTTGCATTAAAAATAGAGGGCCCGTGCGCTAAGTCCTCGGACCTAGCGCACGGGCTGTGGCCACACGCCGCAAACCGCCGCTGCCCGCCTCAGCGCCGATCCCGCCGCCTCCGCCTGCCGCCGTCGGCCGCCGCCGCCACCAGGCCGCCGCTCGCCACCTCCAGCCGCCGCCCGCCACATGCAAGCCCGAGCCGCCCGCTCTCCTCGCGCTTGCTCCGCCCCCATCGCCTCGAGCCACAGCGCCCGCGCCCTCGAGCCCGGGGCAGCCCAATCCTTGTCCTCCCTTCCTCCGCGTGGACGTCCTCGCCCGCACTCGAGGTATGGTTGTGTTTTTTTAAAATATTGAACCTGTGTCGTCGGTGTTTGTTTAACCAACGATATTATTAGATGTAATTAATTAGTGATAAATGTAATTCGTACGAAATGTTGCGTCCGCGTGTTGCTAACCGGACGGTATTATTAGATGTATTTAGCTATATGTATTTTGAATATATTTATAAAATGAATCGAGCCATAGTCATACCCGTTCGGAGCACACCTGCACATTTTCATAATGAGCTCGGACGGTGATTCGTTGGGTTCATTATGAAAGCGGGTGTGCTCCGAGCTGTCCATGTTTTGGACAGCCCACGGATGTACGTTTAAGTACGGTGGCTGCGACACGGAGGTGTACGGGTTGAAATTTCGGCGGCATGACCTTGTCGTTCTCCTAGTGCATAACATAAGTGGTACGTCGTACCCGTCGTTGCACTAGGAGAACTGCAGGGTTATGCTACCGGAATTTCGACCCATGCACCCCTGTGTCTCAGCCACCGTACTTAAACGCACATCCTTGGGTTGGTAAGCCCTCCTATTTAGCTAGACTTGAACGGTCTAAACTTGTAATTTCGTTTTTTGAATTTACGTTATGAAGTAGGCGATGGAAGACCGACAGTGGATGTATGATGGCTGAGTGAAATCTGGACGTCACATGGAAGAGTGGATAGAGAAGACTAGGGCATTTGTTGAAAATGCTTTTAGAAATTTTCCTGACCCTAACGCAAAGGTTGTGTGGTGCCCTTGCATTTTGTGCTCGAACATGGAGAAAGGTAACAAGAGGGACATTAGTAAACACCTCTTGAAATATGGTTTCAGACCAAATTACTTTGTATGGGTACATCATGGGGAGAGGAAGCGTCTGGCCAGGGTGTGTAGCCCTATGCATTTTGGGGAGGGCTACGATGAAGTAGAAATGGGCAGATTGGACGAGCTCACGGAGGATGTGGCTAGTGCTTACGATCTCTCCCCGGAGGAAGAGGTCGAACCACTTGTCCAACAATTTGAGAAGCTACTTGATTCTGCCAAATTGCCGCTGCATGACCATACCGATGTTACCGTGCTCTCGGCAGTTTCACGTCTAATGGCGGTTAAAACCAAGTATAACCTATCGGGGAATTGCTTCAACGACCTTTGTAAACTGCTAGATAACCTGCTTCCGAATGGGCACAAGATGACTCCGAATCTTTACGAGTCGAAAAAACTTCTTAACGTGTTAGGCATGTCCTGCGAGAGGATAGACTATTACCCAAAGTTCTGCATGCTCTTCTGGAAGGATGATTTTGGGTCAACTCATTGTAAACATTGCAATGAAAGTCGGTACATGGAAGTTTATGGATGAGATGGTATTTTGAGACAGACGAAGGTGGCAAAGAAAACTTACCACTTCTTTCCAATCACTCAACGCCTGCAACGTCTGTACAGGTTGAGGAGCACGGCTAGACACATGAGGTGGCATAAAGAGGGCAAACGTAGAAATGAAGGTTTGATGACTCATCCTTCAGATGCTGAAGCTTGGAGGCACTTTGATCAACAACATTCTGAATTTGCTGCTGAGCTCAGAAATGTACGCATCGGTCTTTCCACCGACGGGTTCACGCCATTCAATATGATTGCGCACCCGTACTCGTGCTGGCCGGTATTTGCTATTCCGTACAACCTTCCGCCTCATCTCTGCATGAAAGAAGAGTACATGTTCCTTTCTGTTATAATTTCTGGGCCCAAGTCTCCTGAAAAAAAATTAGATCTATTCATGCAACCACTTGTAGAAGAGCAGAACAACTTGTGGAATAAAGGAGTCTTGACTCATGATAACTACAAGAGTCAAAATTTTAAGATGCGCGCCGCATACCTGTGGTCCATCCATGAATTTCCGGCGTATGGAATGTTCTCCGGATGGAGCACGCATAGAAAGTTATCATGTCCTAAATGTTTGTCTGACACTGATGCATTCACATTGAAAAAGGAGGGCAAGGCTTGTTGGTTCGACTGTCACCGTTGTTTCCTTGAGCCGAACCACCCCTTTAGAAAATAAAGAAATGCATATCGTAAAGGCAAGATAGTGAAGTGAGGGCCACCAAAACAGTTTGAAGTGGAAGATATCATCGACTGGCACGACGTCCTAGCGGAGGAGGGGTACGTTACAGGCTTTGGTAAGGAGTATAATTGGACTGATAAGTGCAGCATATACAACCTTCCGTATGCAAAAGACCTGAAGCAGCCTCACAATCTCGATCTGATGCACCAAGAGAAAAATATGTGCGAGGCAGTTCTAAACACAAATTAGGATATCCCACAGAAGACTAGAGATAACAGCAAAGCTCGAGAGGACTGCGCTTTGATATGTGATCGACCAGAGATGAACCTCGATGAGAATGGGTTGAAATCTTGGGCAAAGTTCTGTCTCACACGTGCGCAAGTAAGACAGATTCTAGTCTGGATTAAGGAAAAGGTAAAATTTCCAGATGGTTATGCGACAAGCCTCTGTCATGCCGTTAGTATGGAGCAATGAAAATGAATTGGAATGAAGACCCACGACTATAAAGTATTCATAGAGCGTCTATTTCCCGCCGTATGGCGTGGATATGTTGACGACGCTATTTGGAGAACATTGTCAGAGCTAAGCTTTTTTTATAGAGAGCTGTGTGCAAAAGAGATATCCGTGTCGAGGATGGAGGAATTGGAGAAGGAGATTGTTATGATTGTTACACAGCTTGAGAAGATTTATATTCATGATTTTTTCAATTGCATGCAACATCTATTGGTACATTTGCCATGCGACGCAAAAGTTGATGGTCCGGCGCAGTTCAGATGAATGTATCCAGTTGAACGAATGATGAAAAATATAAGAACGAAGGTGAAGAACAAAGCACGAGTCGAGGGAAGTATTGTCGAAGCATGGCTAACTCAGGAAATCGTTTACTTCACCGAAAAATATTTTACGACAAGAAACAAGGTACATGTGACATAATCGAGATATAAGAAAGCACGTCGTATAATAACTTCCAATCTTAGTGTGTTCCATGACCAAGTTGGATGCAATATTGAAAAAAGCACAACACGTGACTTGTCTGAAGCAGAAAAAATTACCGTCCAGCTGTACGTATACGACAACATGGATAAAATGAAGGTGTATATCGAGTAAGTTAATAAATGTGTCAATTATATAATAAATACCCACTTTGTAGTTAATAATGTTTTAAATAACAAATTTTGTAGTCAATTTGTTCAAGAAGAGGCTAGAAAATCAGGTGAACCTTCGGGCGACGTAATCAATAAGCTAAAAAGACAAGGCCGTGGATAAAACCGTCCAAACTTTCTAACTTAGTTCAATTACCATGTAAGTTTCTTCGTACTATATAACACTATATTCTATTATCACACAAAATCCTTAATGAATCTTCTCGCGTATGTTTGTTCAGTGTCAAATACATTCCAGTGTACACAACGATCTCCGATAAATGTCACGTGGATGTAGTCGAAGAATTAAGGTCCATGGATGTTATGATTGCCATGGATATCGATTTCAATCCGAAGCAGCTGAGTTTGCTCGGCCCAATGCAACTACGGTGAATAGTAGCGTTGTGAGTTATGTCACAAACGATCTTGGCGGACCAGACATAGAGTATTATAGGATCATTGAGGAGATAGTAGAAATATCTTATGAAGGCAAAAACGATCTCTCGCTCGTTCTGTTTCGTTGTAGGTGATTCGATCCAACTAGTGGGGTGCGGCGTACTCCAGAACTAGGACTAGTTGAAATTAATCCTAAAATGTTGTATTAAATGCCAGACGTGTTCATTTTGCCCGAAAAAGTCGAGCTGGTGTTCTATCTCCCTTATGCCCATCCGGATTACAAAAATTGATGGATAGCCTATAAATGTCATCCAGTTGTTAGATTACTCGGACTCACTAAAGAAGACTACGAGCCTCGCCAAGACATTGAGCCATTTCAGGAAGAAGGGTTATCAGGGGAGTTGCACGTCGATGTTGGTGTTGCGATACAACAAGAGGAGGAAGATGAGGAGGAGGAGGAAGATGAGGAGGAGGGGGAGGAAGAGGAAGATGAGGAGGAGGAAGAGGAACAGGAAGATGAAAATAAAAACGAAGAGGAAGCAGAAGATTTTTGAGACATTCAATCTCTTATAGGTTCAATGTCACATGTATTTATATATTTTCCATTTACCTTTGTATACATTTATATTCATTTGATGTAACTAATACCTATCTAACTTGTGTCATTTCTTTTCATTTAAGCAGTATATACCAAGCTGTCAAGAAGGCAGTTAAGACGAGCAAGAAGGTCTGGGGGAGAGCGGGGAGGAGGAGGAGTGTGGGAGAGTCCAGCGCATCCCACGAGGAGGAGGTGGTCACCGACTCCCAGGCGGGTGAGGAGGTGTTGGCGTCCAACTCTCAGGAGGCAGAGGAGGTCGAGTGGGAGTGGCCGGAAGGAGGGCAGGAGCCAGATTTTGAGGAGGGGGCGAAGATCGACGAGGAGGGGGGTGGGAGGACGCCGGGGATGCCCTACCTACTGGTTGGTATCTTCAGGCGTTGGAGAATGCCGACTCTGAGGAGGAGTTGGGGGACGAGGACTGCGAGGTTCCCGAGTCGTCTGGGGCTGAGTCCTCGAGCTCCAATAAGAGGGGGCGACATAAATTGCCGCCACTCCCCGCTGATCCAGCTCAGAGGCATTTCGTACAGTTTCCATTGGGCAAGGGTATGTGTTACAATTTTTGTTCTCTTTTACTGGTAAAAAAATTTGCTAACTATTTGTTATTAATTCTACGTATAGGAGATTGATTTGCGTCAACAAAGGTCCGCAGGAGCCGGGTCCCTTGCTAGGGATTCTATTGAAGAATCTCTACCTCGGGCTAGTGGGACAGGGCGATGCTCGATGCCCGGCGGTGAGGTGGAGCGACTACTCTCTCATGGTTGACGACGAGGGAGTAACTGTTGCTGATCGATGCATCAACGAGTTCTAGGTTAGATGATAAAATTTATTAGCATTTCATATTTTTTGTTCATATTGTATTGTGTATTGTCAGTGTTTGTTTTATTTCAGGAGAGGTATCAGCTCACCCTGAGGCCACTGAGGAGGACTACGATTGTTGCCGCCATGTACTAGGTGCAATGGCAGCAAAGACGGTTAGGGATGCCATCAGGATAGCCCGCTTGATGCGGTCATCAAGCATCACAAGGGGAGGGGCATTAGAACAATGTCGAGGACAATGACAGCTCGGGAGTACCTGAAGGCGAAGCAGTACCGTCCATTTCGTCCTGAGTGGATGGACAATTGTCCAAGTGCATGGAAAATGCTCTACAAAATGTGGGCATCTAAGGAGTGGATCGATAGATCGAAGCGTAACAGGGGCAATCGAGGTGCTAACCCCGAGATCCGCACCACCTATCTTGGAGGACAAGGCATGGGGCATGTCGCGCGGGACATAGTAAGTCAAGTTAACATATATCTTCTATCTTACATACACCTAATTTTTCGCTACTTAACTGAATCAATGTTCTTTTCATATTGAAACTCAGGAAGCGGATACAGGAATTGAGCCCGATGAGTTTACCGTGTGGAGCCGTGCACACACCCCGTGTCCTACCGGATGGCACACAACCATCGATGCTTTCCGCAGCCCATGAGAAGATTGTAAGTTAATTGTTTATTTTTGCTTTTTTACATGTGCCATCGCTGGTTTAAACTATATAACACACTATATATCTATTTTGTAAGCTTCCCTTGAACATGCAATTGGACACACAACTCATCTACGACGAGTTCGGTAGGCTCAGTCACTGCAGGGCGGGTTTCATGGACTCTTTGCTGCCCCATGACACTTTGAGAGGGCAGGCCAGGGCACGTCGACAACAGGCCGTCTCTTCCTTACGTGCCCAAGTGAAAACCCAGAAGAAGCTGATCGAGGAGCTGCAGGCACAGAGGCAGGCAGACGAGGCACGATGGCGGGCAGAAGAGCAAAGGTGGAAGGCACAACACGAGGCGGAAGAGCAGCGGAGGCGGGCGGAGAGAGAGGAGGACTTGAAGCGGCTGGAGGCAATCCAGAATCACAATTACATGATGTATCAATTCATGTATCAGGTAATTAAACGTAGTTAAATAGTTGTACTTACATGCATGTTTCACATTCTAACATATCCTATATCCACAGAGATTCCAGGGGGATGGATCATCTAGTCAGGCGCCCCATCTGCCACCTCTGCCGAATTACGTCCTCACACAGACCCCGGGGGGCCCAGCGACACCCACAGCCGGTCCCAGCCCTTTGCCGCCGGCCTCGATCCCTTGGTTACACTTCCCCCTGCACCGGCGCCTTCTCCTGGGGTAATTCATTTTTCTAGTTTTCACAACATTTTTTATATAAGCTTGCAAATTTGCATCTAAACTAGAATTGTGATTTCGTCCAATTTTGCAGGTGTGTGCCTCAACTGCTCCTGCGGATGCGGCAAATACTCCACAGGGGGCTGATTCCAATGCCACGCAAACAGCCGCTGAGTAGATCGCTGAGGGGTTCTTCACCAACCATTTCGATGGTTCGCAGAACCATTAATGTACTTTTTTATTTCTGTTTGTCACTAAGAACATTTTGTGAGTTTGGACTGCTCGTGTGACATTTATATATGTTTATATGGACTTTTGGACTTGGATTACGATGTTTTGGGTTATTATCGACAATTTGTGGATTTGAAGCTATGTGATTGTGTGGATGTGCTTGAATTTGTGGTGTGGACCAGCAAATTATGTGTGGATATGTTGAGGGGAATTGAGGAATATAATTGTATTGGGAATTGGGTTTTATTGCAGGTTTAAATTGAGATTTTAAATGAATTACTACCAATTTTTTTCCTAGCCAACTGTTTGTGTTGGCGGCCATTAACTTGGCCGATGACAAAGGTTGCCAGCAGGGCTGCCAGGAGGCAGGATCTGTGTCGTCGGTCGAAGAAAAGGCCGCGGACAAACATTTGCCATGTGGCTTGTCAGAATTGCTCCGTGGGGCCCACACGGCAGAGCGCCGTCTGCCGTCAAGGAGATTTTGTGTCGGCGGCCGATAAAGCCGCCGACAAAGGTCCTGACCATAGGGCATGGCCTAGGAGTTAAGTTTGTCGGCGGTTTTATGTTGGGCCGTCGACACAGCTTTCTGTGTCGGCGGACGTTTGTCGTCGGCTGGCTGACGACACAGGCTTGTGTCGTCGGTTTTTTGATCTGTGTCGACGGTATAAGCCGTCGATAGTAGTTGTGATTCCTGTAGTGGAAGTACAGTTGAAACATCTAGGCCTTATTCTTTTCAGCGTATCATTGCGTTGACGTATTACTGTAAAAAATTTGAGAGCACTCGAAAAAGGTCTAAAAATTATTTTAAAAATAATTAAAAAGTTTTAATGTTCTTTGGAAGCACTATTAAAAGACACGAGAAAATTGTTACAAATTATCACAACATATAGACTATATAAAAATAACAAAAATTGCTATAGTAATACACAACGGTACGTACCGTTGAAAAGAACATGGTCCTAATTATACGTGAGAAAACACTACGCACATAAAGTCGAAACACCATAACATGTGTGGAGTATTGATGTTCCTGTGGTCAGTAAAGACGTTTAATCACAACCATACGTTTCACAAGAAAAAACAAAATGTTTCACAAAAGCAAACACCATGCTTCGGTCAAAACAAATAAATTGTTTAACATACAATATGTTTCACCAAAATAAACTCCATATTCATTAGGCAAAACATAATGCTTCATACGTATCACATTGATGTTTCAAGGCAAATTCATCATACATCTTCTGCATCTAACTCATTCCAATGGAGCGTGTGCATCCCTACCACTGTGTCGTTGCCTTGTGACCTCTTGCTCTTATCATTGCCACACGAACTCCCATCTCTATCGCCCCATGCATGAGCTTGTCGTCGTCGAAGCTCTTTCTGATACGGGGAGGACACCATTGAAGATTTGAGAGGAGAGAAGTCCTACATAAAAGGAAAGTCCATGGGGAGGAGGAGATGAACATGGGATGAGGGAGCGCCAGGGAGGAGTGGTAGAAGGATTTACAAGAAGTGAGTGGATAAGAAACGGATTGAGATGAGAGGTAGATTGGTAGATGGGAGTGGGTCCATAGTAAATGACACATACAAGGTGTCATAAATGTAAAGGAGCAATTTCGTAATATTATCCATGCATGTCATATGGTGGTATAAGGAACCATATTCTCTAGATAGAGATGGCCTAATTCTCTCATTTTTATTCCCACTCTCTATTCATTCCCTATCATTTTCTTTTCTCATTTTTCTCTCTAGTTATTTTAGTTTTTGCCATCGCCCCTCTATCAGAAAGAGCAATTTAATAGCTAGAGCATCGGCCACATTATCTTCGTAGTAAAAGTGAGGAAAACGTGAAAAATGTGTGAAATGAGAGAGAAAATAGGGGAATAATAATGTTAATAATAGAGAAAATAGGGGTAATAATGTTATACATCAATGCGGCCAAAATATAAATGTTTGATTCCAAAAAAACTAGGTTCATTGTCCAGATTAATCTATTGTGTTCTATTATATGAAATCATCAAATCCCCTAATGTTTGGTTGATGATTTGCTAGTAGACCCATGTGCCATAACACATGAGACATACATGTTATAGATATATGAGTGGTAATTTACCGGTTTGGTATCAAAAGATTTTACATAGTAAGCAATGGAAGCGCTCCGGTCTCACCCGCCCAGGCTCTAGCGGTGAGAGGTCTATGCATGTCATGGTTTTCGAAATCTCGAGATTGTCCTTCGTCTGAAAATGTTTCCAATTTGTACAGTTAGTTAATGTTGGCCGATTATTGTTGGCAATCATGTAAGAGTTGTAAATTTCTTTGTGTTGTTTAAACTTTCGGAGCGGATAGGGAATCAGACTCCTATGGAAAACTAGACTTTTTATGAAACATGGACAACTACTAAAACATGGACGATGTATTGATGAAACATTGTGGTAGCACCGATCGAACATGCATGGTTGAACGCCGATGAAAACATTATGGAACATGAGCAAACTAGTAATGAAGCATATCTGAAAAACTGCTGAAACATCATGAAAATAATATTCCATAGTTATTCAAAGATGTTTACCCCATACAAGAAAAATGTTTCACAAGAGCAAACACCATATTTCACAAGAACAAAACCAGTGTTTTACCAAACACAACTAAATGTTTTATAAGATAAAAATGTACTAATGTTTCATAAAAGCAAACCAATGTTTCATATGTGATGTTTCATGGAGAAAATGAGGATGAATATTCTTCTCTTAGCCATATTGTTCTCCATATCCGTCAAAGCCCATCACATTGTGCTTGTTGGATTCGGCCATTAAGCTCGGCAAACTCACTAGCCATCTTTATCGAAGATAGGGATAGAAAGAGAGGAGATGGGAAACAGTGGAAGAGAGATGGTGAAAGAGGGTGCACACGGGAAAGATGGGAGCGTACGAGAAGTGGTGTCGGTGGTGGACTGGTGGGCGAGTAGCAGTGTGGCTACTAGCCTAGATGAGAGCAAAGAGTAGACATGTCGACGGTTGGGATATTGACCCAAGTCAACTAAGGTTCTTAATAAAGGGAGATAGGAGACACGCCGAACAGAACGAACAGCAATCAACGACGAACAGGGAGACAAGGGTTTTTATCCTGGTTCAGGCCTCTCGGGAGAGATAATAGCCCTACGTCCAGCCTTTCTTATATATCAGAGATGATTACAAGAGATTGCTCGACGAGACGAACAAGTCTCGGCGAGATTATGTGTGTACAGGAAGCAATATGCGACAATGCAAAGACTCTTAGCCCTAGCAGATGATGGCTTAACCCTTAAACACGCCGTAGGGGCCTTGTTTATATAGTGTTGAGCAAATTGACCTATCAAGGGATAATCGGGCCGGGCTAACCACGAGATCGTAACGAACTCGACGTGCCAAATACATCCCGAGATAGATAAGGCATACTCCAATTCTTGGGGATCACGGCTCCTACTCCAATCCGAGGAACCAACGTCCGGGTCTTTACATAGCCGTGCAGAACTCTTGTCCGAGTCGGACTCAAACAGGAATCCTAGACTGTTACGCACCGTGCCGACCAAGAAGCTGTCCGGCAGAACGCATATGGGCCTGATAGAACCTTCCAGGGAGCTAGACCCTTGTAGGCTATTTGATTGGGCCGTCAGGGAGTGGGCCATGGCAATGGGCCGTGATTTTATCCCCGACAAGACATGACCATTTGTCGGGTTCGGACAGGTTCGAGCTAGGTTTTTCAAAACTCGACAAAAAATCAGTCGGCCCGAGGCTGAACTGACCAGGTGCACTGGGTCACAAATTTGGGCCTAAGCTCGATCCAAAATCCAAAACCCGGCCTAAAATCTAAACCCGAACGTCTGATTTTACAAATTTTTTGGGTCCGAGACCGTCCGACCTGTCAATAGGGCTTCAAATTGAGGCCAGACCCGACCCGGTGCACTGGTCGGGCTAGGTTTTTTTCGAGTTGGGTCTGGTCAAGGTCGGGCTGGGTCTGTCGGGCCAGGCGACCATGAGCAGGTCTAGCAGAGAGAGAGAGAGAGAGAGGAGGGGGAGCCAGAAGACCAGATCCTTTGGGACATAAGCAATTTTGAAACTCTTTTTTAATTTTTTTTTCCCAAAAACAGTACTTAGGTGTACCTGAAATCCTGGATAAATTACGTCACACCGGTGTGGTCACTGATAATCTGAAAACAATTCCCAAAGCAAACCGAGTTTAGTTTGGAAAAAGGTGAGGCAAATCGATGAGAGCTAGTGTCCTGTGACCCAGTCTCCGATCGGCATTAAACTAAATTAATTAACAAAGGACCCACGTCATGATCTCTCTCCTGCTTTGCGAGCTGCGAATCCGCGATCAGCCAGCCCCACCACGCCACGAGAAATTTCGACGCCCCAGCGAAGCAGCTCGGCGTCGTCCCCCCTTGTCAACCATGACTCCATGAGCCACCTCGCCCGCTCGCGCGTGCTTCCCCATATATACATACGCAGTGCGCAGTCACACATCTCCTTCCTCGCCCAGCTCCCAGCTCGATCGATCGGCGATCGCCACTCGCCGCGCAGCTTTCCCTACCTCGCCTAGCTATTAAGCTCCCTGCAGCTTCCCCACCGGCCGGCCACCGCCGCCGCCCACCGCATGCTTCGGTTGCCTCCATATTTATAACCACCACGACCACGAGGCTACCTAGCACGCAGCAGCTAGCGGCTAGCGCGAGAGACGCCGGCTTTGTTAGGGCTTGCCTCAGGCCATGGCCGACGGCCTGCCTCCGGGGTACCGCTTCTACCCGACAGAGGAGGAGCTGATATGCTTCTACCTGCGCAACAAGCTCGACGGCCGCCGCGGCGACATCGAGCGCGTCATCCCCGTCGTCGACGTCTACTCCGTCGACCCGCGGGAGCTCTCAGGTAGGAATAGGATTCACCGCGTGCATTGCGTTAACTCGATCGCGTGCCGCCGCGGCGTCATGTTGGATGTTGCTTTGCGAATTTGCGATGCGTGCAGAGATTCACGAGAGGCTGCTCGGCGGCGGCGGCGGCGGCGAGGGGGAGCAGTGGTTCTACTTCTGCCCGCGGCAGGAGAGGGAGGCGCGGGGCGGGCGGCCGAGCAGGACCACGCCGACGGGGTACTGGAAGGCGGCGGGCACGCCCAGCGTCGTCTACTCCGCCGCCGGCCGCCGGCCCATCGGGACGAAGAAGACGATGGTGTTCTACAGCGGCCGCGCGCCGTCGGGGACCAAGACCTCCTGGAAGATGAACGAGTACAGGGCGTTCCAGTACGACGCCGCCGGGGCCGGGTCCTCGTCGAGCGCCCACGCCGCCGCACCAACCAGCCTTCCTCCCGAGGTAATCTCGAGACATGAATGAACGTTGCTTTCGTTGCCGTTGTGTATGCAGTAACATCCAAAGTAGTAGCTATATACCTGCATATATATGCCTCAACGTCATCTCCGTCTCCACATAAATTACAAGCTAGGGAGGTGCATGGCAGTGGCAACTTGATTGTGGCTGTCTCTTTTGGCGCCGGATAAGTATCCAAAGCTACTCGCGAATTGGCAATCAAGCCATGTTCTTGTTTTGTCTGGTTAGTGGTTCTTAACCTTAGCTAGCTAGTGCCAATCAACAAGATGCTCACGGAGGCCCACGCATGCGTTCATATGCCACTGCGCCATGCAAGTAGCCGAAGAAAGCTCGTACCACAATTGTTTGCACGAGCATGATTGGCTAGTTAACTTATCCTTTTAATTAGGCTGTAATTTGTTCTGTGAATTAACTTGAGTTATTGTAGCCGAGGAGCGAGTTCAGCTTGTGCCGGCTGTACACCAGATCGGGGTCGCTGCGGCAGTTCGACCGGCGGCCGCTCGCCGGCGCCGCCGCAGCAGGTGGTGCCGGTGAGGCTCCAGCAGGGCCATCCACGGCAGCCGCCGCCGCCGCATCGCCGGATGAAGACTTCGGCTCCGGTGGCTCCGTGCAGCTGCAGCAGGATCAGATGGAGGGAGGCGCCGGTGATCCATACGGTGACGACATGGCTGCCCTTTTGCACTGGCCTGGAGACTAGGCGTCCGTTACACACATATTGCCCGCTCTGTTTTAAGATCAAATTTTGACCAGAGCGTGTTTAGTTTCTTCTGAATGGACTAGTGGTATTCACGGTAGAAAGAGAGATATCTTGCTGATTTTTTTAATTAATGGATTATTTTTTATCGCAAAATGATGGCGATATCTCGTGTTGTGCTAGGAAAATAGTCGATTAATTAACTAGGGTTCACGTACCTGTAAGCCTGTAAATCATAGTCACTTAAGGATCGTACAAATTCTTACATGCACATGTAATGCCCGCAAAAGAAAGTTCATAAACATTATAACATTATAACTAAAACATCTCTGTCTATCTGTTATGTATGAGTATATAAAACAGGGTCCAGGTTTAACGGAGTCATCATGTTGATCCTAAAATCTTATAAATTCTCATATTAATTGAAAAAGAAAAGAAAAGAATGTACACCGTTGATTTTTGTATACCCAGATTATAACGGACTATATTAAAAGAAGAAATTCTTAGAAAAAAGAGAAAGATCTAGCCATACATAAGTGTGGACCTAAGTTATAGTGGTCTAGATTTAAAAAAAAAGAGTTCATGCTAAATGCGCTAGAAAATATCAATCCGAAATTATCTTCTCTGTATAAAGATCTATTCTCTGTTCTTAAATCTCTGTATAAAGCTCAACTTTTCTGGGCGGCCTATCGCTATATTAATCTCATCCACTGCGTGCCTGCGTATGAATCCACCGTGTATGTACGTATACGTAGTTGAGCTTGCAGCTAGCTAAACGATCTCGAGTAAACTGATTTCTGGTTCCCCAATCGATCAGATCATCAGATCATCCAAAGTTTTGTACAAAGCACCTTGACATTTTTACTCAAAAAAAAGCACCTTGACAAGCTAGCTGCGTTTAACTCTAGCCTTTTGCTATCCTTGAAAGCTAGTCGAGATTGGTTAGAAACTACAAAAAATTGGTGGTGGGCAGCTACGGAGTAGCTTGGTAATAACGTGTGTATGTATGTGTATGTAGAATGGGACTTCATGGAGTCTATGTTCCATGCCTTGTTGTCGTCAGATTTATTTAAGATTCGTGCACATCAAGTAGATACATGCATAATAACATTGTCATTTGTCATACAAATGTGTGAATACAATAACAACGTAGCACAGGATGCTTGGAGCACCAAGTATGGGACTCCATGAAGTCAGTGCTTCATGCTTCGATGCCGTCAGATTCATCCAAGATCTATGCCCACAAATAAATGCACAACAACATTGTCATCTACCATTCAAAGATGTAAATGTAATAACTACACAATTAATTGTTTTCAAACAAGGTATGGAGAACAGCCTCTATGGAGCACCAAGTACTTTTACTCTCTCTCTATGCATGCATGCATTGCATGTATGTATGTATGTATGTATGCTGCCTAGATTGCAAAAGATTGCCACTATAGGAATCAACCTTAGTGTCGACGGTGCAAACTGTTTTTTTTTTTTGAGTAAAAGGGCAGGGGTTCTGCCATTCCATTAAGAAGAAAAGCCGCTGTACAAAATTTACAAGGGAAGAAGGAGAAAAAGGGGGTGGGGAAGAAGAGATTTACAGGGGTAGATTACAAGAGGGGAAGGCCGCATTCCAAGCGGCAATCTCATCTTTGATGCGAGTAACTACTTGGGAGGCCGGAAGGGCTTGGTGGTGGAAGATCCTACGGTTCCGCTCCTTCCAGATTCCCCAGGATGAAATAATGATGAGGCCATTTAGGGAACGAGAAGCGGCCTTAGAAAGGCACGCCTGACGAGCGAGCCACCAGTTGCAGAAGGAGGCGTGGCCGGCAAGTGGGAGGTCATGCTGTAGGAAGGCCTGCCAGATGGTAGAGGAAAAGGCGCAGGTTCCGAACAAGTGGTCGATCGTTTCCGGGGGCCCATCACAAAGGCAGCAGACTGGATGGTGGGGCCAGCCTTTCTTAGCGAGAAGGTCGGCTGTGTTGATGCGGCGAAGGCTCAAGGTCCAAGCGAAGAGTTTGCATTTATGTGGCACCAAGGCGGACCAGATGGAATTGGCGAGGGGGTGAGAGGTGCTACCTTTGAATTGGAGGGAGTAAGCCAATTTGGTGGAATAAAGACCGGAGGCGGAAGGGGACCAGGCGATGTCATCCGGGTAGTCAGAGAGCATGACGAGCCGCGCCTTGCTCCAAAGAAGAACAGACTCCTCGAAGAGCGTGGTAGAGGCTATGGGCCTGTAACCGTAGCCATCGATGGTCGGGAGGAGGAGGCGACGGTTCCATTGCGACATCTAGCTTGGTTGAAGAGATTTGGGGCTAGAAGAGCCGGAGCGAGCCGAGAGCCAACGGTCATTCCAAAAGGAGGTAAGGCGACCATCGCCCACCGTAAAAAGCTATGCTTGACTCACGAAAAGGATGACTCGAAGCGGTTAGATGTGGATCAAAGCTCGCGCAAGGCCTAGAGTTATCTTTGCAAGAAAGCCAAGGCCAGCGAAGACGGAGGGCGCGGTTGAAGAGAGCAAGATCAAGGACTCCCAGACCGCCCAAGACCTTTGGACGGCAGACTGTAGACCAATTTACCAAGGCATGACCCGCGGACGAGCCTCGGAACCCTTCCAAAGAAAGGAGCGGCGAAGTTTGTCAATCTCAGCAATCACCCACTTGGGAAGGTGGAAGACCGTGGCAAAGTAGGTCGGGAGGGCCAATAGAACGGACTTGACCAGGGTAAGGCGGCCTGCTTTGGAGAGGAGGCGACCCTTCCAAGACGGAAGCCTAGCGCGGACCTTTTGGATTAGGGGGAGGAAGTGGTTCTTGCCCAGTCTCCTGAAATGAAGAGGGAGACCCAAATACTTGCAGGGGAAGGAACCTCTGATCCCAGGGAACGATCCTAGGATGGGATCAAGGTCACCACGTCCGCAGATGAAGGGGGTGATAGAGCATTTGGCGAGGTTGATGTTGAGGCGGAGACCGCACCAAGGCGTAGAAAGGTCTATCTGACTGAAGCTCTCTCGTCCGGCGAATGAAGATTGCGGCATCGTCGCATAGAGAGATGTGCGGAGACTCATTGGCGTGGAGCCGACCGGGAGAGGATACCGAATCGGCCGCCGACTTAACGAGTCAAGCGGATCAATCGCCAGATGAAGAGCATCGGGAAAGAGGGTCTCCCGACGGACCCGCGACCATGGCGAAAGGAAGGGCTCAAATGACCATTGATGAGGACGGAAGAGGAGGCGGTATCAAGAGGAGGGCAACCCATTCCCTTCTAGCGAGGCCGAAACCGAGCCACCGCAAAAGGTCTAGAAGGTAACCCCAGTGGGCCAGTCGAAGGCTTTTGCGAAGTCAAGCTTGAGGAGGAGGCGGAGGTTTTGCTTAGGTGCGCTTGGCGGAGGGTTCCTTGAACGCAACGAAAATTTTCTTGGATGCAACGACCCTTGATGAAGGCACTTTGATTTGGAGAGATAAGGCTATTGAGCTTTGGGGCTAAACGATTTGCGAGAAGCTTGGAGAAAATCTTGCTGAAGCTATGTATGAGGCTGATGGGGCGGAAATCCTGCAAGCCTACGCAAGAGGCCTTCTTATGGAGCAGGACTATATTGGCGGAGTTGAGGAGGCCGAGATGCCTACCATCAAGGGTGTGAAGCTGGTTGAAGGCCTCGACGACGTCGATCTTGATAGTCTCCCAGCAGGCTTTGTAGAAAGTGCTGGTGAAGCCATCCGGCCCCGGCGCTTTCCCACCGGGGAGGGAGGAGATGGCTCTGCGGATCTCGTCCTCGGAGAAGGGGGAGTCTAGGTCAGCAAGGTCGAGCTGTGGGAGACCGAGGCTAGGCCAGTGGAAGGACGAGGATCTAGGCTCGGGAGGTCCCAGATGTTGCGAGAAGAAGCGCCAGCACTCGGACTCTAAGTCGTTTTGAGAAGTGACGATACCCTGAGGAGTGGAAAGGGAAAGAATGTGATTCTTCCGCCGACGACCACTGGCCCTGATGTGGAAGAACCTCGTGTTTGCATCACCTAACCGGAGCCATCGAACCCGGGCGCGCTGTCTAATATGACATTTTTCGAGGGCTGTGAGACCAAGAAGACGGTCCTTGAGCCCAAGGAGGAGGTCGCGTTCTCTATAGGAAAGGGGGCGACACTCCCGCGCGGCGTCAAGAAGGGCGAGCAGGGTTTTAATGATGGCTAGCTAAAGGGCCGTGCAACGCACACGCTGACGGGCCCAGGAGGAGAGGGCCTTAGCAGTGCGGGAGAGCTTGATGTGAAGGCGGCGAAGGGGGGAGGAGGCGACGATCCCACGGTTCCAGGCGGCTTGGACAACATCGGAGAAACCAGGGAGGCCAACCCAGTAGTTCTCAAAACGAAACAGACGAGGCGGCCTGGTGGGGGACAGCTCGGAGAGGAAAAGAGGTGAGTGGTCCGACATAAGCGATGGGAGAGCTTGAAGAGTGGTATTGCGTTGGAGGAAGTCCCAATCCGCAGAACAGAACAAGTGGTCGATGCGACTAAGCGTGGGGTTGAGCCTTTGGTTGCACCAGGTGAATTTCCTACCTGAGAGGGAGACCTCTCTGAGGGCGAGCGCCTCCAGGGTTCGGTTGAAGGCATCGATGAGGGGAGGATCAACATTGTTATTGTTTTTGTCCTCAGGACGCAAGATCATGTTGAAATCCCCAGCGACCATCCAGGGGAGATACGGGTCCGTAGGGGCGTGGTCCATGAGCTCATTCAGGAAAGCCAATTTTGCCGAGCGAGCATTTGGCGCGTAGACTCCGGTCATGCGCCAGCGGCAGGCATCAGAACGGGAGGAGATGGTGACCGAAATACAATGAGGCGAGGACGTCTGGTGGTCGAGGGAGAAGTGGTCTTCGTGAGCAAGGAGGAGGATACCACCACGGGTGCCCTGGGCGTCGAGAGAAACGAAGGATGTGGCGAAGGGAGGGCCGGCACACTCGAGGATGATCTGCGGCGTGACGGTCTCAAGCTTTGATTCTTGGATGCAAATGAGATTTGCGCGCGTAGAGTGGATTAGATCGCGGAGGACAGAGCGGCGAACACCACTATTCAGGCCACGAACATTCCAGTCAAGAAGACGAAGGTGCTCAGACATAGTAAACGTTCAGGCCACCGAAGCCTCCAGTAGCGGGGGTGGCAAACCAGGCAGGCCGCACACTTCCGTGAGCGGAGACCCAGGAAGCGCGACCTTGAGCTCTGAATCCGGCGGGCCTCTCTTGACCGGAAGTTGGGGCCCAGGAAGCGCCGCAGCATCGGCCGAGCTGATAGGTTGCGGAACGGCCCGGCTGGCGGCCTGTCCAACTGCGCTGGGGAGAAAGACCCCGGCTACCTCAGCGGCCACGGCGACAGCATCGGTCGGGAGCTCTTCGGCGAAGAGGGCCTTGAGGGAGTCGGAGTCGTTGCCGCCAGCCGCACCTGGGGCGGAGCAGCCCTGCCGTGGTGAAGCTTGCGGACGAGCAGCTTCTTGGCCTTGATCTCGGCGGGAAGCTTGCCGTCAAAGCGGCCGGCGATGCGGCAGCTACGGCGCAGTAGGCTAGCCTTGCGTGAAGTACGGGCAAAAGGGTGCCCGACGCGCGGGGCCGGCAGGGGTCTCTCGGTGGGTGAGACCAAAGTGCCGAGCGGCCCGGGGGGCGTGGCGGAGGCAGGGCGCATAGTGGATGCATCCGGCGTCGCGATCGGCACGGTCGAGGAGGGCGCTTCGCTGCGGGCCGCCTCAGGGCCCAGGCCTGCCAGGAGGACGAGGAGGGCGGCGTGGCCTAGCTGACTCGCCGTGTCGGTCGGCTGCAGAGGTGGCGTTGAGACGGCGTCCCTGAGGGGAGACCGAGCCTCCGCGACTGGCAGCGCAGCAAAAGTCGAAAAGGGGGTGGCGTCATCCTGCAGGACCATAGGTGAAGATGACAGGGTGGAGGGATGGGGTCCAAGCACAGAGGGCTCCCCGAAGGGGGACAGGGGAGATGCCGGGGACGGGGGAACATGGGGCGGAGCAGAGGAGGCGTGTATCTCGACGGCCTCCCGAATACGGTTGGTGACCGGCGGCGGGGAGAGCATCCGGCGGCGGTTGCCGCTAGATTGGCCATCAACGCGACGCCCCTGGGGGGAAGAGGTGCAGCGGCGTCCCATGACAGAGACACTGCGAACGACGCTGCGAGCCGCTCTGGCAACGCGGTGGCGACGCTGATGGCGGGGGTTGACGACGCCATCATCGCCGGACTCGTCGTGGTGTGGGGCGCGAGGAGGCGCCAACATCGAGGTGGAGGCGGAGGTCACCGTCGGCCGCCGAACTCCCACGCCGGTAGGAGACGCGGCGCGACCACGAGGCCCTCTGAATAGTCCTCAATTGTGTCGAGGTGGACGAACACCTTCGAGGTTGACGCCATTTTGACATGGCTTTCAGCAGCTGCGCCCACCGGAGTATCGACGAAGCTGAGGTAGTGAACCTTTGGAATGCGATCCGGGTTCGCGCACCAGGCCCAGACATTGAGGGAGTTGGTGATGTCGCGGACGGGGCTAAGGCAGCGGTCTTCAATGCCCTGGAGCGCGCCCGCCGCGCCGATGATGGTGCGGGCCGTCTGCTCGTTCCACGCGAAAAGCGGAACATTCTCGAGGCAGAGGCGCACCCTGAGGCGGACCGGAGTGGGGTCCTCGCAGTGGTGAGGGCGCCAAGGCTTGAAACTGACATCGAGGACGCCGTGGTTGAAGCGGCCCAGGCGGAGAGCGCGCTCACGGTGCTCCGAAGTGGGGAAGCGAACCATGAAGGGCTCCGGGAAGTGATTGGCGATGACGAGCTCGTTGTGGTCTTGAGTGACGCGGCCGGCGAAGAAAGCCGCCATACGGACGGCATCACGGCTGCGCTCCGGATCGGCTTGGCCGCAGGCGTGGATGGTCACCACCGCCCAGCGAGCATCGATGCTAGCAGCCGCCTCAAGCATGGCATTCGAACGGAGGAGGACGCCTGTGCTGCGGCGCGGGCGGTTTGCGGGGTCTCCGCGAGCCATGGGGGCGTCGGGTGGAAGGCGAGGCCTGGGAGGCAGCGGGGTGGAAGGCAGGCGAGGGCGAGCCGGAGGAAGGCGAGCTGGGCAGGAACTGGCTTTATGACCATTCCTCCAACAGCGGCGGCAGCGAAGTGGCTCGCGGCACGAGGCGACCCGATGGCTCCTCTCAAGGCAGCGAAAACAGCGCGGGGGCTGGTTGGTGGCGGAGTGAAGACGCATAGCCTTGGGGCTAGGCCTGCTGCTGCCATGAGTGCGGAGGTGGAGCGCAGGCTTGGAGCGGCGCCTTGTGAGGACTCGCTTGCCAGGGCGTCCTCGAGCGAGGCTACTGGTTGACAACGATCTTCCAAGAGCTTGATGCCTGGAGTGAACGCGGTTGTTGGCCTGACGGCAAGGAGGGGGAGGCAAACCGGACTTTCTTCAAAGCCTGCCCTCCCCTGGCCACCACTGCCGCAAAGCTTCGCTTGTGCTTGAGACACGGGCGGCAATGCCCCTAAGCGGGGAGGGAGGGCCACCGAGCCGAAGGGGCTTGGTCACACGCAACGAGGCATCCAAATGATCGGATCGAGGATCCCGGGTGGCACTGGCGACCAGATCTGAAGATGACGACGAGGGCTGAGCTGCAGGCAAAGCCGGGCGCGAAGGCGAGGGTCACGGGCGAGAGCACCAGTCTGAAGGCTTGCTTGACGGAGAGCTTGGAAGGAATCTTGAGAGGGGTTTCATGAAAGGGGACGGCATGATGAGGCGAGCCAAGGCCTCAATGGGCAGAGAGAAACGGCGGGGAGCGCTGGGTCTCGGGCGAAGAGGGAGGCGGCGGAGGAGAGGGACGCCGGCGGCGGCGGGCAAGGGCGGCAGGGAGGCGGCGTCGAAGGTAGAGGCGGAGGCGTCGGAGGTGGAGGCGGAGGCGGCGGAGCGTCGGAGGTGGAGGGAAGGCGCAGAGGGGAGGCGCGCGGAGGTGTAGGGGACGGCGGCGGCGGCGGCGGCGGCGGCGGGCGGCGGCTGGGGAAACCCTAGTCGCCAGCTGGTCGCACGCTCGTGGAAGCCATAGTCTTGCTATTGTCGTACACGTTAATGATCAACACGGTGCAAACTGTCAACAACAACACAGAAGCCGTCGGGAAAGCGTGTTCTTGACGTACAGCCGTCGAGTGCGCTCCATCGAGAGAGGTACACATTCTCGACGGTCTAGCCATCGAGACAATATCTCTCGACAACCGTTGCTTAGGCCATCGAGATAAGTGCTCCAGACATCGTTTCCATCTAAACACCACACTCTCGATGGCCACAAGAACACTGTTGAGATCAATTAGATGTGGACCCCACGCAACGGAACACTTGGATGTTTTTTTTTTGAATTGTACAGGGTCCGCATATTAATTCTTCAACTTTAGACAAGATCACAGGTTGCAAATACAAGTTTTTTATATCGCTAGTGCATGTGTCACGGAGCACTAATGTATCAAAATAATGTGTTGAGATCCACCGAAAGATTAATTTAGCCAGCCAAGTCATAGGTACATAAGTAGCATTCAACCTGATCATCATCTCCGCGGTCTTTGCCAATGTAAAATATATCTGACGTGCATGCACATATGTAAGGATGTTTATTAACTTAGCAATCTAGCATCTAAGTATGTGTCTCACAATGGATCGACCGATAAAAGCTACCAATATATGCATTATCAAATTGCACATTTGATGGTAGAAACCGTATGCCTTCATATTGTTGTAGATAAGAATTCTTTGGAAATTAAGATTCCTAGGCGAACCTACGTGAGCGTAATATGGATCGGAGGAAACATGTGCCCAATATTGTTGTCCTATATACTTCTAACTTTAAGAGAAGACACTAAGAAAAGTAAAAAATATATGTAAGATTTCTAGAACACTTTGGTTAAAAATAATAGAAAAGATTAACTTATTTCTTCCTATTTTTGGTTCTTCCGTGCAACATTGCAAGGTTGCGATGGAGCCAACCTCTAAAAAATATCAAACCAATGGGGAAAAAAAAGAGAGGAAAAATTAAACCATCATATCGATATAGATTATAACATTAATTGTTGATTTTAAATACATTTTTAATTGAATTAAAAAAATATGAAATATACATCTGTAATTAAAATTGTAGCAAATCTAATTAGAAACAGACAAATCCAGATGAGCAATTGTGTGGGATTATAGCATTATATTGTAGATCTTAAATATGTTTTTAGTTAAATTTGAACAATTACAAAAAAATTAATAATATTCCAAATTATAATGGTGTATATCTGAAATATATTTTAAATTGAATCTACTCAAATGAGTTAATTCATACATATATGTCACTCCAAAGTTTGACTTTTGAAGATCTAGCTAACACCATGTGACAAGAACTCTTCTTATGGTACACTAGGAAAAAGTTTTTTTTATATTTGGATCAAACATATATAGGGTAGATGTACTTATCTTCTATCCACTTAGGGGTAAGAGGTCACTGAGCCATTGTATCATGAAAAATAAATAGCTCATTCAATAATTTGTTGACAATGACTTGTGGTTGTGGGTAATCGCACATCTCAAAACATCGAACTTTTTAGTGACATACATCGTATTCTCACTTGAATGTAACCAATTGTACTAATATAACTACAAACTAACCAAATTTAGCAATCTAATTGTGTGGGCTGTACCTAGAGCATACTACCTCACTATTTACAATGAATTGTTGTTGTGGATGGATTTGCCACATTTACATGCACATGCATGGAGTTACATCCACGTGGTAGTCAAGGATCTACTTTAATTGGGATATGTGCGGCATGAATCTTCGAGTGGATCCGATGATTCTCCACATATACATGCATGTAACCATATGTATTTTCCCTACAATTTTAGGTGACCTGAAATTTTTAAAAACTTTATGTACCTAGCCGAATTACATGTACAAATCAAAGGAACTTGCAAACTTGTTTATTTTGGCTTAATAGTTCATGGATGTTTTGAAAAGTTAAACATTTTTTTCTTCTCAAATTTGTTTCTCCAGGCGCAAAAAATGCAAATAAAACAAAACAGACTGAATATATTGAAACCATGCAGCGAAGTTAAGATTCACAAACTATTCATGTTCAGCAATAATTTGTGCCTTGAGCCGGCTGCAAACATAAGTAGTACTCACTCCTTTCCATTCTAAACATAAGAGCATCCCCATCAGGGACTGCTGACCAGCCCGTAAATTACTGTAGCTACAGTAACTCGTAAGCTGTGAAGCCTAGGCGAGGCAGGGCTGTGAGTGGAATTCAAAATTCCTGCCCAATTGAACAGTAGAGGCAGTGATGCAGGGAATTGATGCAAGGGCTGCTGTTCATGCTCTAAGTAGTGATCACTCCTTTCCATTCTATAAGACGTATTTTTAGCATGAGGAGAGGGCAAGTGGAAATACTTTTCAACTAAAAGCGCATTATCTCTACTATTAAAAGATCGCTTATTACAATGAATGATGATAGTATCACGCTTTACTAATTACTAAGATTACCCACCATTTTGCATGCCATTGGTTATACAAACTCATTCTGTATAACTCAACCCCTAAATCATCACGATGGGTGTAACCAAAGTTATATTATTTCTTTTGGCTTCTATTAATATATATCACTCTCATACGAAAGTCGGGAATGAACAAAATTCCTGGTTACGTACTATACCTCAGCACAATCCATATTATTCTCGTGTGTTGAGTTCACTTACCATGCATGCATGGAATTTTCCCTGGACCGCGACAGCATCCTGGTTGCGCTGCACTAAATTAACGTGCACAAAAGAGAAGCCATCAGTTCGGTACGTGTTGACTATCCATTGAACTCTCCAACACTCGTTCAAGCTCACCATCTGCTGGCATTCGCGTCATCCATGCTTGCTTCTCATCAGATACAGTACAGCACAATACAGTGCTGCATGCTTCAGTACCATTTTGGTGTGCATCAGTGCATGCATGTGTATCGGTAGTCTCGGCACAGTTCTGTGTAAATATCGGCAACGTGCGTATATAAGTTGCGGTCAAACTCCGAAAGATTAGCTAGCAGGTCAAGTACGCTGTACGCGTAAGCGTAAACAAATGAAATGAAGGAAAGTATGCATACTGAAGTATCCTTGGCGCAAAAAATTTTAGGGATTGTATGGTTAAAAGAATCTCAACGGGAAAAAAAACCATGTTAGATATATGTTTGTTTGATCTCTAAGATCGTTTCAAGATAATATTTAATTTTAGATTTTCTGCTTTTTAAAAGTAAGTTTGACAAAAAAAAATACATGCAGTTTCGTTTTCTATGGGTTTCATGCGCACCCTTGAATTGGATAAAGATTAGCACATGCTGTAATTTTGTTTTTAGTTTAAGTTATTTAAAGGCAAGCACCACAAATCACATCTAATAAATCTAACGAGCGACGTCAGCACAATGTCATCGTTGGAACATCCGTTGAAACTTGAAAAAATAATTTCTAAAACTTAGAAAACCAGTCGCTAAAACTTTTTTTTTAGAAAAATTACTGTTGAAACTCAATAATACGAGAAGTTTCATGAGTACAAAATTAAAGTTTCAGCAGAGGAGAAGACAACCCAAGTTTCAGAAGGCAAAAATCCATGTATAGATAGATAAAAATCCATCTATAAAGTTTTTTCAAACTATTTAGGTTGAGAACATTAAAAAGTATAGATAAATACGTCTTGAAAAGAATTTTTATAACATTATAATTTTTAGTGCATTACAAATAATTTTTAAAAAAGTTTTTTATGGACAGTTGTACTTTGGAGACCGTATCAATGTGCAAAACGGCTATTATTTTATAATGGAGGGGGTAGTTTTAATGCTTAAGGTTCTATTTTTTGGGGCTGATCTGAACGGCTGAACGGTTGAAATAATTGGATTTCAAAAGCTTCTCGAGTTAGTTTTGAGATTTGGATATATGTCGTTTGACTTACTTTTTAAAACATTATGATCCACCTTTAAGACAACAAAAAAACAGACTCAGCAAACTCAAAACACAGGTCTTTTCCAAACTCACAACGGCACTGCCGCATGTGTGCGATTTCAACGATCAAAGTAGGGAGGTTCACACCAAAGAGGCAGACTCGTGTACCGACACTACTTACATTATTGTTTCTTTTGCTAGAGAATAGTTGCGAGGATTGACGTCAGCTAGTCTCGCATCGCAAAATGCGTCTGTGCACGGGTGAGACGACGCACCGAAAGATAAGTCTTGCGAGTTGGAAGTTGGAGCGAGAGCGACGCGGTAGTGACCGCTGCTTATCGCGTTCGGCTTCGACTTCGGCTTCGGCCCCGGTGAGATGAACCCGGAAAGCGGGGAGAAAAGCGAAAGCGACCCCCCTATTCGGGCAGGACGACGACGGATCGCACGAAACAGGATGCGCCCTTTCTCTGTGATTTATTGCTGCCGCCTGCCGGTTTGCTGCCTCGGAAGTGGGCTTCTCCGCGCGCTCCACCAGACTATTGTTGTGATCCGTGGGCCATTCTTTTTAGGGATAATTTACTTTTGGCCCTAAAGTTCATTGCTTGTCTACTATTTGTTTCAAGCAACTTTCTTCTATATGTTTTGCCCCAAAGTTGGTTGGGTTATCTATTATTTGCCTCTTTTTAAATTTTTGGCATAAATATGAGCAAATTTAGACATAAAAAGACCATCCTACCCTTCTCTAATTTTCCTTCTATTCAGCCTAGCATCTAGTAGTCCTCTCATTGCCCTTCTTCTCAGCCTACGATGGAGCCCGATGTGGCGGCCCTCCCCAATGGCGCGCCCTCCCCGTTTTATCCTCGGCCTCAGTGCCATTGGCGATCTCCACGACCTCATTCTCTTCAAAGACGGCGATGAACCAGGTCACATGGCCGACTCCAAGAAAGCAAAAAAGTTACCAATGAAATTAATCAGGATTGAAACCATTTTGTTGCACCGAGTGTACACTCTAGATGCTCTTTTGTTACATTGGACGTACGCTCTGAATGCTATTTTGTTGCATTTCATATTATCTGCTAACATTCATGTGAATATGATGTTACATGCAAACTCTGGATGATGTGTTTTATTCTGATATGCCATATAATATATCTAAGGATACATATACCTGATTTTATATATTGTGAAAGAACTATCACTGACAGCGAAAAGGAGGGCAAATATTAGAGAGGCAGCGAAAAAAGGGCAAATAATAGAGATGTGGCATTGGTAGGGGTAGAATGGTCTTTTATGTCTAAATTTGCTTATATTTGTGCCAAAAATTCAAAAAAGGGCAAATAATAGATAACCCAACCAACTTTGGGGCAAAACATATAGAAGAAAGTTGCTTGGGGGCAAATAGTAGATAAGCAATGAACTTTAGGGCAAAAAGTAAAAAATTATCCCTTCTTTTTATGTCGTCTAATTATCTAATATTTCTATTTTAATTGGATACATGCCATTAAAAAGTTAGGGTTTAAAATATTTATCGTTATAAACCGAACACATGCCTTCGATATACGCTATTATGATTTTTTTTGACCCAATTACGCCTAATCCTCTTCATGATCTTTCTTCCACCTCTTTATTCCTTTCTTATTTCCATCTCTATTGAACCCACAGCTACACCCTCCCCACACCACACCCTTCTTCCAAATCACCATGCCCTCCTCCATCCTCCCCCTTAGCGTTCTCCTAGGTCGCTGAACTCCATGAGGAAGGGAAGCACTGGCGGGATCAGGGAGGGGGGCTCGTTGGGGGAAAGCTCATCATCGTCACCATCAAGGGTCGAGGTGGAGCTCGTCGGGGTGGGGGAGGAGCTCATCACCGACACAATTATCGAGGGGAGGGCGACGGGGTCAGGATGGAGCTCACCGAGAAAGAGGATGGCATGGTCGAGGCGGAGCTTGCCGAGGAGGAGGATGGCGGGGCCGTGGTGGAGCTCGGGTTGGGGGCGCTAGGAGGGTCGAGCTGGCCGAAGGGTTAGATTAAGAAGGGAATAGAAGGAAAAAGAGAAGAGGAAGAAGGGTTAGAAGGATTAGAGGTAATTGGATCAAAAAAGGTCATAATGGCATTTATTGGAGATTTGCAACTTGGCAATGCCATGCGTCGAGGAGATCGGTTTGCAATGGGCAATAATAGAAACCACAACTTTGTAATGGTATGTATCCAATCCTTCTATTTTAGGGAGCTTTTGCCTTTTGTTGCTCCAACAAATTCATAGTGTTCTCTATTTTAAGGGTTGTTCATCTTTGGTACCTTTGTTACCTCTTGGTGCTTCTCTTCAGATTTGTCGACTAACATGGATCTAACGACTATTGCAAAGTGGTGCATCTTAGTACCTTCCTCTAATTACTTTGGTACCTCTTAGTACCAGGGGCAAAAAATAATTTCATTTCCTTCTTCCTTTGTTCTCTACTATCTATCTCTCACCTCAAAGTGTAACCCTGCCCTGCCGCCGTTGTTGACATGCTTGTGCATGCGTTGGAGGTTAAAGCGCCGCCGCCATTGCCGTCGCGCCCAAAGCCCCACCGAGGGATTACAAAACCACGGTTAACCAGTCGAAAACCGCGGTTAACCGGTGAACCGGTGGGGGTCGGTTTATGGAAAACCGGCCGGTTAGGTTTAAATTTGGTTCAAATTTGAAAATCCGTGAAAAAATCTAAAAAAATTCCATAAAATAGTAAAGGTTATTATATGAGTATTGGCTGAAACAGAATTTAAAATTTTCAAATTTTCATGTGTTTTTCGGTTGATATGATTGAAAATAAATAAAAAATAAAGAATAGCATATGCTAAATTGACATTTGTATGTTCCTATAATTTTTTCGACAGTAAAATTAGTTCTAAATTATAGACAAATTAACATTTGTATGTCCCTATAATTTTTCCTATTTTTAAATTGATTTTTCTATTTTTCTATTTTCATTAAAAGCAGGCCAGGTTAGCTAACCTAGCTTAGCTAGCTTGAAAACCGGTGGATTAACCGACCGAACCGTTTTTTCTCTAATTTTTCTATTTTCAGCTAAAACCGACCGGTTAGCCGAGCTAACCGGTCGGCTAGCCGGGAAAGCTGGTGGGTTAACCGACCGAGCCGTTTTTGAATATGAATTTGAATCTGGCCGGTTTTTCAACGAAATTTCTGGTTAACCGCGAAAACCGGTCGGTTAGCCGAACCGGGCCTCCCCCGGTTTTTGGGTTCGGCTCGGTTATGTAATCCCTGCCACCGCCGCCACCAATTTGTGCGTGCGTTTGCACTATTTTGGAAATTTTCTGTTTTTTGGACTTTTATTACTTTTTTTGAATTTTTCTATCAACTTTCAATTCATTTTATACAAGTCAACATTTATAATGTTTAAATTCATTTATGACTCTCACCATAATTTTTTGTTGTGTTTTGAATTTTTTATTTTTTTGAATTTTTTTATTTTTTTAAAAAATTCCCCGAGGTGACGTGGCACACCATGGTTGCCACATGACGCGACCAGGATGCGCCCCGTGGCGCGGCGCAACTAGAAAGACCCGGTAGCCCCTTGTAATATAGAGTTATTGGCATGACAGGCTCTAATACAGACCCTCTCTAATCCCATTACTAATTTATTTAGATTTTATTCTAAAAATTAGTTTTACCTATTCGTGTGAAAAACATTTGTTTTAATTTCATTATACTTTAGAATTTGTCTACACTATTAACTTTAATTTTTTGTTTTAGTTTTACATTTCCTTTTAAGTTTGTATGAAACCTTTTCTATGATTCCTTATTTCAAAGTTCAAACTCGATCTCTCTCCCCCCTCCATGGCTCCATGTCCTCTTCTCATTCTTCAGCGGTTCCTCCTCCCCTCCAATGCGGCGAGCTTCAAATATCAATGGCCAACTTCACCTCAAATGCGGCAGCGGCGGACTGGATCAAATCTGCACCTTTCCCCACTGGCTTGCCTACTTTCCCAACCGAATCTCCTCCTCTTTCTTCCCGTAGGCCTCCTCCGCAGAAAATGTTATTGTCTCGACGGAACCCTTGCCAATCCGTACCATCGACCTCCACTCCGGTCAGCCCTTCCCCCTCAACTTTCATTGCCTTCACTTCTCTACCACACCACCTTGAGGCCTCTTCTCCACTCCGGTAGGATATATGCATGCTGGCCTCTTCTCCAATACACCACCTTGAGGCTCACTAGAAGTCTAGAACCAACACCACCTCTCTACCTTTTGATCTGAGCATTCCCTTAGCACTGATACTGTTGGCTTCGTCTCCACTGCAAGTCTACTAAACTATGGCTCTCCGCTGCGTTGTCTTCAATTGAACCTCTGTAATCACCAAGCTCCTCTGCCAGCGGTGGTACGTGACCTCCTCTTCCCAAATTTTGTGTGCAAGTCTCAATGTTTGCATGGAAGGTGGTCGATGAAATGCCTAGGAGATAAAAAAAAGAGCACACTATGTCATCTCTTAAAGGAAAATTCAGAGAATAGTTTTGTCAATTCAGATTAATTATTAATGTTTTGTGCCTAATTATTGGTTGTGTACTGGTAATTCTATTAATTTAGATAAATTACCTAATGTATGTGCTTAGTTATTGGTTGTGTGCTGGCTTCCAATATCCCATTGTTCCCTATTTTATTTTCAGGTCCTATGTTTAGATTACGAGAATGTTCCAAAATATATCGCTCCTGATATTGGGTTTCTATGGAATTCAGATCATGATACTCTTGTTATTGGTTTTCTAGGCGTTTTCAAAGTGTCATATTTGTTTACTTAAACACATATCCATGAAGTAAAATCTATAAAACATCAATTCAAATTCGTGCAGTGCCTTTAGGTCATAAATAACCAGTTTTTTCCTTCTTTGGTTACAAATGCTTCTACACTTATGCTATATGCATTCGTTTCATGCGTGCACAACAACAGGGTTTTACTATCTGGTTTCACCGTTCAACAAAAAAGGTAGTAGAACCGATTTTTTTTCCTTTCGCATGTTTTTTTTTTGAACGAACGGGGCAGGCGCTCTGCCATTTCATTAAGGAGAAGAGAACTGTACACTGTACAAGGATCTAGCCACGGCTAGGAAAACAGAAAGAGATTACATTGGAACGACAAGGAGCCTCATGCTCCACCCCCTCACCTCCTCCAAGATTCTATCAACTAGCGCCCTAGAAGGAAAATTCTTATGCTGAAAAATACGTCTATTCCTTTCCTTCCAAAGATTCCAAATAGTGTAGACTATGAGACCATTTAGGACCCTCTTGGTAGCTTTGTCGGCTGTTTGGAAAGAGGTTGCGATCCACCAGTCGCAGAAACTCATGTTGTTTGTCCATCTAGGCGTTTGAGGGTATTGATTGAGAACCTCATTCCAAACTCTTACAGAGTACGAACAATGAAGAGCCAAGTGATTGATGGTTTCCGGATAATTTTGGCATAAAGAACAGATGGGCTGGTGAGGCCAACCTTTTCGAGCCAGGACGTCAGCCGTATGTATGCGCCCATGGGCGAGAGACCAGGCAAAAAATTTGCATTTGTTTTCTGTCTGCGCTTTCCATATGGTGTCACCAAGGGACCAACCCGTACTGCCCAGAAATTGGAGTCGATAAGCCGACCTAGTGGAGAACCGACCATCCGAGCTTGGAGTCCAAATGATCTCATCAGCTGCATGTGTGAGCGTCACACCACGAAGTTGACTCCAAAGGTGGAGGTAATCCTGAAGCTGCTCCACCGTGTTGAGATGTCGCACCATGACTATCCATCTATCATTGGGAAGCAAATCTGCGACGGTATAATCCTTTCCTCTTGCGATTTTGAAGAGGTGGGGCGCAATGTTGCACGGTGCCGACCCCTGTAGCCAGTTATCCAGCCAAAAGTTAGCATTCTGGCCATTCTGGACGGTGACGCGAGTGGCTGCGCGAAAGAGCGCTTTGTCAGAATCATTGCCAGTTATCCTTTCGCATGTAACTTGTATATATGCGTTATTGGCCCACATCATTCTTGAACTGTAGCAAATTCACCAACTCACCATAGGGTACAACTAACCTGGCTTTTCTATCTACTTTTGTACTTAGAAAGCTTTGGTTAGATAAATTCAGAACTCGGACAGCTGATGTACCCAACATCAGGTCATTTAGTGAGGATCCTGGTCTTTGGATAACTCCCTCAGGTTTAGCTAAAATTGTTCTTTGGGGCATCAGGACAGCACTTGGCAAGTTTCCTCCTTATTTACACCACAAGCTGATAATATGATAGAGCATTTTAGTTGAAAGAAAATAGTTGTATTCTGTTATATGCTTTATATTTTACAATATTCCTCATTCCTCAATCTATGTTCTATGTAGTATGCACATTAGCAAGTGATGATACTGTGTCTAAACTCAGCCGACTTTTCTTAAACACTAGCTGATAGTATTTCTTTTGGTATGTATTATTAAGATACATCCTCTCATTGGTATGTAATGTTCATTGGTTTCAATTTTATCTCTTGTCAATGCCAAGTAGATCCATGTAACTGCAGTATTAGATGATTGGTTATGACTAGAAGTGCCATAATAATCCATCATAGCTAAAAGTACCATAATAATCGATCAATTCTGCATGTGCTCGTGAAGAGGGTCTTTTCAGCTTTGACTCGTCCTTTCTCTTCATGTAGCAGGACCTTCATAAGTTCACAACTCACAATTAGCACATGCTATACAAGAGAGCAGGTGGAGTCACGCAAGAATGGGTGCACGATGATGGTCTTCAGCTATGCCAGCATAGGCAAATCTGACCCAATGCAATCATAAACTATATTCCAACTCAAGTTTAGTGTGGAGTATTTACTAATTTTTGAACTAGCACTGTGGATATCTGTAGCTATTAGATACCAAAAAAAAAAATTTTTGAGGATGATTAACCGGAACCAAATCCTCTGACTTGCTGCAGTGGGTAGTGGGTCACTGACATGTGGACCCTGTGCTAAGTGACACAACTGCAAAGGGCAGTAAGTCAGAGGATCCTGTCGCTGATTAACCTGTAACATCATTGGTAGATTTTTATACCTTTTTAAATTGGTTGGGTTACAAAAAGTGGAGTAAGATATATCAACATTGTACGTAAGTCTTTGTTTTTAGGGATGAAAATCTATGTTCTCAAGGTTCGTCGGTTAGCACAAAAAAGAGGTTTCTTGATTTGATCATGCTTATTACAGACTATATTTTTTATTATACTGCTGCTAATTTTGTAACATATATGAAATTTATGGGCATCCAACTAGTTTTATTATAAACTATTACAACTTGTATTTGTCACATATTGTATTTGAGCATCCTCCTTTTAAACTAATAGGGTACTCTTTCTTTAAATTTAAGATGTTACAAATTTATGCATATATATACAAAGGCGTGGACTTGGGGACGGACGTCCGACTCGCGCGCGCGTCGGACGCTGCCCCACCTAGCGCACCACAACGGCGCACGCAACGCGAAAAAGCCTCTTGTTTGCATGCATGCAGTGATGTCAGCGCTGACGTCAGCGAAAAGATTCTTTTCAGTTTTTTCTTTCGACGGACATAGATTTTGATTGGTTGCCCCAATGCACGAACCGTTTGCACCACTGCGTTCCTCACATTTTCACGAACAAAACAAGACCAAAGCTGCTATAAAAAAGTTACTGAAACAATTTGTTATACTTATGAACAATTAGTTTAGCCTGTTGAAACAAAATGGTTAGTTTGCTGAAACAATTACTGTTGTCTAGTGCATGTATAACCAAGTGAAACAGTTGGTTTAGCATATTGGAACAAATATATATAGCCTGTTGAAACGACTAGTTTAGCCTGTTGGAACAATATGTCTGGCATGTTGAAACAATTAGTTTAACCTGTTGAAACAATATATATAGCATGCTAAAATAATTGGTTTACAATATGTTTGGTATGTTGAAACGATTAGTTTAGCCTATTGGAACCATCTATCTAGTCTGTTGAAACAATTGGTTTAATTTATTAGAACAATATTTTTGGCCTATTGGAACAATTAGTTTAGTCTACTGGAACGGTATGTCTATCAAAGTGCAACAATTAGTTTTTTCTATTGGAACAATATGTCTACCCTGCTGAAACAATTAGTTTAGCCTATTAAAAACAATATGTATAGACTGTTGAAATAATTTGGCTAATGAAAATAATAAAAAATAAAAAAAGTATTTAAAATGAGTTAATTAGGATTTTAGACGAATTATGAAATTTGTTCCATGCATTTTGGACTCCAGATGAAAATGAGAAAATTAAATAAGAAAAAAAGGAACTACACGTTACTCCTATTTGGTAGCTACTACATCTGCTGTGCTGGATGCGCGCTGCGTGGTTGCGGGCCGCATGCTGGGCCGCGCGGCGTCCGATAGATCGGACGCCCGAATAGGAGCATTACCGATATACAAATAAGGCCAAATATTTTTTTTACGATTACTATTGAAATTTCCAGCATTTAGAGCTAAATTGATGGGTCTTTTCGTATAATAAATCTTTTCGTACCTTCACTATGTTATCGCGTTGAAGGTGAATTCGGATCATCTGTGTGCACCCGGTATAGTAGCTGTACATGTCTGCTATTACGCATGAATTCAGTTTGTATATGCACCGTAATGTAGTATATGTCTATATACACTGCGAATAATGTCCACCTTTCGATTCCTACTGCTTAATGGGCTCAATCCATGGTTATTGGTAAATACGGATTCTTTAGTTCGTTAGATAATTTCCTTCGTTACTTATGTCCCACTACAGGAATCGGTCAGAATCTCGAGGGTCTAAAGGTTTCTCGAGGGCGCCAAGTGAGCCCTCTAGAAAAAATTCGTTTCTCGAGGGCTCAGAAAAAAAAAACCCTCGAGAAATATACTACTTCTCGAGGGCTAACGTGTGACCCTCTAGAAACGTTGCACAAAGCAACGGGAGGCAACGGCGTGATTAGCCCTCGAGAAACTACGAGACCCCTAAACATTATACAGCCTCAGGGAAGGACATAGGCCCATGGCTGTAAAATAAAAAAAAAAATCAGCTCGGAGACGTCCTTATCTCTTCCTCCTCTTTCTCCATCCTCTCTCTCTCTCACTCTCACACGTCTCTCTCCCCTCTCCCTCTCGCTCAACGCCACGGGGATGGCCGGCGCGCCGCCTCCCCTTTTCCAGCCCCGGTGAGGCGGGGCGAGGCGGCAGGTCAAGGCTGGGCACCTCTCCGAGCGGCAGCGGCGCGAGGATGGGTGAGTGGAGGAGGTGTCTGGCGGCGGAGACACAGTGGGCGGCCGCCATGGAGAGGGCAATGGCGCCTCTTGACCGGCGGCGGCGGATCTAGGTCAGCGACCTCTCCGGCAGCGGATATGGCGGCGGCAGCTGCTTCAGTGGCGGCCAGCGAATCTGGCGGCGCGGCGCCTCTCCGGCGGCGGCGACCTCCTCTCTCGGTGGCGCAGCGGCTTCCTCCTCCGCTCCTCGCCGGATCCGACGGCTGGCGGCTGGATCTGGCTGGCGGTGGCCAGATCCGACGGCCTCCGCCCCCCTCCTCATCGGTTCTCTCTCTCCCAGCACTCTCTCTCCACGGCGGCGGTCGGATCCACCGCTCTTGTTGTTCATGCTGTGATGCATGTTCTTTTTTAATTTGTTCATGCTGTGATGCCCCAGAATATGGATGAGAGATGCATCAGATTTGGGATATATGTGTTAATTTGTTCAAGATTTGTGCATGCACCAGATTTGTGATATGTGTTAATCTGTTCAAGTTGTGCATGCTCCAGATTTGGGATATATGTGTTAATTTGTTCAAGATTTGTACATGCACCAGATTTGTGATATATGAGCGTTAATCTGTGTATGTTTTGTTCGAATGTTTGAATTAATGTAGCTCTAGAATATGTCTCTCGAAATAATTTGTGATGTGCCCGTGTATTTTTTTTCTAAAATAATGTAGCCCTCGAGAATCTGCCGAATCTTTCTCGAGGGCCAGGCCATCGAAAAACCTCATTTTTCTCGAGTAGCTAGTCACGAGGGCTGTTTCTCGATGGTCGGCCCTCGAGAAAGCTTAATCTCGAGGGTTTTCCCCCCTTTCTCGAGTGTTTCTAGCCCTTGAGATTCTGGCTTATTCTTGTAGTGTCCTGTTTGTTTGAGCTACAGCTTCTCTAAAAGTGACTTCTAGAAAAAGCCACAAAAAACTAGCTTCTGGAAAAAGCTCATATCACAGTAGAAATTGGGCTTTTGGTGGCTTTTGGCTTCTTTGAAAGGGGTTCCAAAAGCTAGCTGTTTGTTTGAACTTCTGGCTTCTGAGCCAAAAAGCTGGCTAGAAGCTGAAACAAACAGGGCCTTAGTTTGTTGATATTAGATCCACACTATCGTAATCAGGTCCTCTATAATTCCGCTACAATTGACAATTTAGATTTTCTGGATTCTAATTTTAAATTATTTCTATTTTTGTTGTAGTTGATATATTTTTTATAATTTTTATTCTGATTTTATTAATTTTTATTTTAGTTAATACGGATTCTTTGTTTTAGTTTAAACCGTTATAATCTATCTTCATTGTAATTGATGGTGTGTATTTTAGTTTTTCTCTATTTATACGGAAATTAATCTAATTAATGTAGTCTCTTTGTTGGCTCATGTTTTAATAAAAAGTGAATAGTTGGCATTTTCACTTAGGCGAAGAGGAGATACCACCACAGGAGTTGAACCTTTGCTTTATATATACTTGATAGTCGACGATACCTAATCGATACTCGGATGACACTATATGATATATTCTCTTGATACCTAGTACTCAACAATACCTAATATCCTCTAAAAAAAACAATACCTAATATTGTAAAATACCTTAGACTAGATGGTATCTTATGCTCCATGATACTCCCACCTTACAAAATACTAAAACAATAACAAAATAACAATTAAAATCCAAAGCAATACATAAAAATTAGAGAAGTGCTATGGAACCGATAACCGTTGCAATGGATTAGCCGTTTCAGGTAGTTTCGTATAGTTCATGTTATTTTTATGTTGTTTTCATATGGGTTCATAAATTTTTGTAATATTTTTTTATAGTTTCATGCACTATACATCTTATTTCTTGAACAGTGATTCGTATTAGCATTTATATACAAATTAACATGGACAGCTATTTGGTTACCCACATTTATCTGAAAAAATGCCCGAAATAATCAACTAATAAATCATATTTAATAGAATAATACATTAAAAAAGAAGAATTGCCGGTTTGACACTTGGTTGCGGCTGCCACACAGCACGGCGGGGGCTCCTTAACGCTGACACGTGGCACAGAGTTTCATTGCATTTTGATGGGACATGATTTATTTTTTAAGAAAACTAAGTTCATGAAGTCCATTTACACCATAGCAAATAACTTGGCGGTCGGTCCTGCCACTTTGTGCCACATGTCAGAGCTCCCGTCGTGTGGGTTGGCGGAAGCAAGAGCTCCCACCCTGCGGGATGGCGGAGCAAAGCTCCCACCGTGCCGTGCGGTGGCAGCCACGTCGAGTAGCGGGACGGAGTGTCAAACCGACTGTTCTTCTTTTTTGTGAATTATTTTATTAGATATGATTTATTAGTTGATTATTTTGAATATTTTTCCCATTTATCTCAGCTCGCTACTCATAGTTTTCACCAGGGCGGCTAGCATGCAAATCTATGGGCCTTGCCATGCCTACATTTGGAGCTTGTGCGACGTGGGGCATGAACCTGTCAATGTGGCATGCGCAAGAAACAGGGCGGGCGGACTTGTATTGTTTATAGTTGCGTTGCTACATCGTCAAAAATAAATCCGAACGATATAGCTTGAAGGAGTTGTTTTGTAATTTAATTTTCGTTGGTTTGTGTTTGCAGCGACTTGGTTTAGAGTACGGCAAATGCATGTATAACAATATCATGTTTGAAGCCTAGCGTTATACTAGTAACTCATTTCTTAATACCGATCCCAATGATCTTGGAATAGCATTGGTTAAGGTCATGGAACTCCACTCTGGACACACTTTCATCAACATTTATAGTTGCAAATGTGAATTCTAGAATCAGAATTTTTTTTTGCTAGACCCATGCCCCACCCTTGCGAGTGGCGAGTTACGACCGGCCCATAGTTTTATGTCCCATCTACCGAGCGTGTTACCGTATAGTTTATACTATTTTGTTTTTCTACAAGTAACATAGATTTGTTTCTCTGCAAAAACACCTAATGCAGCTTAGCAATAATTTAGATCAATAACACGCAGAAAATACAATATCTAACTAAAGGTAGTATATAACGACCAAATAAAACGGACGGCTATATATATCTATGAAACAGAACTAACAAAATTCGTTACCATGCACAAGTGCACAACCAAAAACACAAAAATAGACATGCTAAAAGCAGAGCTAGTTTAAAAGAAGCGAGAAAAATTGCACTAATAAGTGAATTCCAAATACTAGCCCTAAACTTGGGCCCAGTGGTGTTCAGCCTCAAATTTCGCTAATGAAAAATACAAATATACTATTTCTACGACAAATCCACTGATTGTAACCCTCAATTATATAACCCTTATTTGGAATAACATTGGGATGACCTCAGACAAGAAACCGGAAAAATAGAGCCCGGTTCATCGGCGCTATATATATGAAAGCAGTACACTGCACCAAGCGAATGCTCGTCTTTTCCACCACAACCACGCGCGTCCACCGTGTTGTAAAATCTTGCTACCAGGTGTAGTCCATGTTATAATAATTATAGGGTTGGCCCATTTAATTATTTTAATAGAAATTCCAAGAGGCCTATTTAATACTAAACCATACGGGAAATTGGGCCGAGTCGAGCTCGAGCCGAGGTGTGGCGTGGGCGACCTCTCCCCGAGCGCGGGCGATCTCTCCCCGAGACGGGCGATCCCCGAGCCGGGCGACCTCACTCTGAGCACGGGCGATCTCTCCCCGAGCCGGGCGACCTCACTCTGAGCACGGGCGACCTCTCCCAGTAACCGACGACTTAATGACGTCCGTTACTAGTGGCCAGATTAATGACGTCCGTTACTAGTGGCCAGATTAATGACGTCCGTTACTAGTGCTTGATGGTGTTTGATGGCGTCCAGGTTCGACGAACTTTCTCTTCCTGGCGCCTATAAAAGCATGAGCACCTCGCCCTGTGTAACTCTGGCTCGCCCTCAAGAGCTCTCTCCCGCACATTCCATTCTTCCATCTGTAGCGCTACCGTTTTGCGTTCCCGCCTCTGTTTCCTTGCGCGCACAAGGAGCGGAGGGAGCAGGCCTCCGGAACCTCGTCCTTCTCGAGATCCTGCTCGGGGTAGAAGGCCGATAAGGTTTTTGGGAAGCGACCACGCGACTGCTCGAGTTCTTCATCCCTGGGTCGTTGCGAGGAGGCACCTGTACATCTACACTGCACTGACGTTCGACTGCATCGATCTCTACACTGCATCAACACTTCACTGCAACAACTTGTGATCGTCTACACCGACCGTCATGGCGAACAACAATGAACAAGTCATTGTTCCGCCTGCGCCTGTGCCAGTGGTGGCACCGACTCAAGGGTATATTCACTTATACCATGCCTTTATTTGGCTTGTTTCTTGTTCATTAGCCTTTGTGTATGGGATAGATAATTCGTTATTATCTAGTACCTTTGGTTATGAACTTAAAATATTCAATTGGTTAATTATGATTTATCTAATTTTGTGGATTAAGAACTTGAGAAAATTCCTAATATTTCCAACAATCCAAAAACCTTATCCTAGGAATTTTTACAACTACTGGTTTCGCTGCCGCACTTAAGCCAACGGTATTTGACGGCGCAAATTACAAGCGTTGGCGCGCCAAAATGATTTTATGGTTGATCGCCATGAGCGTGTATCACGTTATAAAGGCAAGCCAACTTGCGGAAGGAGGGCTCTCTCTGAGCAGAGAGTGTCTTCGCATGCGGATAACTTGTTTAGAGCGCCGTGATTAGCGTTTTGGGAGAAAATCTTGTTGATGTGTATATGATTTTGCCTAGTGGTAAAGAAATGTGGGATGCACTTGAGGCAAAATTTGGAGTTTCGGCGCGGTGGCGAGCTCTATGTCATGGAGCAGTTTCATGACTACAAGATGGTCGATGACCATTCTGTAGTAGAACAAGCTCATGAGGTGCAAGGTTTCGCAAAAGAACTTAAGAATTTTAAATGTGCATTGCCCGACAAATTTGTGGCGGGATGCATTATTGCAAAGCTGTCACCTTCTTGGAGGGATTTTGCCACTACTCTAAAACACAAGAGACAAGAGTTCAGCGTTGCTGGTCTTATTGGGTCTCTAGATGTTGAGGAGAAAGCGAGGGCAAAAGATACACGTGGGAAAGGAAGTTCTAGTGTCAATGTGGTACAAAAGAAAACCTTTCAATTCAACAAGAATAAAAACAAGTCTGAAAAGCCTGACAACAAGAACAAAGCCAATCAAACTACTAGCTTCAAGAAGAAGAAGAACAAAGGGAAGGGAAACTGCTTTGTCTGTAATGGGACTGATCACTGTGCTAAGGATTGCCCTAATGGTAAAAACAAGCAGAAAAAGTCCGCCAACGTTGTTATTGGCAATACTGAGGCATGAACATCTGGGTATGTAACAGTACCTACTGTTCTTTCAGTATGTCATTCACCTGATTGGTGGATTGACACAGGGGCCAATATACATGTTTGTGCTGATAGATCCCAATTTTCTTCTTACCAGGTCGCAGGGGCTGCCTCCGTGTTGATGGGGATGGGTCGCAGACGGTTATGCGTGGAGTCGGCCTTTGTTGACTTGAAGTTTACTTCGAGCAAGGTCGTGCGGTGAGGAGCGTACAACATGTGCCCGCGATAAATAAGAACCTTGTCGGCGGATCTCTATTATGTAGAGATGGTTTTAAGTTAGTTTTGAATCCAATAAATGTGTTATTTCTAAGTTTGGAAATTTTATTGGAAAAGGCTATGAGGCGGAGGCTTGTTCCGCTTATCTTTGATGGACATGAATAATGAGATTAATCATGTTTGTGATCATGAGACTAATGTTTGGCATTCACGACTTTGTCATGTTAATCTTGGTTGTATGATGCGGATGGCCGGTATGGACTTAATCCCAAAATTTACCCAAGTCAAAGGTTCTAAGTGTCAAGTGTGTGTGCAATCTAAGCAACCTCATAAGCCTCACAAGGCAAAGCGAGAGACGAAAACTTGTCACCATTAGAACTAGTTCATACCGATTTGTGTGAGATGAACGGGGAGTTGACGAAGGGTGGTAAGAGGTATTTCATGACTTTAATTGATGATTCTACTAGATTTTGCTACGTGTATTTATTAAAGTCTAAAGATGAGGCTTTTCACTATTTTAAGATCTATAAAGCTGAAGCTGAGAACCAACTTGATAGGAAAATCAAACGGGTTAGGTCAGATCGTGGTGGAGAATATTTTTCTAGTGATTTTAATAAATTCTGCGAGGAACTTAGAATAATTCATAAGAGGACGCCTCCCTATTCTCCCCAGTCAAACGGGGTTGCCGAAAGAAAGAACCGTACTCTAACTGATATGGTTAACGCCATATTAGAAACATCGGGACTTTTCAAGGAATGGTGGGGTGAGGCTATATTGACTGCCTGTCATGTCCTAAACAGGGTTCCTGCAAAGAATAAATAAATCACACCATTCGATGAATGGGAGAGAAAAAGATTAAATCTCACTTATTTATATACTTGGGGCTGTTTGGTTAAGGTTAATGTGACTGTCCCAAAGAAGCGTAAACTTGGACCAAAAACCGTTGATTGTGTCTTCATTGGTTATGCTTTTCACAGTGTTGGATATAGGTTCTTAATAGTGAAATCTGGAGTACCTGATATGTATGAAGATACAATCTTAGAGTCCAATGATGCCACATTCTTTGAGGACATATTCCCTATGAAAGAGACACTTAGCTCATCTGGCCAAGAATCTATCTTCTCTCCTAAACCTTCCACTCCTATACAAATTGAACCCACTTTTGAGGAAAATCCAATAGATGAAGACAATGAAGTAACTCGAAAGAGTAAGAGACAAAAGACCGCAAAGTCTTTTGGTGATGACTTCATTATATATCTAATGGATGATACTCCAAGAACCATTGAGGAGGCTTATTCATCTCAGGACGCTGACTATTGGAAGGAAGCGGTCCAGAGTGAGATGGATTCCATCCTGAGCAATGGAACTAGGGAAGTGATTGATCGTCCATATGGGTGTAAACCTGTAGGATGTAAGTGGGTGTTCAAGAAGAAGCTGAGGCCTGATTGTACAATTGAAAAATACAAGGCAAGACTTGTGACCAAGGGTTATACCCAGAAAGAAGGCGAGAACTTCTTTGATACTTACTCATCTGTTGCCAGATTGATCACTATTAGAGTACTACTATCCATGGCTGTCTCCTACGGTCTGATCGTTCATCAGATGGATGTAAAGACGGCTTTCCTTAATGGAGAGTTGGAAGAGGAAATCTATATGGATCAGCCAGATGGATTTGTAGTAAAGGGTCATGAAGGAAAAGTGTGTAGGTTGTTGAAGTCTTTGTATGGCCTTAAGCAAGCACCTAAGCAGTGGCACGAGAAGTTCGACGGAACTTTAACATCTGCCGGCTTTGTTGTGAATGAAGCTGACAAATGTGTGTATTACCGCTATGGTGGGGGTGAAGGAGTGATTACGTATGCGTATGTTGATGACATCTTGATCTTGAGACGAACCTTAATGTGATTAAGGAAGTCAAGGACTTTCGTCATGAATTTTAAAATGAAAGATTTGGGAGTAGCGGATGTCATCTTAAACATTAAGTTGTTAAGAGAAGATGATGGTGGGATAACTCTTAAGCAGTCCCATTATGTGGAAAAGGTGTTGAGTCGCTTTGGCTTTAGCGATTGTAAACCTGCTCTAACGCCATATGATCCAAGTGTGCTATTACGAAAGAACCAACGTATAGCAAATGATCAATTGAGATATTCCCAAATCATTGGTTCACTGATGTATTTAGCTAGTGCAACAAGACCTGATATCTCGTTTGCTGTGAGCAAACTTAGCCGGTTTGTTTCAAATCCGGGAGATGATCATTGGCATGCTCTTGAGAGAGTGATGCGCTATCTAAAGGGAACATCAAGTTATGGTATTCACTACACCGGGTACCCAAGAGTACTAGAGGGTTATAGTGATTCAAACTGGATATCCGATGCTGATGAGATAAAAGCCACAAGTGGATTTGTATTCACATTGGGTGGTGGATCTGTTTCCTGGAAGTCTTGCAAGCAGACCATCTTAACGAGGTCGCAATGGAAGCGAACTCACGGCATTGAACCACGCCACTATGGAAGCCGATTGGCTGCGTGAGCTTGTGATGGACTTACCGGTGGTTGAAAAACCGGTGCCTGCTATCGTTTTGAACTGTGACACTCAGACGATGATTGCCAAGGTCAACAGTTCAAAGGATAACATGAAGTCATCAAGACACGTTAAGAGGCGATTGAAGTCTGTCAGGAAGATGAGAAACTCCGGAGTTATAGCATTGGATTATGT